>CM036765.1:16701540-17433965 GCA_020796225.1 Arion vulgaris
CTTGAAAATATTCCTTCCATCTGGTCATTCTATCTCGTCTGTTGAGTAATGGTGTTCCTTCCTTACTGTTTATGATAGTGGTAGGGTTGTAGTTATTGTCTCTCACTCTCATTGTCTTGACACTCTTAAAAAATTATCATGGTTTTGTCCTACATAAGTCTGTTAGATGTTCTCCATATTTGCACCATGAGTTATCTTTCTCTTTCTTGACTATTCTTTTCACCTCTCTTCTGGATAGATGGTATTGTACATAGTCGTTATGGTTTTTAGATTTCAACCATGTTTGGAAGCAATGTTTCTTTCTGTGTATGGCTGCTTGTATCTTTTCACTCCACCATGCTGTTTTTTGATGAGATTTGGCTAGTCCTCTTGTGCCACATAGATGGATACTATTGAGTAATAAATAATGATTCTTCTTTGTTCGTGCACTGTGAATTCGTGCTTTAGCCATGACACCTGGAATGGCGCTTCTGACTGATTTTTGCTTGAAAGCCTGCTTTTCTATTTTTACTGGTATCCTCGCCATGCAGGCGTCTTTGCAATCAGAGGTAAATAATGATGTATATGTCACATGGAACTGTCACAGAAGATGGTTGGTACACACAGAGACAAGATGAGAGTGTGCAAAGCAAGGGATGGCAGGTATAAAATAATGATGTATATGTCACATGAAACTGTCACCACTAGAAGATGGTTGGTACACAGAGACAAGATGAGTGTGCAAAGAAAGGATGGCAGGTATAAATAATGATGTATATGTCAATGAAACTGTCACAACTAGAGATGGTTGTACAACAGAACAAGATGAGAGGCAAAGCAGGGATGGCAGGTATAAAATAATGATGTATATGTCACATGAAACTGTCACCACTAGAAGATGGTTGGTACACACAGAGACAAGATGAGAGTGTGCAAAGCAAGGATGCAGGTATAAATAATGATGTATATGTCAATGAAACTGTCACCACTAGAAGATGGTTGTACACAAGAGACAAGAAGATGAGTGAGCAAAGCAAAGGATGGCAGTTATAAAATAATGTGTTCATACTCCTCTATCTGTGATCTCAGCTCTCTCCACTTTCCAAGACAAGTTCTCTACTTCAGCCTCTAGTTGAGCTTGTTGATATTCAAACTGATGAAAGCAAATAAGAAATGAACTAGTCACAATATACAAACACAATGTGAAGTCTTACATGTTTAGTTGAGCATATAGTGAAATCTTACATGTTTAGTTGAACATATAGTGAAATCTTACATGTTTAGTTGAACATATAGTGAAATCTTACATGTTTAGTTGAACATATAGTGAAATCTTACATGTTTAGTTGAACATATAGTGAAATCTTACATGTTTAGTTGAACATATAGTGAAATCTTACATGTTTAGTTGAACATATAGTGAAATCTTATATGTTTAGTTGAACATATAGTGAAATCTTACATGTTTAGTTGAGCATATAGTGAAATCTTACATGTTTAGTTGAACATATAGTGAAATCTTACATGTTTAGTTGAACATATAGTGAAATCTTATATGTTTAGTTGAACATATAGTGAAATCTTACATGTTTAGTTGAACATATAGTGAAATCTTACATGTTTAGTTGAACATATAGTGAAATCTTACATGTTTAGTTGAACATATAGTGAAATCTTACATGTTTAGTTGAGCATATAGTGAAATCTTACATGTTTAGTTGAAATATAGTGAAATCTATGTTTAGTTAACATATAGTGAAGTCTTATACGTTTAGTTGAACATATAGTGAAATCTTACATGTTTAGTTGAACATATAGTGAAGTCTTACATGTTTATTTGAACATATAGTGAAATCTTACATGTTTATTTGAACTTATAGTGAAGTATTATACGTTCAGTTGAACATATAGTGAAATCTTACACGTTTATTTGAACTTATAGTGAAGTATTATACGTTCAGTTGAACATATAGTGAAATCTTACACGTTATTTGAACTTATAGTGAGATTATCGTTCAGTTGAACATATAGTGAAATCTTACATGTTTATTTGAACTTATAGTGAAGTATTATACGTTCAGTTGAACATATAGTGAAATCTACATGTTTATTTGAACTTATAGTAGTATTATCGTTCAGTTGAACATATAGTGAAATCTTACATGTTTATTTGAACTTATAGTGAAGTATTATACATTCAGTTGAACATATAGTGAAATCTTACACGTTTATTTGAACTTATAGTGAAGTATTATACATTCAGTTGAACATATAGTGAAATCTTACCGTTTATTTGAACTTATAGTGAGTATTATACATCAGTTGAACATATAGTGAAATCTTACATGTTTATTTGAACTTATAGTGAAGTATTAGTTAGATGTGTATAGGTAGTAAGTATAGTGAAGGTAGATAGCACTGCATTTCTGCAGACAGGGCCAAGCCATGGAGAAACCCAGTCAATGAAGACAATTCTGCCCGTCTGCCCAGCATGTTCAGCGCGCGTTGGACTACGGGTGACAAGTCCTATGTGAGTGTGGGTTCAACTCTGCGGACTGGCAGAAAAGCCACAGATTCCCCAGATTTACGGTGTTCGTGGCACCGAACCAAAGGGTTACGATGTCCATGACACCGAGCCGAAGAGCTTCCAGCTCAAGTGCTTCTGGATCCACCCAAAAAAAGTGAATTCTTCGGCGTAAGACACTTTTAGACAATGAAACTATATTTGTAAAAATTATTGCAAGAAAATAGGATCTTTCTTCTTGACGCTCACATCGGACCACTTGTAAACCACTCTTTGTGATTTGTATGTGATCTGAGTCTAAGAGCGATTGTATGTTGTGCCAGTTATGCGGCTACAAGTAGGCCAGCATATCCATTTCTGTAACGCTTTTTATTTACTGGAGTAGCTTCCTAGGCCCCCTACCTCCAGTCGCCTCTTACGACATGATTTGTAGGTCACAGTGTTGCTATTCTTTGCTCCCATTGTGAGCCCCGGCAACATAAGAGCAAAAATTGTATCAATTAAAGAAATCTATATAAAAGATGGGTTTGCTTAGGCAAGAATATATTTGAAGGGATCAACGTTTACACCAAGATACAAAAGCACAAAAACTTACCAGATCTTTCCGTTTATCCATGTAGTATGCGTAAGGATATGTATACTGTAATGAAAATCGGCACTGCAGGAAAGAAAGATTGAAAACAAAACTGAATACATATTTTCCCCACAGATATTGGAAAATCAATATTTGTCAGATAGTAGACAAAATGTTTTGTCACAAATAGTGAATATTCAACATTTTTTCAAATAGATTGATTGTAGAATCAATAATTTCTTTCCTGCAAGGTACTTAACAAAAATAATAATAAATATTTCAACTTCTTTGGGAGTACACGTTCTTTTGCATAAACATTTCAACTTCTTCGAGAGTACTTGTTCTCTTGTATAAACATTTCAACTTCTTCGGGAGTACATGTTCTCTTGTATAAACATTTCAACTTCTTCGAGAGTACTTGTTCTCTTGTATAAACATTTCAACTTCTTCGGGAGTACATGTTCTCTTGTATAAACATTTCAACTTCTTCGGGAGTACATGTTCTCTTGCAAAAATATTTCAACTTCTTCGGGAGTACTTGTTATCTTGCAAAAATATTTCAACTTCTTCGGGAGTACATGTTCTCTTGCATAAATATTTCAACTTCTTCGGGAGTACATGTTCTCTTGCATAAATATTTCAACTTCTTCGGGAGTACATGTTCTCTTGCATAAACATTTCAACTTCTTCGAGAGTACTTGTTCTCTTGTATAAATATTTCAACTTCTTTGGGAGTACTTGTTCTCTTGCATAAATATTTCAACTTCTTCGGGGGGTACTTGTTATCTTGCAAAAATATTTCAACTTCTTCGGGAGTACATGTTCTCTTGCATAAATATTTCAACTTCTTCGGGAGTACATGTTCTCTTGCATAAACATTTCAACTTCTTCGAGAGTACTTGTTCTCTTGTATAAATTTTTCAACTTCTTTGAGAGTACATGTTCTCTTGTATAAATATTTCAAGAATCATAATTTCATCAACACTAGCGTGAGGCTCACATTTCTATCAACACTTGCATGAGGCTCACATTTTCCTGAATTATTCATCCCTCACAAGTGATGATTTTCATCAGTTCTTGAGAGAAAAGTTACTATTGTTGATGTGTATCTGATGAGCCTGATTTGAGTATGAAAAAGTAGTATATATTTTAGGCACATCATTTTTTTTTTTGGACAACGGAGATCTCATTTTGACGCAGATCTCCCCTGCTCAGTTCCTAATTATTTTTTTTTCAATCTCACATGCTGCCTCGCCTTTGCGCACAGAAGTATGTCACGCAGAAAGATCCTGTACAGCAACCTCCCAGGTGTCATGGTAAAACTGAATGCTTTTAGTTAGGTTGTAAGAGTGTCCTTAAAACGATTTTTGACTGTCCTGGTAGCGTCTATCTCTCTCCATAAAATAGTATTTTAGGGACTTGGATGTTTGGTGAAGCAAACATCATAACTGGCCTATCGTATCATGTGTGCCATCGTATCTCATTTTCATTAACACTTGCATGCATTTCTTCTTCTTTGAACGCTCCATATCAACCACTTGTTAACCACTCTGTGATGTGTAAGTGAATTAAGGCTAAGAGTGATTGTACGATGTGCCAGTTACGTACATCTGATTTCTGCGATGCTTTATATTTACTAGGGTAGCTTTCCTAGGCCCCTACCTCAGTCGCCTCTTATGACATGTCTTGTAGGTCGCAGTGTTTACTATTCTTTGCTTCCCTTGTTAGCCCCGGCAACACATAGGCGACTTGCATACACTAATTTTTCCCTAACACCTGAAAGAGGCTGCTCACCATTCCCTGAACATGTGAATGAGGCTAACATATCCCTTAACACTTGCATTAAGTGCATTCTTCCTTTAGCACTTGTATGTATGAAGCTCACTAACATATTCCGTATCATGTACATATGTCTTAATTTTCCATTTAAAACTTGTATAAAACTCACCTTTTTCAGCAGTGCTGCAGCCTTGAGTAGATACTGCCAATCTATCCAAGTTCCTTGGTTGTTCATGACCTTCTCCTGGATTCTGGAAGTAATCTTTGATGTGGTTGTCTCTTCCAACTGTAAACTTTTTGCGTGGTTCTCCCACTGAGAAAGAAAGAGAAAGCCATTTGTAATGTTTGGAAAAAATCCCATTCATCCTGTGAAGTATGTCCTGCTACCATACGCAGCAAGCACACTAATCAGTATGCAATCATGACACTCAAGCTTCATCTCTTCATATAGTACTCTCTGTCATCAGTCCCACTTGACACAGCACTATCATACAACAGACCTGCTTACTCTAATATTCATGTCCATGACATTACAGTAATGAGTTGCACATGTCTTCCAACAGAGATTTCCATTGTTGCCGTTCAGTCACCTGTCTACTAAATTATTTTCCATATCAGGAACAATCTTTCAACTCTCTTTCCACACTTGTTCTCCATGTTTCATTTGAACACCAAGGTCGCCCGAGTGGTTACCGGGCCCAAATTTGGGGTGTAAAGAATAGAACCACTGTTACCTGCCACGCATGTCGTCGACTTAGGAGGTTTGGCTGAAATTGGATGCACGTGTCCTAAGCGTGCAGAAGTCTACATGTTTAGGGGCCTACCAAACCAATGTGCAACGTATACATATTCTTGGCAAAGATCAACCATATCACAAAGAGTGATTAAAATTGGTCGTAAAGAACGAATGTAAAGAAGAACACCGAGGTCATATTTTCCTATCTGTTGTCCATATGTGAGCTGTCCTAGCCACTGCCCCTACTGACTTCATCTTCCCAATTCATCTTCGGTCTTTTATTGTTGGTCTTCAATGCACAGTTTATTTTAAACGCTCTTCATTTATTTTTGTATTAGGTCCTCGTCTTCAAGGATCAAGTGGCACTTGATTTCTTGCCCTTCGACCCAATGCTATGTAGGGGTATCTGCATGTCTTTCTAAGTTGTTCTTTTGTTCCGTATAATGTGTTCCATTTATCAGGCCTTGGAGGAAGAAGGGTCTTCCTGATGTCATCTAGTGCTTGGCACCTGAAGAGGTGGTGGTGAACGGTTTCATGGCGATGCGCACACAACCTGCACTCTGGAGTGTGTTGTGGATGAATTCTGTTCAAGTGATTATTAAGTGTTATGTGTTGGGTTCAAAGTCTAAAAATGGTGCTCTGATCTCTCCTTGTAAGGTGGTTGATGTTGTCATTAAGGTTAGGACTGGCCATATGTCTGTACACCTCTCTTCCTGTGTCTCCCATGGCCCACCTGTTCAGCCAAATTTCTTTATTTGTTGTCCTTAGGATTTGCTTTGCTGTATGGAGAGTTGTTGCTGTGATTGGTTTTGTTCTTGCATTGACCCTTTCTTAGCTAGCATATCTGCTTTATCACTTCCAGGTCTATTTGAATGTCCAGGGATCCACTGCATAGTTATTTTGATGTCACAGGATATAACAAATTTCTGGTATTTGGTAAACTTATCTTTACCTCACTAAAAATTAAAACACATAATTCACTACATCCCACAACCAGTACTGAGTTCCCAACAAAATAACTGTCTTTCTTACTCTTTCGTAATAGAAGAGGTATTTTTTTAAGGCTTCCCTTGCTTGTACATGAACAGATTCGTTGGCAATGTTTGGATTCTCCTTGTATCGGCTGCACTCATAATATTCACTACCATGTGACTTCCAATCTGAAATAAACAGTCACATGTTATTATGTCTTGTCATCTTACAAATCCTAAGTCTAACCTCTCATACTACAAAAACCATTAAGTTTTATTTCTTATACAAAAGATAGTATATAATTACCTTCATGATAACAAGTACTATACACGTGACTAGATATATATATATATATATTGATTGATAGGACCATCATCATTGCATTTCGGTGAGTAATCATGTTGGCACCACTCTCTTTCTTACACAGGAAGATCTCAGTTGCAGTACAAACTCTATAGCACTGGAGAGGGTCCCAGATGTAATTTTGAAAAGATAGTGAAGATATTTTGTAGGAAAATTTTTTTATTAACAAAACCTTTTTTTAATGAATTTTTGCCCGGGCAGTGGCTTTTCACCCTGCTCTTCTCGATTTTGAACTGCCAAGGGTTTTTATGTGTTCAAATTTAAAATGGGATCTACGTTTTATCGTCTGTCTCCGATAGGACTTAGAACTCAATCTCACACACACTGAGATCATGGATCTCTGGAAAAATATACAAAAGGATATAGACGGGTGGGGGTTCTCTCTGTTGGGTGGAGGTGCTCGCCTCCTGTGCCAAAGGTTCACTCCCATTGTGGAGTAATCAGGATATCTAAGATATCAATATAGGTGAGAAGAATTTCTAGTACTATTACGCTTGTGTGGTGCCGGGCCCACAAGGGAAGTAAATAATAGTACCACTGCAACCTACAATGTATGTCATAAGAGGCGACTGATGTAGGCCCAGAAGCTACCCTAGTAAAAAAAAGCAGCACAGAAATCAGATGTGCTGGCCTACTTGTAGGCGCATAACTGGCACAACATACAATCGCTCTTAGGCTCAGATCACATACAAATCACACATAATGGTTGACAAGTGGTCGATGTAGAGCATTCGAAGAAGAAGTACTATCAGAAAAGAACGATAAAACATAGGTAGAGTGTTCACGTTGAGCACCTAAGGTGACCGCTCACAGTTGAAAATCGACAATATGAGACAAATATATATAAAATAAATAGACTCAAATAAAATTCAAACACCACTTTTCGCATCTTCAAAAAGACCCTGGGAGCCCTCACAGGTGCTACGGAGTTCATGCACTGCCACTGAGATCTTCATGAGTAAAAAAAAAAAGAAGATCAGAGCAGACATAGATATTCACCAAAGCACAATTATGATGGTCCTATCAATCAATCAAATACTATAGGCTAGTCTCTCATACAACAAATACCATAGACTAGCCTTCCATAGTGGTTAAGTCATTTGCCTGTCATACTGAAGGTTACGGGTTCGAGTCCAAACCGAGGCACATGTGCAACTTTTTCAAGAGATCCCTAGAATTGTTGCAGGAGCTACAGAGTGTGCAAGGCTCTCAGCAGATGGCATGCCATCTCTACCGAAAGGGACAGATACATATGGGGAAACCTGGTGTATTGAAGTCAATCTTTGCCGCTGGACTCGGTTTTTTTTGGACAGTAAATACTATAGACTAGCATCATATACAACAAATGCTACACACTAGCCTCTCATACAACAAATACTGTGTAATTATCTCCTTATAACCAAAAAAATCATAGTAAGATAAGAAAGATCATAGTAGATAAAAGATCATGAACATCTCCCAATAATTAAGAAAAATCAACAAGTCTTACCTCCTAAACACATCCAACAGAAGTCAAATTTGCATTCTGGACATTGCTGAAGAAGACAAGACACATTTTTAGCAAAAGAAATCAATTACTGCAATCAATCAACCAACAGAAAACAATTCTACAACTTTTAAAACATGGACAAAGTTTAACCCTTAGAACGAGGGCTTCCGATATTTCGGCATTGAATGTTAAGACTGCATATCTCAAGCTCCCGAAATATCGGTCTGAGAATATTTTTTCATTATTTTTCGGCATTTAAAAATAAATTGTGTACAAATGTGAAGTCAAACATAACCCACATGTAGACATGGTTAAGCAAGATGGTGGGCGCTGTTGTGCGATTTTTTTGGCACTGATAAGGTAATTAATTCAGTATGTTCTGAAAATTTCGGAAATGGTCACTCTAAAAGTATAACAACAGAGCAAGCTGTTGAGCTTGTTTTGAATGAATTTGAAGACAAAATAGACTTAGAATTGATCATTCTGATATGGATATAAAAAATGAGTTTGACGATCATTTAAACAACGAAGAATTGTTTCAATCGATTGATATTCAAGCTATTTGTTCCATCTGGAGAAAAATCTACATATACAAGAGTTTTGCGATCGAGCCCACATATTAAATCAAATAAATTTTAAAGTTTAGTATTCTGCAACTAGATAATAAGCAGGAATAACGGAGAAGATGGGGTAATTCAATTAAAAAAATTATAGAACACTTAAGTGTGCTAAATCATTGTGTTTTAATATAAACTCTGATATGGGCTGTTTATTCCCAAGAGCACCAGAGAAAGGATTTTTAAGGTACAGGTAGCCAGGATTCAAAGGGTTAAGTGATATGAGCCATAGATATGATCAAGTGTCATATGCACATAGAAGGTAGGCAATAATTTCTTATCTCCCGTCTCATGGTGATACAGGTAGACTTGTTTATTTGATCACCTCTGTATGTTACATTCCCACTGATAATCATATCTCTCTTTTCCGCAACCTAACCTAATTAAATTTTTTTTAGCTAGCTACTTTCTGTGTGTTCAAAATGTCTTACCGGCACATCTTCAATAAAATAATCTATTGGTTACTGAACCGACCTCATTGCACTTGGGTAGATCTCTCTCTCTCTCTCGCGATCACAGTTTAGACTCATGTACCAGATTTCCCAATAAATCTGATTCATGTGGAAATCTGATTCATGCAGCCTTAGCATTTGTGTGATTCATCATATCTTCAGCGCCATTTGGAGCTCCAGTGCTTATCCTTCTGCGATGTGTCCGTTTTGCCAGCGTTTACTGGGTTCACTCTCCGTCAGACTTGGGCTGTCCCCAGCCGACCTGCACGTTGCTACTTTGTTTTAGGGTAGCTACCCTTAGACAACCTTCCCTCCCGGGTTGTTAAGCGTCATCTGCCCAGGTTACCAGTCTTTTTTTTGACTTCTTGGTTTGCCTGCCGTTCAGTTTTGTGTACAGCTTGCTCTGCTAGCCTTTGATTGTCCCCAATCCAACTACAAGGCAGAAGTGGGGGTAGATCAATAGGTGCTCAGTCTCCCTCAACAGATGTCAAAGGGTATGCATACTTTTGATTCTTGTAGCTCGATGGTTAACCACACTCCTCCCCTCAGTTCTACTTATACAATAAGTAACTATACTGCTTAGCTACTGAATTGAAAACGGTTGTCAATTTAGGTACCATTTTTCCCATTGCAGGTGTATGTACAAATTCAGCTGCAGTTTTCTTAATTATTAACATATATTTATGAGCAATATATCGTTTTGTAGGTAAGTTAATTTTCTTTAAGTTTGGTCTAAAACAAATAAATAGTGGGGCTCCAAGTGGCTTATTGGAGCCAATCAGTTGAATTGTTGGGTCAATTCAACATCTATTTTAGTGTCCTCAACCAGCAGGCACCGTAAAGAGACCGAAGAACATCACCTGTATCCATCTCTTTTATCATAAACTCCTTTAACCTTTTTCTGTTTAGGACCATTGTCATCTAACATTTGAGTGTCTTGTATCATTTCTGTTTGAAGTGTTTTGTTTGAAATGTTGATTTATTCTGCTTTTATGCTTTGTCAAACTACCTTGCTGTGTGTTTTGATATTTTGACTTTAACACATGAGAAATCAGTTACCTTGTCATTCAACAGACGAAGGGTTTAAAAAAAACAACTTGCAACTAATATTCTAAAAGAACAAAACCAACCGATATTGTTAAACTGAAACCACTTGAATCAATTTAAAAAAATTAATAAAAACAGATTCAGAAAATTAAAAAAAATCTCTCACCATATGGTTGCATCCTCCATTTTTTTCAATACATACATGGCACTTTGGACACTATAATAAAAAAATGAATATTAATTTGTTAAATTGAATTTGCTGAACAAGAAAAGGGGGTAAATATTACTGTAAAAACAAATAATTTTATTGTACTCCACGATACAATACCACGTACTCCCGATGACCACGGTCCAGTTGCCCTAGAAAATTATTGTTTACGTAAGGCATCTTGTAACCTTTGACCCTAACACAATACATCTCTGTGCTGATTATATATAATATTTCCCATAGCATTTTCAGACCTCATGGTATGAAGTCACTTCAGTTCATATTTCTGGACTCATGTGCAGGAGGTAAGAGGGCCAATTCCTTTCCTCAAGTGTGGGAATGAACCCACAACCATGCTGTGTCCGAGTCGATAGGCGAACGCTTATGCACTATGCTAATCCGTCCCACTGTGCTGACTATCTATTTCAAATCCTTTATTGTCACATGCATACTTGGCTGCTGGCTTTCCGCAGTTACAATATTTTATTTTGTTTTCATTCTACGAGGGGAAATCAATAAGTAAGCCACAAAGTTATGTGAGATGGTAGGTAAATGTAGTTGGTGTTTTCTAAAAGTATCATTAGGTGACAGCAACATCCAACTTTATATTCCCGTTCGCCAGGTGGTGCTATGTGTCTCATGCGCATGCACAGCGCATAAACAAAATGGCGACTGTACTTACGGAGAGTACAACCAAAGAGCAACGTGCTGTTGTGCGTTTTTGTGGGCAAAAGGACTGCCTGCAAAGGACATTCATAAGGAAATGCTTCCTGTTTATGCTGACAAATGTTTGTCCCGTAAAACGGTGCATAGTTAGGTAGAAACATTTTCTCAAGGACGCTTTAAAATTGTTGATGAAATCCAATCTGGTCGTCCTGTTGAGATTGCAACAGAAGCATCAGTGCAGCGGGTGGAGGAAATGATTAGAGGTGACAGACGAGTGACAATAGACTCTGTAGCATCTGCAATAGGGTGCTCACATGGTTCAGCATACAGCATAAGGCATGATCGATTGAAATTTAAGAAAGTGTGCTCAAGGTGGGTACCCAGACAATTGAAAGAGGAACACAAAATGAACCGATTTGGCCTGTCCTTGCATCATCTCTGTCGATATGAAGATGAAGGAGAAGAGATGCTGAACAGGATTGTTACTGGGGATGAATCATGGGTGTATCACTACCAGCCCGAATCAAAGCGTGCTTCAATGCAGTGGAAACATCCTTCTTCGCCTTGTGTCAAAAAATTCAAGGTTACGCCATCAGCAGGGAAGGTTATGTTGACGGTGTTCTAGGATTGTCAGGGAGTGCTTTTAACCAATTTCATGAAGAAAGGTGACAATGTGAATTCCGAATCGTACTGTGAAGTTCTATTGATGCTTCATGATGCAATTCGAAAAAACGTCCAGGGTTGCTGACTAGAGGAGTGTTGCTTCTTCATGACAATGCCAGACCACATATGGCTCGATTAACTCAGAAGAAAATTAACCAAGGTGGGAAGTTCTGAAACCTCTTACAGATAGGGTTTTATACTGAGGATTCCTGTGGATTGTTGGTTAAGCACACTTCTCCCACACACATAATTCTACAACATATTTGCATCCCCTCGTAACGCAGCTTGCCATTTTGAATCTGTATTGTTCCGTGGGCCGTAAGGAAGCAAAGAATAGCTCCACTGCGACCTACAAGGCATGTCGTAAGAGGTGACTGAGGTAGGAGCCTAGGGAAGCTACCCTAGTAAATAAAAAAGTCGCAGAAATCGGATGTGCTGGCCTACTTGTAGGTACACAACTGGCACAACGTACAATAAATCTTAGGCTCAGATCACATACAAATCACACAGAGTGGTCGATATGGAGCGTTCGAAGAAACCATCAACTTAGAAGCAACAATAGCCTGAGTGAACAGAGTCCCAGAGAACCAAAGGAGGGCAGCAGTAGCGGTCTCAACCTCCATCCTCATGCTGGAAGTAGTTATCCTGGTGAATTGGATAGCTGCTCTTAGATAGCAAGAACAATTGCACTACATTTAGGAACATGGATGTCAGGAACATGGCTTTCATGAGAAAAGGGTAACAAAAAAGGAATGTCATGCCGATGAACAAAATAAAAAGATTAATAATTGTTTATTTTATTAAAAATTAAAAGTTAGTCCATGCTTTGCAGGATATAATAAAAATAAATAGGAACAAAAAATACATATGAAAGAGTGAATAACTCACATCTTTTGTGTGGGCACTGATGTAATTTGCAGTTTCTGAGTCATCCTCACACTTTGTCAACCATCTTTTGATAACATCACACTCTGTTGGGGCATGGTAGGCTAGCCCACACTTGAAGCTGGGGGTAGGAAGCGGTAAACATAATGTTCATAACTGTTCAGCTCTCATAAATACAAAACAGACAAGTTTGCAATTTTCTTATCAGCTCTATTTGCAGCACCCAAAGAAGAAAACATAGGCATAGAAGATGGAACAAACAAAGATACCAAGAAAAGAATTCCAAAAACAAGGAGAAATGTTAATGCACTGAGTAATATATAGAAGTCAAAGGAGATCAAAACAAAGCTGAGAATCTTTCAATCAAATGTGAAATCAGTGCTGTTGTATGGTTCAGAAAGATGGAGGACAGCAAAAGAAACCACTAGAAAACTACAGAGTTTCGTAAATTTTTGTTTACGTAGAATAGAGGGACTGAGATGGTATGATAAGATTACCAACGATGAACTCAGAGAAAGAACTAAGCAGATACCAGTGAAGAAAGAGCTACGGAAGAGACGTTGGTGATGGATAGGACACACATTGAGAAGACCAACCGGAAGCATTGCAAGATAGGCACTGTTTTGGAACCCGCAGGCAAAGAGGAGTAAGGGAAGGCCTAGACAGACCTGGAGAAGAGAGCTGGAGGCTGATATTAAAAAGGTAAAGTATGGAAAGAATTGGAAGGGATGGCAAGAGAAAGGAAGAGCTGGGAGAAGTTTGCTGAAGAATTGTGCTCCGTTGGGAGTTGAAAGGTGAAGAAGAAGAAACCAACATGTATCAGCAAAAAAAGGGAAAAATGCGAAGGATTGATTTCATAGCACTGGATTTCCCATATGGATCCGACCATCTCACCAGAAATGGCACGGCAATAGCCAAAAGTATTGCACTAAGCACAAACCCTGCCTGAGTGGTTACCGGAGCCCAAATTTGGGGTGTAAAGAATAGAACCACTGTTAACTTCCACGCATGTCGTAAGAGGCGACTAAGGAGGTTTCGCTGAAATCAGATGCATGTGTCCTTAGCGTGTAGAAGCCTAACCGTTTAGGGGCCTACCAAACCAATGTGCAACGTATACATGTGCTTGGCAAATATCAAACATATCACAAAGAGTGATTAACTCTTTCCAGCGCAGTTATTTTCTCAATTTTTAAGCAGTTAATTCAAGGGAAGTAAAAAGACATTTTAAAAAAATATTAAAACGATCCAACTACTCGTCAATAAATAAACATATATATATATATTATTATATACTAAATTGAAGAAAACTGGAAAACCCATTAGAATAACAACGTTGAAAAGTAGTATAAGTAAAACAAGAAAGACTTCTTATAAGGGAAGCAACTCTATAGCGCAGTGTGTGGCTTGTGGGAGACTGTCTTGTGGTAACCTTGATACATGTCCGAACCATTTTACCTATTATATATTGTAGCATCAACACAGATCCCACTCTTGTTCTGATATTTTTTTGTTACATTTAAAATTGGTCGTAAGCATTTGATCTCTTGTATACTTTTTTACTCATTTGTTGTCACACATTCAGTTTATCTGTTCACATGCAGAAAACATATAATAACAAATACAAGTAAATAGTTACCAGAATATGATTTTGCATGAATAACATTCCACCTTCTTGGCTTTCAATTCTTTAGCTTTGATGATGACAGAACAATCAACACCAGGACAGTAGCGCAGCTTTGGGTGAGACTAAAAATGTATACAATGACATATAACAAACTCCAAAATATTCTGAAAAACTAACAAAATATTTCAGCACATTTTTGATACTACAGCTTCTTATTCTTATTTCTAGCTTTTTTTTTGTGTCAATTACAAAGCAGACTGTGCTGTACTATGTTTTGCAATTGTGACCTAGTACATTTGTTCTCAGCATGTATTTATTTGAAGTTACTTCCAAGATTTCGTACATTTTCCGTTACTATCTTGCAAGGCAACAGTCATTATCCTTAGAGTAGGCTCTTTCCTATGAAAGCTATCTTTCCAACCAGCAGTTTTTTATAAACTAGATTATGAAGACTGAGAAGAAAATGAATACAAATATGCAGGTATGATCAGTTTGTTGTCCTTCCATCAAACTAAATTCTTTTCATGACAAAATTGACATATGAAAAGGATTTAGCATTCACAACTGATCTCGCCCGAGTGGTTACCGGGCCCAAATTTGGAGTGTAAAGAATAGAACCACTGTTACCCGCACGCATGTCGTAAGAGCGACTAGAGGTTTGGCTGAAATCGGATGCATGTGTCCTAACCATGTAGAAGTCTATGCATTTAGTGGCCTACCAAACCAATGTGCAACGTATAACGTTCTTGGCAAAGATCAAACATATCACAAGAGTGATTACAATTGGTCGTAGAACAGAAAGAAGAAGAAGAAGACAACTGATCCTCACTTCTGCTTGTTCACTGCCTTTCTACCCATAGATCCCATGTCTGTCCACTCACTCTATCATTTTCCTTTCCATAGTCCTTCCACAGGTTTCCTTTGGTCTGCTCTATCGCCTTCTTCCGGCTGCTGTCCTTAGGTCAGATATCTTTGTCAAGGTGTCTGTAGTATTCTACATATATGTTCTAGCCTTCTCCTTCTTTCTCTCATGTTGGTTGCCAGTGATGTGCAATTAGTATTCAGTTAGAAATATCTTCATTGCACTCCAGACATTTCCATAGGTGTTCCGATCTCTTTGCAATATCTCCAACAGCGTCCAGTGACTGACCGTACCAGTTCGATGTTGAGTGATAAGCCTACTCCTATACTGTTCTTTTCTGGCTACTCCAAACTTTAATCCAAGCTCTTGCAATCTAGCAGTTCATGTGGATTGGTTCAGATGAAAATTCACTTTGCTGCCACTCTATAACGTTCAGAATGTCAGCTCTATCCATCGGCTGACCCCCTGATATGGTGGCATAGCGAGTTAGCCTATCTGATCTCTCATTGCCATTGATACCCCTGTGTTTCGGAACAAAGATAAGTGTAATTCTGCAAACTATTGATTCTTGTAGTGATTTAGTCCATTGCCAATTATTTTTGTTTGCATGCAGTTCCTCATTTGTAATTTCTTCTGTAATTAATCTGCAACACTTTGTTGCAATCTACACCCATTCCATCTGTATGTTAAGTGGAACTAACAATATCTTACCTGTTTGAATTCAAAACTTTCATTTCATGTTTTGCAAAAACTATAAATAAAAATGAGTAATGTCTAGACACTTATTTCCTTTTGAAACATCATCATCAAATAGCTTGTTCTGAGCAGAACTTTGTCACCCCAACAGAACTTTGGAATTTCTCTCTCTCATAGGCCAGAAGTTCTGCCTCTGCAGCCGTCATGTTCAAACCATCAGTTACATCCTGAATCTATCTTCTCCATGGTCTTCCTCTTCTCTTTGCCGGTATGCCTCTTTCCATGATGGTCTTCTCCAGCCCTTCACGTCTTTCTACATGTCCAAAACACCTCAATTTTCTCTTTCTTATTTGTAGCATCAGCCAGTTTTATTTGATTGTGAGTTTTTTCTAGACAGATCTATTTGTTCTCTTCTCTGTCCATGATGTACGGAGGACTCTTCTGTAACACTTATATTCAAAAGCACATAAATGTTTTTCCAATGCCTTATTAAATGTCCATGCTTCACACCCATATGTTGCCACTGGGAATATGCATGCTCTATGAATCATACGCCCAAAAAATACTGTAAAACTACTACCACATGTCTATGAATGTTTAATGCATTAATCAATGCATAGTGTCTTCCTTGTGGTAGAACTTCATGATAAACCAACCACTAATTGTTCTTGGCTACATCTGCTACATATGTAGCATAAACATCAAAGTTGCTGACACATTGTGTTTCCAATCAAATTATGATATAGGCTCTCTTAACTCTTTCCATACAGTTATTTCCTCAGTTGTACACGGTTAATTCATTGAAGGCCAAAAAAAAGCATTTTAAAAAAATACGTAACTACTCGTTAACAAATAAAAATTAATATATCTTACTATATACTAATTTGAAGAAAACTGGACAGCCTATTAGAATAACAAGGTTAAAATGTAGTAGAAGTAAAAATAGTAAAAGTAACACAAGAAATACTTGTATAGGGGGAAACAACTCGAATGGTGAAGTGTACGGTGAATGGTGTTCAACAGAATACGATGTGGCGCAGTGTGCGGCGGTTGACATGGAAAGAGTTAAGTAACTTTTTCTCCCCAGTATATCCTCCATCTTTCAGTTATGTCAATGTCTTTATAAACTTTCATATCAATGCAAGAGAAGTTATCAACTCAAATATATGCATCTCCAGTATATATCAAATCAACCCCCAAATCTTTGCTGCTTGCATCTGTCTATCAATGGTTGAAGAAACATACATGTACTAATGTGTAATGAGGGGCATCTGACCCAATGGATTAGAGCACAGGCTCCAATTGGAAGACATGGGGTTAAAACCCGGAACAGTCAAGAAGATTTTCTGTGGGGGGCATAAAGAAAAATTCCTAACCTGAACAGTTTCGCAGTGACAGCACTAGCTATGCTGCCATCTCCCCGTCCTACACTGTCCTAAAAAAAGGTATTACATGCAGTTAAGACAGTTAAAAGATTAATTTGTTGATTGGTACCTACCTTGATAAGATCATTGAAGGAAAATTTTGAGTACTTGTCCCTCAGCTTGGACTGACTAAGAACTTTATACACAAAGTCTTCCGTCACCAGCACAGGACACTCTTTGGCCATACACTCTATGCCTGATAGAACAAATTATCAATATTTTTAAGACTTCTATTAAGATAATTCTTTATTTTCTTCTTCAATGATCCAGTGCCACATGTTTTTAAAATATTTTTTGCCCTTTGACACATTGTCATGCCTAACCAAACTAGAGAACTATACTCGAAATAGGGGAAGACTGCAGTAAAACTTGGTAAATAGTGAAACACGTACAAACAAAGTACTATAGATCATGTTCCTCTGATGATCGTAGTCGATTTGCTCTGGAGAATCGGTTGATTTCTTTGTATGGTACCTTGCGACCACGCGGTCTCAACGTATTACATTCTTATGCTTCTTAGTACTTTCTCTTCCCATGCTTTGTAATCTCTATGGGTATATGTTGCATGTATTACATTCTTATGCTTCTTAGTACTTTCTCTTCCCATGCTTTATAATCTATATGGGTATATGTTGCATGTATTCAAGTTATATATTTACTAGATGTTTCATTGTTTCTTTTCTATTTCTAGTTTTTATGTGTGTTTTTGTGTTACATTTATTTCGTTATTCGTTTTATTCCAGATTTTCCTTAGATACGTTGGTATTTGGTTCCATTTGTGTTTCATTTTAATTTGTCACTCCTGTTTGTTCGTTTGCTTGATAAAGGCCTTGTTGGTCTGAAACGTTGCTGTTTATCGTCACTGTTTATGTATTTTGTAAAACTATAGTACTTTGTTTGTACGTGTTTCACTAGAGAACTATACTGGTAGCCAAAGAAAAATAGTAAACAAACAAAGAAACAGTATCGTTAGTCCCCACATGATAAGAGATATACTGAGGAGATTGAAGCACTTACGGACTAATTGGTTTGACAGAACAAGATACATTTAAATTTCTACCATCCATACAACTTGTCTGCAAAAGATCTTGCATGTGCTCTGGTCAATAATCTCTAACCAAGAACTGCTTACAAGAACTGCAGAGAGAAGATGGAGATATGTTGGATACACCTTGAGGAGAAATGATCAACGAATATCAAAGCAGGCATTGAAGTGGGATGCAAAGGTTTCAAGAAAGAGAGGTCGACCTAAAGAGACCCTGAAACAAACTTTGCTGAGAGAGGCAAGAGGTTTCGGTCTCAGTTCCATGGATGAGATTGAGCGAGTTGCCCAGGATAAAGCGGTATGGAGAAGTTACTTGCAGGCCATATGTAACGTATAACGGTACGAGAGGAATTATTATTATTATTCTTAAGAACTGCTTACACAGTGTCTTCTTATCCTATCTTATCTTAACCACATTTGCCATGAAGCGTCGTGGGAGAGTTAGTTTTCTATCTTGTGCCAGGTGTGTTGCGCTTGACGTTGTCAGTCCATGCTTTCGTAGGGACTCTGAGATGTTATCTACCCATCGTGTTCTTGGCCTGCCTCGTGCTCTGTGCCCTGAGTGTCGATTATTATAGGCACGTGATGGTAGTAAATATGGTTCCATTCTTATTAGATGGCCGAACCACTTGATTCTTTGCTTCACGATGTACTGTATGCATGGTATAATACCAACGATGCTTCTGATATTCTCGTTTCTCACTCTATCTCGCCTTGTAACATTGACAGCTTTTCGTAGACATCTCATTTCACATGTTGTAATCTTTCTTTCTTGTGTCTTAGTCAGGGGCCATGTTTGGCACTGATAGCAGAGAATTGGAATAAATATGCAGTTTATCAGTTGTCGTTTGACTGCCATGTTAATGCTTGGATGTTTTAATAGTGGTGACAGTTGGTATGTCACTGCATTTGCCTTCTGGCATCTAGACTCGATTTCTCTGTCCATCTGCTGTGAATATACTCCCGGGATATTTGAACACAGTGTCAGCAAGAGAATATGAACACCATCATACAAAAGATGATGCTGGAAATGGATCAGACATCTGTTACGCAGGAAGACTAACTCTGTCACAAAAACTGCACTGAGATGGACACCAGAGGGTAAACGAAAACATAGAATACCCAAAATCACCTGGAGGAGAAGAGTAGAACAGGAACTGAAAGAAATGAATCACGGTTGAAACACAATACTGAGGACAGCCAAGAACAGAGAAGAATGGTGTATAGTACTGCCCTAAACTCCAAGGGCATCATAGACTAGAGAGAGAGAAGACAAAGTGAATGATCAAGAAAAGTCAGCAAACCAAAACTGACAAAGATTCTAGTTGACCTCCAAGCAATAGAACTGGTTACGTGTTTCATTGGACAGAGGTTCTAAAAATAATCCAATATATATAAAAATAAGACAAAATGTACCCCATACGCAACAACAATATGTGCATTTTATGCAAACCCCTATAGTAGAAATAATAACATTTTATTTAACAAGTCATATGTCACTAAAGCAATAACATATATATTTTGTGCTTGCCATAATGAATGTATATGGCCTTTTCATTTTTACAGATGGTCAATTGGCAAGTGTTTTACAGTGATAACTTCTTAGTTTTGTGTCCTCTTCATTTATGCCTAGCCTGGGCAGTTGATATGAGGAATGTGCCTTGTCCATTTTGCACAAACTCTCTACTCTACTGTTTCATCCAAAGAAAAAGACATCCATACATTTGGAATCCAGCAGGGTGTACAGGGGATGCCAGAAGATGGAATAGAATACATACATAACCATCAACTGCCTTAGGGCACCTTCTTCCGAATTTGTGGTCAAGGTTTACTCCTCTAGCGTTATGCATAACTGTGCAGACCCCCAAGGCAGTGGGGCTTTTCTATCAGGGTTTACTCGCCTAGCCTTTAGCTTTCCCGACCTCCCCCCCTCTCCAAGTTGGCAGGTTTAACGGTTGATGGTACCGTCTGCTGTCATACAGTTGCAGATGAAGCATCTGATCTGACAATAATGAAATATATCACTAAAGCAATAAAATCTACATTTTACACATAAAATTGTACAAAATAAATAACAACGACATAATTTCATATTACTGTGATGATAAACGCAACAATCATAACAATAATCTTATACTATAAAACAAAATATAGCCATGTTTGTTTGTCTGAAGCATAAATAACTTTCGAATGCCTAAGTTTGAAATCAATTTTAAATGCCTAAATTTGAACATGCATTTTCCAAGTAGCTATTTATGGTTGTGAATCATGGACCATTACACAGAAAACAAGAATGAAAATAACACCTAGTGGCACCATTTGTGAATGAGGAAAATTAGTGAAAAAATCATATTTAGTTGTTTGCTTTTCAGATCAGTCCTAAAGCACAATATTATTTTGACTAAGCATAGCAATGAGATTAACATCGTATCCGAGTGCAAATTTCACATGACTCCAAGCAATATCCTTTGATGCTTCCACATGGCAAGAATGGATATTTTACCAACATCAATCAAGATCAGTAATGTTGTACTACACTTAATTGATTGATGGTACGACTGAATGAAAACAGATTGCTAAATTACCAAAAGTTACTGCATCAATAGTTGGTTGACATGTATGCCACGATTGAGACTGAAAGACTGCTCTTCATCCGAATATCCCTGGAGTAAGTAATTTAATTTCCATATTTTTCTATCATGCAAGTATCATTTCTTTTAGTATTTTTCCTGCAGAATTTAATGGAATATATAATGAGAACTGTAGTAGCATAGTTGTTAGTGAACTCGCTTCTAGGCCTAGTGATCGGGTTCAATTCCAGTGGCAGCATAATTTTTTTCAGACTGTAACGGCTCACAAGTAGACCCATCCCCAATTGGGTACGAATTGCACTGGGAAGTAAAGGTGGCCGGCGTGATGTTGACAACATCACCCATCATGTGCTGATGGTCAATGGAAAATATGGGCCTAACACCATTATTATCCAATATATCTAGAGGTATCAAAAAGGATTCCTTTTTTATATGGATGCATGTAAATATCAAGCGCAGCTGGGCAGTAAAACAAATACAGCAGGGTAGTAAAGAACAAGAAATGATATAAATTCTGACCTGTAGTAATACCATCCCGTATCTGTGTTTGAAAGTGCATATCCCAGCAGGCTCTGCAGAACATATGACCACAAGCTACACCGACAAATCTATCTCGAGGGTATTCATTGCAGCACACAGAACACATTGGACGCGGCCCTACTAAGTTATCCTGTTGATTATATATAAATACATAATGAAATGTTTGATATGGCATGATGCAGAATACCCACATTTAGAAAAATGAAATCAAGGAAATACAAAAAGAAGTAGAGAAGAGATTGTAATATTACATGATCACTAAAGCTATTCACTAAAAATATTCTTAAAGTAAAGGAACTATATGTTAAAATAAAGAAACTACTACATTTGTAGCAAAGAAACTATATCCTCCTTTCTTTTGTTAGCTTGAAATATTGTCTATATATTTAATGTTGTCTCTTGTATAAACTTAAGTCTTTTGTAGCTCACACAGAGGTTCGTGTAGTTTTCTGTCGAGTGTTGTTTCATTAGGCCAGTGAGTTTGCTTCAGTGTATCATATTCGGGGCAGTCTTGAAGTATGTGCTCTGCAGTCTGATGTGCTTGTCCACATGGCTGAATTGCCAATCTAGAATTTTGTATACATGTGGCTGCGGAGTCGATTGTGTCCTGTTTTAAGGAGAGATCATATGTTTGATGCAAGGATACTCATGTAGTAGCATGTTTTTTGTGGAATGTCACTTTCATCACAGCCCGCATGAAAAACTGTCTCTAGCAAGCTCTCATCTCCTATAGAAGCCAGTTCACGATTTATTTGATGACATGCTGCCACCTTCGTCTTAGTTGTCCCCTGCCTCGCATTCCAGGAACCATGCCTTCCAATACCATTCTCTCCAAACAACTGTGACGTTTAATGTGGGTCAAAATATTCTGGGACACGATGTTATTTATGAGTCAATACTGCTCGATATGCAGGTCTTGGGTGTTTTTGTTTTTTTCACTTCTCTATCCAGAATGTTCTAAAAATATTTTGATAACCCTTTGTTTCAAAAGCTTCAATTTTGCTCTTAAGTGTTTGTGTTATGGTCCATGATTTACATCCATATGTTGTCACAGGGAATATCCATGTTCTCAGAACTCTTACTTTTGTTCTTTGCTTGTGTTGTGCCATAGTTTCTTCATGCAAAGGATACTAATTGTTTGAATCTATGAAAATATATGTTTGAAGTATGTACACTACATACAGAGAACAGATATATCTATCCAGAAGGAACTCAAAATAAAAACAAAACTGGCTGATGTTACAAATAAGAATGAGAAAATTGAAGTATTTTGGAAATATAAAGAGACACGAAGGGCTAGAAAAGACCATCAAGGAAGGAGACATCCAGGCAAAGAGAAGAGGAAGACCACGGAGAAGATGGATTCAGGATGTAACTGATGGTTTCAGCATGACGACTGCAGAGGCGGGATATCTGGTGTATGGAGAGAGAAATCCTGACTGTTAAGGTGGCAAACTTCTGCTCAGGACAAGCTATTTGATAATGACGATGTACACTACATTGCTAAATATAGAAACTGTATGTTTTGAAGCAAAGAACATATATTTTAGATGCATAGAAACTATATGTTGAAAGAAAAGACACTATATGTTTGAAACAAAGAATCTACAAGTTTAAGCACAAACACTGCATTCTTGAAGCAACAAAATTATGTTTGTTACAAAAAAAGTATCTTTATTTAACAAGAAAAAATATTTTGAAACAAATAAAACTAAATTTTCAAATAAAAACAAAGATATGTGTGAAGCAAAGAAACTAATAGAGTAAATGTTAAAGAGTGGAAAGAAGATCATGAGAAGGGAAAAACATATTAACTTATACTCACATGTTTTCTTCTACTGGTTAGATGACTGTCTATCAAAAATCCAGCAGGGTCTCGTTGGTAACTGAAAAACAAAAACAGGAAACAAAGTAATGCACATATTCCTTAATTTTGTCTTTGATCAGAGACTGATGAAGCAATCAGTTATCATGTTTTGTAGGGTATCAACAAGCTTTCTCTAACCCATTAAATTTGTGGCCATTCTTTATATGGTATCACAAATTCATAAGAAGAATGGGTGAACTACTAACATGTCTGGCCTGGTCATGTACACAGAAAAATAGACAACAATTTGAAAACAACGTTAATCTCACTATCGTTCTTTTACAGCCATTTTGATCATTCTTATTGTGATATATAAACAGCTTAACACCAAGAACGGGTGTGATACGTTCACATCTTCAGTACCATTTGGAGCTCTAGTGCTTGTCCTTCGGCGACGTGTCCGATTTCAACCAGCGTTTACTGGGTTCACTCTCCGTTAGCCTTTGACTGTCCCCAGCCGACCTGCAAGGCAGCAGGTTAACATTAATCTAATGCAACAAAGAGATCAAAGCACCATCATTCAACTTGAAACAGGAAATGGTATGGTTTTATTTTTTGCAGCATGGAAATATGGTGCTCGCTTCTTGCTTCAAAGATACTCCGTTCCCCACATGGAGTGATCAGGATATTAGTCCAGAGATTCTTGATCTCAATTTAAGTGATATCGAATTCCTGTCAGAGATGGACGATAAAACTTAGGTCCTGTGTTCATGTTGAGCACTAAAAGAGCACTTTGCAGTTCAAAATAGAGTTACAAAAATTAAAATTCCTCCAAAACATTTTCACCATCTTCTAAATTACATCGGAGACCCTCGTCGGTGCAGCAGAGTTTGTGCACTGCCGCTGAGATCTTCCTGTGTAAGAAAGAGGTCAGAGCATATGTGGTTACTCACTGAAGTGCAACAATGATAGTCCTATCAATCAATGTCCTAAACCTGATCCTGTGAGAATAATTTGAAGAAGTTGCGAGAACCTCCTGATGAAGTCTTGATTCATAGATACAACTCATCTTACTGTTTAGGCTTTCAAGCATAAGAAACTGATCACAGAAGAAAAGGAACTTTTAATAATTGACTAATAATTATTGTGTTGAAATTCTCTTTCTTCCTGGCTTTTTTCATCCTTACATCCAAAATCTTCTCTCTCAGACACAAATCTCACATTAACTCTTAACCATTGGCAGGTTTTAAGGTTTTTCAATATTTTTAAATGACCTGCTCTATATGGGTTATCGGGATATGTGGTTTTAACATAAGTGTGATGTAATTTATGATATCCGCGACCTACTTCTGAAAAGTCTAAAAATAGATTATTCTACAAATGACAAATGTTTTTACAGTCACAAAGAAGGAAAAAAATAAGTATGGCGAATATAATGGAATCTTTTATTACAGTCTTTTAAAGTCTTCATATTTGCAAAACATATATGAATTTAAACATGTTTGGAAAATATGAAAGGCAGTAATCATGAAATTTATAATATTCAATATTTTTATATTGTAAAGAAAAAAGTCAATAAATATGGCCTTCAAGAGAAAATGATGTCGAATTGGTCTAGTAAGCAGCCCATAAAGAACTAACACTTATAGTATCATACATAAACATTAAATAGGTATATAATTTCTAAACATTGCAAGTAAAAGATATTATTTAACAAAAATATGACTACGCAATGATATTTGATAGACAAAATAATCAGGTAAAAAGTTATCGGGCATCTTGCAAACAGAGTCAAAGTGACACAGGCACAGAGTGTTCATCTGTCCCAAGCATAGATATTTCAAGAATCACTGGTGTCTTCATCAGGACAGTAATCTGAGTTGTTAGAATCCATTTTATCACATATTTGGGGATTTTTGGCTGGAGCAATTTGGGCGTTTCTACAAAATGGCAAGTGGGAAATCAGGTGTGCTCCAGTCAACGAGATTAGACATCTTAAAAATATATAATTAATTGTTTTATAATTTTTTATTAGATTATCATATGTTCTGCTTTAGATAACATAAATTTTACCAACTTAAATGCAAAATGGATACAAAATTATGGCCACTTAAATAGGCATGTTGCATCGATCATAAATGATCGAAATCCCAATGGTTAAGGGTTAAGAGACTGCTAAATAAAATATTACTTGTCAATGACTTCTTCCTTCTGCCAGTTGTGACGTAACAGCAGCATTTTTGCCATCGAAGGATGAACCTGGGGAAACAATTTGGAGTTATCTAATTTGGTTGTTATGCTGAGTTTGCAGTAGTGTTTAAATTCTTACAAGTTGATTCACATAACTCACCCAACAAAAACACACAGACAATATTGTATTATATCAAGTGTTATACTGCCATACCTCTTCGAATGCTCCATATCGACCACTTGTTAACCACTCTATGTGATCTGTATGTGACCTGAGCAAATGTACGTTGTGCCAGCTATGCACCTACAAGTAGGTTAGCACATCCGATTTCTGCTACGCTTTTTATTTACTAGGGTAGCTTACAGAGGCCCCTACCTCAGTCACCTCTTATGACATGCTCTGTAGGTCGCTCTGGTACTATTCTTTGCTTCCCTTGCAAGGTCTGGCACCACACGGGTGTAGTGCCATACAAAATTTATATTCACTCAAGCAAACACTTGTTCTGGTTCTTCAGTTCAGTTTTAACATTACAAAACAATGCTTGTCACTCACAATAAACCTTCTTATTCCCAGTAAAACATAAAGCTACAACTGTCACTCCCTTACTGCTGCAACTACTACAACAAAGCCATTACTACTTTTACTACTAAGCCTTAATTCCAGTTTAAAGCCGAAGGATTGACTTCATTGCACCAGGTATTACCCCATATGGCTCGGTCCCTCTCTGCAGAAAAGGCCAAGATTATTGCACAAAGCATGAACCCCGTAGCTCCAGGAACAATCTTAGGGGTCTCAGAAAAAAACAGCACCCGTGAACAGAATGGCACTGTCCGAATTCGAACCCACGACCTTCGACTCATAAGGCAAAGGCGTAACCCTTAGCCACAGTGACATCCACTTATTTCCAGTGAAACATAGGGATGCATTTGCTGCTCTCAATTATGTTCTATTCTGGGTTGCATTCTTTAGCTCTGCTAATGCGGTTGCAGCATCTATGATCTTCTTTTCTTTGATAGGTATTTTCTGGCCTTCCTAATCTTTTCTTCCCCTGGGGTCTTAATCAAATGCATATCTAGCTACGTTCAGTGGTTGTTTCATAAAGGTGTGCATAATCCATCACCACTATCTCTCTCTTTAACCTTCAGTTGTATTTGTTTCTGCTTAGTTCTCTTCTATGAGTTTGTATTTGTGATCATCTTCTTTCTCTTCTATGATCAGTTTCCTATGCTCAGAGGCCTAAACAGCGAGATGAACTGCCTCTATGAATCTATAGAAGATCTTCTTGGGTGCCCACAATTTTTCTTTCAGATTAGTCTCACAGGGCCATGTTTAAGACATCAAATAATTGAGGAAAGGCCAGGTTTGAAGGATGTGTTCAGGAGTCTGAGGGTACTTTTGGCATGTGCATTGTTCAGTTTATGAAGATGGGCTTGCAACATCCTGTACGGAGCATAAAGATGGTGGTTTGTTGGTTTCTAACTTTAAGATGGGGTCTTGTAGATAATTACTACCTGTTCTATGACCCCATGCACATTTGTATTTCCCTTTGATAGGTTTTTTTTTTCTTCCCCTGTTGAGGATCTGTTATTTTTTGTTGTCTTTTTAACCAGCGTGTGCCGTTATGGGAATTTGGACATTGTTTTTTTCAAAACACGCTATGTTATGACAACAGGGTTCCTTTACTTTTACTTTAGCTCAAGTATTTTTCATGGTCCATGGAGAAGTTGCCTACAGCTCCTATTTAACATAACAGTACAATATACATTTGATCGGTTTGGAATATCTTATGCCTCAAATGATGTTCCGGCTTTCCATGATCATGACTTGGTCATCAATGTGGTCTTTAAACTGAAGGAAACTGGGACCAAATGCTACATGAGTCGGCAAACATCCCTGCAAGGATGGATTCTTTGTTGTCTGAAGCCAGATCGGCAGTCATCAAATAATTTATTTTCTTCAACATAGCTTAGAAGCCTGTTGTTGACCATCCTTATTTCTGGCTGTATATTGGTATGTATAATAAATGTGCTACAGGAACTATAAGCATGTATATCATTTGTCATCCGATGAATGAAAGAACGTGAGCACCTATGGGTTTGCATAGAATACAGTGATGTTGAATTTGTTAACTAATTAACTAACTGTAAGTGAATCATGACATGTATTATACTAGTAGGCAGAAAGCAGGAGAGAGCAAGAGAAAAAACAGAGATACAATTGGGAGGGGAACATCAGGAAGTGGGCAAGTAAAAGTCTGGCAGAGCGTACCATCAGGGCAAGGGATAGAACTTGTTAGAGAGCATTCAACATTTGATGCAGAAATAGCCCATAATTGATTGAAATGTATACCAAGTACCTTTAATTTCATACACAGTGCTTCTATCTCCTCATTCAGCATTTTCTCTGCCTCAATCAGCTGTAGAGGTTCAAATTCAAAGTACTCCGGGTCATCAGTTTTACTGGGACAGTCAATGTCCAGGTCATCAGTTGTGTCAATATAGTAGAACTTTTCAGTATCTTCATCTAAATCTTCAGATGAGTCACAGTCACTTCCCATGGATGAGGCCTCTGACATATGACTCAGCTGCCGACTCATGTCACCAGACATGGCAAGATAATGATGTCTGTACTGCTCTCAGATGTCTATACCTAGGTGTGTGAGAAAAATAGTAGCTATATATTCTAAGAATTGTATGTTGGTAGTCATTATAAAAAATACCACTGAGTTATTTTAACAGCAGCATTGTATATCAAAACAAAAATTATAAGAAAGACAACAAACTTGAAGCATACAAAAATAGTGTTATTATTTATAGGGTGTAACATATATGATATAACTATTTGCTAGTGTAATATCAACTTATTTAGAGATATTCTATTAACAAGTTTATGGATGCCATTTATTAATTGAAAATTATTAACGGCTAGCTTACAGTTGAGTGTAAGCACATAAACCAGCTGATGACCGAGTTATATGAAAAACGACATTACTCAAAGGTGTAGAATATTTTGAAAAAAAAGACATAGGGATGAGCATTGAGCTGAAAGGCTAAGACTTAGTTAAAGTTAGTTACTAACTTAAGTAAGAGAGACAATCGCAAACTCAGAAGTTGTCATGAGTAAAGTTAAACACTTGCAGGATGAGGATTGTCTCAGTGTCTGTGAAGACGAAAAAGTCATGCAACAAAGCAAATCAAATGATAGGGCAAATGGCGCCAATTTTAAGATGCAAACACGTCACCATGAACACAAAAAGAGCAATGTTCAACACAATCTTTCTCCCACATTATGTTACCAGTGCCAAACCTGGACACTGACAACAAACGATAGAAGAAAACTAGTCACAACAGAGATGAAGTGTCTACGCAGAATGCTGGATGTAACAAGAAGAGACCGGTTGAGAAATGAAGACATCAGGAAAAAGTGGGTACAACATCAGTACTAGACTTCATCAAGAAACAACAAATTAAATGGTTCGGTCACGTAAGCAGATTACCATCAGACAGTGCACCCCAAAGAGCAATGCTGCTCCGATACAATGGGTACAAAGCAAAAGGCCGACCACGCAAAAGATGGACCTCAGAGATAACAGAGGCGACGAAAGAGACTATCTACGAAGCGCATACTAGGGCCCGTTTTAGAAATCTCTTCCTGACCTGACGCTGTGAGGCATACAGGATTCGAGAAAGAAAGAAAGATGATGCTCATCCATCACGGATGATGATGACCACACAAATTTTCATGCAAGGGAATGTAGTTGCGTTATGTTTGTCTGTGTGTGCGTAGATGACTAGTGAGCCCGATACGGGTTTGAAATGTTCTTGTACAGTGTGGGCAAGGTATACTTGCACTTGTGGGAAGTTTTATTGCCTTTCTACTTTGACGTTCTTGTTCCATCCGTGCTGTTTTACCTGCCTCGCAGACCGAGGAACATGTCGAAGAAGTGTGCGCCAGGCTGATCTGTCTTGAGCAACATTCTCCCAGTTGTTGACACCTATCCCAAAAAGATTTCAGAGAGTTCTTGAGTGTACCTTTGAATCGCTTTTTCTGGCCCCCCTATGAGCGTTTACCGCTTTGCAGCTCACCATAAAAGAGTTGTTTGGGTATTCTGCAATCTGGCATTCGAGCCACATGTCCTGCCCATCTTGTCTGGGACTGCATCAAGATTGTATAGATGCTGGGGGGAGCAGCTCTTTTCAGGACCTCTGTGTCTGGGATTATATCCTGCCATTTGATGTTCATTATTTTTCTAAGGCAGACTGTGTGAAAGTGGCTTAGCTTCCTTGCGTGTCTCTGATATACAGTCCAAGTTTGGCATGCGTGAAGAAGGACTGGGAGCATGACAGCTCGATATACCTTCAGTTTTGTGGCTTGGCCAATACCACATCTATGCCAGACATTTCTATGTAGTCTACCAAAGGTGCTGCTAGCTTTAGAGATTCTGGTATTTATTTCATCATCTATGGTGACATTTTGGGACAGTGTGCTTCCAAGATAAGTAAATCTGTCCACTACTTTCAGTTTCCTGCCACTTGTTGTAATATTTGGTTCGGCATATACTTTTCCAGGAACTGGTTGGTACATGACTTCAGATTTCTCGGTATTGATGGTAAGACCAAAGTTGGGGCAGGCTTGTGAGAATCTGTTCATAGTTCATGCTAGTCTCACTAAGTCTGGAGATCTGTCTCAGTGTTGGCGCAGTCATCAGCAAATAAGAGATCTCTGATGGTATCAGACTTTTGTTTTTGCTTGAAGTCTCCTTGGGTTGAAGAATTTTCCATCTGTACGATACTAAACTTGATGTCGACACCTATGTTACCATATCTACTATATTATACTCTATAGTGATATGCTTTACACATATATTGATATAAATCATATATACAAAATTGCAACCATGGCATCTGTAAAATATAGAAAAGACTGAGTAACAATAACAGTAACTTGAGTATTACATTTAACACACTTGAGTATTACATTTAACACTGACTTTGACTACGCATGTGTATCCTTACCTTATACCTATCATCTATGTGTTAATGTTAAAGGACTATAAATAAAAAAAGTAATTTAATATTATAAAATAATGAATATTTATATTATTGAATATTATTGTATTTACTACAGATGCATGCTTGCAATGATATTACACAAAGCTTGCTTCATTTCTAGCTTTAAATAAAGTTAACACAAACACGCGATACAACTATTATTGCTTACTTTTAAGCAAAAGATGTCAAAGCCAGAAATTATCTTTTAAAATAGGAAGTGCAGTGTATACTAACTTAATTTTTACAAGAACTACGATGTCCGCCATTACCGGAAATGACGCAAAACATTTTAAAAAATAAAACAGGTTTAACGCTTGAAAAGAAACGAAGTACGAACAATCCGTAAATTTAAAGCCCAAAAATCTTGACATTTTGAGTTAATGTGTTATTATGGTTACTGAATCGCTATTAAAACACGCCTAAAGACATACATGTACTAAGTCTCCCCAACATGTATCGACGGATATGCATGTTGGCGATGTCTGTGGTTCACTTGTTTAATTTAAATGACCTTTTTCGTCTTTACAGACGGTCAATTGGCAAGGGTTTTACTGTGACAACTTCTGAGTTTTCGTTTTTCTCACTTGTCGTTCAGCTCATACATAAGTCTCTTCTCAAAAGACTCTGCGCCCTTTCGTAATTTGGCTTGCCACACAACTCTGTCATCAGCTAGTTCTTCCCATGTGCTGGGACCTATAGAAAAGTTTTCATTGAGGCTTTGCAGACATCTTTATATCTGAGCAGTGGTCTGCCTTTGGTGCCTCTTCCTCCAAGTTCACAGAACATTTGTTTTGGTATGCGATAAGTTTTGCTAGGTGGCGCGTAAACAAATATGATGTGTAGAGTCCAACTACATTGAGCCGTAGGGATATTATTCGCTCTGATGCAGCTACTGGTGTATGAATAGCGTTCACAAGTCTATTGTGCACAGCAAATCCGACTCCATACAGTCTAGGTTGATTTGTGCTTAGGTCCTGCCAGAAGAATGTGTAATTATTTTCTTTTACTGAGCTACAATCTGGGAGCCTGGTTTCCTGTAGTGCAGCTATGTCTGCCTGCAGTCTTCAAGTTCTATGTCTATGACAGCTGTTTTCTGATGTCTTTGTTTTCGTCGGCCTAGGTTGACAAGCCCGGACACATGGTCTTACGTTCCATGTTCCAAATCTAAGAGTTATTTGTCCTGGTTCATGAACTGTTGCTTTCGTTTTGTCCAGAGCCGAAAGCAAAGATGAAGTGTTGTCTCTCTTTTGCCTAGACTGGGCAGCTGATAGGGAGAATGTGCAAACCTCTCTACCCTACTGTTTCCTCAAAGGATACGTTTGAATCAAGCAGGGTTTGCGGGAATGTCAAGAAGATGGCAAGGAATACACACTTAACCATCAACTGCTTGCTAAATACACTCACTCTAACCCGGATGTGTTTGTTCCTACTCGAATAATGTTTGATTCCACATTATTTTTAAACGCAATATAGATGTGTCACCAATTTGCTTGTCCTCATCAACATACTGTCGTGGAGACTAACATTCTCAATATCCATCTTCAGCCTTAATCACTGCATTACTCGAACATCTGCCTATCCACGACAGTAGATTCACGTAAGACATTCAACCAACTTGCACAGAATAAGGCATTGTCGTTCCAGGCTTCAAATGTAAGTTCCTCCATGCCAATGAACTCGGTGGAGAACGAGGTCAGTCTATCTATGTGAAACATGGTCTTCCCCATAACTGTTTTGATACACTGACTTTTTACCTGAGTGTGTGGAATTACAAGGAATTCAAGTAACAATTCGTGATCAGGTATGGAGAATCTATAATGTGTACGCCCATGTGGACAATCTCCATATTGCAGATAACTGGAATTTTCTTGAGAAACTCTCAGATGTACCACGCACAAAGTTTCTTATAGCAGGGGATTTCAATGCACGATCAAAGGAGTGGGACAACGCTACCGAGAATAGACAGGGCATCGCTTTGCGTCATGCTCTACTAAACTCTGACTTGTTGAATGACGGCCGCCCAACTCGATTAGCGTCTAGACCTGAGGACACTGATAGTGTCATCGATCTGGCACTCATCACCACAACCGATACTACTTTGGCTCGATGGAATGTTTTCGGGTCGCAGAAAAGTTATCTCCCTTGTGTCGTTATACTTATCTAGGTCAATATCTTGCGACACAGAAGACCAAAATCTGTATTTCAGTACACGCCATGTCACACTGATCATAAAAAACCATTACGTATACTGCGGCAGACTGCCAGAAAGAAGACTGATATGACTCCTTTCCTGCAACCACCCTGGTGGAACGAAAATGTTGAAAAAGCATGGTTGCAAATGAGGCTGCTACATAGTCATGGCAGAGAGCTAGAAAAAAGAAGCGATCGAGAAATATATGTGATGTGACTGAAAAGTCTGATATTCGCCACAAAGCCACTGGGGATTTCAAAGTATTGGCTAGTGAGGCAAAGAGTGGGTTATTGGAGACTTTCATAATACAAATCTGTCTGGTAAGGCTCTACATCAATTCTTGCAGTTTCATCGTAAAATGAGCAACAGGACTACCAGCCAGTCTTTTCCTAATTTACGTGACTCGTCAGGAACCGTATTGACAACAGATGCAACCAAAAAAAAAAAAAAATGTGCAGGGAACTTCATCGTTTCGTGGAACAGACAGAAACGGGGGAAAAAGATGACCGTCATAATATCATGAAAATTCTTCGTGATATTACTAGCACTGGAGAACCTTACATTGACTTAATAACAAAGGAGGATGTTGTTAATGCACTTGAGGCAAGCCACAGCACCGCTCCAGGGCCTGATGGTGTCCAATATCATCACATCAAACCGCTCGACGAGACTGTTATTAATTTAGTTGTAAAGGAGGCAACTCCTTCGATCAAGCGTTGAAATTCCCTGCTATAAGAAACTTTGTGCGTGGTACATCTGAGAGTTTCGCAAGAAAATCCCAGTTATCCACAATATAGAGTTTGTCCCCATCGGCGTACACATTATAGATTCGCCATACCTGATCACAAATTGTTACTTGAATTCCTTGTAATTCCAGACCCTCAGGTAAGAAGTCATGTGTGTCAAGACAGTTGTGGGGAAGGCAATGTCCATTGAAGTTTCTAACCTCCAGACCGTTACGTAGATCTACTGCACTGGGCATACAGGTGTTTGCGGCAATGAGAGATCGGACATGCTTGCATCAACAGAACTGATTATCGGAGAGTTGAAGATGGATAAGGGCTATATTCGTTACAGGACCCGATCGGGATTTTTTTTTTTTTTTTTTTACAGCCTTCGCATAGCAGCAAAAAAACGGAGAAGGACAAAAGAAAGAAAGAGAAAGAATCATTGCGGAAAGGTTTTTAATTATTGAATGGTTCAAATTGTATTTTCATTTCGTTGCTTATTCCGTCCCCTTACGGTGCTGCCTGATGCGGCCGCCTCTCTGTATCATAGCAATTCACGGTCCTGGTTCATTTATCTCGTCATGACTGCCTGTTTTATTAAGGCACTAAATATATGTTGAATCTATCCAGCGATTTTAGGAGTGTGGAGTTACCCATCGTACAAGTAGAACTGGACGTCTGAGTGATAAAGGAAGGAGTGTGTTTAACCAACCAGTTACAGGCACCATCAGTACATGCATACTCTTCGACATCTGTTAGGACAGACTGGCACCCATAGGTCTGCCAGGAGTATAATAACGTCAGTTCATTAACAGATAACTGATGTAGAACAATCACTTATTTGTAGATAATGGGAATTTCCGATCCTTTTTCCCCCTGCTACACCGCACTTAAGTGTACTGTACTTGAGAAAAAAAGCCACGCAAATAAGGAAAACAAAACGGACGACCTTTTGTGCTTATATGAAGAAAACACAACTGATTACTGTATTGTTATTAGAATTACTGTAATGTTAGTTTACTTCCACATCTAATGTATGTTATTTAAGTATCGTCATATCATCATCATCAGGTGCCGTGCCGGCTGGCGTAGACGATCATGGATCTCCACAAATCTCTGTTGTTGGTGTTTGTTATCAACTCAGATGTTGACGCTCCGTGCCATGAAGTCAGGCTATCCAAAATTTTCTCTCTCTGTTTTCCTGTCTCGTCTACCCTCGATTTTGCCGGTTGTCACAATGTGTTCTAAACCTTCCCTCCTCATCATATGCCCTAAAAATGATGACTGCCTCTTTCTTATATTGATGATAAGCTTTCTCTGTGTCTTGATCTCATTCAGCACCTCAACATTAGACTATCACTATCATTAGTCATTTTAGCAGTCCATGGGATTCTCATCATTCTTCTATAAAACCACATTTCTGTGGCCGTATCAGAGATTTTTCGATTTGTGTGTTCCTTGTCAATGACTCTCATCCGTATGCCAGTATTGGTTCTATGTAGCACTGAATAACTCATTGACGACATTCAGAAAATATTGCATACCATCTCGGGTTTGTGTAGAGAGTCTCGCTCTCAGGTCAATCCTGAAAAAGCGTATATGTTGTGGTGCTCGTTGAATAATCACATAGACAAGGCTGATCTACCCCGTGTAATCTTTGATGAACATACGATCGAGCGCATAGACAGGCTGCGCTATCTTGGAATAACCTTTGATCGTAGTCTATCTTTCAAACAGCATGTTGAACAGACGATACAACGTTGCTAGCGTGGTCTTGTGGATTTCAAGGTTATGGTAGCCATGAGTAGTGACTACTTGTCCTTTTGTTCGATCGACTGGTTATGTCCGTGGTAGATTATGGACTCGGAATTCTTACGATATCAAGATCACAATGTGAACGACTCGAACGGGTTCAGAATGAAGGTATGCGTATAGTCCTGGGCTGCACTAGAGATACCCCCATTGTGAAGATGAGATATCTGTTTGGCCTTCTGTCACTACGCTCCCGTCATGCAATCGCCAAAACCAAGGCATATATGCGGGATAAGAGATATCCACTGCACAAGAACACTAATGATGTTAAGGGCATGAGAATCACGCGTGGCATGTCGTGGATGGCCCAGGCTGAGAGAACAACTGGCCAGGTGACAACGGTTGCGACCCTACCAAAAGGGGAAGAATGGATCCCAACAGATGGTAGCATGATCAACTATCTCAACGTTATCATTACTCTTGGAAGAGAATGTAGAGATTGGGGTAACATGAAGGCTGATCTTGCAGTTAAGCAGCTGATAGAAGATAATGCAAGGGATGATGATGTTGTTGTATATACCGATGGGTCTGTTCAACGTGGTGAGAAGCCCGACTGTTTTTTTTTGGCTAATGCGCATGGAAGGGTTGTTGCAGAGCGAAGTGGGGCATACAGGGCAACTACTCCTAGTATGAGGATGGAGATTGAGGCCGTTACTGCTGCCCTCCATTGGATTTCTGGAACTTCATTTACTGGGGCCATTGTTATATCTGACTCTCAGTCGATGCTTCACAAGATCCAGAAGGACAGGTTTCGGTATGAGTGGATGTCGTCTATAAAAGTTTCTAACCTCCAGAGGCTTACGTGGACATGATGTCCTGGGCGTGCGGTGTTTGCGGTAATGAGAGAGCGGACAGGCTTGCATCAACAGCATCGATTGTTGGGGAGTTGAAGATGGATAAAGGGGATATTCTTCTGTCTCTTCGCGACTGTCTGTTGGATGAGGACACTAAAATCGATGCTGAATCGATCAAGCGATTTAGGCAGTTTGGAGTTACCCGTTGTACAAGTCGAACTGGATGCCTGAGAAGCAGAGTGAGAGGTGTGTTTAATCAGCGAGCCACGGGAACCATCAGTATGCATACTTTTCGATATCTGTTGGGGAGACTGAGAACCTATGGGTCTGCCCGGAGTGCAATGACGTCAGTTTATAGTAACCAATAACTGAATAACTCGCATTCTGATCGGGTTTGACAAGGACTTGCTGCAAATAATGCTTCTAATTTTTAGGAACATTGTTTTCGCTTGCCATATTCTGCTCTTTATTTCTGATCGGCATCTGCCATCTGATGTTACCAGGAATCGTTATATCACCTAATGTATAACACTCTCATGGGAGAGTGAGCAACAGGTAACCCATACGATTGTTATATCAGTCTTGATGAATATGATTCAAATGCGTGGAGTGGGTGGACATCATTCGGAGATCACATCTCACGAAAATGACTTAGCTGTACACACCTGGACATGCTGGAGGGAATTGTAACGAGCGTGCTGACTTTTCTTGCAAACAATGCCCCGATTCAAGCGGGCAGAAGTATGGACAGATCCGATGTCATAAATGCGGTACGCTCTCCTTATGGGCGAGTTTCAAACACTGGAACGAGTGCGAAAATTAGGAGTTAAGTTTGGACATGTCAGACAGTGTCGTCGTCGTGGTAGAGAAAGAAGGTATACTAATCAGCTTCTCATGGGTACGGTGAGCAAATGGACTTTAAGATGGCTGCTGCAGCGGAGGACAGAGCCCGCATGGGAATGCCCAATGTGCCATGACGTCGATCGCATAGTATAACATAACATGACAATAACAATAATCTATGTATATCATGCTCAGTTCAGTTAGTTATATGAGGACTATCTTTATAGAACTCCGGGCCCGTCCATTTGTGCTCCGATCTCCGTCTCAACAAATCCAGCATAGCAGCGTCCAGCGTCCCCACACATCAGTTTGATGTTGATTAATCAATCTTTGCATATTTGGTATGTCGTTCTTTTCGGGTTGCACCAATATCAACACCAATTTCTCTCAATCTGGTCAGCATGTGAGATTCACAACCCTGAAACTCTTCTGATCGGAATGACTCTCTCAATCTGGTCAGCATGTGAGATTCACAACCCTGAAACTCTTCTGATCGGAATGACTCTCTCAATCTGGTCAGCATGTGAGATTCACAACCCTGAAACTCCTCTGATCGGAATGACTCTCTCAATCTGGTCAGCATGTGAGATTCACAACCCTGAAACTCCTCTGATCAGAATGACTCTCTCAATGCGTGATGAGTGTGTGTGTGTGTGTGTCATGATGATTCGATATATAAGAACATTAATAATAATAATAATTCCTCTCGTACCGATATACGTTACATAAAGCCTGCAAGAAATGTCTCCATACCGCTCTAGACTGTGCAACTCGCTCAATCTCTTCCAGGAAACTGAGACCGACATTTCTTGCCTCTCTCAGCAAAGTTCGTTTCAGGGTCTCCTTAGGTCGTCCTCTCTTTCTTGAACCCTCTGTATCACACTTCAATGCCTGCTTTGATATTCTTTGATCATTTCTTCTCACGTTATGTCCAACATATCTCAATCTTCTCCTTCTTATAACAGTTGTTACATAGAAGCATTGTTAATAATCATTAATAGTGTATTTTTATAATTAAAAAAAATAGTTACTACCTGTAATACAGCTTTTTAGGGCTGTGTAGTACAGGGAGGTAATGAGCCCGATTAATTTAATGGCAGCATGGTTAGTGAAGCTGTTCAGGTTAGGATTGTTCTTCAATACCCCCTGACAGAAGAAAAATCCCTGGCCTTACCGTGCATTGAACACGAGTCTCCCTCATTGAAACCGCTCTCTCATCCAATCAGCCAGACGCTCCACTGTCGTTGCTTTTATCTTCTTCTTTTCTTTCTTTTGTCCTTCTTTGCTTTTTTGTCGTTCGGCGTACCAGGTTTAACCGATGATCGGAGGAAGTTTGCAGTTTTGGCTACAACTACCGTATAGGTGTTTTGTTTTTGATCTTTGCAGATTAAACTGAACTGAACCGACATACCATACCCTTATAAATGTGCGTGCTCCTGTGACAGTTTCGAAAGTTTTCTAAATTTATAAATCCTAGGTGCCCGTTTTCAGATGTGAAGACTAGAAAATAACTTGTATCTGGAGCTGAACACCATACGTTAGTGTTCAGCCACTGTGATATACCGATTTGCCAAAACGGTGTTCATATATCGGGGTTTTATTGTGACTAAGGAGCTAATCCTTTGCTTTACGTTCTAAAGAACGTGGGTTCGAATCCGGACCGCGCCGTTCTGTTTAGGAGTGCATTTTTTCCAGAGACCCTAAGATTGTTGCCAGAGCTAAAGAGTTCGTACTTTTGCAATACTCTCGGCAGGTGGCGTGCCATTTCTGCGGAGAGGGACCGAGCCATATGTATAAAACCCGGTGCAATGAAGTCAATCCTTTTTTAGATCGTTTTTAAGTATGTATCTATCAGATGTTAATCACTCGATATAGATTTTTACAGAGAGAAGTGGTCGCAAGACCATCCTTAACACAGCTCCAATGATGGGTATTATGGTCTGTTCCGTAGCAAACAAGTTGTCATATTCCGCCTCCGTACCGGCCATAACAGACTCCGATACCACCTGTACAACAAATTTAAAATTGGCACAACTAGCCTGTGCCACTGCGAGCAGGCGGACATGACGGCAGAGCACGTACTGCAAGACTGCCCACTGCTGCAGGTCTGAGAAACGAAACCTGGCCGAAAAATATCGAGCTAAATGAGAAGCTGTACGGAGGGACATAGTCCCTAATAACAACAGTATAATTAATATGGAAATCTGATACATCAGTCTAAGTGGTGATAGCGAGAGAGAGATGTAGATGTCGTGTTAAAAAAGTATTTCAATCTGTTTTCAGTGTTCACGTTTATCACCAAGCTTCAAGAGTAGAACGTCTCCTCGTTCCCACCTCAGACGAACAAAATGCATCATTTATGGCAACTAAAAGTACTAATTGGAAAAAATTTTCTCTTAAAAAGACATTCAATTTATACCATATTATTGGAGCTATTCGTACCAGTGATTTATACAGTGATATTCTTTCTAATGCGGATGTACTCTACACATCGTTCGCAAATGTTGCTTGGTATCAAGTCAAAAGAATCGATCAGCTCACCAATAAAACCCATCACATACACGATAATAGGTTACGCTCCACGTTCTCCAGCTACAGACAAGTTTATGTACAAGGTTGAACGCATGATATTTAGCAAGCCCTGGTTTAACAAGAGCAGGAGCTGTAAGTTCTTAATTGTTTGCGTGTCAACTGGACTAAAACAGATTTTTAAAATCAAATCTTAAATCTACGTGCTATAAAACACTTCACATAGTATGTTATTTGTAATTTATGTTTATTACTAAATTTAGTGTTACCTTTATTACTAAATTTAGTGTTACTATTATTACTAAATTTAGTGTTACCTTTATTACTAAATTTAGTGTTACCTTTATTACTAAATTTAGTGTTACTATTATTACTAAATTTAGTGTTACATATTACTAAATTTAGTTTTACTATTATTACTAAATTTAGTGTTACTATTATTACTAAGTTTCGTATACTATTATGAACACCAGGTACTACGACAAGATAACTAACTCTGAAGTACTGCAACGTGCAAGCCTGCCTTCCATCATGGGCATGCTCAGCAGTTGACTAGCAGACGACTAAGATGGTTGGGTCATGTAAGAAGAATGGAAAGTTGTCGCATACCAAAATAAATGTTGTTCTTAGAACTTTCGGAGGAAGAGGCACCAGGGCAGACCACTGCTCAGATATAAAGATGTCTGCAAGGCCTCAATGAATAACTTTTCTATCGGTCCCAGCAAATAGGAACAACTGGCCGATGATCGAGATATACGGAAAACAACATTCCGCAAAAGTGCAGAATCCTTTGAAGAGATACTTAGGGATGAGCTGAATGGTAAGAGAGACAAGCGAAAACTCAGAAGTTGTCACAGTGAAACACTTGCCAATTGACTGTCTGTAAAGACGAAAAAGGCCATATATATATATATATATATATATATATATATATATATATATATAGTGTACATTTATTACAAAAGTTACATGTAGCTGCTTTTAGATGAAATTGCCTTCTTCTTCTTCTTCTTCTTCTGCGTTTGTCCGTTATGAATTCAGGCGTAGTCATGCATCTGCTTTGGCGCTACTGATTTTTACGTGAAAGCCTGCTTACCGTTTTATTGGTTTCTTCGCCATACCGGCGGGACTTCTACGACTTCAGAGATACAGTTCAGTACTGATGTTACACCCACTTTTTCCTGATGTCTTCTTGATACTCCCAACATTCTGCGTAGAGACTTCATATCTGCCGTGACTAGTTTTCTTCTATCGTATGATGTATAAGAATCAACTAAATGAGAATTGAAAATTATTACTTACCGAAGTGCAACGATGATGGTCCAATCAGTCAATCAATCAATCAATCAATCAAACAATCAATCAATCAATCAATCAATCAATACCAAGAGAGCAATGCTGAACACAGTTTTCTTACCAATCTATGGTAACCCTTTAGCTTCTAAGGACGTATATATACGTTTTTCCCATTCACTTCTAAAGACGCATTAACACGTCTGTTGTTATCTCTCCTCTGTGGACTAAAGACGTGTTAACACGTTATACATTGCTACTGTCACTGCTATAGGCGTACATTCACGTTTGTGACCTAGAAAGAAAAAGTAGCTATTTTTAGCTCAGCCTTCGGAAAGTATGTAGCAGCGAAAGGGTTTTAACAGTGTCAGACCTGGACACTGACACCAAGTGAGAAAAGAAGAATGCAAACGACAGAGATGAAGTGTTTACGAGGATGTCTAAATATAACAAGAAGAGATGAGATCAGAAACGACAAAATCAACAGAAGAGTGTAATCCTTGCCGGTGCTATAATATATCAAGAAACAACAGGTCAAATGGTTTGGACAGGTATCAAGGTTACCACAAGACAGTCTCACACAAAGAGCACTAACACTCAGAAACAGGGGCGTCTCGTCACTAAGGGCCAGTGGGGCCCGGCCCACCATAATATTGAGTAACATGTACTTACTATTTTAGATATAAAATAGCAAAGTCATACTTGAAACTACTAAATCATAACTTCATACAATAAGAATTACTGTTGATCATTGGGAACCAGACTCAGTAGCAATAAACTGCTCAACCTCCATCCCTGTCGTTTGATGTGTCCGAAATATTTAATTGTCCTTGATTTTATATTATTTAATAGCCAACTCTCTTTAGTATCAAGCTGTTGCAGAACAGAAGCATTTGTTCTTTTCCGGAAAGGGTTAATAACATCTCGTAATACACAAATAATAGTAAATGCTCCAAAACCACGTTTTTTCGAAGTTTTGCCGGGCCCTACAAAGAAGAATGACCACGAGCCGCCATTGCTCAGAAACAACGGCAACATACTCAGAGGACGACCACGTAAACGATGGATGGACGGAATATCCGATACACTAAATTCCACATTGCTTAAAAGCGCATGTGGTGGTTTGCTCCATATGGTTTTTTTTTTCAACCTGACGCCGAACGGCAAAACAGGATTAGAGAATTGATAGATAGATAACACTTCGTTTGGGGAAGTTACATTACAACGGTATTAGGAGCAAATGGGATATCGTTCTACTTTTGTTCTCATTTGATCCTTTTTTTTCTTTGTCCGCTTGAAAATATTGTTCATAAATTGAATGCCGTCTCTTGTATAAACTTTACTGTCTTTTGTAGCTCACACAGAGGTCCGTGTAGTTTTCTGTCGAGTGTTGTTTCGTTACGATAGTGAGTTTGCCTCAGTGTATCATATTCGGGGCGATCTTGAAGTATGTGCTCTGCAATCTGATGGGCCTCTCCACATGTACACATGGCTGAATTGCCAATCTTGAATATTGTATATATGTGACTGCGGAATCGACTGTGTCCTATTATAAGGCGCAGAATGACAACTTGTTCCAATCTGCTCATATTGTGGTGGTCGTCTTGTGTTGGTATTTGTGGCTTTCTCATTGATTTAACTTCTGATTGACTTTCTGATCCTTTTCTTTTGGTGATAGGGAACTGGTACATCCAGTTGCTCTTTTGCCGCCCAATCCTTTGCCAGTTATTTGAATTGATAATATCTCATTTCATAATACTGACCACGTAACTAATGTATTATTCAAATAAACTTTCAGTGCAAACGTTGGGATTCAAATCAGAGTATTCAATGATGAACTTTGAGAGGGAAAACCCACACTTTCTGTCTTTTGCCTACGCATTTGATAATGTGTCGTTTGCTACCAGAAATCTTCCAGAACATTCGCACATTATTATAGGACTTAAGAGAGTTAAATCTTCAGAGGAAGCCAATGCAAGTAAGTTATGTATGCTCTCTTGTTGTCATTGATGCATAGGGTTTCCAGGTGTTGCAACCGATAAACTGGGACATTTCTAGCACCCGTCTGGGTTTTCCGGGACAGTCATTATTTTAAATTAAATAAATAATACTATAAAAGTTAATTGCCTATCCTTTACATGACTTTGCGAATCAACCCCAGCTTTTAATGCTGTTTGTGATTTTTCTAGACATTATTACGTTCAGTAGTTTGTCATTGCTTTCTGAACGGGTGGAGCCATCGTCCTGTTGTAAAAATCCACGCAAAATAATTTGCAACCAAACTGTCCACAGCATGATTCGAACTCAGACCGTCGGGGTTAATATACCAAGTCACTATCTCCTAAGCCACAGACTCCACCAAACCGTACTATAACAATACTTTAACTACAAGAGGAAGAACAAAAAGGATGTTGCAAATATTCACATTGTTATTACTTGCATTAATACTAATGTAAATGATAGTAATAAAATAAATCACACATCATACTGAAACTTCATTTCAAATTTTCAAATGAAAACAGTTCTCCCATCTGAAAGTCGAGAAAAAGTTCGATTTATTTACAACTTTCATTTAAAAGTTTGACGAAGACAAAACCGGACAAATGAGCGTCCTGAAAGCATTTTTCGTTAAACGACATCTTTTCATTAAAAATCGGGACCGTCCCGGAAAACCGGGACATCTGGCAACCTTGTTGATGAATAATTCAAGTAAGTTATGAATGTTCTCTTGAGATGTAATCCGGCGATGCTTTGACTAGGATATTTACTGTTTACAGAAGCAAAAACTCTCATGAAACGATACAGAAAATGATCTGGAGAAAAACAAACGGAGGAAACAACCCTGAGCACGACAGTATGAATACACTAAACATAAAAGCATAGACCACAGTCTTCAGACTTAGAACAGGACACTGTAGTCTCAGAGCAGACCTCCATATAGTGGGTCTCAGAGACTCGGCTGCCTGCAAGAGGGGGGCACCTAAGCATTACTCAGAGCACATCCTTCAAGACTGCCCTAGTCTAAGCAGTGTGAGAATGGAGGTCTGACCAACAGAAACAGTCCTCCAAAATAAATAATGGGGGACCGGTGAGGACCTCAAGCGAACTGCCATGTTTATGACACACACATAATGAAGTAGTCGCACAGCAGAAGTTGATCGCAGAAGAAGAACTGTTTTAAATATAGTCAACACTTGAATACATTGACAAGGATACCACTTAATATCTTGACTAGCGTCAATTCTGTGATGTTCTTACTGACTAGGTCTAAAGCTCGTTGTCCTGATCGGAAAAAACCATATGCTGTTTTATCTGTCAAATGACATAAATATAGGTGGGGAAATCATAACTAAGAAAGCTGTAAGCCATAGTGATAAAACGTTAGTATAGTTTTAATTTGCTAAATGACAATATTAGCCCATTGCCTGTCTTTTAATTTTTCATTATCAAGTAGCTTGTCCCTTTCTGGAACTTGGCTCGTATGACAACAGTTCTGAAAAAATCTGTTCTGTGCAAGTTGGCCGGAGTCAGCAGCAGTCATTCTCATATCGTCAATGATATATTGCACCAATCGTCTTCTAGGTCTTCTCTCATTTTTCTTCCAAGCAGCATTCCTTCAAAATTATCTTCTCTAGGCACTCATGTCGTTTGATGTGTCGAAATATTTAATTTTCCTTGATTTTATGCTCTTTAATGGCAAATTAATTTTACTTTTTATTTTTACACAACAGAATATTACGAGGAAGCTCTCATGCTGCAAGTTCTAATGAATGTTTTCATCAATATTTGCTCTGGAAAGGAGAGAACCATTACCGTTGACTACAAAGTTATTTCTCCTACATTGAGACGCCAGCGATATGCATTTGTGCAGAACATGTTCCGCATATCTCTGATCTTAGTCGGTCTCACTGCTTATCTTGTATGGAAAAATGTCTATACTATATCACTAGAACGGGAACGCAGCATTTTAGTAAGGTTTTTTTCTATTCGAATGTAGTGTGATATTTTTTCCTTATAGAATGTAATGTGATATTTTTTCTTATAGAATGTAATGTGATATTTGTTCTTATAGAATGTAATGTGATATTTGTTCTTATAGAATGTAATGTGATATTTTTCTTATAGAATGTAATGTGATATTTTTCCCTTTTAGAATGTAATGTGATATTTGTTCTTATAGAATGTAATGTGATATTTTTTCTTATAGAATGTAATGTGATATTTTTTCTTATAGAATGTAATGTGATATTTTTTCTTATAGAATGTAATGTGATATTTGTTCTTATTTAATATAATGTGATATTTGTTCTTATAGAATGTAATGTGATATTTGTTCTTATAGAATGTAATGTGATATTTGTTCTTATAGAATGTAATGTGATATTTTTTCTTATAGAATGTAATGTGATATTTTTTCCTTATAGAATGTAATGTGATATTTGTTCTTATAGAATGTAATGTGATATTTGTTCTTATTTAATATAATGTGATATTTGTTCTTATAGAATGTAATGTGATATTTGTTCTTATAGAATGTAATGTGATATTTGTTCTTATAGAATGTAATGTGATATTTTTTCCTTATAGAATGTAATGTGATATTTGTTCTTATAGAATGTAATGTGATATTTGTTCTTATAGAATGTAATGTGATATTTGTTCTTATAGAATATAATGTGATATTTTTCTTATAGAATGTTGTGTAATATTTTCCTATCGAACGTAATATTATTTTCCTTATCAATATAATGTGACTTTTTCTTACAGAATGTAATGTGACTTTTTCTTATGAAATGTAATGTGACTTTTTCTTATAGAATGTGATGTGACTTTTTCGTTATCGAATGTAATGTGACTTTTTCTTATAGAATGTAATGTGACTTTTTTCTTATAGAATGTAATGTGACTTTTTCCTTATCGAATGTAATGTGATTTTTTCCTTATCGAATGGAATGTGACTTTTTATTATAGAATGGGATTTGTAGTTCTCCAGAAAAATCTCAAAATCAAAGAAAACTGGCGGATGCTACAAATAAAAATGAGTAAATTGAAGCATTTTGGATATATAAAGAGAAATAAAGTGTTGGAGAAGTCCATCATGGAAGGATGCATCCCAACAAAGAAGAGAAGAGGAAGACCACGGAGAAGGTAGATTCAGGATGTAACTGATGGTTTTAGCATGACGGCTGCAGAGGCGGGACATCTAGCGTGTGAGAGAAAGAAATTTCAAATGACTGTTAGCGCGGTAAAGTTCAGCTCAAGACACGCTATTAATAATATAATAATAATTCCTCTCGTACACGTTATACGTTACATAGGGCCTGCAAGTAATTTCTCCATACCGCTCTATCCTGGGCAACTCGCTCAATCTCATCCACGGAACTGAGACCGATATTTCTTGCCTCTCTCAGCAAAGTTCGTTTCAGGGTCTCCAGGGGTCGACCTCTCTTTCTTGAACCCTTTGCATTCCATTTCAATGCCTGCTTTGATATTCGTTGATCATTTCTCCTCAAGGTGTGTCCAACATATCTCTTTCTTATAACAGTTGTCACTAGTGGTTGACCAGACATGTCTTTGATTTCATCACTTCTCCTGTATTCGTTCCATTTTATATTCATTGTTTTTCGCAGACATCTATTTTCAAAAGCATTCAATTTGCTTTCTATATCTTTAGTCATTTTCCAACTCTCGCTAGCATATGTTAGGATTGATAAAACATTTGAATTGAAAATTCGTAGTTTAGTTTAATACTATATAACTTGTAGTTCCATATTTTATTTAGACTTTTCAAAGCTGATGTTGCTTTGCCAATTCGTATCATAATTTCTTTTTAACATTTCCTGTGCAATCAAAATTGCTACCTAAATAGGTGAACTGCTCTGTTATTTTTATCATTTTAGTTTCCAGGGTGATATCTGCGTTACTTGCTATAGGTGTCTTCATTATATTTGTTTTCTCATAGCTTATCTGCAGTCCAACTTTTTATGCTATAGATGACAAGTTGTATGTTTTTCTTTGCATATCTTGGTTGTTTCTACTTAACAAGGCAATATCATCTGCAAAATCCAAATCTTCTAATTGACTATTTTCTACCCAATCGATGCCAGTTTCGCCCCTGCAACATTTTCGCATCACCCAGTCAATGACCACTCCAAACAATAGCGGAGATAGAATACAGCCTTGCTTTACTCCGGTTTCAACCATAAACCAGTCGCTGTGTCCACCATCAGTTGCGAACTGCACACTGTGAACCATCATAGAGGCTATTAATAATGTTTGTTATTTTTTCTGGTATTCCATAGCATCTCAGAATATTCCACAGAGAGATTCTGTGTAGACTATCAAAGGCTTTTTAAAATCGATGAAATTTAGTATGAGTGGTTGTTGCTTCTCAATATGTTCCTCCAAAATTAGTCGTAGGGTAATTATTTGGTCTAAGCAGCTTCTCCCAGGTCTAAAACCAGCTTGTTCTTCTCTCAGGGTTGTGTCCACTGCTCCTTTGATTCTATTAAGAATGATTTTGCAGAAAGTCTTGGTCATTATTGATAATAGGGTGATCCCTCTCCAGTTGTTGCAATCTTTGAGATCACATTTTTGGGGATCTTAACAATTATTCCCTTTTCCCATTGATCTGGGACAGTTTCTTCTTCCCATACTTTATTAAATAGTTCTTGCACCTGGCTAATAGTTGTACCATCAGCCGCTTTGAGCATTTCTGCAGTAATGTTGTCATCACCCGGCATTTCTGCAGTAATGTTGTCATCACCCGCTGCCTTATTGTTTATCAAGAAATGGAGTGCCTCCATGACCTCAGCTACACTTATCATTTCTTCGTTAATTGGTAGAGAGCTGTTTCTTGCCTCTTCGTCAAACTTGAGTAGTACTGGTGGATCAGGTCTATTTAATATTTCTTCAAAATGTTCTGCCCATCTTTTCTTCTGCTTGGTATCTGATGTTAGAACTTTACCATCTTTACTCTTGATTGGGCCACCCTTTGAAACAAAAGTTCCAGTAAGTTGTTTTAGTGTATTGTATAGCATTTACTGTTTCCAGTCTTAGCTGCATTTTCCCCTTCTTCAGCCAGTCGATTGACATATGCTCTTTTAAGACACTATTGGATGAATATAAAATAGTAATCCAGCCTAGCCTAGCCTAGCTTGATCTGCCTCTACGTCCGTCCATCAGTCCGTCCGTCCAACTATCCGCCTATGCATCCATCAATCCCTCCGTCTCTTCGTCTGCCAATTTCTCTGCTTATCTGCATTTTCATCTATCTATTAATCCTTACATCTTTCTGTCTGTTTGTCCGTCTACTTGCATGCCTACTTGTTTGTTTCTTTGTCTATTAGTCTGCCTATATGTCTGTCTAAATATGAATCAATCTTTCTATTAATCTGTCCGTTTTTCTGTCTGCTTGTCTATCAGCATGACTGTCTATGTATTTGACTACCAGCCTACCAGCCCACACGTCTGTTTGTCTATCTGCCTCTCTGTCTGTCAGTCAATCAGTATAATTGCCTGTCTATTTGTCGTTGTTAACTGTGTCTGTCCCTCTTTCTATGACTCATAAATCTTTCTGCCCGTCCGAATACAGACATTTAGACTCATCACTATTTGTATATATATATTTATCTTCTTCTCTTCCACCATTTACTTCGTTAATGAAGCGTTGGAAGGGGGAAGGGGGACGTAGTGATCTTGTGTGTGCTTGTTTTAAGGCATATCTTAAGCTGATATTCAGTTTCGTATTTCTGTTCTTGATGCCGTCGCTCCATCTTTGCGTGGTCTTCCTCTTGCTTTGTACTCATACTTTTTCTGCGTGGCTCTCTGTGATAGGCGTATTGCATTATCGCATATCGTAGGGCATTCTTGTTAGGTGTCCAAACCATTTAATCTGTTGTTCTTTTATGAATTGCATGACTGGTTTCACATCAAGTCTTCTTCTGATTTCTTCATTTCTAATTTTGTCTTTATTGTCACACCTGCAGCTCTTCTAAGACACCTCATCTCTGTCATATATACATATATATATCAAATATCTGTCATATATATATATATGTATATATATATGTGTTATATATATATATATATATATATATATATATATATATATATAATCACAATACATACATATATTATAAATATACCTGCATATATAAATGGTTCGGCCACATATGCAGATTACCAACAACAGGCAGTGCGCCCCAAAGAGCAATGTTACTCTGATACAGTGGATACAATTCAAAACTCCTGCTACGCAAAAGGTGGACCTCAGGAGATAACAGAGGTGACGAAAGACACACTATTTATGAAGCACACACATAAGCCTGTGCTAGAAATCTCTTCTTACCCTGAAACCATGACCTTCTCTATAATAAAGGTTGTGCTGAAACTGTGAGGAACACCAGAATTAGAGAAGAGAAAGAAAGACAAGGTGCACAGAGAGACTCGCTCCAAGTGTCTCCTTTTTCGACCTGACATTGAAAGGCAAAACAGGATTAGAAAATAGATAGATATAAAATTAGCACCACAAGAACAGAACAAACAATCACAATTACTGTAGATAATCAACTGCTAAAATAAACCAGAGACTTTTAATATTTAGGCTGCATGATCTCATCCAACACGTGGTTACCAGTGCCAAACTTGGTCTCTGACAGGAACACACCACAGAAAACTCAAAACGTGTGAAATGAAATGCTTTAGGAAGTCAGTGGAGGTCACCGGGAAAGATAGACTAAAAAATTAGGACATCAGAAGCAAAGTGGGCATAACTTCATGCACCGAATACATTGAAAGACAACAAATGCAGTGGTTTGGACATTTAATGAGAATGGAATACAACCAACCACCAATAACAACATACAATAAAAAAGAGATCAGGTACTAGGGCTAAGGGAAGACCAAGAAAAAGATGGGCAGAGAATATGAAGACAACACTAAATAAACACGGATATAACACAACAAGGCGAATCCTCTGGACCTTGAACGCAAATTAAAGCACCCATCCCTACGCTTAACGGCAAGAGTGGACAACCGATTCCATGATTCCCCCTCCCCTTCCTCCCGAGGAAAGACAATAGGCAATAGAGTTCATTCAATGGAAGAATTACATCAGAAATACAACACAGATATAATAAGGCAAACCAGATTATTTGACACATGTCACCGATACTGAAAAACGATGAGAGCAATATTTAACAATTGTTTTACCAACTCTGTGCTACTAGTGTCAGACCTGGACACTGACAGCACATGAGAAAAGACAAATCCAACAAAAGAGATGACGTGTTTACTACCAAATGTAAATGTAACAAACAAGAAGAGATAAGATCATAAACGACGCAAGAAGAAAAAAGTGGGACCCTTGCCGGTGTTACAATATATCAAGAAACAAGTCAAGTGTTTCGAACACTCATCAATGTTACTACAAAATAGTCTCCTACAAAGAGAACTAGCACTTTGATACAACGGCAACAGACCAAGAGAACGAACACGTAAACGATGGGTCGACGTAGTATCCGAGGCACTAAATTCCACATTGTACAAAGGGCACAGACTCGCTTCAAATGTTTCTTTTTTAAGGTCTGTCGACGAAAAGTAAAACAGGGTTAGAGAATATATATATATTTACAGGGGCGGCTCTTCATTAAGGGCTAGTGGGCCAGGCTCCACCAAAATATTGAGTAACGTGTACTTATTATTTCAGACATTATTTGTTTATAATTATTACTTTCAACAGGATACTCATTAGCTTGGAAAGTTGATATTTAGCGCTAAAATATCACACACATTCTGAAATCTAAAATTCAACATATTTTTCTTCCAATTAGTATGCAACCATGGTCATTAGGGGCCAGTAAGAAAAGGCCTACCAAACCAAAAATAATTAACGTGTACTTATTATTTTAAAAAATTTTGTTCGTAATTATTATTGTTAACTTGACACTGATTAGCTTTGAAAGTTGAATATTTAATACTAAAATATAAATATTATTTCATAATAATATAACAATCATAATAATATATAAATATTATTATTTAAAAACTATTATATACGGTCGCAAATTCAGCTTCTCTCATAACGCTTGACGTATATATCAGCGCACTATGTTTTATCGGGTCGTTTTAAAATTCTCTACTGACGATGTAACATTGCGACGTCTGACCTTTGACCGCTACCTTTAATAATAATTTAAAAAAAATTTATGTCATTTTATTCACCGGAAGCAGAGTTCCTACGCGATCAACCAATTAACAATTAAACGACGACACTTGATTAAATAGTACTTTGTATAATTATCGATTGAATCACAAATTAAATATAAAATAGTAGAAACGGATATGCATTAATAGAAATATGTAACTAACTATTATTATAATCATTAACGGTAATCGTCCGTTTCGTATTCAATATACATATGTCTTCTACAACGCACACTCGTTTGCGATTGACAAGCTGTGACCTACTTTTGAAGTTGTGGCTTACTCGAAATTCAAAATGAATCAAGTGGATTATTTATTTTAAATCCGTTTCCTTCGTTAAAGATAGAAGAAAAGCTTGAAATTAAACGGCTAGGTGCACATCAGCCAAATAGCTTTGTATATGTGCAACAAGATGGCAAGAAAAGAGGACTTTCAATAATAAGTGGTTTAGTAAAAATCGTGGTTAACTGTCAGTGAAGAAAAGCAAAGTTTTTATTTGTTTTTATTGTTTGCTATTTCATGGTAAAGGACTGTGGTCAACGGTAGGTTGTTGGGATCTCTTTTGTACCTTAGTTATAGGGTATATATTTTAGTTGTTGTTGAACCCCAGGAATTATGAGTTTTCACCATTTTGCCTATAGTGCGTGGGGGAGAGTGCCCAGCTTTCTTGCAATGAGAGCTGGCAAGTATGGTTGACCATTGATTCAGGAGGAGAGTATACGCTTACACGCGACTCGTACGTTGTTATTTCTTACATTTGCTTTGCATTTATGCAACTTTTTTCATAAGACATCGGCAGAAGATGCATGCATTCACTAGTATTTAGGACCCAAGAGGCGTGTCTGCGTTTGCTTTATTACCTATACCAGAGTAGCTCTCTCGATCCTTACCCACTTAGCCAGACATGATCTTTTGTCTATTTTCTGGGTCACCACGAGGAGGTGGAGTAGGGTCTTGATCAGTGCCAGCACACTTACCCTGGTGCAACGTTGTCCCGTTTGTTATTTGCGCATGTGGCGCCAAATCATTATAGTAAAGGGGAAACTTTGCGGAATAGGCAAATAATAGTAAATATTAAAATATAAACATAGCCTAAAAACCATGATTTTCATAAATATTTGTCTGGCCCCACCACCAAAAATAACCACGAGCCGCCACTGTATATTTATATTCATACATACATACATACATACATACATACATACATACATACATACATACATACATACATCAATCAAGTGCCATTGCTGCTGGCGTAGACGATCATGACTCTCCACAACTCTCTCTCCTTGGTGCAGACAATCAGTTCTGACGTCGATCTTTTGTCGAACTACGCTGTCAGACCATCCAACATCTTCTTCCTCTGTCATCCACGATCTCTCCTTCCCTGAATTTTACCTGTAACCACCAAATGTTCTAAACCTCATCTTCGAAACGAAGAGCCTTGATTGTCTAATTCTAATACCTTGGATAATGTTTCTTGTGTGCAGGCCTGTTTTAAAACCTCATCATTTGTTTTCATCGCTGTCCATGGAATTTTCAGCATTTTTCTGTAGAATCACATTTCTGTGGCTTCCAATGATCTTATACATCCGTACATACATACATCATCATCATCAAGGTGCGTGTCCTTTGTAGGACGTTGCTCTCTTTGCAGCGCATATAAAATTTGCTGTCTCAAGCCAGTTCACCCGCTTCGACGATGGTCATATTCATGGTTTCTATAATATCTCTTTATATTAATATGAGATCTCTTTGGAGCAGTCGCCGTTATCGTTGACTATTAAGCCCAGGTATTCGTAGCTCTCTACATGTTGGAGTTCTACATTGTTTATTTGGATGTTACATACATATATACATACATCATAATACATACATACATAGATACCTACATACATTATCATACAAACATACATAATACATATTCACACGCAGACACACACACACAACACACACACACATATATATATATATATATATATATAAATACCACACACAGACACACACACACATATATATATGTATATAAATACGTACATAACTACATGTTAACAATATGTTTCTGTCCATAGATGCTTCTGGAACAAACCGGCGTAAACCCATACATGTACTGGTTATCATGGCTTATCACAACCATGATATTCAATGAGCTGGTGTGTTTATATTTCGCGTGTCTGCTTCTCATTGATGTCAACAACATGCATCCGGTAGTCAAAAACTCAGACATCACTACCATCCTGTTCTACTTCTCAGCACTTGCCTTCTCTTTAACTTCCTATAGTATTCTTGGAAGCGTGTTATTTAAAAAAGGTAAGTGCCCGCCTGCCCAGCGTGTTCGTAGTGCGTTGGACGACGGGTGACAAGCCCCCATCCCCCACCGTGAGTGTGGTTCAATTCCGAGGGCTGGCAGAAAAGCTACAGGTTCTCCATATTTACGGTGGTCGTGGCACTAAACCGAAGGGTTACGATGTCCATGGCACCGAGCCGAAGAGTTGAAAGCTCAAGTGCTTCTGGATCGGGGGAAAGGAGGGTGTTGATTGAGGTAAAGACACAAAGAAAACGTTTTATCAATATAAGAAAGAGGCAGTCATCATTTTTCGGGCATGTGATGAGGAGGGAGGTTTAGAACACATTGTGACAACCGGTAAAATCGAGGGGAGACGAGAAAGAGGAAGACAGAGAGAGAAATTTTGGATAGCCTGACGTCATGGCACAGTAGAACGTCAACATCTGAGTTGATAGCAAACACCAAAGATAGTGATTTGTGGAAATCCATGATCGCCTACGCCAGCCGGCACGGCACCTGATGATGATGATGATGAAGTCACTTTGACCGCCCGAGTTGTTACCGGGGCTCATATTGGGGTGTAAAGAATAGAACCATTGTTACCTGTCCCGCATGTCGTAAGAGGCGGATAATGAGGATGGGGTTGGGGCTAGCTAACCCCACCGCGTAAAAACAACACTAGATAGCTACAGAAACCACAACAAGGAAAATTCATAACTCTCCACCCGAGGAAGAAGAGGGGCCCCGCAGGGAGGGACTCGTGAAGCGACCAGGTGAAATCCGAGAGAAAAATGGCGAGAGAATTGAGAGATCTCAGGGGATGGCCTTGGATAGGCAGGCTTGGAAGGCCTTGGTTGCAAACCTATGTTTTCCTAGGGGCGAAGGGTGATGAGAAGAAGAAGAAGAAGTTACTGGCACCAAAAAAATATTACGAGCTTTTGTCTTCTTCTTCAAACGCTTCATATCGACCTCTTGTTAAACGATTCTTGTGATTTGTTTGTGATCTGAGCCTAAGAGCGATTGTACGTTGTGTCAGTTATAAACGTCATGAAGCTGACTATAGAACCAACGTTAATAGATTGAGTGATTGATTGATTGATATGACCATCATCATTGCACTTTGGAATCTAACCACGTGTGCTCCGATCTTTTTCTTACAGAGGAAGATTTAAGCGGCAGTGCACGAAGTCCGTAGCACCAGCTAGGGTCACCGATTTTGAAGATGGTGGAGTTTGTAGGAATATTTTAATTTTACTAATGAATTTTGGCCGAGCAGCGGCTGTTCAGCCTGCTCTTTTTTTTATTTTTGAACTGATAAGAGTTCTTCTACGGGCTGAAATTGAACATGGGACCTCCGTTTTATCACCCGTCTCCGAAACGACTAGGATGTCGATCTCACCTACTCTGAGATCAGCGTTTGCTGGAAAAAATATTCCCATGGCCCCATGAGGGACCAAATCAAGTACCTTAGAAACGAGAGGCGAACACCCAGCCTCTACGTCTCAGAGACCCCCACCAACTTTAATTTCATGGAGCTAGCTATAGAATAAACTTTAATAAATTTCATGAAGCTAGTTATAGAACTAACTTTAATAAATTTCATGAAGCTAGCTATAGAATAAACTTTAATAAATTTCATGAAGCTAGTTATAGAACTAACTTTAATAAATTTCATGAAGCTAGCTATAGAACTAACTTTAATAAATTTCATGAAGCTAGCTATAGAATAAACTTTAATAAATTTCATGAAGCTAGTTATAGAATAAACTTTATAAATTTCATGAAGCATATAGAACCAACTTTATTCTAATACAAATAATTACTTTGAAACATGCCATTTCTAACAGTTAAAAGAACATATAAACACAACAAAATTGTAGAACTGTTGTCATGTAAAGTCTTAATTCTGTGCTTTTATGAACAGCTGAGACTTGCAGCGCCGTGGCCAGTGTCATATATGTGGTAGCAACATTTCCAGTCATGGAGTCAACCCATGGAGTAGCAAAGTATAACCTTCCTTCCCTGTTCTTTACAGGTGTTAACATTATTAATACTTTCACGCATATTGGAGAATTAGAACGACAGGGTAAGTGAACATATTGGGGAATTAGAACGACAGGGTAAGTGAACATATTGGAGAATTAGAACGACAGGGTAAGTGAACATATTGGAGAATTAGAACGACAGGGTAAGTGAACATATTGGAGAATTAGAACGACAGGGTAAGTGAACTATATTGGAGAATTAGAACGACAGGGTAAGTGAACATATTGGAGAATTAGAACGACAGGGTAAGTGAACTATATTGGAGAATTAGAACGACAGGGTAAGTGAACATATTGGAGAATTAGAACGACAGGGTAAGTGAACATATTGGAGAATTAGAACGACAGGGTAAGTGAACATATTGGAGAATTAGAACGACAGGGTAAGTGAACATATTGGAGAATTAGAACGACAGGGTAAGTGAACATATTGGAGAATTAGAACGACAGGGTAAGTGAACATATTGGAGAATTAGAACGACAGGGTAAGTGAACATATTGGAGAATTAGAACGACAGGGTAAGTGAACTATATTGGAGAATTAGAACGACAGGGTAAGTGAACATATTGGAGAATTAGAACGACAGGGTAAGTGAACTATATTGGAGAATTAGAACGACAGGGTAAGTGAACATATTGGAGAATTAGAACGACAGGGTAAGTGAACATATTGGAGAATTAGAACGACAGGGTAAGTGAACATATTGGAGAATTAGAACGACAGGGTAAGTGAACATATTGGAGAATTAGAACGACAGGGTAAGTGAACATATTGGAGAATTAGAACGACAGGGTAAGTGAACTATATTATTTTTCTCTTCTTCTCCTTCGTGCTTTTATGTTGTACATTTTGTTCAGTGTATTCAATATGAAAGACCGTGACTTCCGATAACATAAGGCCGAGAGCTCACGTAAAATTCTAGGAAATAAGATCACAACTTTCGAGTGACCTCCCATTCTAATATTGCTTTAGATAAAGACAAATTCATTTTTAAAACAACACAACGTGCTAACAAAAGGTTATAATATCTTTCAAATTAAGTTTAAAGCTAAGGAGTATCAGTATTATGAACATTTTGGGTCAATAAAAAACCATAGATTAGTAGAAGTGTGTAAAATTGCAGAAAACCTTACAGTGTTCTATCAAACTCTTATAAAAACCAGCCCCCATTAAACAGAAGATTTGGTTTTCCCGTCTGAGCTAGTCGGCTTTATGTTGTCGGGGGCCACGTGAAAGACGTTAGGACCACATTCTGTAACGGGATTATAATATATACAGACTACGAGGTGGCGTTTACAACAAGCGTCAACTGTGAAGACTTTCGCACAATTAGACTAAAAGAACTATATAATATAAGAGAAAGTGTCGCACAATTTGACTAAAAGAACTATATAATATAAGAGAAAGTGTTGCACAATTTGACTAAAAGAACTATATAATATAAGAGAAAGTGTCGCATAATTAGACTAAAAGAACTATATAATATAAGAGAAAGTGTCGCACAATTTGACTAAAAGAACTATATAATATAAGAGAAAGTGTCGCACAATTAGACTAAAAGAACTATATAATATAAGAGAAAGTGTCGCACAATTTGACTAAAAGAACTATATAATATAAGAGAAAGTGTCGCACAATTAGACTAAAAGAACTATATAATATAAGAGAAAGTGTCGCACAATTTGACTAAAAGAACTATATAATATAAGAGAAAGTGTCGCACAATTTGACTAAAAGAACTATATAATATAAGAGAAAGTGTCGCACAATTAGACTAAAAGAACTATATAATATAAAGAAAGTTGCACAATTTGACTAAAGAACTATATAATATAAGCGAAATTGTAGTCTTATTCAATTAGACTAAAGAACTATATAATATAAGAGAAAGTGTCGCACAATTTGACTAAAAGAACTATATAATATAAGAGAAAGTGTCGCACAATTAGACTAAAAGAACTATATAATATAAGAGAAAGTGTCGCACAATTAGACTAAAAGAACTATATAATATAAGAGAAAGTGTCACACAATGAGACTAAAAGAACTATATAATATAAGAGAAAGTGTCGCACAATGAGACTAAAAGAACTATATAATATCAGAGTAAGTGTTGCACAATTTGACTAAAAGAACAATGTAATATAAGAGACCATATAATATATGCACCTGTGGGTCCTATTTTTGGCCGTGAATTGGGTAGGTCTTATTCGTTGCGCACCCAGAGATCAGTTGCACGTTACAGAACAATTAAAAAGTGTCAGGTACCCAGAATATTTGTATATTTAGTCTGTGCAGTCAAAAAAAATTGCAATTCTTATTTATTTCACTCTGTTTGGAGACCATACGATGTTGTTTTCAATTCCATATGGCTGCTGTTTCCTTGCCAATCCGATAATTTATTAATGCGAAAGATATTTACATTTTAATTTTAGACCACTCTAGTAGTAACTGCTATGTATCACCTAATTTTATTGAGAGATATGAAAGTTGAGTATACCAGTAGCATGGGGTTGCAAAAGAGTTGCACTGAGACAATACTTAATTCTTTAATTACCTAAATGACTGAGACTTTTTTGTTGGTCTTGCTGGACGGTGAGCTGCAGACTGCGCCGTGATTTGTTTCTTTAGTTAGCTCTACATTTACGTTAGGGTAGTCACACTGGATATGATTATGGAAAAGACTTCCTCAAAGACCTAAGCAGAACAGACCAGGTTATTATATTTCGCCTCATCATCATCAAATAGCTTGTCCTGAGCAGAACTTTGCCACCCCAACAGTCCTCCGGAATTTCTCTCTCTCATAAGCCAGATGTCCTGCCTCTGCAGCCTTCATGTTAAAACCGTGAGTTACATCCTGAATCCATCTTCTCCGTGGTCTTCCTCTTCTTCTCTTTGCCGGTATGTCTTCTTCCATGATTGTCTTTTCCAGCCCGTCCTGTCTTTTTATATGTCCAAAATATCTCAATTTTCTCTTTCTTATTTGTAGCATCAGCCAGTTTTCTTTGATTCTGAGTTCTTTCTGGATATATCTATTTGTTCTCTTTTCTGTCCAAGATATACGGATGACTCTTCTATAACACTTATATTCGAAAGCACATATATGTTTTCCCACTACTTTACTAAATGTCCATGCTTCACACTCATACGTTGCTACTGGGAATATGAATACTCTTACTATTCTGATCTTTGTTTTCTTATCAGTTCCGTTCCATACTGTTTTTAGTTGCTTAATTTTTTGCAAAGCCATGCTTGTTCTTGTTTTATTTTCCTTCATCCCATTTCCATCTGTTGTTAGCAGTGAACCAAGATATTCAAAACTGTTCACATTTTCTACTTTCTCTCCGTTGATAAAAATATATTTTGTCATGTTCGTTTTATCTGTTATCATTATTTTTGTTTTTGTCGCATTGAGATATAGATTTTGTTTTTCGCTTTTATCTTTCACTTCTCCTTATAATTTCCCAATCCCTTTTTGTGATGTTGACAGTAACACTATCATCAGCGTATCGAAGTTCATGTATTTCTCTTCCTCCGATTACAAAAGGATTGTATTGGTTTTTTCGCTATCTTCTGTAACATTCCTCATGATGTTTTCTGCATATATGTTAAACAGACAAGACGACAAATGCAGCCTTGTCTTGACTCCCTGCCTATGTCAAACCAGTCTGATGTATTATCACATGTTCTTACATCTCTATTTGATTACTATAAAGTTCTTTTATGATCTGTATTAAATGTAATGGAAATTCCATTTCTCTCATAATCTTCCACAATTCCTGATGCTCTAAACAATCAAATGCCTTTAGTAGTCAATAAAGCAGAGTATAGATCTACATTATACTCTCTAGATTTTCTATGATTGTTCTCATGTTAAATATATGGTCACGTGTACCTCTGTTCCGTCTAAACCTAGCTTGTGTTATGTTGATATTTTCTTCCATTTTCCTATACAGTCTTCCCAAAATAATTTTTCATAAGTTTTTACTTGCGTGGCTAATCAATGCCACTGTTCTATAGTTGGTACATAATTTGGTATCTCCCTTTTTAGGCATTGGGATAAATATTGATCTTTTCCATTCCTTTGGCCATATTTCTGTTTCCCATACCTTTTAGCATATTGCATGATATATTTGTATGCTTTGCTCTCCTCCTGCTTTAATAAACTCTGCTGAAATATTAACACATCCAGGTTTTCCATCTTTTTCCATCTTCAATCTTTCGCTTCCTTATTTCCCATATTTCGCCTACGTACCGGAGACTGCAGACTCAACAAACACTAACATAGATTAATTATGACTCGAAACAGTGCCAGCAAATGCTGCCCGTGCCAGCAGGCGGAACAGAGACCGGATCATGTCCTGCTAGACTGTCCTCTCCTGTGTGCGCTGAGAAGCAACATGTGACCACACCCAGTCGACACAAAAACTAGGCCTTGGGAAACCTACAAACCTGATGCTGACCGCCCAGTTTGTGGTCCACGGAAAACTAAGCGCATGACTAGAGATACCTGAACAAGAAAAAAGTATATAACTCTTTGAAGAATGCAGTTATAAAATACAGCTTTAAGTTCTGCACAGTATGAATGTTGAGATTAAACACATAAAAGTATTAACCGCTTTTTTGTTGTGTGGTTATTTATAAATATTTGCACATGGCCATTGAGTTGTTCGTTTGTGTCGATTCCTTCCCGCCAATAATGGCTGAGACATTCCGTTTCTGAGGACATCTTGTTTAAAATCTGTTCTCTAGACAGTTGCAGTCCCCTGCTGACGAGATCTGTCTTTCCGGGTTTGTCTGGAGTCGTTCTACTCTAGGTGACTTCAGCCTTCTGTCGCTGGGCTCACCAACCAAGGATTTTATTGTGCTCACTGGACACTATAGTTTAATCCCATATTCTTAAGTGAAAGTGTCATAGAAGTAGAAGACAAGTCAAGAAAAAGGATGTCCTCTTCAAGATAGAGAGAGGAGACGATTTCTATTTGTCCCAAAGCTGTGGGATGGGTTGGTTGCAGCCAGAGCATTTACCACTCGCCGGTTGGCTCTGCGCTGAACCCTTATGAGGCCCCATTCTGCTCCCCGCCTTTTGGTTTGGTCTTTCACCTTCAGTCTGTTAGGCTTGCCAGGAGTTAGACTCCCGCCGACATAGCCTGAAGGATCGTAAAGACACACAAACCCTCCAACCACGATAAGGTAGGCTAATGTGGAGGGTACATTTTAAGCAGTGGCGGCTCGTCATTAAGGGCCAATGGGACCGGGCCCCACCACAAATAATGTCTAACGTGTATTTATTATTTAGTAAATTAAAATATAACCTAACCCAACATCATGATTTCTCCGAAAATGTGTTTCTGGCCCTACCAACAAAAGTGATCACGTGCCGCCACTGATTTTAAGGCATGACAAAAGACCGATGAAGAAGAAGTGTGGTTATTTTGTAATTGAGTGCAATTTTTAAATATAGAATGGTGTATTTATCTCAGGAATTGGTTACGGATTTAGGCGGATGCCAACACATCGAGCACATGACTACTTCATCGGGAGTCTAATTTTCGCTGGATTTGTTTATTTATGTCTAGCTTGGATTTTCTACAATCTCGTCATATGCAGCAGACTTCCACAGATTAATCTTCAGGTATGCACACTGACAGGGCCGTGCGATATATGATGCAAGCCTTCAAAATGTCGCCCCTTAAATATTTTTTCTTAAAAATACCTTTCAATTGTGATTTTGATTTCGCTGCTTATGCCGCCGCGCTTACCGTACCGCCTGATGCGGCCGTCTCTCTGTTTCATAGCACCGCACGGCCCTGCACACTGACGTTTATATAACCAAACAAGTTATAGAAAAGTGTGAAAATATATTTATGAGAGAGTTATGAAGTTACGTTTATATGTTGTCACTGAAGATAAGTGTGACAGAAGAGTCCTTCGTATATCATGGACAGAGAAGAGAACAAATAGATCTATCCAGAAAAAAACCTCAAAATCTAAGAAAACTGGATGATGCTACAAATAAGAAAGAGAAAATTGAGGTATTTTTGGACATATAAAAAGACAGGAAGGAATGGAGAAGACCACCATGGAAGGAGGCATACCGGCAAAGAGAAGTAGAGGAAGACCACGTAGAAGATGAATTCAGAATGTAACTGATGGTTTGAACATGACGGCTGCAGAGGCGGGACATCTGACCTGTTGTAGCAGTAAGTAGAAGATGGAAGTATGTTGGACACACCTTGAGAAGAAATGACCAACAGACTACTAAAGCAGGCATTGAAGTGGGATGCAAAGGGTTCAAAAAATAGAGGATGCCCTAGGGAGATCCTGAAACGAACTTTGCATAGAAAAGCAAGAAATATCGGTCTCAGGTCCATGGAGGAGATTTCGCTAGTTGCCTAGGATAGAGCGGTATGGAGAAATTGCTTGCATGCCCTATGTAACGTATAACGGTACGAAAGAAATTATTATTATAGCGTAGTGGTTAGGGTTAGTAATTGTTCTGAAGTTAACCCAGCCTCAATTGAGTCCCAGAGAAGCCCTGGGAAGTGAAGGTGACTGGCGGGATGGTGACCTAGCATGTACCGATGGTCAAAGAAAAATTACGGCCCTAGCATGGCATTTTCCAATTTACCTTATGTTACGAAAACATGTTTCTTTACTTTACTACTTTACGTCCTGTTGAAGTTTGGTGGTCTCTGCGTCTAAGTGGTTACGCAATGGCTTTAAGATCCGAAGGTTGTGGGTTGGAATCCGTACTGGACCACACTGTTTAGTAGTGCGCCCCCCTAGGACTGTTGGTGTATCTACGGAGTACATACGCTGTAGCTGAAATTTTTATATGTAAGAAAGAGATCGGAGCTTACATGGTTATTCATCGAAGGGCAATGATGATGATGATGATGCATCAATCAATCATTCAATCAACCATTCAATCAACCATTCAATCAATTAACCATTCAATCAATCAAGTTATGCATAAGGAAGGATGTTGTATGTTTGAGCATGTATGTAATAGTTTTACTTTTTTATGCAAATCTTGACATCTACTCATTTATTTCTGACAATTTGTAGCAATGTGCGAGTTACATTTCTTTTACATATCTTTCCATCTATCTTCACACATGCAACATATTCAGACTTATGCAAGTATGTTACATTATTTTACCAACAAAAACAACATATTTATACTTTCATATTATATATCATTTTAATATTATCATATTAAATTATACTGGTGGTGTCTGTGGCTTAGGGGTTAGTGACTCGGTCTTTTAACCCCGACGTTCTGAGTTCGAATCACGCTGCGGACAGTTTGGTTGCAAATTGTTTCGCGTGGATTTTTACAAAAGGACGATGGCACCACCCGTTCAGAAAGCAATGGCAAACTACGGAACGTAATAATGCCTAGAAAAATCACAAACAGCGTTAAAAAAGCTGGGAGTTGATTCGCAAAGTCCTGTAAAGGATATGCAATTCACTTTAAAAAAACCTTTTATGTTGTATTAATTATATTATATTATATTTTTTAATTATATTATATTATAACTATTAAATTATACATTACGTAACATTATATTATATGATACATCATGTTTTATTATATTATGTGTATCATGCTATTTTGACAGGCTTTGACTTACTGTTCTGGGTACCAGACGTACACAAAAAATATAAGAGATGGCAAAACCTACTCCAAAATTGGCATTCGTGTAGAAAAGGTATCAGTAAAAACAAAGAAGTAAAGAGTCTGTATTGTTACTATGAGATTATGCTCGGAAATACAGCGTTAGGATGCTTCCTTGTGAGACCACTAGCCCGCCTGTCCAGCGTGTTCGTATCGCGTTGGACGACGGTGTGACAAGCCCTCTGTGAGTGCGGGTTCAATTCCACGGGCTGGCAGAAAAAGCCACAGGTTCTCCAGATTTACGGTGTTCGTGACACCGAACCGAAAGGCTACGATGTCCATGGCACCGAGCCGAAGAACTGAAAGCTCCAGTGCTTCTGGATCGGAAAAAAAAATGAGGCCGCTACCGTGAAGTAGTGGGTAGGCTGGGTATGCACACGTTTTTTGTCTATTTCAAGCGTAAGACCTCCAAGTAAGGGTCTATAGCTTAAGCGGAAGTGAGCTCGATCACAACCCAAGCGTACCTGGTTCAAACTCCGAGGCGGGCAAGTTTGGAAGCAAATTAGTTCCCTTCCATTTTTACGAACGATAAAAATAGACCTCACCGTTCAGAAAGCAATAGCAACCTACTGAATGTATAAGCGGTGCCTATAAAATTGAGGACTCGTTTACTGTTGCTGATGGCTAAGTCGTTTTCCGCTCATTGGTTGCTGTTATTGGCCATGTTTGGCACTGGTGACATAGTGTTGGCCAGAAAATCATTCTTATAAGATTTGCTTTAATTTTAGCGGTATCTCTTTATGTGATAACAGTGGTGATAACTACCACAGTACCTGGTTAGTTTTCTGTGTAACTGGGCCCAGAAAGTTGACTGAGATCACTAATGTGCACATGATGATGACAAGTATGACATTCTACATGACTAATGTATTTATGTTATTTATTGTTAGCTGTGTGTATCTGGGCCCAGAAAGTTGAACGACATTACTATGATCATGCTTGAGGACAATGTCACTGTAGCTACTGGGCACGAACTTTCTGGAAAAGCCACCTTCATGTCTGTTCTCAAAGGTAAATTAGAATGTTAAATCTGTGTAGCTATCTCTCATTTATCTTATTCTCGATATTATTTTTACCCTTCATCTATGTCAGCGTTTCCCAAAGTGGGCGGTACAGCCCCTAGTGGGCGTACCGCCCCTAGTAGGCGCTGAAGCCTTCCAGGAAGGCGATAGTGGGTTCAGAAGCATTTTTTAATTTTTTTTTATTTTGTGAATTTGTGGTTGAATAATCATTACAAATTTGAAATTCTGCATTTAAATTCATCTTATGCCCATCTTACACGATCCATTTTTCTCATAAATTTTCTATTTCATGTATATAATCTTTGAAAATTGACCATGTATGACAGAAATATATATCAGTTTTCTATGTCAAAGTGAAAATAGAGAATGTATATATATATATTGTGTGTGTGGGGCGTTGGGAAACTGTTATAATGGGAAGGGGACGTTACAAAGTTTATATCGGGCAAAGTGGGCGGTGGGCCGAAAAAGTTTGAGAATCTATGATCTATATTCTTTCCGTGGCCTCCAATAACATACGACCGGCGGGCTCAGGTAAAAATTATATGGATATAAAACCCCAACTGTCACGTGATCTACGTATTGAAGTGTTGTTGTATATAGACTAATTCATATTAAAAACACAACAGATTCTGCTAACTCAATATTATATTGTTACAAATTAAGTTGAACACCAAGGAATATCTTGTATTATTAACATTTTTCATCACAGAATAACCAGGAACGTATACAATTGAGTAAAGTTACAACAAGCCTACACTGTTCTATCACACATATAAAAAAACACCAGCTCCCATTAACCATGACTTTTCGATTTCCCGTCTGAACCAGTCGGTCTTATGTTGCCGGGTTGCCACGGTTTTTTCTATCTTTTTCTTATTCCTTTTTCTTCCTCTTCGTTTCAATAATATCTTTGTAGGCATTTACTGAGTTCTAAGAACTCAAGGGGAAACAAGAAAATAGCAAGATTGGCGGTAAGTCAACTAACTAATAACAGAAAGAATGGATCCTGGTAGATGGGAAACATGGTCGATTTTAACAATTTTAGTATTACTCTCAATATTTCCTCACTTTTATCTTTCTCTTATTCTTTGAACGCTCCATCGATCACTTGTTTGGCTCGAGTGGTTACCGAGGCCCAAATTGGTGTGTAAAGAATAGAACCACTGTTACCTGTCACGCATGTCGTAAGAGGCGACTGAGGAGGTTGAGTGTGGGGCTAGCTACCCCACACCGTAAAAACACTAGATGTCTACAGAACGGAGAGCGAACCGAGTAAACGCTGGTTGAAACCGGACACATCGCCAAAAGGATAAGCACCAGAGCTTCAAATGGTGCTGAGAATATGACGTCAAACACACCAATGCTAGGGCAGCATGAATCAGATATCCACAGGAATAGAATTTATGGGGAGGTCTGGTACATCGGTTTGGGCGGTGATCGAGAGAGAGAGACCACTTGTTAACCACTCTGTGATTTGTCTGTGATCTGATTCTAAGTGCGATTGTACATTGTGCCAGTTATGCGCCTAAAAGTAGACCAGCACATCCGATTTCTGCGATGTTTTTTATTTACTAGGTAGCTTCCCTAGGTCCTACATCACAGCCTCTTACGACATGTTTTGTGGATCGCAGTGGTACTCTGCTTTGCTTCCCTTGCGGGCCCCGGCACTACACGGGCGTCTCACTTTAATCGAAATACAGCGCAAGCTTGAGAGAACTACACAACACAACTACAAATCACATAATAGGCATAATGTTTTACGCATGGGCATGGGGAATGAGCGAACACTATATTACACATCATGTACTGGGGATCCATTGCGCAAATGTGGCGCTGTAACAACAACACAAGAGGAACTCGCCTAGGTGAGAATCGTAGTTCTGTTGAGACGCAGAGAAAACGAGTTGCATGAAGAAAAACCCAGAACACACAACACTTGCATGTCTAACCTAGATCATGTATGCCCCACGTGTGGTAAGGGATTGTGTTCGAGAATTGGACTTTACAGTCAACTCCGCACACATCAGAGAAGTGCAGCAATATACGCATGAGACTGTTGTTGTCATTATCGCTCGCGATGGAAGGCTACTTTTAGTGTTACTGTTGGAACAAAAATGTAGAGATTGGTTACCAATACAAAGTAAATAAGAACATGTTTTTGATGTTTTCTAGGTGATATTGTACCATCTAAAGGATCTGTCACAGTTTATGGCTTAGACATTAGAAACGAACTGTTGGCTGTGAAGCTAATAACTGGGATATGCCCAAAAGATAGGACAGCTATATATCCTGAGCTAACAGTTTATGACAATCTACGATTTTTTGCCACGGTTAGTAACATTGCAGTTAGATACTAACGATGCTGTTCATGAAAGTATGTGGTTAGATGCTGTGCCGGTTTAAGCTAGCGCGGGGCCTGTAGCAAATCTTACCAAGAGGCCCTTGGTTTTGTATGATGATAATATAAAACACAACTTTTACAAACAAACTTTTCTCGATTTAATGTGCGCAAATTTAGAGATAACACTAGACAAATCAATTTCTCTTAGTAAATTACATTCAATGTTCATTAAGGTGAGGTTATTTAGACAATCTTGTCCCATCATGTTCCTTAACTCACTTTTTATAAGCTTTAATGTCGAAAAAGAACGTTCTCAGCGTGCAAGCGTTCTAGAATTCCGTTCCATAAAATGATCATTATTCCAGTCTCCAACTTACTCATCTTCGAAACTAGTCCGTACGCCTGATTACGACACTCTCCCGTTTAATCCATGTTATTTGAGATGTCATCCAAAACTTGTTTGATAAATTTGCAAGCTAAACATTTTCTGCTCTAGGCGCGGGTCCCTAGCATTTGCTACTTCTGCTATAGAGCTAATCCGGCACTGATTAGATGGCATGTGATGTATTTGGCATTAGCGTTAAAATCAGAAACAATGAGATCATGTTTCAGCCCGCTCCTAGGGAGCAGTACCATGATCATTATTAAACACAAGCGTCTCTTTATAATGGACAACTTTGCCATGATTCGTAACATTTCAGTCATATACTAACGATGCTGTTCACGAGAGTATGTAGTTAGATGGCCTGTGATATGTTTGGCCTTTGCATTAACACCAGAAACAATGAGGTCATGTTTCAGCTCGCTCCTAGGGAGCAGTACCAAGATCATTATTAAACACGATCGTCTCCTGTCAGCGAACAATTTTGTTACTGTTAGTAACATTGCAGTCAGATACTAACGATGTTGTTCACAAGAGTTTATAGTTATATGGCCTGTCCTTCCTTCCTTCCTTCCTTCCTTCCTTCCTTCCTTCTTTCCTTCCTTTCGTTCGCTTGAAATATTGTCAATATATTCAATGTTGTCTCTTGTATAAACTTCACTGTCTTTTGTAGCTAACACAGAGGTCCGTGTAGTTTTCTGTCGAGTGTTGTTTCGTTAGGCTAGTGAGTTTGCCTCAGTATATCATATTTGGAGCAGTCTTGAAGTAAGTGCTCTGCAGTCTGATGTGTCTGTCCACATGTACACATAAATTAATTGCCTGAATATGGCCGGTGATATGTTTGACTTTAGCAGGGAAACACCAGGAAAACTGAGGTCATTGTTCAGCCGGCCCATAGAGAGCAGTACTATGATCCAGTCATAAATATTAGACACAAGCGTCTCCTGTCAGCGGACAAGTTTTCACCGGCTAGTAACATTACAGGCAGATACTAACGTGTTGTTCATCAGAGTATATAGTTAGGCTGACACAAGAACATCACAAGCAGAGTGGGCATAACTTCATGCACCGAATACATTGAAAGACAACAAATGAAGTGGTTTGGACATTTAATGAGAATGGAATACAACCAAACACCAATAACATCATGCAATAAAAAGAGATCAGATACTGGAGACAAGGGAAGACCAAGTAAAAGATGGATAGAGAATATGAAAACAACACTAAATAAACACGGATATAAAACAACAAGGCTCATCTGGCCCTGGAACGCAAATTAAAGCTCAAACTCCTACACTTAACGACAAGAGTGGACAAGAAATTCCATCATCCACCTAGGAAAAAACAATATACAATAGTTAGGCTGGATTATCTTAGGAACCAATAAAAAAAACCAGCCAGAGACCGAGAAAAGTGGCGAACAACTGTTGAGCCCCTATGCTTCACGAGGAGCGGAGAGGAATAAAAGTCAGCAAGTAAGGCGGCAGTACGGCAGCAATGGGATCACTCGTATGTCTTATGTGTCATTTATGATCGTCATTGGCCTCTTTGTCTCAGGAGACAATAGGTGTTGCGTCACGTAGTATGTTCTTGCTAAATTTCCACCGTTTCTTGTGGCTGTAATGACCTATTCTGGAGTGGCAATTCTTTCCACAATTGCTGCAGGTAAAACTGGAGACTAGAGCCGATACATGGGATGTTCTCTCTGCACTCTGTGCTCTCTTTTGCCTCCACATGTGATGTTGTTTTCTTCTTTTCTTTTGAGCCCCCTCACTGCCGCTCGCCATGCTTGCCTGTCTTTGGCCAGCCGCTCCCAGCGTTCTTTGTCTATGCCGCATGAAGTTAGATCCCGCTTGCAGGTGTCAATGAAGCGTCATAATGGGCGCTCATGCTGTCTAGCACCAGATGCGAGTTGACCATATAGAATGTTCTTTGGGATTCTATCATCGCTCATACGGCACACGTGTCCCAGCCATCTGAGACGTCGCTGACTCAGTAAGGTGTGCATGCCTGGAATGCCAGCACTGTCCAGGACTTCTATATTGGAGATGTGGTCTATGATATGAAGAGAATATATATGTATATATCTGATGAGTGCGAAATTTAGTCTCACGACTACATACACATGAAGACAAATACTAACCATATATATTTATGGGAGTCTCTGTGACGTAAAGTTTAGGTGTTCGTCTCTTTTGCACAAAGGTACTCGCGTCTGTGGCCTAGGGGTTAGTGACTCGGTCTATTAACCCCGACGTTCTGAGTTCGAATCACGCTGCGGACAGTTTGCTTGCAAATTGTTTCCGTTGATTTTAACAAAAGGACGATGGCGCCCCCCGTTCAGAAATGACAAACTACTGAACGTATAAGTGGTGCCTAGAAAATCAACGACTCGTTTACTGTAGTTGATGTCTACATCCTTTAGGATATGCCACGATTTTCATTCTCTCTTGGAGCCATCTGTATATTGTTTTACCCAGAACTCCCAGATCTCAACGTAGGTGAGATCGAGTTCCTAGTCCTATCGGAGACGGTCGATAAAATATAGGTTCCGTGTTCAATTTCAGCACGTAAAAGAACCCTTGCGTTTAAATGGAGAAGAGCATGCTGAAAAGAGCCGCTAAGTGTGGGCATATTTAATTAGGAAAGATAAAAAAGAAAATAAATTCCTACAAAACGTCTTCAGCATGTTAAAAATTACATCTGGGACCCTTACCGGTGCTCCGGAGTTCGTGCACTGTAGCTTAGATCTCCATGTGCAGTGGCGGCTCGTCATCTAGGGCCAGTGTGCCGGGCCCCACAAAAATAAGATATAACGTGTATTTATTATTTTATACATTAAAATATATCTTAACCGAAACCATGATTTTTCCGAAAATTTCTGTCTGACCCCACCAACAAAACTGATGACGAGCCGCCACTGTCCCTGTGTAAGAAAGAGATCGAAGCACACATGATTACTCACCGAAGTGCAAGGATGATGGTTCTATAAATCAATAAATCAATCAATAAATTGATATCATTTAAGCAGTAACTCGGACCAGACGCTCCTTCTATCTCCGGGGAACTACATTCAAACTGCATGTCTTTGTAGCAGTCAGCGTCTCATAGCTGACTGCTTGCGTCAGGATTAGCGTCTCATAGCTGACTGCTTGCGTCAGGATCAGCGTCTCATAGCTGACTGCTTGCGTCAGGATCAGCGTCTCATAGCTGACTGCTTGCGTCAGGATCAGCGTAAGAACAAGACATCACTCCGTATCCCCTTTCCCGCTCCGAAAACAGACGACTATAAAATAAGTCTGATTAATTTTGGGAAGATCGAATTTGGAAGAAATAAACCTGGTACATAAAAAAGGCTATGCTGAAGTAGGATGTATCCAACGGAAAGGTGCAGAAACATCAAGCTGAAAACAGTGACACGACGCATTTCGTTCTCCCAAACTGCATCCTGCTATAACCAGCGAGAGTATGAGAACGAATGAAGAAGAAGTACAGTCACTATGTATGTTATAGCGAGTATAAGAAGTTAATTGCATATCCTTTACAGGACTTTGCGAATCAACCCCAGATTTTTAAAGCTGTTTGTGATTTTTCTAGGCAGTATTACGTTCAGTAGTTTGCCAGTGCTTTCTGAACGGGTTGTACCATCGTCCTTTTTGTAAAAATCCACGTAATCTTTTTGTAAAAAACAATTTGCAACCAAACTGCCAGCAGCGTGATTCGAACTCAAAACGTCGGTGTTAATAGACCGAGTCACTAGTAACGAGGCCACAGGTAACTACCAGTGGTTTTAAACCTAGAAATCGCCAGTGTGTTGCCGGGGCCACAATGTGAGCAAAGAATAGTACCACTGCAACCTACAAAGCATGTCGTAATAGTCGACTGGGATAAGGGTCTAAGGATGCTCATCATGATCAAGTAGCTTGTCCCTTCCGGAACTTGGCTCCCATGACAGCAGTCCTGAAAAACTCTCTGTTCTGTGCAAGTTGACCGTCGTCAGCAACAGTCATTCTCAGATCGTCAATGACATCTTGCACCCATCTTCTCAGGGCCATGCAGTATGATGAAAGTCTTCGAAATGTCGCTCCTGAAATGTTTCCTCTTTAAAATAACCTTCGATTTATTATTATTTTTTTTTAAATTGCACAAAATGTATGAATACTAAATCGTATTCATCAATATCAGAATAGCATATACCAATATAGAAAAGTGTTGCGTAAAGATTTTTATATTATTGAATGGCTCAAATGCTCAAATTGTATTTTGATTTTGCTGTTTATACCGCCCCCTTATGGTGCTGCCTGATGCGGCCGCCTCTCTGTATCATAACACGATACGGTCCTGCATCGTCTTCTAGCTCTTCCTCTCATTTTTCTTCCAAACCCCACTCCCTCCAAAATTATCTTCTCTAGGCACTCATGTCGTTTGATGTGTCCGAAATTTTTAATTTTCCTTGATTTTATGTTCTTTAATAGCCGACTATTTTGAAAGCTACAGTAGTAAATTTAAAAAGCGGATGTGCTGTCCTACTTATAGGCGCATAACTGTAACGTAAATCGCTCTTAGTCTTAGAACACATACAAATCACAAAGACTGGTTTAACAAATGGTGGATATGAAGAATTTGAACAGGAAGAGGTAACCTAGAAATAATGATGACACAAAATAAACATCAAGTAAACAGCCATTAAACAATAACTGCTGATGAATTTTTGTTGATTATTGCTGTGAAAAATTCTTATTTCAGATCAAGCACTTATGTCAAGATACCGTCATGTCAGACTTTCACAAAATAGCTACAGACTTTGGCTTGGAACCCATTTTGAAAACACGGGTTGCTTATCTGTGCCCATCTGATAGAAGAGTATTGCAGGTAGCGGTCGCTTACCTTGGAAACAACAAGGTGAGGTTTCAGAAGTATGACTTCCTTGTTGTATATTTTAAATTAAATGTGATGAGATGTAGTAGCATGCTCCTTGTATAACGTTACTTTCATCACAGCCTGCGTGTCTCTAAGCAAGTTCTTCCTTCTCCTCCAGCGTCATATGTAAGGTTTCTTTGATGTCCTGCTACCACCTTCGTCTTGGTCATGCCTTGATTGTACTGCAGGAACCATGTCTTCCATTACCGTTCTCTCCAAACCACTGTGATGTTTAACGTGGCTAAAATAATTCATCTTCCGTGACATGATGTTATTTATGAGCCAATGCTTCTCGGTATGCTGGTCTTGTAGGAAATTTTAATGAGATAGAATTAACAAATGAATAAATGATTGCTTGCCAGTAATGTCTCTATCCTATATTGAGAATCACAGCAGAGCAGATCACGGGTAGAGGAAGGACAATGTCATATGCAGATGATGTGTTGGTGTATCGTCAGGGCAAGGATAGAGAACAGCTTGTGGAGGAACTTCAGTCAGAACTCGACAGAATAGGTAGATTGCGGCGGATTGTAGGCAGCGCCATCTTTGTCTTTATACCAGGGTCTGGTCCTTTCTGTGCTTGAGTATGCGCTGACGATCCTGACTCTCAGTCATAGTCAGATAGAGTGACCGCCCGAGTGGTTATCGGGGCCCAAATTTGGGATGTAAAGAATAGAACCACTGTTACCTGTCACGCATGTTGTAAGAGGCGACTAAGAAGGTTTGGATAAAATCGGATGCACGTGTCCTAAACATGTAGAAGTCTATGCGTTTAGGGGCCTACCAAACCAATGTGCAACGTATATACGTTCTTGGCAAAGATCAAACATCACAAAGTGGATTAAAATTGGTCGTAAAAAACGAACGCAAAGAAGAAGAAGAAGATAGAACGACTGGAAAGAATACAGAACGAGGCGATGCTCATTATACTTGGGTGCACTAAAGACACATCGTGAAGGGCGATGCGCTATCTTCTTGACTGTCCTACTATGGCATATAGAACACTGATGAGCCGTGCACGAGCATACCTTCGAGTCAATGACGACACACAACATCCTCTGCACATGGAAATAAAGAGACAAAAATGAAATATGTTAAAAAGAGGAAAATCTTGGATGGGTCAGGCCGAGGATTGTATTGAGCAGGTGTGTACACTTGAAGACATTGATCCCGGTGAAGAATGGATACCAGTGCCAACATGAATCAATACATCTTTTTCTGTATGCATCAAACTTGATAAAGAATGCAGACAACACAACCCACTTGTCGTGGAGGCAGCAGTTCAGACATTCATTTCTGAGAACGCATCTGAACATGATGTAATCATTTATACGGATGGTTCGGTGATTCGACATGTGCGGAGCTCGTGGGCTTTCACTGCTCAGGTCGGAGGAGATGTTGTGAAAGAAGACAGTGGTGGTTTGCCGTGACTATGAGCAGTCTCACTATTGAAATCATGGCGGTTACTAAAGCGAGGATTTGGCTGGAATCACAGACTTTTATCCATGCATGTTTTCTCAGTGACTCAATGAGTATGCTCAGTAAGATTGAAGTAAGATTAATCCTGGCTCGACACGTTGTCCCTATGCGCCAACCAATATCTAAAGATGAGCAACAGACAAGAGTTTACGAACAGAAAACCCCATTTCATACTACAAGCAATTTCTCTATACCGCTCTATCCTGTGCAACTCGATCAATCTCCAGCAATTTCTCCATACCGCTCTATCCTGTGCAACTCACTCAATCTTCTCCATGGAACTGAGACCGATATTCCTTGTATCTATCAGCAAAGTTCGTTTCAGGGTCTCCCTAGGTCATCATCTCTTCTTTCACATAGACATACACGTTCAACAAGAAATTGAAGACATACATTAACAGCAATGTCTAACTATTCAACGTTTTGCTTGAATATATATTTTAGAAGACAGAAATTAATCGTGCCAGTCTATGATATATGTTGTATAGGACCATCGTTTGTATTTCGTGTGTCTTGAATTCTTTGTTTGATAAGGTCCTTTTGGTCGACACCCCTGTATCTTGTTTTGTTCGTTGCAAGATTACCGTGAAATGAAAATGAAAATCGGAGCACATCCTTTGCAGGGCGTTGCCATCAACCACAGTAAACGAGCCGTCGATTTTCTAGGCACCACTTATACGATCAGTAGTTTGCCAATGCTTTTTGAAAGGTGTGGTCTATTTTTACCGTTCATAAAAGTCCACTCCGAGCAAATTTGCTTCCAAACTTGCCTGCCACGGAGTTTGAACTAGGTACTCTAGAATTGTGATCGAGCTTACTACTGCTTAAGTTACAGATGCCATATATATATATATATAAGAAGACAAATTAACTGTTTCAATCACGGTGTCTATGATATATGTTGTATAGCATCATCGTTTTGATTTCGTTTGTCTTGAATCGATTGTTTGATAAAGGCCTTTTGGTCGACATCACTGTATCTTGTTTTTATACGTTGCCACAGAGGCGGCTCGTCATTAAGGGCTAGTGGGGCCTGGCCCCACTAATAATCGAAAGGGGGAAACTCGGAATAGACAAATAATAGTAAATACTCCAAAAACCATGATTTTTCCAAATAATTGTGTCTGGCCCCACCAAGAAGAATGACTAGAGTCGCCACTAGATGACCTATGACCACAGATGACCTTATGACCTTATGCTAGATGACCTTATGACCTTATGCTAGATGACCTTATGTCGTTTTAAATGTTTTTTCTTTGGTACATAGTTTTACTCCTTCTTTTCTTTGTAATGAATACTTTAGGTGATTTTGCTGGATGATCCTACTCTAAACATGGACACACGAACGAAATATCGAGTATGGAGCATAATACGGGACAAAGCATACGACAGAACGGTTGTGGTAAACACCAATACAGTTGATGAGGCAGAAATACTTGGGGATCGAATTGCGATCTTCTTAAAAGGCGAATTGAAATGTTGTGGTACCATGCAATATATCAATATGTATCTGGGTAAGATATCACTAGTTTAGATTAATAGTATGAATGGAATATGGACTGTTGAATATATGGACATTCCCGAGTGGTTACTGGGGTCCAAATTTGGGGTGTAAAGAATGGAACCACTGTTACCTGCCACACATGTCGTAAGAGAAGACTAAGGAGGTTTGGATGAAATCGGATGCACGTGTCCGCTAGGAATGCTAACCCGAAACAAATGCTTGCAGAAAATGGATGCACCAGGCCATAAGGGCATAACATGGTGCAACGACCCCTCACAATGAGGAATGGGATAACGGATTCTACGGCACCAATATGTCTCGAAGATTTAGCCTCGCAGTAAGAATGTCAGACCTACCATCACGAGGGTAGCCAAAACTTATTGCTGGAAGAGGTCGACACAAACGCGGAATCAGAAATCATAGGAATTATATTCTACAGAACTGCCTCCAGTATGCAGACTTGAGAAGAAAGAGGTGGCCCACTTACATTAGCGTCCAAGACAAACTGTATGGCGTGGCTGATAATCTGATGCAGACGGCTCCGAAATCCCAATCTAGTGAGAACGAAGAAGAAGAAGAAGAAAGAATATATGGATGTGTAACATGGATATCAGTTATCAGAGGACTATGCCCGCCAGCTCAGCGTGTTCGTAGCGCGTTGGATGACGGGTGACAAGCCCCCTGCGAGTGCGGTTCAATTCCGCGTGCTTACAGAAAAGCTACAGTTCTTCAGATTTACGGTGTTCATGGCACCGAACCGAAGGGTTATGAAGTCCATGGCACCAGGCCGAAGAGCTGAAAAGCTTAAGTGCTTCTGGATCGGAAAAAAAAAATTAAAAATAAATCAGAGTAATTAACGAACGCTGTAAATCTGGGGAATCTGTGGTTTTTCTGCCATCCCGCGGAATTGAACCCGCACACACAGAGGGATAGTCACCCGTAGTCCAACGCGCTACGAACACGCTGGGCAGACGGGCGTCCTCTACCTTAAGACATGTTGTATACGAAGGAAACGCACTAACCACTTTACTGTAAAATCTCTTCTACAACTGTCATCTCGAGAAATTTGTTCAATATATTACTGCCTTAGTATGTGTATGATTCTATATGTCCCTCTCTTTCTGTCTACATTGCTGCCCAAGTATGTGTATGATTCTATATGTCCCTCTCTTTCATTCTACATTGCTTCCCAAGTATGTGTATGATTCTATATGTCCTTCGCTGTCTGTCTACATTGCTGCCTTAGTATGTGTATGATTCTATATGTCCCTCTCTTTCATTCTACATTGCTTCCCAAGTATGTGTATGATTCTATATGTCCCTCTCTGTCTGTCTACATTGCTTCCTAAATATGTGTATGATTCTATATGTCCCTCTCTGTCTGTCTACATTGCTTCCCAAGTATGTGTATGATCTATAGTCTTCGCTGTCTGTCTAATTGCTGCCCTAGTATGTATGATTCATATGTCTCCTGTCTGTCTACATTGCTACCCAAGTATATGTATGATTCTATATGTCCCTCTCTGTCTGTCTACATTGCTACCCAAGTATATGTATGATTCTATATGTCCCTCTCTGTCTGTCTACATTGTTGCCCAAGTATGTGTATTATTCTTTCTGTTCCAATTGAAACTATTCCTTCCTGATTTGCTTTGTCCCTATGCCATTTGAAATTATTCATTACTGCTATGCCTTGCCCCTATGCCAAGTGAAACTAGTCTTTTCTCCTCTGGTAAGTTCTTATGTTAATGGCAACTATTATCAAACTACTGAATGTATAAGTGGTGCCAAGAAAATCAACGACTCGTTTAATGTGGTTGATTGCTACGTACTGTGATTGATATGCCCCGTTGTTCAATTTATATTGATATATATATGTGTTGCAGGTGTTGGATACAACCTTATTGTCCAAAAGAAAGACATGACAAACGATGACCGTTTAGAATTTCTTGTCAGTAACCTTATACCAGATTCAGCTCTTACTGAAACCGCAGAACGCAAAATGACATTCTGGTTACCACTGAAAGATATTGAAATTTTTCCTAACCTGTTCTCTTTGCTATACGATCATAGACAGAAGTTAGGGATAACCAACTTCACTGTGAATGCAATTACACTGAATGACACCATAATTGAGTATGTATCAAAAACAGTTGCGGCTCGTCATTTTGAGCCAGTGGGGCCGGGCCCCACCAAAAATTGTGTATAACTAATATGTAAATAGTAATATATAACCTAATCCAAAACCATGATTTTCCCAAATATTTGCTTGGCCCCACCAACAAAAATGATCACGAGCCGCCACTGATCAGAATTAATATTATAGATATGAGTATGTATCATCATCACCAAATAGATTGTCCTGAGGATAACTTTGCCACCCCAATAGTCCTTCGGATATCTCTCTCTTTCTGTACCTCTTTCTCATCGACCATACGTCTCACCCAGGCTGCCGCCATGATTGTATCGTCAGTAACATTTTGAATTCATCTTAAACGTGGTTTTTCTTTTCTTCTCTTTGTAGGGATGCATCCTTTTAGAAGTGTCTTCTCAAGCTTTCGTTGTGTTTTTTGTGCTTCTCTCTCTTCGCGATCGTTCTTTTTCGGCCATTTGATCATTCTTATTGTGATATATAAACAGCCTTTGCCAAGAACATTTTTTACGTCATATATACCACCGTACCATTTGGAGCTCTAGTGCTTGTCCTTCAGCGACGTGTCCAATTTCAACCAGCGTTTACTGGGTTCGCTTTCCGTTAGCCTTTGACTGTCCCCAGCCGACCTGCAAGGCAGGCTGCTATTTTCTTTTAGGGTAGCAACCCTTAGACGACCTGCCCTCCCGGGTGGTTGAGCTTCATCTGCCCAGGTTACCAGTCTTTATTTCTACTACTTGGTTTGCCTGCCGTCCAGTTTTGTGTTCTACTCCGCTAGCCTTTGTTTGTCCCCAATCAAACTACAAGGCAGTAGTATTTTGTATGTCTAAAGTACTTCAACTTTCTCATTATTATTTGAAGCTTCCCATCAGCGAACTTATTTTCTTTGATTATTTAGTTCTTATTAGATATATCTATTTGTTCTCTTCTCTGTTCATTGTTTACGGAAGACTCTTCTGTAACACGTATAACCAAAATCACTTGTACGTTTGATCTACTGCCTTGTTAAATGTTCATGTTTTACACCTTACGTTGCCACTGGGAATATGCATGTTATTAGTATTATGATTATTTCTTCTATCAGTTTCATTCTAGACAGTATTTAGTGTTTAAGTTTGCTTAATTCGTAGTATACCTTACAGGTGTGCATACTTAATGTACAGCAGAGATACAGAGAAGAATAATTCAATCGATAGCAGTTTTTATGAAGATGAAAAACATATTGTGCCTATATTCACTACCAACAACACTGCAGACAAGTATACTCCAATGCGATACTGAACCAATATGTGTGTGTGTGTGACAGAAATATTATCTCCTATATTACATAGCATCACATACGTTGAAGCAAGTATCCTGAATGACATTATGGTCTACAAGGTGTGTCCTGAGCCTAGCCCTGCATTCAACAGGGTTGGGATCGGCTAGTCTCTCTTAGGAGGGGCGAAAAGTGAAAATTAGTCTCCTGCTGATGACCATCAGAACACGCGTCAATCCCCACCTCCCAGCGGGGTAGACCGTGAAACTTTGACCGTGAGGTCAAATGCTAACGGGGCAATGGCTCGCCTAAGGAGATGAACTCCCCTAGGTTAGGATGTTTTTTAATAAAAATGTCCTTGGGGAGTTAACCCGACAAAAAAATTTCGGTGGAGGTCTGACCCCCCCCAGACTTGTGATATGATTGAATTTACCCTGATAGTCTCGATCCAGACCCTCAACTATGGGCAAATAGCCCCACTGCCTTGTGGAAGCCTCTGGAGAGGCAAAGGCTATGGGAGTAGACCCAAACAGAAAATCAACCTGCTGCCTTGCAGGTCGGCTGGGACAGCCAAAGGCTGACGGAGAGCGAACCCAGAAAACGCTGGCTAAAACCCGAATGATAAGCCCCAGAGCTCCAAATGGCGCTAAAGATGTGACGTAAATACATCAATGCTAAGGCTGCATGAATCAGATTTCCACTTTGAATAGAATTCATGGGGAGATCTGGTACATCGGTTTGGGCGGTGATCGCGCGCGCGCGCACGCGAAAGAGAGAGAGAGAGAGAGAATGACACTATCTCCTATAGCTAATGAAATATCCTAACACAATAGTTTTCCATTTTATTTGTTCACTTTATCAATAAGTTTGTTGGTATTTATACAAAATGCTTTGTAGATTTCTTATGTCTGAACTAATTGTGAAAAGCTATATGTAATCTTGTATTCCAATCTGTCTCCCTACATTATGCTACCAGTGTCAAACCTGGATACTGACATCAAATAAAAGCTAGTCTCGAGAGAAATGAAGTGGCTACGCATCATGCTGAGGTTAACAAGAAGAGACCGGTTGAGAAATGAAGACATCAGGAAAAAGTGGGTACAACATTAGTACTAGACTTCATCAAGAAACAACAAATGAAATGGTTCGGTCACATAAGCAGATTACCAACAGACAGTGCACCTCAAAGAGCTATGTTGCTCCGATACAATGGATACAAAGCAAAAGGCCGGCCACGCAAAAGATGGACCTCAGAGACAACAGAGACAACAAAATACACTATTTATGTAGCGCACACAAAAGCCCGTTCTAGAAATCTCTTCTTATCCTGACGCTGTGAGTTAAAACAGGAATGAAGAAAAGCAAGAAGATTGTTGTAACAAAATGGGAAAGACAAATGTAAGTGATAAGATTGCGTTGACCTCAATTTGTCCATACGTCAATTTTTGCTCTGCTATATCATCATCAAATAGCTTGTCCTGTGCAGAACTTTGCCACCCAACAGTCCTCCGGAATTTCTCACTATCTCATAGGCCAGATGTCCCTCCTCTGCAGCCGTCATGTTCAAATCATCAGTTACATCCTGAATCCATCTTCTCCGTGGTCTTCTTCTTCTTCTCTTTGCCTGTATACCTCCTTAAATGATGGTTTTCTCCAGCCCTTCGTGTCCACGGCCGTGCGGTATATTTTCTCAGTATGATGCAAGTCTTCGAAATGCCGCCCTTTAAATGTTTTTTCCTTAAAATAACCTTCAATTGTAATTTTGATTTTGCTGTTTATGCCGTCCTCCTTACAGTTCCGCCTGATGCGGCCGCCTTTCTGTATCATAGCACCGCACGGCCTGTTCGTGTCTTTTTATGTTTTTTTTTTTTTCCGATCCAGAAGCACTTTAGCATTTCAGCTCTTCTGCTCGGTGCTATTGACATCGTAACCCTTCGGTTCGGTGCTACGAACATCGTAAATCTGGAGAACCTGTTGCTTTTCTACCAGTCCGCGGAATTGAACCTTCACTCATAGAGGGTTTGTCACTCATAGTCCAACGCGCTACGAACACTCTGGGCTGGTGGGCTTTTTATATGTTTAAAATAACTCAATTTTCTTATTTGTAGTATCAGCCAGTTATTTCTGATTTCTCTGCAATGGACATTTATCATTTGAAACCTTTTCTACCAGTCTCTCTGATAGTGGTTACATACTAAAAAGTCCGGTGAAAGCTCCTATTGTGGATAAGAATGTGGCTGCCAGTTCCTCTGACAGTAGCATCTGCAACACCGGAGTCAGAGATCGACTCATCTGCATGTTAACAGATCCGTAAGTTGTATCTATCTCCTCTGTGTTCTCTTTTTGCTGAACATTACATTTTGTTTACTTTGTTTAGTGAGAACACAGAAGAAGAAGTTTACTTTGTTTAACCCGTTCACGCATAGTGTCTGCTATAGTGGACAACTGCTATTCGTTAGTTTTATAGTTACACATGCTTGTTTTGTGACCTCTGTCGCATACAGTCTACTGCTAAAGATTCTAAATCCAGAGCGACAAATTAACCTGTACTCAGGGTTGCCAGTTTGACATTTTTAAGACCAGATTCGAGAATATTGACCTTTGTTAAAAGTAGTTGGCTTAAAAAAATTGTTTGGGAGTTAGGCCGATTTAGGCCTTTTTTTTCAAATGCAAACTTTTTTTTCTAAAACTGTTTATAATTCTTAAGAGCAAAATTGGGTAAATATACTCAATATAGGGTTTTCATTGATTTTGGTTGGTATTGTTAAAAAATATGCTTAGTGCAAAAGAAAAACAGTACAGAAAAATAGTTTGTGTTGATTGGAAAGAAGAAGTCCAATTTAAAAAAGATGGATTTTTAACTGATATTAAAGCGTTTTGGATCGGTGTTCTTCAACACGATTCATTTAAATAGCTTATCATCTTTGCGCTGGCTTGTTTAATAACTCCAGTTAGTAATGATATTATTGAGAGGGTGTTCTCTCTCGCATCATTGTCAAAACAACAGCTAGAAATAGAACGCAGCTGCAGCTTCTCGAGTCGATAGTGAGAATAAGAACAGAACTGCTGTTATCTAGCAAACTTTGCAATGATTTTACTGCATCCACTAATATGGTAAAGAACTTATCTACTGATAAAGTGTATTGTGTTGGTTTCAGTGGCGAGGATAGTGATGACCTTGATTTTGAGCTCATCATATGAAGTGATCTTGCCTCTCTTATCAAAGATCGTTTCAGGGTATCTCTGTTATCAAACTTTGTTATCAATGAGTATGAAATAGCATTGTTTTTCCTCCTGGCATTTTTGGGAGGCCTTTTTCGGCCAGTGTTTGGCCGATTTTCTCAATTTTTAGTTGGCAACCCTGCTTCTACTGTGTAATGAAGATGGAGGATGAGACGATATCCATTACAAGAACTTATGCATGAAAGGATTCACACATTACTCATTTCTCTACTGCTTATTGTCTTTCCCCAGGTAGTTGATGGAATTGATTGTCCACTCCTGCCGTTAAGCTTAGGTGTGGAAGCTTAAAATTGCGTTACTGGGCCAGATGAATCTCCCTTGGTGTGTAATATCCGTGGTTGTATCTCTCACACAAAGTGAGATCACCATGGACTCCAAAATGATAAAAATAACAGAGCAGTTCGCCTATTTGGGTAACAATTTTGATTGCACTGGAAATGTTAAAAAATAAATTATGCTACGAACTGTCAAAGCAACATCAGCTTTTAAAAGTCTAAATAAAATATGGAACTGCAAGTTATACACTTTTTAAACTACCAAATTACGAATTTTCAATTCAAATGTTGTATCAATCCTAACATATGCCAGCGAGAGTTGTATCAATCCTAACATATGCCAGCGAGAGTTGGAAAATGACTAAAGATATAGAATGCAATTGAATGCATTTGAAAATAGATGTCAGCGAAAAATAATGAATATAAAATGGAACGAATTCAGAAGAAGTGATGAAATCAGAGACATGTCTGGTCAACCACTAGTGACAACTGTTATAAGAAAGAGAAGATGGAGATATGTTGGGCATACCTTGAAAGTAATAAAGAATAACAACGCAGGCATTCAAGTGGGAGGCAAAGGATTCAAGAAAGAGAGGACGCTCTAGGGAGACCCTGAAACAAACTTTGATGAGAGAGGCAAGAAATATCGTACTCAATTTCATGGAAGAGATTGAGCCCAGTTGTCCAGGACAGAGCGGTATAGAGAAATAACTTACAGGTTCTATGTAACGTATATCAGTTAGTTAGTTTGTTCCTTTCGTGCCAAAGGCGGCACATAGGGCAGAGGTTTTAGATCTCCATGTGATGCGGTTCGTTGCTAGCAGTTAGAGATCTCGTATGGTTTTACATCCCAATAGTATACTTTATTGTGGATTGTTCTTCGAAGAGTGGTCTTAGGTCTTCCACGTTTTCTTTTCGCAACTGGTGACCACATAAGGACTTGTCGATTTAGTTTCTTTTCGTCTGATCTAAGAACATGACCTAAATATTTCCACCTTCGTTTCCTTATAATATTTGATATGGGTTATCAGTACGAGATGAATTATTATTATTTTTATATTTCTGATCTCTCACAGAATAACACGCTCTGTATAGTAACATGATCTCTCACAGAATAACACGCTCTGTATAGCAACATGATCTCTCACAGAATAACACTCTCTGTATAGTAACATGATCTCTCACAGAATAACACGCTCTGTATAGTAACATGATCTCTCACAGAATAACATGCTCTGCATAGTAACATGATCTCTCACAGAATAACATGCTCTGTATAGTAACATGATCTCTCACAGAATAACATGCTCTGTATAGTAGCATGATCTCTCACAGAATAACACGCTCTGTATAGTAATATGATCTCTCACAGAATAACACGCTCTGTATAGTAACATAATCTCTCACAGAATAACATGCTCTGTATAGTAACATGATCTCTCACAGAATGACACGCTCTGTATAGTAACATGATCTCTCACAGAATGCCACGCTCTGTATAGTAACATGATCTCTCACAGAATAACATGCTCTGTATAGTAACATGATCTCTCACAGAATAACACGCTCTGTATAGTAACATGATCTCTCACAGAATAACATGCTCTGTATAGTAACATAATCTCTCACAGAATGCCACGCTCTGTATAGTAACATGATCTCTCACAGAATAACATGCTCTGCATAGTAACATGATCTCTCACAGAATAACACGCTCTGTATAGTAACATGATCTCTCACAGAATAACACGCTCTGTATAGTAACATGATCTCTCACAGAATAACACGCTCTGCATAGTAACATGATCTTTCACAGAATAACATGCTCTGTATAGTAACATGATCTCTCACAGAATAACATGCTCTGCATAGTAACATGATCTCTCACAGAATAACACGCTCTGTATAGTAACATGATCTCTCACAGAATAACACGCTCTGTATAGTAACATAATCTCTCACAGAATAACATGCTCTGTATAGTAACATGATCTCTCACAGAATGACACGCTCTGTATAGTAACATGATCTCTCACAGAATGCCACGCTCTGTATAGTAACATGATCTCTCACAGAATAACATGCTCTGTATAGTAACATGATCTCTCACAGAATAACACGCTCTGTATAGTAACATGATCTCTCACAGAATAACATGCTCTGTATATTAACATGATCTCTCACAGAATGCCACGCTCTGTATAGTAACATGATCTCTCACAGAATAACACGCTCTGTATAGTAACATGATCTCTCACAGAATAACACGCTCTGTATAGTAACATGATCTCTCACAGAATAACACGCTCTGCATAGTAACATGATCTTTCACAGAATAACATGCTCTGTATAGTAACATGATCTCTCACAGAATAACATGCTCTGCATAGTAACATGATCTCTCACAGAATAACACGCTGCTCTGTATAGTAACATGATCTCTCACAGAATAACATGATCTGTATAGTAACATGATCTCTCACAGAATAACACGCTGCTCTGTATAGTAACGTGATCTCTAACAGAATAACATGCTCTGTATAGTAACATGATCTCTAACAGAATAACATGCTCTGTATAGTAACATAATCTCTCACAGAATAACACGCTGCTTTGTATAGTAACATGATCTCCATGCAGTAACATGATTTGTGACTTGCTATTTCACACTTTTTATTTGCTCTGTCCAAAATTGTACTTATTTTGTGTGTGTTAAGCCACAGCCAACTATACACTTATGGGCATGCGGACTCAGGTACAAATTATGAGAAATCATACCACAACCGGCCACGTGACCTCCCATTCCAGTATTGTTGTATATAGACGAATTAATTTTAAAATCAAAATAAAATGCTAAATCAAAGTTATATTATGCAACAAGTTAAGTTTAATAATAAGGACTATCAATATTATGGATATCGTTCAGAAATAAATAACCATAGATTCACAGAATTGAGTAAAATTGCTAAAAGACTTGCAGTGTTCTATCAAATATATATAAATTCCTGCTCCACAATTGAAACTAGGTCAGTGGTTTCCCCGTGATTCCGCAGACCCATAAGTTTATATTTGGCTGTGGTTGAGCGCACGATATATTAACGAGTTGTGCAAATATTGTCTTTTTACACAAAAAAAGTACTTTCTTTCTTTCTTTCTCGAATCCTGTATGCCTCACAGCGTCAGGTCAGGAAGAGATTTCTAAAACGGGCCCTAGTATGCGCTTCGTAGATAGTCTCTTTCGTCGCCTCTGTTATCTCTGAGGTCCATCTTTTGCGTGGCCGACCTTTTGCTTTGTACCCATTGTATCGGAGCAGCATTGCTCTTTGGGGTGCACTGTCTGATGGTAATCTGCTTACGTGACCGAACCATTTAATTTGTTGTTTCTTGATAAAGTCTAGTACTGATGTTGTACCCACTTTTTCCTGATGTCTTCATTTCTCAACCGGTCTCTTCTTGTTACACCCAGCATTCTGCGTAGACACTTCATCTCTGTTGTGACTAGTTTTCTTCTATCGTTTGTTGTCAGCGTCCAGGTTTGGCACTGGTAACATAATGTGGGGAGAAAGATTGTGTTGAACATTGCTCTTTTTGTGTTCATGGTGACGTGTTTGCATCTTAAAATTGGCGCCATTTGCCCTATCATTTGATTTGCTTTGTTGCATCTGTGTTGAATTTCATTAGTTATTCTTCCATTTGCTGAAAAAATGCTCCCCAGGTATGTGAAATCTTTTGCTTGATTTAGTAGATGATTATCGATGGAGATGTTGGTAGTGTTTTCCCTCTGGCGAATGTCATTACTTCTGTTTTGTCGATGTTAATTCTCATGTTGTATTCGTTACATGCTAACTGGAGTCTGTTGATGTGTTGTTGTAGCTGTTCTTCTGTTGTTGATATGATTGCCTGATCGTCTGCAAAAGAAATTCATTTAAGAGTTCTCCGAGGTTGTTTCCTTCGCTGGTGTTAGCTATTTTACAAATGTGGTCAATGTACGTGATGAATAGCAGCGGGGATAGTACGCAACCTTGTCTTACTCCTGACCCTACGTGAAACTTTTCTGATAATCCTGTATTTGTTCTAATCGTACATTGGCTGTCAGTATAAATGTTCTTGCAAAGGTTGATTAGGTGTTCATTAACCCCATAGGTTGTTAGTATTTTCCACAACTTGTGCCTATCTACGCGGTCGAACGCTTTTTCCTGATCTACAAATGCAACGTGTAAATGTTTGTCGGATTCGATAGTCCTTTCTACTAACTGTCTGAGGGCGAATATTGCGTCTGTACAGCTTTTGTTCTTCCTGAATCCCATTTGGGAGTCATTAAGCTGTGGCTCGATGATGTGGCGGAGCCTTTTCTCAAGTATTTTGCAGAATATTTTCCCAGTGTGGCTCAGTAGCGCTATGCCTCTATACTTTGTACAGTCCCTCTTGCTACCTTTCTTCTTCCAGATGGGAACAATTGTAGCATTCCTCCAATCTTCTGGTGTTTCTTGTGTGATCCAGACGTGGTTGAATAGTCTATGGAGCCAGCTGATTCCTACCTCTTTAGTTGCTTTGATTGGGTCGGCCGGGATATTGTCTGGGCCTGGTGTTTTATTAGGTGGGGTCATATTTACAGCATTTCTGATCTCTGATAGTGTTATGCTTGGTTCTACTTCTGAAGTTACATTTACTGTGTGTTCTTGAGTGTTCGGTTGGTCCTCTTGTTGTAGGTTGAGAAGTTCACTAAAGTATTGTCGCCATCTGTTCATTATCATTTTGGATCATTAAGAGCTTGGCCGTTTTCATCGTTAATAATTTCAGTTGGGTCATATTGTTCTTGTCTTTCCCGCATAGCTTTAATTTTCTTGTAAAAATGTCTTGTTGAATTTTTGTAGTCTGAATTTAATGTTTCGCCATTATCTTGCCATGCTTGTATTTTAGACTTCTTTATTATCTCCTTGGCTTGTTTTCTAGCTGTTCTATACTCAGTGAGGTCGTTTTGATGTTTGTTTTTTGCCCATAAGTTGTATCTGTGTTTTTCTCCTTTACCGCTAGTTTTACTTCGTCATTCCACCAAGTTGTGCTTTTGGTCGGGTACCTCTGTATTTTGCTGTTCCGCATGTTTCTTTGGCTGTTTCTAATAAAGTTCTCTTACTGTCCATTCTTCTTCTACTGACTTGCTTTCTTCAGTTAGTTTAACAAAATTATCTGTGACTCTTTGAAGATATGACTCTTGTGTGTTGACATCTGTTAATTTATTGATTTTGATTATTTCTTTTGTAGTCGTGTGTTGCCCTCTGGTACTCTTCTTGTGTGTTCTGATAGTCATAACTACCGCTTTGTGGTCCGTGTCTATGCATAAATTTGGTATAGCCCTAGCGTCTACCAAAAAAAGTACAAACAGTTGAATTCTTTGAAACAAAGTGATACAGGTAAAATATAAGACCGCACCGTACATAGAAGAGAAGAGGTCAAAATAGAGACACTCTACAAGACGTAGACATTGAAAAACACTGGCTAATAAACAACATTATGTCCTGGAAACTGAAATATTTGAGTCACGTTAAGCTTCCCACTGGTTTGAAGACAGTAGTAATGGAGAGCATAGCTTCTGGAAGAGAAGGCAGAGGGTGACCAAGACGGCGGTGGTAAAAAGACGTTAAAGAAATCGTGAAAATGTCGCTGAGTGAGGAGGAAGTACTTGCTAGAGACCTAGAGTCTTTCAGGTGTCTTGGTGTGAGAATGAAGCACTGTAAAGGACATTCTAAACAATGGTGGATCTTTACCACAATGCGTTCTTTTAGTTCTCAATGATTTCTATCACAAATATGCATGTACACACTTCTCCAAAGAGAGTGAGAGAGAGAGAGACACACACAGAGAGAGAGAGAGAGACAGAGATACATAGACGTCCACGTAGCGACGTACACAGACACCAACATAGACATGCATTCAACACCTCACAAAGATACACAACCACCCACACATAGGCATAGCCACAGACACCCCCATAGAGACATTCACAGAGACACACACTTCCACATACAGACACCCACACACAGACACCCACACACAGACACCCACACACAAAAACCCACATAGAGACATTCACACAGACACACACTTCCACATACAGACACACACACACAGACACCCACACACAAAAACCCACATAGAGACATTCACACAGACACACTACTATTAACGCTCATACAGACGCCCACATACGGACGTCCACACACAAATGTCAACATACAGAAGTCCACATAAAGATGTCCACGCATAGACACCCACACACAGACACCCACACAGAGTCATTCCCACACACACACACTCCCACATACAAACGCCCACACGCAGAATCCAACATATAGACACAGACATACACTCCCAGCACAAGTCCTTACGCATCGAAACAGACACAGACGCTTACACCGACGAATGCGATAGGAGAGACACAAAAAACATGCATTCATCATAATTATTTGATGTTACGAAGAGGGATGTATAGAGACAACTCTTCTCAACTTCTTTTTGATCTTACGAATAGAGATACATATACACAGTGGCGGCTCGTGATCATTTTTGTTGGTGGGGCCAGACAAAAATTTATGGAAAATCATCGTTGCGGATTAGTTTATGTTTTAGTATTTACTATTATTTGTCTATTCCAGGAAATTTGCTAGAATGTTCCAGCATATAACTCATTTATAATGTTCATTTTGAATGCAATTCACCACTTTATAAAGTAGGTCACAACTCGTCGATTTGTCTAAACGTACATTGTCGCACACATATGTATATTGATGGAACGGGCGATTACCTTAAGCTATTATATGATCGTTAGTTAGTTATTTCTACTATTTAAAAAAAATCATTTTTATATATCATTCGATATTTACGCACCCGGACTAATCTTTAGCGTAATAACACCATTTAAATATGCACTTGCTTAGCCGTGCAAGTATTTTCCTATTGAATGAACGAAAATCACATACTCGTCTCTTCTAAAAAAATATTTGAGAAAGAGAGAGGTCAGTGGTCGCTACGTTAACAGATGGTCTAAATAGACCAAATTTCTACTGGCTCTAAATAAATAGTACGCTGGAGGTGCGTGAAATATACTAATTAGAGAGGACATACATCGAATTTCAGAATGTATATATTTTAGGTGGCGTCTGTGGCCTAGGGGTTAGTGACTCGGTCTATTAACCCCGACGTTCTGAGTTCGAATCACGCTGCGGACAGTTTGCTTGCAAATTGTTTCCGTTGATTTTAACAAAGGACGATGGCGCCACCCGTTCAGAAAGCAATGGCAAACTACTGAACGTATAAGTGGTGCCTAGAAAATCAACGACTTGTTGTGGTTGATGGCTACGTCCTTTGGGATATGCCACGATTTTCATTCATATATTTTAGCGTTATATATTCAACTTTCTAAGCTAATCAGTATCCCGTTAAAAGTGATAATTAGGAAAAAAAAATTAATTATAAATAATAAACACAAGTTACACATTATATTTGGAGGGGCCTGACCCCACTAGCACTCAATGGCGAGCCGCCACTAGATGTAAATGTATACATGTCCATAAGCAAAGTATTATTTGATGTTACAAAGAAAAAGATACATATGCATGTACATACCTTTTTCTTCTGGTACGTACAGAAATAGACATAGCCATATATATATATACTGACTTATTCCTCTCTGCTCCTTGTGGAGCATAGGACCTCAACAGTTGTTCGCTACTCATCTCGTTCTCTGGCTGTTTTCTTTATGGTCTCACAGCACAGTTCAGCACCCTTCAGTTCCCCAAGAAGACTTTGTCTCCAGGTCTGTTTAGGTGTCATCTTTTCGTTTTCCTTGCGGGTTCCACTCAAGCGCTTGTCTACACACACACACACATATATATATATATATATATACACACTACTTATTCGGTTTTTAGAACAGGAAACCGATGAAATATAACTAGTTTTTTTTTATTCACCGATAAGAAGAGAATGTATAAACATAAACAGTGAAAATATGCGTCCACTATTGAAGCAGCCGGTCCAGACAGCCATGTCGTATGACCACTTGACGCAAAGTTTCTCTACAGATTCCTTTCTGATCCACGCCATTTTAAAATGTAAGTACTTATAGTGTGCGTGTGCGTGTGTGCGTGCGTGCGTGTGTTTGTGTTTGTGTGTGTGTGTGCTCGTGCGCGTGTGTGTGTGTGCGTGCGTGCGTGTGTGTGTACGTTATTTAATTTACGAAGTATAGAATTAAGTGTCAAATGTTTGTTTTATTAATTGATTGTTAAGACCAGCATGGGCTTCCATACTTTAAGGAAAGGAAGTGGAAAGGGGAAAGGGAGGGTGGGGGATTCCTCCAAGGCAGAGGGGAGAATGCCCCCTCCCCTTCACCACAGCAGACATTGACTTTGATAGAATAGTTTTATGTGAATCTGGTCCATCTCTGCGTAATGAATTTAGTAACTGATATTTTGTTTATTCTTTCCCTCGAAAAATTGTCTGTGGACGTCATCATCATTGCACTTTGATAAATAACCATGTGTGCTCCGATCTCTTTCTTACACAAGAAGATCTCAGTTGCAGTGAGCGAGCTCCATGCCATCGGCGAGGACCCCTTAATGTAATTTTGAAAATGGTGAACATTTTTGTAATTATTTAATATTAAATGAATTTTTCCCGGGCAACGACTTTGCAGCCTACCCTTATCTATTTTCAACTGCTAATGGTTCTTTTACGTGCTAAATTTAATGAACGTTTTATCGTCCGTCTCCGATATAACTAGGAACTGGATCTCACATTGAGAACACATTTAAAAAAAACTATTCTGATCGATTTACTCGGGTAATGAGCTGAGCATCTTTGAAGCGAAAGGCAAGCACCTTACCATTACACCACATAGACCTCGTAACTTAATTGTTTACTTGTGTACTTGTTTATGTGTGTTCTTTAGGAACTAAAGGGCCTAAAGCCGAAGGATTGACTTCATTGCCCCGGGATTTACATCCTTTGGCTCATTCCCTCTCTGCAGAAATCTGCACATAGTATGGCACATAGCATATACTCCGTAGATCCGGCAACAATTCTAAGGATCTCTGGGAAAAATCCACAGATGAACAGAACATCGCGGTCCGGATTCGAACCTACGACCTTCGAAACGAAAGACAAGGGTTTAACCACTTAGTCACAGAGATAAAAAACCAGAGACTGCAGACATGGATGAAACAAATGATCGCACTTTGCGACATCACTTTTTGATATTATCCAAAAAATTATGTACTGATAAATATCATCAATAAAGTGTGGATAATGTCAGCAATGAAACGTGCTAACACAACTAAGTGAAGCTCATTTTAGGGACAGCTAGCTGGTTGGGGTCAGAAAAACTTTCAGACTATGGGTGCCGTAAGAAATAAAGTATATAGGTTCGAATCCTGTGTTTGGTAAACTGTTGTTTCCGGAGTCCCTAAATACTTGTTAACTGTCTTATTTGTTTAGGCTAAATCTGCTGACAGCACAGTACAAAAGTTTAGGCTAAATCTGCTGACAGCACAGTACAAAAGTTTAGGCTAAATCTGCTGACAGCACAGTACAAAAGTTTAGGCTAAATCTGCTGACAGCACAGTACAAAAGTTTAGGCTAAATCTGCTGACAGCACAGTACAAAAGTTTAGGCTAAATCCGCTGACAGCACAGTACAAAAGTTTAGGATAAATCTGCTGACAGCACAGTACAAAAGTTTAGGCTAAATCCGCTGACAGCACAGTACAAAAGTTTAGGCTAAATCCGCTGACAGCACAGTACAAAACCTAAAAAGAACACTTGTTCAGCTTTCAGAAAGACAGAAATTCACTTGCAGTGGATTCCATTTCACTGTGGCATTGTAGGCAATGAAACTGCCGATGTCTTAGTTAACAAGGGCAGTGCCAAAGACCAAATTTACAAACCCCTGTCTTTTCAAGAGGTCAAAACCCTCATACAGATAAAATCTGCAGTAGACTGGAAACAAACACTGGATATGCTTATAGAAAAGACTCACTCAAAGACCTAAGCAGAACAGACCAGGTCATTATATTTCGACTACGCATCGGACACTGCAGACTCAATAAACACTTATATAGACTAGGAATAAGTTAAACAGATCTCTCCCAGTGTCAGCAGGCGGAACAGACACCGAAGCATATCCTGCGAGACTGTCCTCTCTTGGGTGAGCTGAGAAGCAACATGTTGCCACACCCAGTCGACCTGAAAACTAAGCTTTGGGGAAACCTGACAGACCTGAAGCTGACTGCCCAATTTGTAGTCCCCAGTAACTCCTCCAACAGACAGTCGCGAAGAGACTGAAAAACTTTCCCTTTATCCATCTTCAACTCCACAACAATCGATGCTGTTGATGCAAGCCTGTAGCTCTCTCATTACCGCAAACACTCGTATGCCCAGAACATTAGATCCACGTAAGCCTATGGAGGTTAGAAACTTCTATAGACGACATCCACTCATTGAATATATAATCCACTGTACTATGTATTATATAAATATTTTTATTATGAAATCTTACAATTAAAAACTAGTTTATAGTTACTAATGTAACCACATGTATATCATTTGAATATCGATGATGCTACACCACAGCTATGGCAAAAACAAGATACACGGGCAAATACATTCGGTGGTCGCAAACGTGTGCACTATTCAAGAAGAAACTGATTCTGAGTACATGTTCTCTGCACATCGAAGCCGTACAGGTATGAAATAAAATAAAAATAAATAAATAATTCCTCTCGTACCGTTATACGTTACATAGGGCCTGCAAGTAATTTCCCCATACAGCTCTATCCTGGGCAACTCACTCAATCTCCTCCATGGAACTGAGACCGATATTTCTTGCCTCTCTCAGCAAAGTTCGTTTCAGGGTCTCCTTAGGTCGACCTCTCTTTCTTGAACCCTTTGCATCCCACTTCAATGCCTGCTTTGATATTCGTTGATCATTTCTCCTCAAGGTGTGTCCAACATATCTCCATCTTCTCTTTCTTATTACCTCAACAGGTATGAAATAGGTAGATATATAATACGAGATGTGGGGCAAATACTGTTCTATGTACCTCGAGGACTTACAGGTATGAAGTAGGTAGTAAGATGAGATGGGGAGAAATATTGTTCTATCTGAAAGTGCCCTTTGCCCTGATAATATCAGAGCTAGCAGGAAGGGATTGTACCTGAGCCTTGATACGGCATAGATACCGGGAATGGACTGTAATTGTGCTCTTTGCCCTGATAAGGGCAGATTCACCAGGGAAGGGACTGTAGCTGCGCCTTGATACGGGCATAGATACCGGGGAAGGGACTGTAGCTGTGCTCTTTGCCCTGATAAGGACAGATTCACCAGGGAAGGGACTGTAGCTGCGCCCTGATAAGAGCAGAGTTATAAGGGATGGGATTTTAGCTGGGCCCTGATAATGGAGGACACCTATTATGAGCCTACCACCAAAACAGGTCCTACGCAAGAGAAACCATCGGCCCACATTCCCCTCATGGAACAGGACTAGACCTAATCAGCAGCAGACCTCCACAACACCCCAGACAGACAGACAAACAGCATAGAACACAGACTCCGACATGATTTGCAGCAGCACGCCAGACAGACAGACAAACAGCATAGAACACAGCCTCCGACATGATTTGCAGCAGCACGCCAGTCAGCATGATATAAATCCGATAGCTTAGACAACACAGAACCACACACACGACCAGCACAGAGTCCTCTTCAGGACTAAAAGCCAGATCAACACAAAAGCCCTTATCATGGCTACACACATAACAAGACCAAATGTCCTTTTTCGGGTCTCATCAGAAAAACACAATTTTCAATTCACAGTTCACACCAGGATGAGTCCGAAACCACATGGTCACACCAAGAAAAAAAGACAATTAAACACTGATAAAACCAAAAAAGACACCTATATTAGGTTGAAAGGGGGCGTGCCTCGACCATATAGAGGCTTAATCCCCTATCAAACAAACAAACAAACAAACAAACAAACAAAATATTGTTCTATGTACATCGAAACCTTACATATATGTAGTAGGTAGACAAATAATACGAGATGTAGAGAAATATTGTTCTATGCGCCCGTGTGGTTACCGGGGCCCAAATTTGGGGTGCAAAGAATAGAACCACTGTTACCTGCCATGCATGTCGTAAGAGGCGACTAAGGAGGTTTTACTGAAATCGGATGCATGTGTCCTAAACGTGTAGAAGTCTATGCGTTTAGGGGCCTACCAAACCAATGTGCAATGTATACACGTTCTTGGCAAAGATCAAACATATCACAAAGAGTGATTAAAATTGGTCGTAAAGAATGAACGCGAAGAAGAAGAAGAAGAAGATTGTTCTATGAACATCGAAACCTTACATGTATGAAGTAGGTAGACAAATAATACGAGATGTAGAGAAATATTGTTCTATGTACATAGTAGGTAAACAAATAATAATAAGTGAAATGTTGTCGTTTCTTTTGTACAAGAAATATTTGCAGGTTTCAGTAAAGAACTTAAAAAAGAAATTGGAACATATTGATAAATGTGTATAACTCGGTAGATCTACGATTAGAGATCATCGTCAAATAGCTTGTCCTGAGCAGAACTTTGCCACCCCAACAGTCCTCCGGAATTTCTCTCTCTCATGGGCCAGATGTCCTGCCTCTGCAGCTGTCATGTTCAAACCATCAGTTACATCCTGAATCCATCTTCTTCTTGGTCTTCCTCTTCTTCTCTTTGCCAGTATTCCTCCTTCCATGATGGTCTTCTCCAGCCCTTCATGTCTTTTTATATGTCCAAAATATCTCATTTTTCTCTTTCTGATCTGAAGCATCAGCCAGTTTTCTTTGATTTTGAGTTCTTTCTAGATAGATCTATTTGTTCTCTTCTCTGTCCAAGATATACGAAGGACTCTTCTGTAACACTTGTATTCAAAAGCACTTATATGTTTTTCCACTGCTTTATTAAATGTCCATGCTTCCCACCCATACGTTGACACTGGGAATATACATGCTCTTAGTATTCTGATCTTTGTTTTCTTTGATTAGAGATACTGAGAGATATTGTTTAATTTATAGAAGCAATATGTTGTGTGTAAATCTTAATTAAACAAAAACTATTGGAGATATTATGAGATATTAACCCATTCGCCAGTCTTAGCGGATATACTGGCACACAGTATATTATAATGTGAAGCAATGCCAGTATATCGGCTAATTTAGTATACAGTGTCTTCATGCGTACGAATGTAAAATTGTAAAATAAATTATGGAATTCTAAAAAAAATCTTCGTAGACTTCGGTGAAGCAGTGAATAGAAATTGCGGCCTTTTGGTTGAAACTTTGGTCTAGTCTATTGTTGTGCTTGGATCTAGTCAGTTGTTGTACTTTGTTCTAGTCTGTTGTACTTTGACGTTGCCTGTTGTTGTACTCTGACCTAGTATGTTATACTTTGATCTAGTCTGTTGTTGTACTTGGATCTAGTCTGTTATTGTACTTTGTTCTAGTCTGTTCTTGTACTTTGACCTTGCCTGTTGTTGTACTCTAACCTAGTATGTTATACTTTGATCTAGTCTGTTGTTGTACTTGGATCTAGTCTGTTATTGTACTTTGTTCTAGTCTGTTCTTGTACTTTGACCTTGCCTGCTGTTGTACTCTGACCTAGTATGTTATACATTGATCTAGTCTGTTGTTGTACTTTGTACAGGGTGTTCAAGATAATTGCAGCCCCATTGACAATTTGAAAGTTGCCAGATACAAATTGAGTTGTGTTTATTTACTATTTAAACCGGTTCTGACTAGCTCGTCCTACGTCACATTTGTTCATCGCCCCTTCTCGCACTACAATTACACACCTTGACCTATACTACGTCATAACTGAATCTTCCCATTTCCATACATATATGCCAGATTAGCTCCATTCATGGGCTGCAATTATCTTGAACACCCTGTATAATTACATTATTTTGTATTTTCAATAATATACTATTTGGTTCGCAGTGTTTTTGCAGTATTTTCCATTATTAACTTTCAGGTAGCAGTCTTGCTTCTCTTATCGATTTTGCCACCTTCACATTTCTTAGAGAATTACTGTCAAATGCACGAATGCAGCCAGAGACCAAACTTTACAACACTGCTACGCACTGCTGTTCCATTAAGCCAGGGAAAGATAATCAACAATGATACGATCGAAATAGTCAAACAGTATAGAAATCTGTTCAAGGAGCCGGAAGTGCTAATTTTGGAATATAATGCAAACAGTGTATGTCAGTGCGCACCACTCTGTAGTCTCAGACCGATCAGCTCAGGCCAGAAATTGGAAATTCCCGATGATCTAGTTTGACGTTTATATACGTTTGACGGGGGCATTAGACGCTTTATTGAAAGTTTACAAAATTATATTAGTCAATAGGTCATTTATTGATAAAAATTATTACTAATACTAGTATTCATTAGTGTTACATTTAATTTGTAACATAATTATAATTTTGTTCGCGCATACTGGGTATATTGTAAAATGAATTATTCTTTAATAATAATGGAATCCAAGGTTCACGTGACTTGAGAAGATGATTTCCGGGAATTTCCACTTGAGCTCGTCGTCTTTATCACTACATGGAGCTATGATCAGTGCCACATTTGAATTAGATAACTAAATTATTATCTAGTTAGAATTATCGATGTCCTTATATAAAAATTGCCAACCATCTTTATGTGCGTTTTATGAGATCAGTCCAGTAAGTCGTAACCAGTAGATGTAAAGGGAGTTTTAAAGCTGAGGGACGCTCGCCTGCCCAGCGGGTTCGTAGCGCGTTGGACGACGGGTCAGAAGCCCCATGTGAGTGCGGTTAAATCCCGTGGTCTGGCCGAAAAGGCACAGGTTCTCCAGATTTACGGTGTTTGTGGCACCGAACCGAAGGGCTGTGATGTCCATAGCACCGTTCCGAAGAGCTGAAAGCTCAAATGCTTTTGGATCGGAAATAAAAGCTGAGGGATTGACTCCAGTGCACCAGCTTTTACCCCCTATGGCTCGTTCACTCTTAGCAGCAATCGCACGCCACCAGCCGAGAGTATTACACAGAGTACGAACTCTGTAGCTTCGGCAACAATCCTTGGGATCTCTGGGGAAAAATGCACACGTGAACAGAAAAGCGCTGTCCGGATTCGAACCCACGACTTTCGACTCGCACGGCAAGGGAGCAACCACTTAACCACAGAAACCCAATAGATTTAAACAAATCTACTAACAGCAATCTCTATTAAACAAATCTACTCACAACAATCTCTATTAAAACACAGCTCATGATATTCAACTCAAATTTTCAATCTGTTTTGTTGTATGGCTTGGAAACGTGTCGAGTTAAACATTTAAATACAAATAAGATTCAGACTTTTATCTTCTTCTGGGTTCTCACTAGATTGGGATTTCGGAGTCTTTAATAAAGGCAGCCGTCTGTCTCAGATTATCAGCCACGCCATACAGTTTGTTTTGGACGTTAGTGTAAGTGGACCATCTCTTTCTTCTCAAGTCTACATACTGGGGGCAGTTCTGTAGGATATAATTCCAATGATTTCTACTTCCCCGTTTGTGCCGACCTCTTACCGCAGTAAGTTTTGGCCACCCTCGTGATGGGAGGTCTGACATTCTGACTGCGTGGCTAAATCTCCGAGGCAGATTGGCGACCGTAGAATCCGTTATCCCATTCCTCATTGTGAGGGGTCGTTGCACCATGTTATGCGCCTTACGGCCTGGTGCATCCGTTTTCTGCAAGCATTTGTTTCGGATTAGCATTCCCTAGCGGACACGTGCATTTGATTTCAGCCAAACCTCATCAGTCGCCTCTTACGACATGCGTGGCAGGTAACAGTGGTTCCATTCTTTACACCCTAAATTTGGGTCACGGTAACCACTCAGGTGAAACTTTTATCAAGAAATACCTTAATCGGATTCTCAGACTAATAGAGGTCGGCAGAGTGTCAAGCATAGACCTGTAGATAAGGACATTGCAGAAACGTATGATGGATAAGATCAATAGGAGATAATGGAGATGGGTTCGGGAATACCCTGTGGAAGACGTAGTCAAGTGTCGCTAGACAAGCAATTAAGTAAAACCCGCAAAGCTCACCCGTGTGATGTCGAGGCTCGCAAGGGAAGCAAACAAAAGTACCACTGCGACCTACAAGGCATGTCGTAAGAGGCGGCTGATGTAGGATCTAGGAAGCTACCCTAGTAAATAAAAAGCATCGCAGAAATCGGTTGTGCTGGTCTACTTGTAGACGCATAACTGGCACAACGTGCAATCGCTCCTAGGCTCAGATCACATACAAATCACACAGAGTGGTTAACAAGTGCTCGATGTGGAGCGTTCGAAGAAGAAACCCGCAGAGGAAATGTAAAAAGGACTACAAGATTTTCCGATTTATTTATTTGCGAATCATTTAAACTTTGAATTCTGCATTTTAATTCATCTTATGCCCATCTTACAGGATCCATTTTTCATCAATTTTCTATATCTTGCTTATAATCATTTGAAAATTGACCATGTATGACATAAATATATATCAATTGTCTATTTCAAAGTGAAAATAGAGTATGTATATATGTGGGGGTGGAAAACTGTTATAATGGGGAGGGGGAGTTACAAAGTTTATGTCGTGCAAAGTGGGCAGTGGGCCGAAAAAGTTTGGGAATCTATGCTATAGATTATAGTCACTGAAATATATCTTTTTAGTGCGTCACGACGGCCTGGAAAGAACGCAGAGGTAGACCAAGAAGAAGATGGCTACAAGATATTAAAGAAACCATGAATATGACCATCGACGAAGTGAGTGAACTGGCTAGAGACAGAGTGAATTTCAAATGCGCTGCAAAGAGAGCAACGTCCCATAAAGGATACGCACCTTGATGATGATGATGATGAATTGGAGCACAGGTTCTCAACGAAATCGTGCCAAGCTTTCTTATCCTTAACTATTTCTTGTAACTCCTGTCAGATCTTCCGTAGATCGTTCATATCTGTATCCACATCCTCTATGCCCTGGCTAGAACAATAATAGAATTACAAAGATAAGCTTAACCGTATCCAGTATCTTGTGTACAGTGAAGGATTGTTGTGATGTACGAAATAAAGCATAAGAGCCATCAGGTGGAACAGACATCGGAACATGTGTTGCAAGACTGTCCTCTCCTGGATCTGCCATAGATCGTTAATATCTGTATCCACATCTCTTCGATGTATTCTCTCTCTCTCGCGATCCCGGCCTAGACTGATGAACCAACTTTTTTCATGAATTTTACTGTGTTTTTAAGGGACTCCGTTCCTCCGTACAGCTTCTCGCGAAGCTCTGTGTTTTGAGGCCAGGTTTCTTTTCTTATGCCTGCTATTAGTTGACAATCTTGCAGAACATGCTCTGCCGTCATATCCGGCTTTTGCAGGGCACAGGCTAATTGTGTCAATTTTAAATTTGTGAAACGTGCGCGCGTAGCTTGTTGTGGCCGGTACGGAGGTGAAGTATGGCAACTTGTTCACTACGAGACAGACCATAGTATCCGTCGCTTTTGTTGTGGTGAGGATGATCTTTTGTCCATTTGTCTCTATAGTGCCAGTCGATGGTTGTTCTGGCTTCCTCATAACTGACCTCGAGATCAGTTTGAGGTAGTCGCCTGACTTATTTTGCTAGTTTGTCTGCGTGTTCGTTTCCCCTTATGTTACAGTGTGATGGGATCCACTGAATGGCGGTGCGTTTGAGTGTGTGCACTAAAGCGTCGAGGGTCGCTTTCAGGTCATTTAACTCTGTTTTTCCTACACTTTTGAGTGCCATGATGGCCGATAGAGTATCGGTGAATATCACGACTTTGTTGCGAGAGGTGCCTCTTCTCTCTAGAATCATTTCGGCCGCTGTTCTTATTGCCTCTGCATGGTAGTTATTTGAGTATTTTCCTGTGGCAATCGCTTTTGTAACCGTCACTTTCTTTGAGAGTTTAAGCACTATTCCTCCTCCCCCGTCGCTGAGTGCGTTCTAGCCGATCCGTCAGTATAGACGTGTAACCACTTATTTTCAGGGTACTCTGTCTCTATGTATTTTTCTGTGGCCGCTCTTCTATCGGAGTTTTCCTGCTGGTATTTTTTTCGTATGCCTGGGATTGATTCCCTTGGTTCCGGCATTTTGGTTTTCCATGGCGGGTACTTATCGGTTGCCGGGATTGATTTGGCTTTGCAGTTTGCTAGGACCGGATGGTCTTCGATCAGTGCTTTCTCGTGTCTGCCCTTCCGAATCCGTTCATTCTTTCGTACATAGGGTGGGAATTGAGCCGTTTACGTTTTTCCGCCAACACCAAGACTTTTCTGTCCCTTCGATCTGCCATTGGTTGGATGTCTGTGATTGTTTCCATCGCCTTGATAGGCGTGGACTTCATGGTTCCTGTGATAATGCGCATTGCACGGTTCTGACTATTGCTCATTTTGACGAATTGCTTGTTGGATGCACTGCTCCACGCTGCTATGCCGTACTCCAGAACCGGTCGTACTCTTCCAAAATAGAGTATTTTGAGGACTCTGGTGTTTGCTCCCACGTGGAGCCTGCGAGTTTGCGCATCATCGTGAGCCTGTGTCTTGTTTTTGACGTAGCATTTTCGATTTGGGGACACCAAGTCAATTTTAGGTCGAGTGTGACTTCAAGGTACGTTGGGGTCTTGCTTTCTGGAAGATCTCGCCCATTGACTTAAAGCTTCATTTTGTGATTCTGGTTGTTCTGGGAGAACACAGTGTATGTTGTTTTTGAAGGATTTATATTCATATTCCACTTTTTGACCACACTTCCAGGTTATTTAGAGTTTCTTGCAGTCGATTTGTTGCAATGGGCATTGACTCTTCCTCGCCCATATTGCCAGGTCGTCGGCATACATGGCAGAGTGTACTCGCTTTGGTAGGCATGTTGCTACGTCATTGACAAAGATTAGAAAGAGGGTTGGTGAGAGCACTCCTCCTTGGGGACTCCTTGCTCTAATGTGGCCTTCTTGCTAGTGTACCCCTGGACTTGAACCCTTGCTGTTCTGTTTTCTAGGTATCTATCAAGCCACTTGCACATTCTTCCCTTAATACCGAGGAGTTTCAGTCTTAGCCCTTCCTTCCAGACTGTGTCAAACGCCTTCTCCTTCTTCTTCTTCTTCTTCTTCTTTTGTCGTCACACTGCTACCGGGTTGTTGCCTAGTGTCGTGGTTTTCTGTTTTTGTCTTGCGCTGTTCTGGTGGCTTGTGTGATTGTTATCTTTGCTCTTTCACAGTATTCTGCTACGCCATCTAACCATCTTTTCCGTGGTCTTCCTTTTGCCTTCTTTCCCGATGTTCTGTTGTAGAAGACTCTGTATACATTGGAGTTTGGATGCATTCCTATTAAGTGGCCAAACCACTTTATTCTTTGTTTATCTATGTAATTCAAGCACGGTTTTGTGCCAACTTTTTTCTTATGCTGATGATTCTGTCTTTTCTTGTGTTGTTGGTAACTTTTCGCAGGCAACGCATTTCACATGTAGTTATTTTTTGTGACTGCGCTTTGCTCAATGTCCATGTTTGGCTCTGGTAACACAAAGTAGGTATAAAAATGCTGTTGATCATCTGTTGCTTAGCTGCCTGTGAAATTTTTGGGTGCCTTAACAATGGGGCTAGCTGGTAGGTTACAGCATTTACTTTTTGTACTCTAGCCTCCATATCTACCAAAACTGCCAGTGTATGTTTCTTTTCTTGGAAACCATCCTCGATTTCCTGGACGAATAGGTTACCTGATCTTCGGTAGATCGGTGCTTCGAAAGCCTCCTGTTGTTCCATGAGAAGCCCTTTGCTTTCCAAGTGCCAAGATAGCCGTTTGTTCACCATGCGTTCCATGAGTTTGCCCGTGCAGCTTAGGAGGCTTATTGGTCTGTAACTCGCCGGGTCGAGTTTATTTTTTCCTGGTTTAAGGATGGGTACCAAGATCGCTTCTTTTCATTCTCGTGGTACTATGTCTGTTTTCCGGGACATATTTAGGACGACCAGTAGGGCTGCCTTTGCTCTAGTACCCAAGTTCTTAAGCATCTCATTTGTGATCCCGTCCCTTCCGGGCGAATTTCTGAGCTTCAGCTCCCTTAAAGCCTCTTCCAACTAATTACTGGTAAATGTATCTGTTAGGTGACTATCAGCTTTTCTTGGCTCGCCTTGGAGGGCTCTAGCTTTTCTCTTTGTGTCATCGACTTTTTCTTTTGCTATCTTACTCTGCTGACTTCGGCTTATTTTTGCATTATAATGTTTGCGGCTTCCCTTTCCGAGGACATCTTTTTATCTTGTTCAAGGACTATTGGGGTCGGCTGGTGTTTTCGTCACTCAGTGCTTTTGCTAACTTCCACAATTTATGGCCGTCCCTATCAAGGTTCAAGGATTCGGTCTTATCAATCCAACTCTGTCGTGCTGATCGTTTGACCTCCAGCTTGTACTTAGCTGCTGCCGCCTTGTAAGCAGTATTGGTCGTTACTGACTGTGCCTGTTCAGCCTCACTCCTTGCCAATTCAAGGTCGTTTTCAAGCTTCTGAATCTCTGCTATCCAGTATGGCTTGTAATCCTTCCGTGCACCTCTAGGAATGGTTTCCCGTGCCGCTTTCATGATTGCTTGTGAGAGTTCCCTTGCCACGGATCGCATGAGTTTCTTTTCATGTATGTTGATGCGTTGAACATTGACATCTGTCAGTGCCCCGTACTGTTTCCAATTTGCTTTTTTATAGTTCCACCGTGGCAACCACATTTTGGGCTCAGGTACAAATTTTAGGTCTACTTTAAACTTGACGGGCCTTTGGTCACTATCTCCGAGTTGTTTTATGACCGTACGTACTGTTTTTGTGAAGAGGTCACTTGTTGCAAAGGCCAAAATCGGGGGTGCTAGTCGTAAGCCACCTTCTCGAGTAGAAGGTTGGCGGGTCGTCTGGGGCATTGATGAGGAACAGGTTGTTCTCTATCTTCCAATCTTCCACTTATGCACCTCTGCTGTTCGTTTCGAGGTAGCCCCATCTTTCTGAGTGGCTGTTGAAATCGCCGACCACCATGCATGCTGTATCATTGCATCGAGTGACAATAAGATATCACTTGGGCTGTATAAGTTATACAGAAGAATCTGCATTTCTTCACATGTAATTAGGACGCCTATGATCTCTGCTGCGCCGGCGCTTCCTGTGGTTACATCCACTTGCTTTGCTGGAATGCCGTTTCGTACTAGGGTGAGGACTCCACCCTTGTGCCCTTCTCTGTCTAGTCTGAAGGTTTGGTAACCCCTGATCCCGAATCTATGTTGTGCATTTAGGTGGGTCTCTTGTACGCACCCAACAACAATTTCCTCTTCTGCAAGTCTTATTGCGAGTGCTTGCTTTTTGTGATGAATACCTTCGGCACTCCATTGCACAATGTTTAAACGTTGCTGGCCAGTACTTTGTCGTATTGAACCGGTAGCTTTTTTTCCGTGGACCTCGCACGCTGCTTTGCCGAGTTGGAGGTCTGGGACTGTTGGTAGCAAAAAACGGGCCACTTCGAGGCATGGGGCCCGGCACTCGTCCTGCCCGACGGATCTCCACAGGCGTAGCACCATACCGATATTCTAAATTAAACATATTCATGAAAAATTTGGTCCATGCAGCCTTAGCATGAGTAGCTACGTCACAACTTTCAGTGCCAATTGGAGCTCAGTTGCTTGTCTTTCGGCCGTGTGTCCGATTTCAACCAACGTTTACTGGGTTCGTTCTCCGTTACCCTTTGACTGTCCCCACAAGGCAGTTCACTAACAACTACGCTACCGCGGCTCTCACTCGCCGATGACAAGTCTAATGTTTTGTGTATTTGGGGTTTGTTTATTGTCCACCTTTCTGCATCATACAACAATGTTGAATATACCTAGCACTTATCAAGTCGCATCTAGACTGATTGGCCTCAACCAGGAAAACACGTCTCTAATCCTGGAACAGTTGTAGAGCTAGATCTCTGAAACCAGGCAGTGTATTTTGTTTTTATTATACAACCATCAAAGACAAATCTTAGGATGAGTGTTAGAAAATAGTTCCTCTTTGTAACTTAAATTTTCTCTCAATATCTCAGATCAACATGACTCAAGTTGCTAAGATGCTGACCAATATAAAGATGAGAGCAATTGTTGGAGCAAGTTTCAACTTATCAAACAAGAATAAAGATCTTGGGGCCACAGCGTATTATCTACATGAGGATATCGAACTAGGACCTTCAATTCTACGTTCTGTAAGTAATCTTCTTCTTCACCCTTCGCGCCTAGTGGGACATAGGTCCGTAACCAAGGCCATCCAAGCATTCATATCCAAGACCATCTTTTCCAGATTTCTCAACTCTCTCCCAATTTTCTTGCATTCCGGCTGCAAGCGTTCTAGTAGCCAATCCTGGAGATCTTCTGGGTTGAAAGAAGGTGAGTCGGCAGCTCTATTTCCTTTCGCATTTCATTGGGTCGTTTTACGAGTTCTTTGCTTTCGGAGTCCTTCTTCTTCCTCGGGTGGCGAGCTATGAATTTCACTGGTTCTGGTTTCTGTAGCTATCTAGTATCTTTCAAGGGATGGGGGCATCGCTCCACTCATAATCTCCTTAGCCGCCTCTTGCGACATGCGGGGCAGGTAACAGTGGGTCTTTTCTTTACACCGTTAATTTGGGCCCCATTTTGGCTAGGGAAATGGCTTGTCGGAAAATTGGTATGTTCGAACAGTATGTCAGGCTTCTTGTGGTATTTGAATAGTTAAAGTTGAACAGTGTGTAACTATCTTCTTGTGGTATTTGAATAGTTAAAGTTGAACAGTGTGTAACCATCTTCTTGTGGTATTTGAATAGTTAAAGTTGAACAGTGTGTAACCATCGTCTTGTGGTATTTGAATAGTTAAAGTTGAACAGTGTGTAACCATCTTCTTGTGGTATTTGAATAGTTAAAGTTGAACAGTGTGTAACCATCTTCTTGTGGTATTTGAATAGTTAAAGTTGAACGGTGTGTAACCATCGTCTTGTGGTATTTGAATAGTTAAAGTTGAACAGTGTGTAACCATCGTCTTGTGGTATTTGAATAGTTAAAGTTGAACAGTGTGTAACCATCTTCTTGTGGTATTTGAATAGTTAAAGTTGAACAGTGTGTAACCATCTTCTTGTGGTATTTGAATAGTTAAAGTTGAACAGTGTGTAACCATCTTCTTGTGGTATTTGAATAGTTAAAGTTGAACGGTGTGTAACCATCGTCTTGTGGTATTTGAATAGTTAAAGTTGAACAGTGTGTAACCATCGTCTTGTGGTATTTGAATAGTTAAAGTTGAACAGTGTGTAACCATCTTCTTGTGGTATTTGAATAGTTAAAGTTGAACAGTGTGTAACCATCTTCTTGTGGTATTTGAATAGTTAAAGTTGAACAGTGTGTAACCATCTTCTTGTGGTATTTGAATAGTTAAAGTTGAACAGTGTGAACCATCTTCTTGTGGTATTTGAATAGTTAAGTTGAACAGTGTGTAACCATTCTTGTGGTATTTGAATAGTTAAAGTTGAACAGTGTGTAACCATCTTCTTGTGGTATTTGAATAGTTAAAGTTGAACAGTGTGTAACCATCTTCTTGTGGTATTTGAATAGTTAAAGTTGAACGGTTTGTAACCAACCACTCTTTATCATTCTCTATCATTTCCACAAGCGTTCATAGGCGAAGGATTTACTTCATTGCATCGGGTTTTCCCATATGGCTACGTACCTGTCGTCAGATATGACCAGCTATTTGCTGAGCGCATTGCACATAGCCCAAACTCCGTAGCTCCGGCAATAATGCTAGGATCTCATGAAAATATTGCACGTTTCTCGGTCGAGATTCAAACTCACAAACTTCAGTACATCAGGCAAACAACGTAACCACTTCCCCATTGAGACCCCCTTTCCTTCTCCCCCAATCATTTCCAATCAGAGCCTAGCTCCATTGAGAACCACTAAAAGAAATTAAAATGACAGCTAACCTGATTTTTTGTTTACTTCTTGGCACACCATATCGTTTGAGATAACTGTCACTTCACATTTCTAGGCTTAAGTGGGCAGGAGATTGGAGGGCCAGTTTCATTCCTCACTTGTAGATCTTCAGGAGAGTGACAAACAATATTCTGACAGTGAACCGCCAGGGCACGTGACAAAACTTATTCGTGAACCATTGCAGTGAACCTTCGTGGAGAAGGCACATAATGGAATGATTAAACCACTGTGTGATGTGGTTAAGATCACCTCACGACCTTGCATACTTTGAGAGTCTCAATGGAACGCGTGGCACAATTAAGAGTCAAATTTTGACATGCAAAACACTGTCGTCTACGTGGTGAAGAAAGATTTACTAATCAAATTCTCATGGGTACGGGAAACAAGTGAACTTTGGGATGGCTGCTGCAATGAAGGACAAAACACGCATGGAAATGCCCAATGTGCCATCACTTCGATCGCATAACATAAAATAACATACTTTGTGTTTACCTTTGATCTAAACGTTTGTGATTTTCAATTCATCATCATCAAATAGCTTGTCCTGAGCAGAACCTTGCCACCCCAACAATCTTCCGGAATTTCTCTCTCTCATTCAAAGGTCAGATGTCCCGCCTCTGCAGCTGTCATATTCAAACCATCAGTTACATCCTGAATCCATATTCTCCGTGGTCTTCCTCTTCTTCTCTTTGCCGGTTTGCCTCCTTCCATGATAGTCTTCTCCATCCTTTTATGACTTTTTTATATCCAAATTGCTTCAATTTTCTCTTTCTTATTTGTAGCGTAAGCCAGTTTCTATTTTGAGTTCTTTCTAGATATATCTATTTCTTCTCTTCTCTGTCCGTGATATACTAGGACTCTTTTGTAACACTTATATTCAAAAGCACATATATGTTTTCCCACTGACCTTATTAAATGTCCATGCTTCATACTCGTACGTTGCCACTGGGAATATGCATACTCCTAGTATTTTGATTTTCAACTATTTCTGGTATTTGTCAACAGCTGTCAGCAATAATGAATGCCTTTCTTCGGTTCGAAACTAAAAGTGATCGGTGTTCTGTGTATGTTAGTACCCAGCACCAGATTGCAGACTCCATGATCACAACTCAAATTGTGGGAGAAGAAGCCCACCAAGAAGCCTACAGATTCTCACACCATGCCAGTGTTCTGAATGCTGTGGCATTGCTCCTAGTCCCTTACTATGTCGTCACAGAGAGAGCAGTAAGATAGTTTTGTTTTTACACTGTTTGTACGACTGTGATCTTTTCATGTATTCTGCTCTTTGCAGAACATAGATCTCATCAGTGGCGGCTCGTGATCATTTTAGTTGGTGGGGCCAGACATATTTTCGAAAAAATCATGGTTTTGGGTTAGGTTATATTTCAATATATAAATAATATATACATGTTACACATTATTTTTGGGGGTCCTGGCCCCTAATGACGAGCCGCCACTGGATCTCATAGCAACTCGATTGATATACTCTTGATCTCTAGCTTATTCTCTCGTCTTATCCATTGATGTGTTCATTCTTCTCTAAATATCCTACTGATACATGTTACTTGGTCGTCGATACATGCTACTTGGTCGTCGACATATGCTACTTGGTCGTCGATACATGTTACTTGGTCGTTGATACATGTTACTTGGTCGTCGATACATGCTACTTGGTCGTCGATACATGCTACTTGGTCGTCGATACATGTTACTTGGTCGTTGATACATGTTACTTGGTCGTCGATACATGCTACTTGGTCGTCGATACATGTTACTTGGTCGTCGATACATGTTACTTGGTCGTCGATACATGCTACTTGGTCGTCGACACATGCTACTTGGTCGTCGATACATGCTACTTGGTCGTCGATACATGGTACTTGGTCGTCGATACATGCTACTTGGTCGTCGATACATGCTACTTGGTCGTCGATACATGTTACTTGGTCGTCGACTACATCGTCGTTCACTTGGTCGTCGATACATGCTACTTGGTCGTCGATACATGCTACTTGGTCCTCGATACATGTTACTTGGTTGTCGATACATGCTACTTGGTCGTCGATACATGTTACTTGGTCGTCGATACATGTTACTTGGTCGTCGATACATGCTACTTGGTCGTCGATACTTGCTACTTGGTCGTCGATACATGTTACTTGGTCGTCGATACATGCTACTTGGTCGTCGATACATGCTACTTGGTCGTCGATACATGCTACTTGGTCGTCGATACATGTTACTTGGTCGTCGATACATGCTACTTGGTCGTCGATACATGTTACTTGGTCGTCGATACATGCTACTTGGTCGTCGATACATGTTACTTGGTCGTCGATACATGGTACTTGGTCGTCGATACATGCTACTTGGTCGTCGATACATGTTACTTGGTCGTCGATACATGTTACTTGGTCGTCGATACATGTTACTTGGTCGTCGATACATGTTACTTGGTCGTCGATACATGTTACTTGGTCGTCGATACATGCTACTTGGTCGTCGATACATGTTACTTGGTCGTCGATACATGCTACTTGGTCGTCGATACATGCTACTTGGTCGTTGATACATGTTACTTGGTCGTCGATACATGCTACTTGGTTGTCGATACATGCTACTTGGTCGTCGATACATGCTACTTGGTCGTCGATACATGTTACTTGGTCGTCGATACATGTTACTTGGTCGTCGATACATGTTACTTGGTCGTCGATACATGTTACTTGGTCGTCGATACATGCTACTTGGTCGTCGATACATGTTACTTGGTCGTCGATACATGTTACTTGGTCGTCGATACATGCTACTTGGTCGTCGATACATGTTACTTGGTCGTCGATACATGCTACTTGGTCGTCGATACATGTTACTTGGTCGTCGATACATGTTACTTGGTCGTCGATACATGCTACTTGGTCGTCGATACATGTACTTGGTCGTCGATACATGGTACTTGGTCGTCGATACATGTTACTTGGTCGTCGATACATGCTACTTGGTCGTCGATACATGCTACTTGGTCGTCGATACATGTTACTTGGTTGTCGATACATGCTACTTGGTCGTCGATACATGTTACTTGGTCGTCGATACATGTTACTTGGTCGTCGATACATGTTACTTGGTCAGTACTGTCTATCACAGCTCACACTGGCGTTTCGAACAACTGCGATCCAGCTTGTTGTCGTCGATACGATGTATTTAGTCGTCGATACATGTAACTGGTCCGTCGATAATCTAGCCTGACGACGTCTGTCGATACATGCTACTTGGTCGTCGATACATTGGTTCACAACTGTTGGTCGTCGATACATATACTTAGTCGTCGATACAGTACTTGGCTCGATACATGTCTTGGTGTCGATACATGACTTGGTCGTCGTACATGTACTTGGTCGTCGATACATTTGACTTGGTCGTCGATGATGCTACTATGGTCGTCGATACAATGTACTGTGGTCGTCGATACAGCACGTCGCGATACATCTTCTGTTTACTTTGTTATCGATACATGCTACTTGAGTTGTCGATACATGTTCTTGGTCGTCGATGATGTTCACTTGGCTCATACGACCCTAACATGCTTACTTGGTGTCGATACATTTACTTGGTCGTCGATACATGTACATGAGTCGTCGATACATGTACTTGGTCGTCGATACATGGTACTTGGTCGTCGATACATGCTACTTGGTCGTCGATACATGGTACTTGGTCGTCGATACATGTTACTTGGTCGTCGATACATGCTACTTGGTCGTCGATACATGTTACTTGGTCGTCGATACATGTTACTTGGTCGTCGATACATGGTACTTGGTCGTCGATACATGCTACTTGGTCGTCGATACATGTTACTTGGTCGTCGATACATGCTACTTGGTCGTCGATACATGTTACTTGGTCGTCGATACATGGTACTTGGTCGTCGATACATGCTACTTGGTCGTCGATACATGTTACTTGGTCGTCGATACATGCTACTTGGTCGTCGATACATGTTACTTGGTCGTCGATACATGTTACTTGGTCGTCGATACATGTTACTTGGTCGTCGATACATGGTACTTGGTCGTCGATACATGTTACTTGGTCGTCGATACATGTTACTTGGTCGTCGATACATGCTACTTGGTCGTCGATACATGTTACTTGGTCGTCGATACATGCTACTTGGTCGTCGATACATGTTACTTGGTCGTCGATACATGTTACTTGGTCGTCGATACATGTTACTTGGTCGTCGATACATGCTACTTGGTCGTCGATACATGTTACTTGGTCGTCGATACATGTTACTTGGTCGTCGATACATGTTACTTGGTCGTCGATACATGTTACTTGGTTGTCGATACATGCTACTTGGTCGTCGATACATGTTACTTGGTCGTCGATACATGTTACTTGGTCGTCGATACATGTTACTTGGTCGTCGATACATGTACTTGGTCGTCGATACATTTACTGGTCGTCGATACATGCTACTTGGTCGTCGATACATGTTACTTGGTCGTCGATACATGTTACTGGTCGGATAATGTACTTGTCGTCGATACATGTTACTTGGTCGTCGATACATGTTACTTGGTCGTCGATACATGGTACTTGGTCGTCGATACATGTTACTTGGTCGTCGATACATGTTACTTGGTCGTCGATACATGCTACTTGGTCTCGATACATGTTCTTGGTTCGATACATGCTACTTGGTCGTCGATACATGTTACTTGGTCGTCGATACATGTTACTTGGTCGTCGATACATGTTACTTGGTCGTCCCACTGCATCTTCTTACAGAAGCTACACACTAGAGCAGCGTTTCCAACAACTGCGATCCCCAAGCGCTTGAAGAAATATTATGATCGTTGACATTTTAAACAGAAAAATGTATTTAAAAAGCATATATAAAAACAGTGGTAAACTGGTTCCGCTGCGAAATCAAAGGACCCGGAGCAGACCGGAGTCTAAATGTCTGACATAATAAAATGAAAAATCATTTAAAGTTTCTCGCAGTCTGAGAAATTGGTTCCAGCTTAACTGTTGGCATGGTGTAATAATAACTTCATCGCTTGAAGAATGGACTTTAAGTAATTGGCTGAAACGATCTTGGGAAAGATAGGATAAATAACGTTGTCGTGCAATGGACTTTGTTACATTACATTTTGACTGAGCTTCAGGATGGATCGCTGAGCTTCAGGATGGATCGCTGGGTGAAATTGAAACGCAAATGTACTGTGGATGCTAATAAAGGCGCGTCTAAATAAAGGCAAAAGGAAACATCTTCCTGTTTATTAAAATGTTAAATTGCAGACATTGCTTACTATTGAGTTGAAGACAGAGACGCATTGTGTGCTTTTTGTGCTGATGTCTCCACAGTGACATCCCTACGACCCTAACGGGTTATGGGCTTTATTATTATTATTATTATATTACTATTGTAAGTAAACAAAGTAAAGGAACCCTTTCATACCTAGTGGTATATAGGTCAATACAGTGTTAGGCCTGTATTTTTCATTGACCGTCGGCACACGATGGGTGATGTGGTCAGCATCACGCCGGCCGCCTTTACTTTCCCAGAGCATGTCTGGTACCCAGTTGAGGCTGGGTCGACCTGAGAGCCGTCGTGGTCGGGAAAAATTCCAAGCGCATTGCAGGAGCTGAACCCAGACCACCAGCCTTGCGAAGCGAGTTCACTAACAACTACGCTACAGCTCTCATTACTATTGTAGCGCACAGATAATTCATCCCTGTCCATTTTCATATATAGAAACTTGTGGGAGTATGCGGTATCAAAATGTTTTTAAAACGGGAGCCGGGGTAATGCAACGTTTGGGAACAGCTTTCCTAGAGCAATGCCGTGCAATGTTCATATATATTGGGTCACCCTTCGGTTCGGTGCCACGAACACCGTAAATCTGGAGAAACTGTGGCTTTTCTGCCTGCCTGCGGAATAGAACCCGCACTCACAGAGGATTTGTCACCCGTCGTCCAATGCGCTACGAACACGCTGGGCAGGCGGGCATTATTTACGACAATAAACATCTGACTTTCAAATTTTTGTTTGGGTGTTTGATTTTCTACAACTTCGTCGAGCGTAGTAGAGCCGCTGAAATCGTCGTACTTAGTATTTCGCTTGCGTCGTCTTGAAGTTTGTTGCTGACATGCTTCACAGTCAGTCAGGATGTTGGCTTTGGCCTCAATATCTGAAAATGTAGGCCGCATTGCTTGAAAGTACCCGTTTAACGATTCATAAAGGACATATCCCGTGTCAAGGTCTTGATCAGGTGACTGTAGTGAAGCGCTAGATGCTTGCACGCGTTTTAGAATTCCGTTCCATAAAATGGTCACTATTCCCGTTTCCAACTTATTCATCTCCAAAACTAGTCTATACGCTTGATTACGACACTCTACCTTTTGATTCATGTTATTTGAGATGTCATCCAAAACTTGTTTGATAGTGGTAAAACCACATAAAAGTGCCTTTGTCGCATCAGCTTGGGCAGACCACCTGGTGTCCGACAGTCTCTTCAAAGTCAGGAGTTTTGAACCTGTATCTTCCAGTGCTTTTGTAAGAATGCCCTATCGATAGACAGAAGCGGAAAATGTATAGAGGCTTGCAACAATCGAAAAAATGGATGCTTCTATACAACATTCTACAGCACACTTAGCAACCAAATTCAGTGAATGTGAAAAGCAGGGAATGCATTCTGCGTACTTATTTATCTCCTCAAAGCGTGCTTGTAAGCCGTGGTATTTCCCACTCATGCTGCTGGAATTGTCATAGCTTTGACCACGACAGTCTTTGATATCAGTGTCATTTTTCTTTAAAACTTCAAGTAAACTTTGGGTGAATTCTTCAGCCCTTAACTGGGTGATGAGTAAAACTTAAAGGTTGTTTGGTTCAAACTTTGAAACCTTCGTTTATTAGCATAGTGGGCAAAAAGGGGACACACCTAAACAAAAAGTAAAAAACTGTAACGTTGTTAGTGAGCTCAATGTGACAGCCCACCTAAGTCCAAAATTAAGTAAGCATGACCTTGGTCCTAACCTAAATAAGAAAAAATTGAGAGGGGGATTATTACCACCTCCCAACCATGGTTCCTTGTTTATGACTAGTGACAGCTTAGCTCTGTCAGATAGGCGCGGGGCCCCCCAGAAGCGCGGGCCCGTAGCATTTGCTACTTCTGCTACTAGGCTAATCCGTCGCTGGTCTAGCTACCACACCCCATAAAAACACTAGAGGGCTACAGAAACCACAACCAAGGAAATTCATAGCTGCCGCCCGAGGAAGAGGAAGAACTCACAAGGAGGGACTCATGAAGCGACCCGTGAATTTTGAAAACACCATCAGAAGACAAGTCTCGATGGAATCCCCAGGAAAATGGGGAGATTGAGAGACATGGAAAAGATGGCCTTGCAAAGGAGTGCTTGAAGACCTGGTTGGAAATATTTGTTTCATGGCACGAATGTCAAGAAGGAAGAATCCACATATTTCAGTTTTTCATACATGATATTTTTGTTCAGATAGTGTTTCTCATTGTTCAGATCTTCTAAAATATTTCAGTTTTTCATACATGATATTTTTGTTCAGATAGTGTTTCTCATTGTTCAGATCTTCTAAAATATTTCAGTTTTCATACATGATATTTTGTTCAGATAGTGTTTCTCATTGTTCAGATCTTCTAAAATATTTCAGTTTTTCATACATGATATTTTGTTCAGATAGTGTTTCTCATTGTTCAGATCTTCTAAAATATTTCAGTTTTTCATACATGATATTTTTGTTCAGATAGTGTTTCTCATTGTTCAGATCTTCTAAAATATTTCAGTTTTTCATACATGATATTTTTGTTCAGATAGTGTTTCTCATTGTTCAGATCTTCTAAAATATTTCAGTTTTTCATACATGATATTTTTGTTCAGATAGTGTTTCTCATTGTTCAGATCTTCTAAAATATTTCAGTTTTTCATACATGATATTTTTGTTCAGATAGTGTTTCTCATTGTTCAGATCTTCTAAAATATTTCAGTTTTTCATACATGATATTTTTGTTCAGATAGTGTTTCTCATTGTTCAGATCTTCTAAAATATTTCAGTTTTTCATACATGATATTTTTGTTCAGATAGTGTTTCTCATTGTTCAGATCTTCTAAAATATTTCAGTTTTTCATACATGATATTTTTGTTCAGATAGTGTTTCTCATTGTTCAGATCTTCTAAAATATTTTCAGTTTTTCATACCCTATTATTTTATTTTTTTGTTCAGATAGTGTTTCTCATTGTTCAGATCTTCTAAAATATTTCAGTTTTTTATACATGATATTTTGTTCAGATAGTGTTTCTCATTGTTCAGATTTCTAAAATATTTCAGTTTTTCATACTGATGATATTTTTGTTCAGATATTCGTTTCTCTATTGTTCAGATATTCTAGAATTAATATTTCAGTTTTTCATACATGATATTTTTGTTCAGATAGTGTTTCTCATTGTCAGATCTTCTAAAATATTTAGTTTTTCTTACATGATATTCTTTTGTCAGATAGTGTTTCTCATTTGTCCAGATCTTCTTCAGTTTTTCAACATGTATTTTTCGATAGTGTTCGCATCTTATTGTCAGATATTCAAAATTTAATGTACTTTGTTTCTGACATTTGCTTTCTTTATTCTCCTTCAGTTACCGTTGTTCGACTCTCGTTTATCTTTCCCGGTTGGCAGGCGATCATGGATCTTTACAAATTTCGTCTGTGTTTGCTATCTCTAGTGTTGACGCTCACGAAGTCTTCATCTGATTTTCTCTGCTCGTCTCCTCGATTTTCTCTGTAACAATGTGCTCTAAATCACCGCTCCACATCACATGTTCGAAAAATGTTGACCGCATCTTTCTTATATTGATAATTAGCTTCAGGACGTGCGGTATATTTTCTCAGTATGATGCACGTCTTTGAAACGTCGCCCCTTAAATGTTTTTTCTTTAAAATAGCTTATGCTATTTTGCTGCGTGTACCGCCTCCTTACGATGCCACCTGATGCGGCCGCCTCTCTGTATCATAGCAAGGCACTACCCTGATGAGCTTTCTCTGTGTCTTGACCTCATTCAACACTTTCAAAATTAGTCATTTTAGCAGTCCATTGGATAATCATAATTTTTCTATAAAACAACATTGGATTATCATTAGTCTTATGTAAAACAACATTGGATTATCATCATTCTTCTGTAAAACAACATTGAATTATCATCAGTATTCTGTAAAACAACATTGGATTATCATCATTCTTCTGTAAAACAACATTGGATTATCATCATTTTTCTGTAAAACAACATTGAATTATCATCATTCTTCTGTAAAACAATATTGGATTATCATCATTCTTCTGTGAAACCACATCTCTTTGATCATCTCTTTGATGTTTCTTTCTGTCTTGTATATCAGCCGTCCTCTTGCTCGTTATCCTTCAATTTTACTCTCTAATAACGTTTTTAAATCAATGTGTCATGTCTCTTTATGTATCCAAATTATTATATTTGTGTTCTTTTAATTTCTTTTAGTAATTCCTTTCTTCAATTCTACAGTCTCTGTAGCGTAGAGGTTTAGGTGTTCGTCTCTCGTGCCAAAGATAGCAGGTTTGTACCCTTGTGGAGATACCTGGAAATTTTCCAGAGATCCCTGATCTCAGTTTACTTGAGATCGAATGCATAATCATATCGGAGAGGGACGATAAAACGAAGATCCCGTGTTCAATTTGAACACGTAACAGAAGCCGTGGCAGTTCAAAATCGAGAAGAGCATCCTGGAAAACCGCTGCCCGGGCACAGTTCAAAATCGAGAAGAGCATCCTGGAAAACCGCTGCCGCGTTAACCTTAGAAAAAAAATTAAAATAAAATTCCTACAAATATATTTTTATATTCAAAATTACATCGGGGACCTCCGCCAGTGCTACGGAGTTCGTGCACTGCAGCTGAGATCTTCCGTGTAAGAAAGAGATCGAATCACACAAGGTTACTCATCGAAGCGCAATGATGATGGTCCTATCAATCAATCAACCAATCAATCAATAAATTCTTCAAATTCTTTCTTCTGGAATTCTTGACGGTTTTTATGTCCCTGAAATACGACCTATTCTTCTGTATATTCACAATTCAAAAACACTAATAATCAATAAGACGATTTAAGGAAACCTGCAGATATGATCTTTCAGATTTGTAGAAAACCGTGTGGAGGCTGCAGTAATACTGAGTAACTGACGATTTCGATGTCGGCAAGTAAATTACAGTATTATATAAGGAAAAGAAAATATATTTGTGGAGGAGGCTGGTTTTGGTGCACAGGCAATGTAGTGAATCACTACAAGCGTCAGCAATTTGCAGAATTACACTTATTTTCGTTCCGGGGCACATGAATGGCGTTAGTAACGAGAGAGCAGACATGCTTGCTGGCTCAACCACTATATCAGGGGGTAAGAAAATGGATAGAGCTGATATTTTGAACGCCCTCATTGACTGTGGCTGAAAAAAAAAAGATTTAAATTTAAATCAATCCACGTCAACCGCTAGATTGCAAGAGCTGGAATTGAAGATTGGAGTGATGAGAAAAGAACAGCACAATATGTATATGAGTAGGTTCTTCAATCAAAATCGAACTGGTACGGTTAGTCTCTGGACGCTGTGGGAGATATTGCAAAGAGATCGGGCACCTATGGGCATGTCCGGAGTTAGTTTGTTCCTTTCGTGTCAAAGGCGGCACATAGGCCAGAGGTTTTAGATCTCCATGTGATGAGGTTCGTTGCCAGCAGTTGGAGATCTTGTATGGTTTTACAACCCAATAGTTTACTTTCCAGTGGGGCTGTTCTTCGTAGAGTGGTCTTAGGTCTTTCACGTTTTCTTTTCCCAACTGGTGACCACATAATGACTTGTCAATTTAGTCTCTTTTCATCTGATCTAAGAACATGACCATGTCCGCAGTACTATGAAGATATTTCAAACTGAAACTGTAATTTACTTGTCAACATCGAAATCACATTTAAAAATCAATACTAATTGATTCCTAATCGATCTTCTTTCAGACAGGTTCAAGAGATCTACAGCTGCTAAGTGGAACAAGTCCAGTATTGTATTGGATTACCACATCTATATGTGATTACATCACCTACATGTTCATGTGTAACACATACTCTCTATTGTCTTCTAAACTAAACACTGACGATGCTGCAGATCTGATGTGTAAGTACATAGTGGTCACGGCTGGAACATATGTAGAAGTAAGTACATAGTAGATACAGCTAGAACATATGTAGAAGTACCTAGTGGATACAGCTGGAACATATGTAAAAGTACCTAGTGGATACAGCTGGAACATATGTAGAAGTACCTAGTGGATACAGCTGGAACATATGTAAAAGTACCTAGTGGAACAGCTGAAACATATGTAGAAGTACATAGTGATACAGCTGAAACATATGTAGAAGACATAGTGGACAGCTGAAACATATGTAGAAGGACAAGTGGACAGCTGGAACATATGTAGAAGTACAAAGTGGATACAGCTGGAACATATGTAGAAGTACCTAGTGGACACAGCTGGAACATATGTAGAAGTACAAAGTGGATACAGCTGGAACATATGTAGAAGTACTAGTGGACACAGCTGGAACATATGTAGAAGTACTAGTGGAACAGCTGGAACATATGTAGAAGTACAAAGTGGATACAGCTGGAACATATGTAGAAGTACCTAGTGGACACAGCTGGAATATATGTAGAAGTAAGTACAACTGTATGTAGAAGCTCTTGTGAAGCTGGATTGTAAGTAAGCTACTCGTTATGTAACTTATGTCGAAGAGATTGGAATATTTCTCTTCTGTTCAATATGCTTATTGTTCGGCAAGATCGGAAACTTTTTGCAACTCACTCTGATTCCCAAACTTGTTTGCCACATCAATAAACTTTGTAACGCCCCCCACCACATTATAACAGTTTACCAACGCCCCCCTCGCACATATATACAGTTTCTATTTTCTCTTTTACATAGAACATTGATATATATTTCTGTAATACATGGTCATTTTTCAAATGATTATATGCATGAATTATAAAATTGATAAAAAATGGATCGTGTAAGATGGGCATAAGAGGAATGAAAATGCATTATTCAAATTTAAATGATATTCAATCGCAAAATCATATATCGCAAATATTTATTATTAATTTCTTCTTTAAGGAGCCACCGACCCTAATCGCCTGAACACACCCCAAATTCTTCTGAATTCAATATCGCCCCCCTAGTACTCTCCAGCGCCCACTGGAAGGCGGTACTGCCCACTTTGGAAAACGCTGGTCTAGGCTATATTCAGTTACTAGTTCTATCAGAGACGGACGATAAACTGTAGGTTCAGTGTTGACTATTATTTTTTAACTTTGCCAAAGACTGGATGATATGAGAGACCATAACTGATAACAGCAGGCATTCGATGGACTTTCACTTCAGTACTAGAAGATTTGAATTATGTAGACGATATTAGTCTTTTGGTCTGCAGATATGAAGATGCTCAGACGAAACAAAAGTACACTTTCCAGAACAGATCAATCAATAAGTCTGAAGTTAATACTGCAAAAAAACCAAATTAATTTGAAAACAAAACAGAAATTCAGAGAAGCCACTTAAGTTACAAAAAATCACAGAAGAAGTTCAAAGATTTTGTATACCAGTAATGTACATTATCATAGGATGGTGATCGGGAAAGGGATGTCATTGAAAAAAGCAATAAAGCAAGACACCGAGTAGTAACCAGTCCCTTGAGAAAAGTCTTGTCCATCACAGCCCGTCTGAAAAAAACTCTCTATCTCTAGCAAGCTCTCCCGCCTCTCCCAGTGTCATTTTCAGGGTTTCTTTGATGTCCTGATGTCACCTTCGCCGTGGTCGCCCTCTGCCTCGTACTCCAGGAACCATACTTTCCTTACTTTCCTACTCCAGGAACCATACCTTCCTTACTTTCCTACTCCAGGAACCATACCTTCCTTACTTTCCTACTCCAGGAACCATACCTTCCTTCTTTCCTACTCCAGGAACCATACCTTCCCTTACTTTCCTACTCCAGGAACCATACCTTCCCTTACTTTCCTACTCCAGGAACCATACTTTCCCTTACTTTCCTACTCCAGGAACCATACCTTCCCTTACTTTCTTATCCAAATCACTGTACCGTTTAATGGGGCCAAAATATTTCAACTTCCGGGACATAATGTTGTTTATCACCAAATGTTCCTTGATGTGCAGGTCTTGTAGGATGTATTTGCTTTTTTTCCTTCTCCTCTCTGTCCAGGATGTTCTAAAAACTTGTCTGTAACATCTTGTTTTAAAAGGTTTAATTTTGTTCTTTAAGAAAGCAAGTCAAATTACAAAATGCTCAACAAAATCTTAAAGGTTAGTTTTAGCACTATTTAACTTGCAGTTCCATATATTATTTCTTTTTCTTCAGCTATCTATGGTCATGTGCTTATATTCATGTGGACTGCAAACTGGGTATATGTTGGTATACCACAAACAATGCATTATTTAAAAGCTTGGAACTTTGACCGTATCATAAATTTTTTCCAGCTATTTCCTACGTAGTTAAAATTGTTACCCAAATAGGTAAACAGATCTTTTGATTTTACAATGCGTGTACTCATCCAAACTCCATAGTATACAGCGTCTTCTATAAGAGAACATCAGGAACAAAAGCAAGAGAAAGACAACGAAAAAGATGGTTAGAGGAAATAGCAGAATCCTGTCAAAGAGCAAAAATAGCAATCACCCAAGCCATCAGAACAGTGCAAGACAAAAACAGAAAACCACAACACTAGGCAACAACCAGGTAGAAGTGTGACGACAAAAGAAGAAGTACACATTACCCTTTAAAATATTTGCGAATTGTATACTTACACAAATACATTAGTAAGTCTGGGTTTTTCTAGCAGAAATAACATCTTTAGCTACATCAACATAAATAGCTACAGCAATATGAATAGATATAACAATATCAATAGCTACAACAACATCAATGTCTACAGCAACAATAATACCTACAACAACAACAATAGATGCAACAACATCAATAGCTACATCAACATCAATAGCTACAGCAAACGCAATAGCTACACAAATATAAATAGCAAAATCAATATAAATAACAACATCAATAGCAATATCAATAGCAACATCAATATCAATAGCAATATCAATAGCAACATCAATATCAATAGCAATATCAATAGCAACATCAATAGTGATATCAATATCAATAGTGATATCAATAGCAATATCAATAGTATCAATAGCACATAGCAATTGCAATATCAATAGCAATATCAATAGCAATATCAATAGCAACATCAATAGCAATCATTATCATCAATATCAATAGCAATATAAATAGCAATATCAATAGCAACATCAATAGCAACATCAATAGCAATATCAATAGCAACATCAATAGTATCAATAGCACATAGCAATAGCACATAGCAATAGCAATATCAATCGCAATATCAATAGCAATATCAATAGTATCAATAGCAACACATAGCAATAGCAATAGCAATATCAATAGCAAATATCACATAGAATATCAATATCGCAATATCAATAGCAATATCAATGAAATCAATAGCAATATCATATAGCAATATCAATAGATATCAATACAAATAATACACATCAATAGTATCAATACACATAGCAAATAGCAATATCAATAGCAATATCAATATCATAAATATCATGCAATATCAGCAATATCATATAAACATAAGCATATCAAACAATAGCATATCAATGCAACATCAATAGCAATAGCAATAGCAATATCAATAGCAATATCAATAGCAATATAACAATAGCAATATCAATAGCAATATCAATAGCAAATCAATAGCAATATCATAGCAACATCAAATAGCAATATCAATAGCAATATCAAAGCAACATCAATAGCAATATCATGCAACATCAATGCAAATCAATAGCAATATCAATAGCAATATAAATGCAACATCTCATATAGTCATCAATGCATCATAGCAGTTAGCAATATCAATAGCAATATCATGGGAATATCATAGCAATATCAATATAAACATAAGGCAATATCAATAGCAATATCAATGGCAACATCAATAGCAACATCAATAGCAATATCAACAAATGTTAGACAATGTAAACTCTCATACTATTCATAAATGTCTCACTATTGATGCCTCCAACAGTTTCACTGACGTTGCTGTATTTAATCAACGGTATCTGATGATCGCCTTCATCTATGGTGCAGTCAGTCTTCAACTCGCCTCAACAGCTGTTGGTTTATCATGATTTTCACTACTGCTTGGGTCAGTTTCTGTGTTATCGTAGTCCCGAGAGCAATTACATACATATATATTTCAAACATCCACAATATGTTTGCTGAAGGTCAATGGGCCGGTGACGTTGCGCTATTGCACGATAAACGTATTTCAATGGCAGGGGAGATGTATAGAGAGCGTGATGAGGGTGGGGGAGCAAACGACTATTTTATGGACACATTCTTCTTCTTCTTGTTCGTCTTCAAACGCTCCAAATCGATCACTTTTTAACCACTATTTGTGATTTGTATGTGATCCGAGTCTAATGGCAACTGTACGTTGTACCAGTTATGCGCCTACAAGTAGGTCAGCACATCCAATTTCTACGACGCTTTTTATTTACTCTGGTAGCTTCCACAGGTCCCTACCCCAGTCGCCTCCTAATAATAATAATAGTAAACGTACATCGCAAGCGATGATGACAACAGTCTCAGACGTGTGCTGCTGCACCTCTATGGTGTGTGCGTAGGTGAATGTAGAGTCCAATCCTAGAACACAATCCCCTTGCACTGGTGGGGCATACATGATCAAGGTTAGGCATGTGCGTGATGTGTGTTCTGTCTTTTCGTGCAGCTCGTTTTCTGTTTGCCTCAACGGCACGATGATTCTCAGTTATACGGGGTTTCCCCTTGTGTTGTTACAGCGCCACATTTGGCCATCTTGCGCCATGGATTCCCAGCACGTATTGTCTATATCGAAGCATTTCAGAGACACATTAAGACTGTCTTTAAATCGTTTTTTCTGTCCACCAGCGGAACGTCTGCTCCCTTCAAGCTCGCCATACATCACCTGTTTTTGGGTGCTTTTATCATGCATCCGAGCAACGTGACCGGTCCATCTCACTTGGGAATTCTGCAACAAGGTGTTGACGTTTGGGATCTTTCCTCTTGTGAGGACTTCGGTTTCTGTAATTTTGTCCTTCCAGATTATTTTTAGTATTCTTCGTAGGCAGCTTGTGTGGAAGTGGTTTAGTTTTCTTGCGTGTCTGCTATACACTGTTCATGTCACCTCTTACGACATGCCTTGTAGGTCGCAGAGTTACTATTCTTTGCTCCCATTAAGAGCCATGGCAAAACAGGGACGGGATCGACAAATACAACTCTTCAAAAAAGACATTCTTAGTGTCTATAATAGTCGTCAATACAGACATCACTTGTTGGGAATTCCTTGCGAAAGATCTTCAAAAGCGGTGTTGCAACAACACAAGAGAAACTTGCATGGATAAAAATCGTCTTATTGCTGAGACGCAGAGAAAACGAGCTGTACGAATAAATGTTCAAGAGAATACAGGACATACAACTATTCCCATGTTTAACCTTCAGCATGTATGGTTCACTGTTTAACCATCGGCATGTATGGTCCACTGTTTAACCTTCATCATGTATGGTCCACTGCTCGATCTTCAGCATGTATGGTCCACTGCTCGATCTTCAGCATGTATGGTCCACTGCTCGATCTTCAGCATGTATGGTCCACTGTTTAACCTTCAGCATGTATTGTTCACCGTTTAACCTTTAGCATGTATGGTCCACTGTTTAACCTTCAGCATGTATGGTTCACTGTTTAGCCCTCGGCATTTATGGTTCACTGTTTAACCCTGGGCATGTATGGTTCACTGTTCAACCTTCAGCATGTATGGTTCACTGTTTAAACTTCAGCATGTATGGTCCACTGTTTAACCTTCGGCATGTATGGTCCACTGTTTAACCTTCAGCATGTATGGTCCACTGTTCAACTTTCAGCATATATGGTTCACTGTTTAACCTTCAGCATGTATGGTCCACTGTTTAACCCTCGGCATGTATGGTTCACCTGTGATAGGAGATTTTGTTCCAGAAGTAGACTAAAGTTACCTTTGCATAAACCAGAGAGGTGCAGCAACTCACGTTTGAGGCTGTTGTCTTCATCGTTTCCGATTGATGGCTGTTATTTATATAGGTATCTCTCTCGCGATCTCCGCCCAGACCGATGTACCAGGATTCATGCATCCTTAGCATTTGTGTGTTTTACGTCACATCTTCAGCACCATTTGGAGCTCTGGTCCTTATCCTTCGGTGATGTGTCCGGTTTCAGCCAGCGTTTACTCGGTTCGCTCTTCGTTCTGTAGCCGTCTAGTGTTTTTACGGTGTGGGTTACCTAGCCCCACAACCAACCTCCTAAGTCGCCTCTTACGACATGCGTGGCAGGTAACAGTGGTTATATTCTTTACACCTCAATTTGCGTCCCTGTAACCACTAATATAGGTAAAATAATTCCTCAGTTAATTCTTATTTTTCATGTTTGTTGGCCTACACGCTCTGATATAACCAATAAAAGGTTCGCCTTAGGTTGAAAGGGCGTGCCTCGGCTTAAAGAGGCTTTAATCCCTACTAAACAAACAAACAAACCTCACTTGCCAAAATGTTTGATTTAAAGAAAAATTGAAATTATTCACAAGATCTATATTGATGTTAATTGTGTATAATACTCAATAAAATACAACATGTGAATGTATCAAATAGTACAGGGTGGTCAAGATAAAAGTAGCCTGTCAAGGCAGCCAATCTGTCATATAGTTATGAAAATGAAATGTTCAATTATGACGTAGCATAGGTCAAGTACGCGCCTCTTTTTGTGTATTGTGTAATTATGGTGCGGGAAGGAGCAATGAACCAATGTGACGTATGACGAGATAGTCAGGACCGGTTTAAATAGTAAATACACAAAACGCAATGCGTAACTGGCAACTTTTGATGTGTCAATCGGGCTACTTTTATCTTGAACACCCTGTACTTTCAACTCAGAACATTCTGATAGATGCAATATGGTTTCAGTATCAGCAGAGAATGGGTGCCATTAGTAAATAAATCATAAAAATTCAATTTTAAAGATATAGATTCCACATTTTCACACGTACTAAACAAATGATAAAGCAATCTAAAACATTGATTGGCAATGTAGTTCAGTATAGACAGGTAGGTAAGTGAGATTTTGACAAGAAAAAAATATTTTAGTCATGTGCAAAATATAGGTGTAACTTATTACACAATTTTACGACTGTAATTTTGCATGCATGTTAACATTAGGACTGCCTATAGCGTATACTAGGATAATTCCAATATCTTGAGTATAATTTTTTAATGATTTTTCAAAGACGACAATTTTTAACCCAAAAAAGACAATTTTCAGGTGGCAACAAAATAAAATCTATTCAGTGTATACTATTTATCCTAGTACTTGCCAAAATCACACAATCTGTGTATATGATGTTTAATTTTGAATGAATTTGACTGTACTATTTCATTAAAATGTTGTAATAAGTGACACCTATATTTTGCACATGACTAAAATATTTTTTTCTTGTCAAAATCTCACTTACCTACCTGTCTATACTGAACTACATTGCCAATCACTGTTTTAGATTGCTTTATCATTTGTTTAGTATGTGTGAAAATGTGGGATCTATATCTTTAAAATTGAATTTTTATGATTTATTTACTAATGGCACCCATTCTCTGCTGATACTGATACCTTAACTAAGTGAGTTATAACATATTTTGTTATGGCACCATACATTATCAATGTTATTCTAAAATCAGCTAGCAAAATCATAGTTTTAGTAAAACAAGTGTTTAGAACATCTTGGCCAGAGAAGAGAAAAAAAAACCCCAAAGACATCCACCAAGACCTGCACATCAAGGAGCATTGACTCATAAGTAAGACCATGTCCTGGAAGATGAAATATTTTTACTATGTCAAACGTCATTGTGGTTTGCATAGAACGTTAATGGAAGACATGTCTCCTGTAGTACGAGGCAGGGGACGACCAAGACGTAGGTGGCATGACACTGGAGGAGGGAGAACCTGGTGGGAGACAGAGAGTTTTTCAGGCTTTGCTGTGATAAAAACGAGGTTCCGCTAGGGATATGCTACTATTTCAATATACACAATTGAACCAAATTACAATACTGTTGTAATACAGAAATGATATTATTTATAAATCTGTTTGATCTCATTCGTGATATATGAGTAGTAGTGCGCTTTGAAGGGTTCGAATCCAGACCTCGTCGTTCGGTTTACATGTGCAGTGTTTTCATGAATTCCTAGGATTGTTGTCTGAGCCAAGAAGAGACTGGTTTAGAAATGAAGACAGGAAAAAAAAGTGTGTACAATATCAGTAGTGAACTTTATCAAGAAACAACAAATTAAATGGTTCGGCCATATAAGCAGATTACCAACAGACAGTGCACCTCAAAGAGCAATGTTGCTCCGATACAATGGATACAAAGCAAAAGGCTGTTCACGCAAAAGTTGAACTTCAGAGATAACAAAGGCGACGAAAGACACTATTTATTAAGTAAACACAAAGGTTCGTTCTACAAATCTCTTATCAAGACGCTGTGAGGGAAAACAGGATTGAGGGGAATAAAAAGAAAGTTGCCTGAGCTATGTAGTTCATGCTTTGTGTATTACTCTCGGCAGGTGGCATGTCTATTCTGCTAAGAGGGACAGAGAGCCATATAGCGTAAAACCCGGTACAGTGAAGTTAATCATTAACCTTTACACGCTGTAGACTTGTGTATATATTTTATCATATTTAGGCAGTCCTTCATCTTGGACATTTCTAGACTTTATACGTTTTAGACTATATATTTTATCATATTTAGGCAGTCCCTCATCTTGGACATTTCTAGACTTTACACGTTTTAGACTATATATTTTATCATATTTAGGCAGTCCCTCATCTTGGACATTTCTAGACTTTACACGTTTTAGACTATATATTTTATCATATTTAGGCAGTCCCTCATCTTGGACATTTCTAGACTTTACACGTAATAGAGTTGGAATGTCATTCAGGGATTATCTGGCGGCAGCATTTCTAGCAATACCACCACATGTACTTCCTCAAGCTGTGTTTCATTTAGTTATACATAAAAGGTAAGTATCTGGCTTGCATTTTAACGTTACTGCTTGATCGGGGTTCTTTTATCTCATATCAGGATCGTCTCGTCGGTTGGATTAGAGCAGTGCTTCCAATGTGGAACCCACGCCCCACAGGGAAGGGGGAGAAGAATTTGATTGTTAAGGGGTGGGGGATTTGTCAAACAGAAAAAATATGTTATTTTGCAGTGGAGTAAATGTGTCATATATATTTAAATAAATATTTTTTAGTCTACGTTTACTCCACTTCACATTAAATTAATTTTAACATATACTTGAACAATTCAATTTTTGAATATTAAAAGTTATGTATATGTTACACAGGCGGCATACGAATTTTAGAAAGGCTTAGGTAGAGCATGTCACACAAAAAAGGTTGGGAAACACTGGATTAAAGGGGAGGGTGGAGGAGGGGGCTAACAAAGCGTTTCTTTTTGTTGGGGGCATAAAAGCTGTGCGGTCCCTAAAAACAAGCTGTACGGTGGGACGGAGTCCCTAAAAACAACAACATAATATATGAGGAAATCTGGTACATCAGTCTAGGCGGTGATCGCGAGAGAGAGAAATTGCACCAGGGAGAACAAGTTGTGGAGAGACATGATTGCCTACGCCAGCAAGCATAACTTGATTGATTGAATTACTCGTAAGGAGATCAGATAATTGCTATAAATGTTATGACATAATTACATTTGAAAAGTATAGAACATTGTAAGTATTGAAGTATATGTGAAAAATACATTATGAATTTAACCAACCAAATTAAACAACTAAAAACAGTTTGAAATGAAGCTGATAGGAAAACAAAAATCAGAATAATAAGAGCATGCATATTCCAAGTGGCAACATATAGGTGTGAAGCATGGACATTTAACAAGGCAGTGGAAAAACATATATGTGCTTTTGAATATAAGTGTCGCCTGAGTGGTTACCGGGGCCCAAATTTGGGGTGTAAAGAATAGAGCCACTGTTACCTGCCACGCATGTTGTAAGAGGCGACTAAGAAGGTTTGGATGAAATCGGATGCACGTGTCCTAAACGTGTAGAAGTCTATGCGTTTAGGGGCCTACAAACCAATGTGCAACGTATACACGTTCTTGGCAAAGATCAAACATATCACAAAGAATGATTAAAATTGGTTGTAATGAATAAACGCAAAGAAGAAGAAGAGAAGAAGAATATAAATATTACAGAAGAGTCCTCCGTATATCATGGATAGAGAAGAGAACAAATAGATCTATCCAGAAAGAACTCAAAAGCAAAAAAAAAAAACTGGCTGATGCTACAAATAATGAGAAAATTGAAATATTTTAGATATGTAAAGAAACACGAAGGGCTGGAGAAGACCGTCATGAAAGGGGGCATACCAACAAAGAGCAGAAGAGGAAAACCATTGAGAAGATGGATTCAGGGTGTAACTGATGGTTTGAGCATGACCGCTGCAGAGACATGAAATTTAGTCTATGAGAGAGAGTCATTTCGAGGGACTGTAAAAGTTGCAAAGTTCTTCTCAGGACAAGCTATTTAATGATGATGACATTATGAATATCAAGTATATGTTATATTCGATCATGTCATGAAATGAGCATATTTGGGGCACAGCATGACAAGAGACTTGAATAAGAGGAAGAGAAGTAAGAGAAATGCAGAGATAGAAGTTACTGGGTAATTTCATCTCAAGTTATAAAACCCTTTGTGACCAGTCTAGTGCTTGAGGCCCAGATTCTTCTTCTTTTCGTTCGTTCTTTGATGCGACTAATTTAATCATTCTTACTGTGAAATATAATTGATATTTGACAAGAACGACTAACGTTGAACCCATGTTGAAATTAGGCCCTTACTTTTGTATGCTACCATACTCGTGTAGGTCAGGGCTTTCGTTTTTCGTTTTGAGTCTGTCTGGCTGACAGTCAGTCCCTCACACTTCCCCTTCCTTCTAGTGTACATGTTCTCATTAATGATCCGTTTAGTGCAGTATATTTGGGCTTAGATCTACGCCAAAGAGCCTTTTGTACTGCAGCATTTGCTGACTGAGTGCGGCGTTACTTTTGCATCGTATGATAAACACTCTTTAATGATCTTTTGATACCGTATAGTTTGGCTTGGACCTACGCCAAGGATCATTTATTATTTTTCTGACTGGGTGTGGTCGTTCCGGTTTAGGAACATTCACATCCCTTCTAGGACTAGTTAGTGGAACGGTCACTTGGCTGCTTCGTGTGTTCATGCTCTTTAACAATCATTTTTCGCCGTATATTTTGACTTTATGATCTTCGCTACGTTAGATCGTTCCGGCCCAGATTCAAGCCGAGACGTATTTCTATATGGTCCTAATGCCCGTCTGCCCAGCGTGTTCGTAGCGCGTTGGACTACGGGTGACTATCCCTCTGTGTGTGCGGGTTCAATTCCGAGGGATGGGAGAAAAAGCCACAGATTCCCCAGATTTACGGTGTTCGTGGCACCGAACCGAAGGGTTACGATGTCCATGACACCGAGCGGAAGAACTGAAAAGCTCAAGTGCTTCTGGATCGGAAAAAAAAATATGGTCCTAATAATAAACTTAAAGTTTAACATATTGCATCTTGTTTCACGTAATCCCAACACTGTGAGCTTGTGGTGATGCATCTATTTCCCCACATGTGCACATCTCCCTGTCTCTCGCAGTGTTCTCACATTCCACATACCTATAAGGATGGGCTTCTTTTGAGAAATCAACTTGCGAGCCTCGTTTGTTGTTGCCTGCAGTCGAAAAGAGGTGGTCAGCACATCAGCTTCCTTGTGGGATTGGTTTCTTCTTCTTTTTCGAACGCTCCATATGGAGCACTTGTTAACCACTCTTTGTGATATGTATGTTATCCGAACCTAAGACCAGTTGTACTTTGTGTCAGTTATGCGCCTACAAGTAGGCCTGCCCATCCGATTTGTGCGACACTTTTATTTACTAGGTAGCTTTCAAGGTCCCTACATCAGTCGCCTCTTACATTTCTTGTAGATAACAACGTTATTATCCTTTGCCCCCTCAAACCCCCGCCCCTGTGAGCCCCAGCAACATACAGGTGGTGGGTTTGACTGCTGCGCGCCATCCATCTTCGGCGTAAGGCAATAGTGCGTCCGAGACACTAGTTATTAATTTTGAACAATTTGTTATAATATGCGTTGTACTTATTTTTTCCCTTTGTTTTCTTGAATACAGAGCGACTACGTTTTGTGACAATTATCGCGTTTATTGCCTTTACCCAAAGCACACATCTTACAGGGAAGATTGTTGTACAGGTAAGTTTTCATGAAATGAATATTTTTGATGGAAGACTCTTCGTTGATAATTTAAGCAAGAATATTGGTAATCACCCCCGTATGGTTTTCAATGCTGTTAAGAATAGATCATGAGAGCTGCGATAGTGTAGTGCACTCGCTGCTGCCCGTGTGTTACCGGGGGCTCACAAGGGGAACAAAGAATAGTCACATTGTAACATACAAGACATATTGTAAGAGGTGACTGAAGTAAGAAGCCTAGGGAAGCTACCTTAGTAAATAAAAAGAGTCACAGAAATCAGATGTGCTGGACTAATTCTAGGCGCATAGCTGGCACAACGTACAATCGCTCTTAGGTTCAGATCACATACAAATCACAAAGAGTGGTTTAACAAGTGGTCGATATAGAGCTTTAGAAGAAACGCAATCGCTTCGTAGTCACGTTATACGGGTTCAATTACACTGTGGAGTGAAGTTTTATTTTCCAACTTCTCGAGCCTTTCAGGTCGATCCAGCCTCAATTTGGTACCAGAACAGCAGTGGAAAGTAAAAGAAACAGGCGTGATATTGACCATATCACCCATTGTGTGCCGACGGTCAATGAAAAATATGGGATTAACACCTTACCTAGAGATATGAAAAAAAAGATTCATTTTTAAAAAGAATAAGAGACCGTCTCCTCTCGCATATCGTTAAAGGCTCCTAAGAGGTGGTAGGAATAGGGGCGGCGATCCTACACAATAGAAATGTTAACTGCTACAGAAACAGAGCCAAAAAACATAAATTGTTTGATTTATAAAAAAATATCCGGAAAAATATCCCCTAACTGTTTATTTGAGAGGACATTTTTCTTCTGCCTGATGTGCCCTTGAGCACTAAGAAGACTGATGACGATTGTTGATATTGACTATATAGTTGTATGTGGTAGAGGATCAAATCCAAGAGAAGTTTCTCTGAAAGTAACATTAATCATGCGGCTATTATTAACTTATAAGTTACTTAGTGCCGCAGTGTGTGCCTGTTTGTTTGTTCCATTAGACAATGTACCACAGGTTGCATCCTAATTTGTTTCATAGTCAAATTAGCACAACTTTACCTTAACGTACGAGTATTTTAATCTTACTTTATTCTTACGCATTCGGTTAACTTTTGATAAATGTTCATTAATTTATCTGCATAATTAATAAAAAATAGCCGTCCATCGGAAGCACTGATGACAACAGTCTTAGATATGTGCAGCTGCACCTTTCTGGAATGTGAAGAGGTGACTGTAGAGTCCACTGTTCGAACACAATTACCTACCACAATTGGGGCATACATGATGAAGATTAGACATCTGAGTGTTGTGTGTTTTATCTTTCGCAATCAGCTTCTCAGCTTTGCGAGTTCCTCCTGTGTTGTTACAGTGCCGGGAGGACCATGCACAACTGAAAATCAACAAAGTTACATGTTGGGCATCAAATTTCCAAAGAAATCATAATTTTACAGTTTAATGTTTACACGCGCAAACATAATACAAACGATGAGCAATAATTAATTAGGCCGCAGCCTGTTTTTAAGAATGTTTCAGTCAATGTGTTAATACTTTGAAAACTGTCTCCACAGATGTGTGCCAGAAAGGAAATACTTGCATTGAGAATAGAACTTGGTTGTTATCTAAATATCAGGGTTCTACACGATTTCAATTGTTACTAATGTTAGTACATACGATAATCTGGTCTACAATTCTCATAATCATCGAGCATAGAGCACTCAGACACTTGTAAGTGTAACATTTTGATTGCAAGACACTAGAGAAAATATGTTATATTCTTGTGTATTGTAATACATGGAGAAAATATGTTATATTCTTGTGTATTGTAATATATGGAGAAAATGTAATATATTCTTGTGTATTGTAATATATGGAGTAAATATGTTATATTCTTGTGTATTGTAATATATGGAGAAAATATGTTATATTCTTGTGTATTGTAATATATGGAGAAAATGTAATATATTCTTGTGTATTGTAATATATGGAGAAAATATGTTATATTCTTGTGTATTGTAATATATGGAGAAAATATGTTATATTCTTGTGTATTGTAATATATGGAGAAAATGTAATATATTCTTGTGTATTGTAATATATGGAGAAAATATGTTATATTCTTGTGTATTGTAATATATGGAGAAAATATGTTATATTCTTGTGTATTGTAATATATGATGATGATGATGAATGATGATGAATATATGGAGAAAATGTGTTATATTCCTTGTATTCTCGTAATGTGATTGTTACGTATTGTAAAGTTGACTATATATAATATCCTTTGGAATTCTATAATCGCTCATACGACACACATGTCCTACGTCAATCTCAGACGTCGCTGACTCAACAAGGTTTACATGTTTAAAACCCATTTAACAGCCGACTTTAGCACGATCTTTGTTAAACGCACAGTCGTGACTGGTGGTGAGATTGACGCTTATTTGGACGCCACTGTAGTAGTAAATGGTACGTGTTGAGTAAAATTGGTTATTGGTTATTGGTTACTAAACTGACGTCATTGCACTCCGGGCAGACCCATAGGTGCTCAGTCTCCCTCAACAGATATCGAAGAGTATGCATACTGATGGTTCCTGCTGAGTAAAATAAGGAAAAACATTGGATTATCTGCATTGTTATGTAAAATAAGGAACTATAAAGCTACATGTTAAAGTCACTCCTTATTCAGGGATGGTGATTATTGCTTTGGTAGGGTTAGTTTCGGTCTTATTGATAATATGATTTCAGTCCTTATATTGTAGCTACCCTACTAGGAGGGGCTGTGCGTTGAGAGCACGTTGGGTTTCTGGCCGAGTGGCTAGGGCTTTTGTGTGAGTACAGTGTTGTGGTTTCCTCCTTGTCAGGTGGCCTTCTTAGTCCTTTCTAATTCTTTCTTATCCTTCGTAGTTCTCTCATAGTCCTTTCCAATTCTTTCTTGTCCATTTAAGTCCTTTCCAATTCTTTCCAGTCCATTGAGATATATTTATACATTCACGTACGTTTATACTTTGCTTCTTTCACTTGAATAATAGTGAGGTTAATAGTGAATTAACACATGATGACCACAGTACTCACACTCCACAGAGTATTATAAAGTAACACGAACTTCTTATAGATAATTTTGATGTATATTTATTTTGATATTATATGGACATGGTAAACACGCCTGTCCATCTCTAGTGTTTATCTTCGTCTGTCTAGCTATTCTATCGTTACTACTCTGTCACTACCCTTGGTTTTTATTACGTCAGGTCTCGTTTAGTATTGTCACTCTTGCTTATGTTGAACACATGCAGATTTAGTGTGCAAATACTCTGTCGACTAATAAAATATATGAACTACACACTAAAGCTAAGCTGTCTGGTCAGCCAGCTGCCACCTGGGGCTGAGGGCTGGCTGCATGCCTTATGCCTTCCACATACCCTTTGTAGAGATCATTCAAATGTTCGATATTATAAGTTACCTTCTACAAATGTGCCTCATTCGACGCAAAGAAGGAGCACTTTTAATTCATAGTTGCCATTTCAATGCTAATGTCGATTTTAAGAATAACAAACCGATCAGTTATCAGTTATATGAGGACTATCGTCATAGCACTCTCTACACGTCCACAGTTGCTCCTATCTCCGCCTCAACAAATTAAATAGCGTCCAGCGGCCCAACACGTCAGTTCTTTGTTGATTAATCAATCTCTTTGCATATTTGGTATGTCGTTCTTTTCGGGCTGCACCAATGTCGAAACCCGTCATTCTTAATCTGGTCAGCGAGTGGGATTCACAACCCTTAAACTCGACGCTCTAAGTGTGTTAAGAATGTCATTTCGGTCCATTGCAGCTCCCTCTGGCGGATATGATTATACAATAACAGTTACACATAGTTTCGAAAAGTTGTCTTGGAAATGTGAAGAACTAGGTGGGACACAGTGCCATAAACTAAGATTAGAAAGTTATGTAGTTTCTTCTCTTTCCATGTGCTTTTCACTATCTCGTCTAGGTAGCTGATTAAGTGTTTTCTTGTCGTCAGGGATCTCGGTGGCGTACAGGTTAGGTGCTCGTCTCTCGTGCCAAAGGTACCAGGTTTGCTCCATCGTTGAGCCATCTGTACATTTTTCCAGAGATCTCTCATTTCAGGGTGGATGAGATCGAGTTCCTAGTCCTATCGGAGACGGGCGATAAAACGTAGCTCCCGTGTTCACTTTGTGCACTTAAAATAACCGTTGGTAGCTCAGAATTGAGAAGAGCAGGATGGAAAGCCACTGCCCGGCAAAATTCATTAGAAAAGATTAAAAAAATAAAATTCTATAAGATATCTTCGCCATCTTCAAAATTACATCGGCTAACCTCGCCGGTGCTAAGGAGCTCGTGCACTGCAGCTGAGATCCTGTGTAAGAAAGAGATCGGAGCACTATTTTATATATAATTTTTCATTCAATCGATAATTATACAAAGTACTATTTAATCAAGAGCTGTCTTTTAACTGTTAATTGGTTGATCGCGTAGGAATTTAGCTTCCGGTGAATACAATGACATACATTGTTTGGCACTTATTATTAAAGGTAGTGTTCAAAGGTCAGAGGTCACAATGTTACATCGTCAGTAGAGAATTTTAAAACGACCCAATAAAACATAGTGCGCTGATACGTTATATAGAGAAGCTACATTTGAAACCGTATATTTAATAGTTTTTTAAATAATAATATTTATATATTATTAAGATTGTTATATTATTATGATATAATATTTGTATTTTAGTGTTAAATATTCAACTTTCAAAGCTAATCAGTGTCAAGTTAGCAATAGTAATTGCGAACAAAAAGTTTTTTAAATAATAAGTACACTTTAATTATTTTTGGTTTGGTAGGCCTGTTCTTACTGGCCCCTAATGACCATGGGTGTATACTAATCATAGGAAAAACTGCTGAATTTCAGATTTCAAAATGTGTGTGATATTTTAGCGTTATATATCAACTTTCAAAGCTAATCAGTATCCCGTTGAAAGTAATAATTATAAACAAATAATGTCTGAAATAATAAGTACACATTACTCAATATTTTTGGTGGGACCTGGCCCCACTGGCCCTTAATGACGAGCCGCCTCTGTGCAGGACACTGCAGACACTTATATAGACTAGGCATAAGTCAAACAGCTCTCTGCAAGTATGAACAGGCGGAACAGATACCGGAGCATAGCATTCAAGACTGTCCTCTCATGTGTTGTCTGAGAAGCAACATGTGGTCACACCTAGTTGATCTAAAAACTAAGCTTTGGGGACACTTGACAGACCTGAAGCTGACTGCCCAGTTTGTGGTCCGCAGTAAACTATGCGCATGACCAGCGATCGCTGAATATAAAGAAGAATGTTTTTTTCTTGGGCATGTTATTAGGTAAGATCCATGCTGCTTATGCAGCAGTTCTCCATCATTTAGATAGCTGCTGGACACCAGGAAAGGCAAATATGGTAAATATTGGCAACATCGGATTTGCTAAAGTCGTCTGAGTGTAACGAAAAAACACCGATTTGCTGGCCTAGAAACTCCTGCTTCGAGTTTAATATAGTGGTTGTTCTAGCAAAATCACACTCAATGATTTGACATAGATATACGTCGAAGGATTGACTTGATTGTACTGGGTTCTCCATATGACTTGATCTTTCTCAGTAGAAATGGTACGCCACCTGCCGAAAGTATTGCACAAATCACTAACGCCTACATCCAGCAACATGTATTGGGATCTCCTTGAGCCCCTACTTGGATATCTAAATTACAAGAACCTCTGAAATCGGAGTAAGGCTCGCCTGAATGGCGAGGGACACTAGTGATAAGGAAAGCAAGTCTTCTAGCAAAAATGCAAGAATAGATGTCGCCATGACTACGCCTAATTTCATAGCGAGCAAACAAAATAAAAGTGATTTCCGGAAAAAAATACATGTAAACCGAACGGCAAGGTTCAGACTGGAACTTAAGCCTGCTGTCTTGCAGGTCGGCTGGGGACAGCCAAAGGCTGGCGGAGAGCGAACCCAGTAATCGCTGGCTAAAACCGGGCACATCGCCGAAGGATAAGCACCAGAGCTCTCAATGGCGCTGAAGATGTGACGAAACCCACCCATACTAAGGCTGCATGAATTAGATTTCCACAGAATTTATGGGGAAATCTGGTACATCAGTCGGGTGATCGAGAGAGAGAGAGAGAGAGAGAGAAACTGGAACTTAAGACCTTCTGAACGCACAAAAACGGCTTGAAAACCCCTTCCCATCATCTCTTCATCAACACCATAGAGATAGACGCATTTAAATAGTTTGATCACATCGTTTCTCTTAATCATGAATTTGTATCCTGTTCTATGGCAGTTATATGAAGTGTACTCGGTCATCGCGACCGAAGAGAAGGCAGTTTATTAACATTGACGACGCTGGGTTTGAAAATCAGGAATCAAATCATGGAAGATACTATAGTACTTCTTTCAGTAGACAGGACTCTATTTTTGGCTCGCACGAATCGCATATTACGTCTACCCCTACAGAGTCCAGTGTGGTTAACCGTAAGTTTGTTTCTTTCATTGATGGCATATCCAAAAATGATATGTAATGTCGCTGAGAAGTTTGTATGTTTCAATAATAACAATAATAATAATTCCTCTCGTACCGTTATATGTTACATAGTACCTGCAAGCAATGTATACGTGCAGCTTTATCCTGGGCAACTCGCTCAATCTCCTCCATGGAAATGAGATCGATATTTCTTGCCTCTCTCAGCAAAGTTCGTTTCAGTGTCTCCTATGCAGTTCTCTCTTTCTTGAACAGGTGCATCCCACTTCAATAAATGGTACCTTATGTTCATGATTGTTTACATTACCGATAGTTGATGTGTATGTTTTATGTGTTGATGTTATGACAGTTGATGTGTAGATTTGCCTACGATATTCATTGACGAAAGTAGATCACTTGCAGCTGGAGTGTTTCTAATCTCCTTCTTCTTCTTTGCGTTCGTTCTTTACGATCAATTTTAATCACTCTTTGTGATATGTTTGATCTTTGCCAAGAACGTGTATACGTTGCACATTGGTTTCGTAGGCCCCTAAAGGCATAGACTTCTACACTCTTAGGACACATGCATCCGATTTCAGTCAAACCTCCTTAGTCGCCTCTTACGACATGCGTGACAGGTAACAGTGGTTGTATTTTTTACACTCCAAGTTTGGGCTTCAGTAACCACTAATGAAAATGTAAAACAGAAATCCCACCTACACCAGAAACAACAAGATGAACACACATCCTATTGGTCTGAAACAACCACATGCATCTTCCTGCTACCATTTAACGATACTATGTTCCATATTTCAGTCATAGTCTAAAACAATCGAAGTCAATATTGAAAACACACGCAACACATCGGCCATATTGAATGTGGAGATATACATATGTTCCTCACGTTACGTTATAGGTTACCTAGGGACTGCAAGTAATTTCTCTATATCGCTCTGTCAAGGGCAAATCGCTCAATCTCTTCCATGGAACTGACACCGATATATATTGCCTCAACAAAGTTCGTTTCAGGGTTTCCTTGGGCATCCTCTCTTTCTTGAACCCTTTGCCTCCCACTTCAATGCCTGCTTTGGTATTCTTTGAACCCCATCTCCTCAAGATGTGTCCAACATATCTCCATCTTCTTTCTTATAACAGTTGTCACTAGTGGTTGACCAGACATTTCTTCTCAAGATGTGTCCAACATATCTCCATCTTCTCTTTCTTATAACAGTTGTCACTAGTGGTTGACCAGACATTTCTTCTCAAAATGTGTCCAACATATCTCCATCTTCTCTTTCTTATAACAGTTGTCACTAGTGGTTGACCAGACATTTCTTCTCAAGGTGTGCCAACATATCTCCATCTTCTCTTTCTTATAACAGTTATCACTAGTGGTTGACCAGACATTTCTTCTCAAGATGTGTCCAACATATCTCCATCTTCTCTTTCTTATAACAGTTGTCACTAGTGGTTGACCAGACATTGCTTCTCAAGATGTGTCCAACATATCTCCATCTTCTCTTTCTTATAACAGTTATCACTAGTGGTTGACCAGACATTTCTTCTCAAGATGTGTCCAACATATCTCCATCTTCTCTTTCTTATAACAGTTATCACTAGTGGTTGACCAGACATTTCTTCTCAAGATGTGTCCAACATATCTCCATCTTCTCTTTCTTATAACAGTTATCACTAGTGGTTGACCAGACATTTCTTCTCAAGATGTGTCCAACATATCTCCATCTTCTCTTTCTTATAACAGTTGTCACTAGTGGTTGACCAGACATTTCTTCTCAAGATGTGTCCAACATATCTCCATCTTCTCTTTCTTATAACAGTTGTCACTAGTGGTTGACCAGACATTTCTTCTCAAGATGTGTCCAACATATCTCCATCTTCTCTTTCTTATAACAGTTGTCACTAGTGGTTGACCAGACATTTCTTCTCAAGATGTGTCCAACATATCTCCATCTTCTCTTTCTTATAACAGTTGTCACTAGTGGTTGACCAGACATTTCTTCTCAAGGTGTGCCCAACATATCTCCATCTTCTCTTTCTTATAACAGTTATCACTAGTGGTTGACCAGACATTTCTTCTCAAGATGTGTCCAACATATCTCCATCTTCTCTTTCTTATAATAGTTGTCACTAGTGGTTGACCAGACATTCCTTCTCAAGATGTGTCCAACATATCTCCATCTTCTCTTTCTTATAATAGTTGTCACTAGTGGTTGACCAGACATTTCTTCTCAAGGTGTGTCCAACATATCTCCATCTTCTCTTTCTTATAACAGTTATCACTAGTGGTTGACCAGACATTTCTTCTCAAGGTGTGTCCAACATATCTCCATCTTCTCTTTCTTATAACAGTTGTCACTAGTGGTTGACCAGACATTTCTTCTCAAGATGTGTCCAACATATCTCCATCTTCTCTTTCTTATAACAGTTGTCACTAGTGGTTGACCAGACGTGTCTATGATTTCATCACTTTTCCTCAATTCGTTCCATTTTATGTTCATTATTTTTCGCTGAGACCTATTTTCAAATGCATTCGACTTGTTTTCTACATATTTAGACCTTTCTTTAATAACTCTCGCTAGAAAATGTTAGGATGGATACAACATATGAATTAAAAATTCGCAAATTACTTTTAAAAGTACATAACTTGCAGTTCCATATTTTATTTAGACTTTTAAAAGCTGATGTTGCTTTGGCAATTTGTAGTATAATTTCTTTTTTTAACATTTCCAGTGCAATTAAAATAGTGAAGATGCTTGTTGATATGTTTCATCGTTTTTATTATTTGACCTTTGATGTATAGAAACGTTAAGCTTATCTCCCACATGTCCTACGCCGTCCTCAAAATGGTATAACGATAGGTTTTTTTTTAAACTATTTTTTCCCTGTTGTCTAGTTAACACCTGCATAACTTTTCAAGATGTGGAGCTGAAGAAAGGGGGCAATGTTGTTGTTGCTGAAATTAATTTGAAGATCGAGGATGGAGATTTGTTTTGTTTCGCTGGAGCCGACATTGAAGGACCAACCACCCTTGTCAACATGATATGCGGTCTAGAAGTGCCAACAGGAGGGAAGATAAGAGTTCGTGGAAAATGCTTTGATAGCTTTGGTCGGCCGGTATGCTTTGAAATTATACAGTATTTGCATATGTGTGCAACAAATATTACTAATGTGTATCATTTCATTATGTTTATGTACTGAAGTGTCTAACGCACTTTGTGTGTTGGTATCCATTTCTCTAAAGTTGTTCTTCATGCTGTCACTTCATATTTTGTGTGTTGGTATCCATTTCTCTAAAGTTGTTCTTCATGCTGTCACTTCATATTTTGTGTGTTGGTATCCATTTCTCAACAGTTTTTCTTCATGCTGTCACTTCATATTTTGTGTGGATTCTTATTGCTTTGTATTCATTATATTTTGTTAACGTTACTCTCTGTAGTAGATGATACCAGGGCATACTTACCAGTTGACCAAACCTCTCTGTTGATCTGTTTTGTCAGTGTTACACTCTGTAGTAGATGATACCAGGTCATACTTGTCAGTTGACCACACCTCTCTGTTGATGTTTTGTCAGTGTTACTCTCTGTAGTAGAAGATACCAGGGCATACTTACCAGTTGACCAAACCTCTCTGTTGATCTGTTTTGTCAGTGTTACTCTCTGTAGTAGAAGATACCAGGGCATACTTGTCAGTTGACTAAACCTCTCTGTTGATCTGTTTTGTAATGTTACTCTCTGTAGTAGAAGATACCATGGCATACTTGTCAGTTGACTAAACCTCTCTGTTGATCTGTTTTGTAATGTTACACTCTGTAGTAGAAGATACCAGGGCATACTTGTCAGTTGACCAAACCTCTCTGTTGATCTGTTTTGTAATGTTACTCTCTGTAGTAGAAGATACCAGGGCATACTTGTCAGTTGACCAAACCTCTCTGTTGATCTGTTTTGTAATGTTACACTCTGTAGTAGAAGATACCATGGCATACTTGTCAGTTGACTAAACCTCTCTGTTGATCTGTTTTGTAATGTTACACTCTGTAGTAGATGATACCAGGGCATACTTGTCAGTTGACTAAACCTCTCTGTTGATCTGTTTTGTAATGTTACTCTCTGTAGTAGAAGATACCAGGGCATACTTGTCAGTTGACCAAACCTCTCTGTTGATCTGTTTTGTAATGTTACACTCTGTAGTAGAAGATACCAGGGCATACTTGTCAGTTGACTAAACCTCTCTGTTGATCTGTTTTGTAATGTTACACTCTGTAGTAGAAGATACCATGGCATACTTGTCAGTTGACCAAACCTCTCTGTTGATCTGTTTTGTAATGTTACTCTCTGTAGTAGAAGATACCAGGGCATACTTGTCAGTTGACCAAACCTCTCTGTTGATCTGTTTTGTAATGTTACACTCTGTAGTAGAAGATACCATGGCATACTTGTCAGTTGACTAAACCTCTCTGTTGATCTGTTTTGTAATGTTACACTCTGTAGTAGATGATACCAGGGCATACTTGTCAGTTGACTAAACCTCTCTGTTGATCTGTTTTGTAATGTTACTCTCTGTAGTAGAAGATACCAGGGCATACTTGTCAGTTGACCAAACCTCTCTGTTGATCTGTTTTGTCAGTGTTACTCTCTGTAGTAGAAGATACCAGGGCATACTTGTCAGTTGACCAAACCTCTCTGTTGATCTGTTTTGTCAGTGTTACTCTCTGTAGTAGAAGATACCAGGGCATACTTACCAGTTGACCAAACCTCTCTGTTGATCTGTTTTGTCAGTGTTACACTCTGTAGTAGAAGATACCAGGGCATACTTGTCAGTTGACCACACCTCTCTGTTGATGTTTTGTCAATATTACTCTCTGTAGTAGAAGATACCAGGTCATACTTGTCAGTTGAACACACCTCTCTGTTGATGTTTTGTCAGTGTTACTCTCTGTAGTAGATGATACCAGAGCATACTTACCAGTTAACCAAACCTCTCTGTTGATCTGTTTTGTCAATATTACTCTCTGTAGTAGAAGATACCAGGGCATACTTGTCAGTTGACCAAACCCCTCTGTTGATCTGTTTTGTCAGTGTTACACTCTGTAGTAGAAGATACCAGGGCATACTTGTCAGTTGACCAAACCCCTCTGTTGATCTATTTTTAACTGATTAACTGGTTTCATTTCTAATCTTTTCCTAATTTCTTCATTTCATAATATAAGTACAGCAATATATCCACTCACATGATATATAAATATAAGTATAAATTTATGTTATCTTTATTGAGAGCCATAAGCAGCGTAGTTATAGTTCGTTCCAAAATTCGTGATCACGCTTAGGTTTAATTTGTACGAAATCTACCTGATGGATAAAAGTAATTTTTGCATGCAGTCTTATATACCTCACGACCTTACGAATTCATGTTTAACTAATTGGTTGGTAGATTGGTTGAGGCAAAAAAAGTTTTTTGTTATATAACTTTGCATAAGCGCAACAAACTGATAACCAAAGTTTAGAATTTACATTAATACACAAAATGGTGGCGAATGTTTGCAAAGGCGTATCCCTTTTACATATTATAAAAAGAAAGGTGACATAGTGAACAAATGATATCTTCCACTTTTATAAATGAAAGTAAACGTTGCGTACATACGCCAATGACAGTCGGTATGAAACATTGTGAATTGATTAATTCTAGGGATTCCGATTTTGACTTGCACTGAATTGCATGTTGAACACGGAAATGCTTAGTTATAGACAAACTTGACAATGGTAGTGTAAAATTTCGATAAATATACCATATCAACATCGCGGTAATTTTAGTAATAACATATAATAAAATCTTACAGAACTAAAGATTTGGACGGGCAAACAATACTTTTGGAAGGTCGTCACTGTTACATATATAGAAATGTAAAAATCAAGAATTTATGTCAAGGGGATGATTTTATATCGGTCGGTAAAGATGATGACGAATTTTGGAACGAACTATAGTAAATTAGCGTCTTGGGCGCGTGTTAAGGTTCATTTTCACAGTATGTTATGTTATGTTATGCGATCGACGTCATGGTACATTGGGCATTTCCATTCGTGCTCCGTTCTCTGCTGCAACAGCCATCCCAAAGTCCATTTGCTTACCGTATCCACGAGAAGCTGATTAGTACATTATCTCTCTATATCGCGAAGACGACACTGTCTGGCATGTCCAAACTTAATGCTTAATTCTCGAACTCGTTTCAGTGTATGCGACTCGCTCATGTCACATAAATGAGAGCGTACCACATTGATGGTATCGGATCTGTCCATGTTTCTGCCCGCTTGAGTTGGGGCATTGTTTGCAAGAAAGTCAGCACGCTCGTTACCCTGTACTCCAGCATGTCCAGGTGTGTACAGCCAAGTTATTTTCTTGAGATGCGATCTCCGAATGATGTCCCCACATTCCAAGCTCAGACTTCCAGATTCAATCCTTTGAAGCATATTCATCGAGTCTGATATGATAATCTACAGTGTGCGTAGCAGAAAAAAACACTGGAAGTAAAGACCCTCGGCATGATGCTAACAGATAATTAAAAAATACGGGTCTAATATCGTATTACCCAATAGACCTCGAGGTATGAAAAAGGGTTCCTTTGATAATCGTTATTTGTCAATGTCGAATGACATGGGGGATATCATAATTCTCCACAAGTGTCTACCATGCACACTAATTATTAATTTAGATATTTTCTTTTTCGTCATCAAATGTTTACAAAATAAGAAAAATGTGTTTAATGAACAGAAGAAGTAAAAGATTACTAATCAGGACCCTGTCGTGATATGATGCAGAGAGGTGGTCGCATCAGGCGGCACCGTAAGAGGGGGTTGGCATAAGTAGCGAAATCATTTTCACAATTGAAGGTTATTTTAAAGAAAGAACACTTAAGGGGCGGCATTTCGAAAACTTGCATCATACTGAGAAAATATACAGCACCGCCCTGTTAATAATATACCAACAACTTGTTAGATAAGAAAAATCACCAGACTTGGAAAATCAGCCATTGACTGCTAAGTACCAGCTTCAGATGTTGACTTCTCTATACAACCTGGAAGCGGGAGCAGCGCGGATTAGCCTAGTAGCAGAAGTAGCAAATGCTACGGGCCCCGCGCTTCTGGGGGCCCGCGCCTATGTGACAGATGAAAATGGAAAAATAACCAGATGTTATATCAAAAACACGCAAGCTGTCTGAATTTTTAGATGTCGTTTGTGATGGTGCTGAATCCAACGAAATCGAAGCAGAAAATACAGAAGACGTGTCCCACTGTGAAGTAGTAGATGAAAGCAGTGCTATAGAAGCATCATCATTATCAATACTACCATTAAGATCAGTAACTCTTCACGATTTAGCCACATTTTTCACAAGACCTGAAATCGAATGTACAGCAAGTCCTCCCAATTTAGCCATATCATCTTCAAGCCAAAGAGAGGCAGAAAGCACAGCACATGCTTCTAATGTAGCAACATCATCTACAATCCAAAAACACAACGAAAGTAAAATGTACTCCAACGATATTGGTGAATGGCCAAACAACTTCAACCAATCCACGATTTTGCCGAAAGTCGTTTTTCACATACACACATACACCAACAAACAAAACTCACGTGAGAGATTGGTTGTGTTATACAGAAACTAAAGGACAACTGTTCTGTTTTGTTTGCAAAGTTATTGATTTAGGCTGTACCATAGAGTGACTGGTGTATTTGGAATACTCCGGCAGTTAAAATCTATTACAGAGGAAGAGATCTTGAAAAGAACTCCAAATATTGTCAGCTCTTACCAAGAGGATTTGGAAGAAAGCCTAGGCGACTAACTTATGCAGTTCATTGAACTTCTTAAAACTAATGTATATGGCCTTTTTCATCTTTACAGACGGTCAATTGGCAAGTGTTTTACTGTGACAACTTCTGAGTTTTCGCTTTTCTCTCTTGTCGTTCAGCTTCGTACATAAGTCTTTTCTCAAAAGACTCTGCGCCTTTCGTAATTTGGCTTTCCACACAACTCTGTCATCAGCTAGTCCCTCTAATGTGTTGGGACATATAGAAAAGTTTTTCATTGCGTATTTGCAGACATCTTTATATCTGAGCAGTGGTCTGCCCTGGTGCCTCTTCCTCCGAAAGTTCACAGAACAACATTTGTTTTGGTATGCGACAAGTTTCCATTCTTCTCACATGTCCCAACCATCTTAGTCGTCTACTGCTGTAAAACTAATGTAGCTGCTGCTATTAGCAATGCAAAGCATGAGGCTCTTGAACTGCAATTTAATAAACTTGTAATGGAAAATTCATTAGAGTCGTGTTTCCCAAATGTAGAAATAGTCTTACGAATTTACTTGTCTTTAATGATTACTAACTGCAGCGGAGAACGTTCTTTTTCGACATTAAAGCGTATAAAAAGTGAGTTAAGGAACATGACTGGAACAAGATCGTCTAAATAGCCTCACCTTAATGAACATTGAATGTAATTTACTTAGAGAAATTGATTTGTCTAGTGCTATCTCTAAATTTGCTCACATTAAATCGAGACAAGTTTGTTTGTAAAAGTTGTGTTTTATTTTATTATCATACAAAACCTAGGGCCCCGCGCTAAAATTTGCTACGGGCCCCGCGCTAGCCTAATCCGGCACTGAGCGGGAGGCACCCAAAACTGGACATGTAAGTAAAATTCCAACGAAAGGTATTTGGCAAGGTTCAAGATAAATAGAGAACAATGAAGTAAAAGTAATATGAGACACAAGCTGAACAAAACTAAGAAAGAGGATAGCAAATATGTGTCTCTCTGGCTAAGTGGTTCAGCCCTTGGCTTGTGTTCCGAAGGATGTGGGTTGAAATCCAGACCTCACCGTTCTGTTCACGAGTGCATTTTTTTTTCCAGAGACCCCTAAGAATGTTGTCAGAGCTACAGAGTTCGTTTTTTGTGTAGTACTCTCTGTAGGTGGCAGACCACTTATGCAGAGAAGGACCGAGCGGTAGAGATAAAACCCGATGCAATGAAGTCAATCTTTAGGAAATAGCAAATATGTAGATTAAGTTCCAGACCTTTGATCAACTTGCGAGATCTACTTGTATGTATTGTTTATAAGCACATATCAAAGTTACATCATCATCATCATCATCATCATCAAAAAGCATGTCCTGAGCAAAACTGTGCAACCCAACAGCCCTGTATTAAAACTGTGCAACCCAACAGCCCTGTATTAAAACTGTGCAGCCCAACAGCCCTGTTGTATTAAAAGTCCTGACAGGTTAGGAGGATCACTGTGGCGTAGAGGTTAGGTTCCCGCCCCTCGCTCCAAAGGTACTCGACTCGTTCCTTCGTGAAGCCGTCAGGATATTTTCCAGAGATCCCTGATCTCAGTGTAGGTGAGATCAAATTCCTAGTCCTATTGGAGATGAAGGATAAAACGTAGGTCCCGTGTTTAATTTGAACACGTTAAAGGCTGCAGGAGAACAAGTCATTAGAATGATTCAACATAAAATTACTACAACAAATATTTTCACCATCTTCAAAATTACATCGTGGATCCTCGCCGGTGCTACGAAGTTCGCGTACTTCCGCTGAAAGTTTCCTATGTAATAAAGAGATCGGAGCACACATGAATACTCACCGAAGTGCAATGATGATGGTTCTATCAATCAATCAATCAATCAACAGTCCTTCGGAAGGTCCCTTTCATAGGCCAGATTCTCATTGTCATTTCCCACAGTTTCACATGCTTCTGTATCATTTTCAACAGTTTCACATTTTCTATGTCATTATCCAGAGTTTCACATTTTCTATGTCATTGCCCAGAGTTTCACATTTTCTATGTCATTGCCCAGAGTTTCACATTTTCTATGTCATTTCCACAGTTTCACATTTTCTATGTCATTTCCCAGAGTTTCACATTTTCTATGTCATTTCCCAGAGTTTCACATTTTCTATGTCATTTCCCAGAGTTTCACATTTTCTATGTCATTTCCCAGAGTTTCACATTTTTCTATGTCATTTCCCAGAGTTTCACATTTTTCTATGTCATTTCCCAGAGTTTCACATTTTTCTATGTTATTTCCCAGAGTTTCACATTTTCTATGTCATTTCCCAGAGTTTCACATTTTCTATGTCATTTCCCAGAGTTTCACATTTTCTATGTCATTTCCCAGAGTTTCACATTTTTCTATGTCATTTCCCAGAGTTTCACATTTTTCTATGTCATTTCCCAGAGTTTCACATTTTTTGTTCTAAATGTCCTACTTCCTAAATGTCCTCTTATCTAACTTCCTGGTTGAATATTGAAAAGTTTATACTAAAACTTCTTGAACATTCCAGCAAATCCCCCATATTGGATACTGCTCCAATAGAAAGACTGGTATCCTGCCTACTATGACAGGTCAAGAGACACTGTGGATGATTGCCAGACTCCGTGGCGTTGCCAGATGTCACCTAAAACGATTGGTAGAGATATACCTGTCAGCGTTTCGTCTAGAATATGTTGCTAACAGGCATGCGGACAGCTACAGGTACACACATTAGTCTTGCATAATGCAGTGAATTGCGAATGCGATATCCCATAATGCTATCACCAGTTTGTTTAACTAATAGACTCACTTTGCAAGACATACATTTTATAACGCCCCCTCCTTCCCATTATAACAGTTTCCAGGTCCAGGCAGTTTGATATTTTCGACGTCAATAGCAACTAGTGATACATATGACGTTAAAGTATTGAGAAAGTAGTGATTAATGTGTGCTTCATCTTGAATACAGTTATTCTGTCGCAAAATCACGAACATTTATTTTTAAATATATATTATTAATAACACCCCCACCTAGATAACACCCCCTGACCGGACCCCCAGAAGGCATCAGCGCCACCGGGGTGGTACCGCCACTTTGGGAACCTATGGTCTTCTTCTTCTTACGTTTGCCCGCTATGAATTCAGACGTAGTCAGGGGGCCTGGTATGACGCACCTGACTGATTTTTGACTGAAGGCCTGCTTTCTCTTTTTATCAGTGCCCCCAGCCGTACAGGCGGGCCTACTCCGACTTCAGAGGTTAAGGGAATCTATGGTATAACTAGTGGCTATGACCATTTGCAACGTTTATGACAATCTGTAATGCTGATATATAAATCTACTTTACTAATTTCTATGACCCATAAAACATCTATAATATTCCTTGGTTGATTGATTAATAGTACCAACATCATTGTACTTCGGTGAGTAACCTTGTGTGCTTCAATGTCTTTCTTACACAGGAAGATCTCGGAGGCAGTGCCCAAGATCCGTTGCACCGGCGAGGGTCCCCGATGTAATTTAGAAGATTGTGAAAATATTGTGTAGGAATTTTTACTTTTTTAATTTTCCTAATGAATTTTTCCGAGCAGCGGCTTTCCATACATACATTGAGAAGACCGACCGGAAGCATCGCAAGACAGGCATTGTTTTGGAACCGCAGGGAAAGAGGAGTAGGGAAGGCCTAGGCAGACCTGGAGAAGAGAGCTGGAGGCGGATATAAAGAGGATAGGCAAAACATGGAAAGAATTGGAAGGGATGGCAAGAGAGAGGAAGAGATGGAAGAAGTTTGTTGAAGACCTGTGCCCCGATGGGAGTTGAAAGGTGATGAGAGAGAGAGATGAGCGGCTTTCCAGCCTGCTCTTCTCTATTTTGAACTGCTAATGGCTCTTTTACATTCTCAACTTGAATACGGGACCTACGTTTTATCGTCCATCTCCATTAGGACAAGGAACTCGATCTCTCCTATATAGAGAACAAGGATCTCTGGAAAAATATCTCAATGGCTCCACGAGGGAGCGAACCAAGTTACCTTTGGAACGAGATGTGAGCACCTAAACTCTACGCCACAAAGACCCCAACATTTCTTAATGTTGCTATTAATGTCTGTTTAGTGCATATGAACACTAGCTAGAGTCTTTGAGATTCCGTAATGTTGCTATTAATGCCTGTTTAGTGCATATGAACACTAGCTAGAGTCTTTGAGATTCCGTAATGTTGCTATTAATGTCTGTTTAGTGCATATGAACACTAGCTAGAGTCTTTGAGATTCCATAATGTTGCTATTAATGTCTGTTTAGTGCATATGAACACTAGCTAGAGTCTTTGAGATTCCTTAAAGTTGATATTAATGTCTGTCTCGTGTCACAATCACCAGTCAAAGTCTATGAGATCCCACCATGCTGATGTTAATGTCTATCTAAGTGTCTATGAGATTTAATGTTGATATTAATGTCTCTCTAGTATCTATGATCAATACTATTATCAATATAAGGGAAGACTGCAGTAAAACTATTTAACAATGGTGAAACACGTAAAAACAAGTACTGTAGTTTTACAAAATACAAAAACAATAACAATACACAGCAACGTTTCGACCACAAGGCCGTTATCTAGCAAAGGATACAACAGATTGGGAAAATTTCACTTCTTTCACAACACACTACATATAGAATACAACAATAAATTCATAACCAAAGGTTAGGGATTTATAAATAACTAGCTAATTAACTCAGCTTCGCTCGGATTCGTAAAAGTAGGTAACGGGAATATAGATTATTTAAAAAATAGTTTTAATGGTACTATTTTGTTTTAATTAGCAAAAATTACATAATTGTTGTGTAAGTGATATTTATTTCTAAGTGAGATCCTGATAGTAAACAACATTCCTTGTTTTCCCGTCGTTTGCAAGCATATATAAATTGTTTCCACTTTCAACTCTAGATATGCCACATATAACTGACCATGGTTAAAGCAGACAGATCTCAAATTAATCCCAGCACATCGTTTTTTACACGTGCTTTAAGTCCGCTCGTGTTGATCGGCAGGAAGTATATCAGATCAGATTGCAATTTTACTGTCGTCCGCGGGCAACACTATTCCAATGCTGTCTTGAAACTGCTGACATAGCTTTTGCGTGTATGTACCATACGTTGAATAGCTAATAACGTATTTTGATTGAGGGACGTAATCCATACTTATGTTGTCATTTTAGTGATTATATTCCTGTAACTGGTATACCAACATATCTTCACCACGTGGTAAGAAAGGTGGTTAGGCATTACAAATTCAATTTTATTTAATTTTAAATCTAATATTGATCCGATTTCGAAACTGTTTCTTTAGTTGATCTAAACTTTTCAAGATAAAGTTTTGCAGAAAAAATGGTGAATGTTGGATGTAAACTGAAACCGATTATAGGGGGGCACACATCAGACACTAAGGAATATATTATAAGATTCCTTACTTCTGTATAAATAGTTAGGTTAGGAATTAATTGTTGCACTTTATACGCAGTGAGAATCGCGGTAGCGTAGTTGTTAGTGAACTCGCTTCTCAAGGCTGGTGGTCTGGGTTCAACTCCCGCAGTGTGCGTGGAATTTTTCCCAACCTCGACGGCTCTCAGATCGACCCAGCCTCAACTGGGTACCAGACATGCTCTGGGAAAGTAAAGGCGGCCGGCGTGATGCTGACCACATCACCCATCGTGTGCCGACGGTCACTGAAAAATACAGGCCTAACACTTTATTACCCTATGTACCACGAGGTATGAAAGGGTTCTTTTACCTTTTATTTTTTACTTAATTTAAATGCTGTGTGATGTGAAAGAAGTGAAATTCTTCCCTTCTGTTGTATCCTTTGCTTGATAAATGAGTTTTGATCGAAACGTTGCTATGTGTTGTTACTGTTCTTGTATTTTGTAAAACTACAGTACTTTGTTTTTATGATCAATAGCAACGTCTTCTTCTTCTTCTTCTTCTCGTTCGCTGATGTTCAATGTCGACACAATGAGTCCAGTTCTCTGGATGTATGTTGTTGTGTTTATTAGTTCATCAAGGCTTCCAAACAACATGTGTTTATTAGTTCATCAAGGCTTCCAAACAACATGTGTTTATTAGTTCATCAAGGCTTCCAAACAACATGTGTTTATTAGTTCATCAAGGCTTCCAAACAACATGTGTTTATGTCTGTATCTGTTGACCAGTAATAGCAACGTCTATAAGATCTCTCTATATTAATACTGGTTTTTTTCTGTCTAGCGATTGTGAACTACGACGGTTAAGCATTGCTGCTTCACTGATAGGAGAACCAGATATCAGTTTATTATGCGACCCACTTCATAATTTAGACTCTGAAAGTAAAGAAGCATTCTGGAGATGGGTGAAGAGGCTATCAAACTTGAAAAAGACAATAGTTATCGCCTCTGACAAGTAGGTTCATTTCATGATCACATGTTATCTTTTTATAACAAATATCAGCAAATCTCCTTAGTTGAATCTCCTTGTCCAACATTTGTGTATACTGAGGGGGGCTTCTGACTGATAGCTGGGGAGACACGGGTGCTATGCAGCGATTTTACAATAATAATACGACTAATAATAATAGTAATAGAGTGATATTAATAGTGATATTAACATATATTACAAACTGTTGTCACTGCCTGTAGTGTCACTTTTTAGGGCGGTGTAGGACAAGTGGAACGAGAGCCTGAGGAATTTAATGGCAGCATGGCTAATGCAGTCGCAGCGAAGCTGTTCAGGTTAGGATTTTTCATTTATGCTCACAACCAGTGGCGACTCGTGATCATGTTTGTTGGTGGGGCCAAGCAAATATTTTGGAAAAATCATGTTGTTGGGTTAGATTATATATTAGTATTTACATATTAATTATGAGAGGCGCGGTAGCGTAGTTGTTAGTGAACTCGCTTCTCAAGGCTGGTGGTCCGGACTCAGCTCCCGCAGTGGGCGTGGAATTTTTCCGGACCGCGACGGCTCTCAAGTCGACCCAGCCTCAACTGGGTACCAGACATGCTCTGTTTAGAGAAGCTAGAGAAGTAAAGGCGGCCGGTGTGATGCTAACCACATCACCCATCGTGTGCCGACGGTCAAAGAAAATACAGGCCTAACACTGTATTGCCCTATATACCCCAAGGTATGAAAAGTTTTTTTACATATTAATTATACATAATTTTTGGTGGGGCCCGGTCCCACTGGCCCTTAATGACGAGCCGCCACTGCCCACAACAGGAACAAATCCTTGGCCTTATCGTGAATTGAACACGAGTCTCACGCATGGGAGCTGCGCTCTAACACATTCGATCAGACGCTCCTTCAAAACTTAATCCTAACTTATAATCCTGACGTTTGATTAAATAACAATATTATACTTACATTTAACATAGTGTGAAATATGACACTGCATATGTGTTACAAGTTGAAGAAATTTTGGTGTGCAACTAGAACAAGCTGCTCGTAATGCATCATCTATGTTTGAGTCTGTCAGGCAGGGTCGAGGTTGTATTTTTAATGATGCTAATAGATTAGAACCAGAATTAACATATACATGTTGAGTCAAAGCAAGAATATATTTTCAGTGCAACACTACTCATTTTTGAACATTTATTCTTCTCCACCAAAGGCCAGAAATTGTCATTTTTATTTTGCCATATGATAATTTCAAAGTGTGTCTTCTGGTAAATTCAATATTTATAACTCTTCAAGATTATATTTTTCGAAAATTTCACAGATACTATTACTTCCAAACTGTGTTGTTGCATCACCGGATATAACGGATGATGATGACCACTATTTTACATCCAAGAGAATGTAGTTGCATTATATTTGTCTGTGTTTATGTAGATGACTAGTGAGCTTTACGCTGGCTTGAAATGTTCTTTTACAATGTGGGCAAGGAATACTTGCACTTGTTGGACGTTTTACTGTCTTTCTAGTTTGTTTTTTCTGTTCTATCCGTGCAGTTCTAGCTGCTTTGCAGGCCGAAGAACCGTGTCGAAGCAATGTGCGCCAGGCTGATGTGTCTTGAGCATTCTTCCAGTTGTTGACATATATGCCAAAGTATTTCATCGAGTTCTTGAGTGTCTTTGAATCGCTTTTTTGACCTTCTTGTGAGAATTTACGAGCTAGCGGGTTGCTGAATTACATTATAATTGGTTCAAGCGACGAAAACTGACTAAATCTGTTAGAGTATTCGACATTAACCCTTTAGCTGCTAAGGACGTATATATACGTTTTTCCCATTCACTTCTAAAGACGCATCAACACGTCAGTTATTATCTCTCGTCTCTGTGATCAAGACGTGTTAACATGTTATACGTCGCTACTGTCACTACTATAGGCGTACATTCACGTTTGCGACCTAGAAACAAAGAGTAGCTAGTTTTAGCTCAGCCTTAAGAAAGTATGTAGCAGCGAAAGGGTTAAGGATATCAAAACATAAAAATCTGTTAGAGTATTCGACATTAAGGATATCAAAACATAAAAATCTGTTAGAGTATTCGACATTAAGGATATCAAAACATAAAAATCTGTTAGAGTATTCGACATTAAGGATATCAAAACATAAAAATCTGTTAGAGTATTCGACATTAAGGATATCAAAACATAAAAATCTGTTAGAGTATTCGACATTAAGGATATCAAAACATATAAAAATATGTTAGAGTATTCGACATTAAGGATATCAAAACATAAAAATCTGTTAGAGTATTCGACATTAAGGATATCAAAACATAAAAATCTGTTAGAGTATTCGACATTAAGGATATCAAAACATAAAAATCTATTAGAGTATTCGACATTAAGGATATCAAAACATATAAAAATATGTTAGAGTATTCGACATTAAGGATATCAAAACATATAAAAATCTGTTATTCAGGAATGCTTTTTTCCCCTCTTTTATAATTCTGAATACTGTTAAATCATGCGGGGTAACTTGAGGTGCAAGAAGTGTATAAAACGAGCGCCTGGATCTCCTAATTGGACATACCTGTTCTAACTAAAGTTTCATGCACATTTGATGAATGTAATAAAATTCATTGCTGACTTGGTTTGAACTTAATTTCTTGTGTGTAAAATGTATGTAGCAGTTCACAAATATAACGCGTGCCCTCTTCCCTCAGCCCTCCCAACACCTATTGATCGTAAAGATTGCAAAAACAAGATTAAGACAGAAAGGTCAAAACCTGTAGGCAGAGTTTATAGTGCATTAGTTATAAATGACGCCCCACTCCCACCCAACCACAACCCCTCCCGTTATTCGCTAATCTAGTTAGGAATTACGTTTTAGTGTTTGAGTTGTGGTTTAATCATGTGTATTTATTGCAAGGTGCAGTCAACGTTTAAGGATCATGCTACTGAAAGTTGGGTCATTATAGCTTATAGATATCGATTTTTTAAATTCATCATATTATGTTAGTATTGCATCTCTACAATCAAATTATGCAAAGAGTTTTATTTATGATCCCGAAAAATGCTTCAAAATTATTTTTGAACAGCGCTACCCTCTAAAAATTCGCTATAGAAAATGTCTTCAATTGTCTTTCTTTTGTCCCTAGATACAGTGTATGGCATTCAATTAACCCAATCGAGTCATGTATCATTGCAAAGCTTGATCTGAGTACTAACAGATATATTAGATTTAATTAGGCTAAGCAATGACTGTATGCTGTTACGGACGATTTCCTGACACTGTAGACTAAATTCACATTACATTTTTAAAACACAGTTTTCTCCCATTTGTAAATTTCGTTAACGTGAGTAATGTATGTTTTCCACCATGAAAGAAATCCTCAAGATAGCAATATGAGATTCGACCCTGACATATATATATTAAAATTGAAGCCCTTAGACAACAGAAAATGCACCTTTCTCTAGCAAATAAATTTATATGAATTTTTAATGAACCAGGGGTCCTATTTTGGGCCGTGAATTTGGTATGTCTTATTTGTTGCAATCCTAGAGATCAGCTACATGTTACAGAACAATTTAAAGTTGTCAGTGGGCCAGAATATTGGTATATTTAGGTTGTGCAGTCAAAAAAAAATGCAATTGTTATTTATTACACTCTGTTTGGAGACCATTCGACGTTGTTTACAATCCAACATGGCTGCCGTTTCCATGCAACCCGATAATTTATTAATGCGAAAGATATATAAATTTTCATTTTAGACCACTCTAGTAGTAACTGCTATGTATCACATAATTTTATTGAGAGATAAGAAAGTTGAGAAATCCTGTAGCATAACCCCTTAACATTATCGCGAACTGGTCAACTTTTAGAATAATAGGTCAATGTGTTCTTAGAACTATAGACGTGTAGAAACACAGAAGTCACCCCTACCGGGAAATATGTGAGACTGAGAACAATATAATGCAGACTTGGTCGATTCGGTAATCTGGGCAAGGTAACTTGATTATGTGACCATGAGGTGAAGATCTTGACCAGGTGGACAGTTGAACGCGTAGAAGTGCACGATGATTATACAACAGTTTTGATACTACAATTTATTTCAACGATTTAGCTTTAACAGTTACATCTCTCAGTAGTTATTATTTGCCTATAGATATTATTTGCCTATAGTTATTATTTGCCTATAGTTATTATTTGCCTATAGATATTATAACTACATGTATTATTATAACTATAACTGTGTGTGCAACATAGAACCAGTACTGACATAAGGATGCGAGTCATGGACAACAAATAAACTGATCGAAAAATCTCTGAGGGCTACAGAGATCTGGTTTTACAGAAGAATGATGAGAATCCCAAGGACTGCTAAAATGGCTAATGTGGAGGTGTTCAATAAGGTCAAGACACATGGGGAAAGCTTATCATTAATATAAGAAAGAGACAGTCATCATTTTTCCGGCATGCGGTGAGAAAGGGAGGTTTATAACACATTGTAACAACCGATAAAATCAAAGGGAGACGAGACAGAGAGAGAGAACATTATGGACAGCTTAACTTCATAGCACGGAAGAACATCAGCATCTGATATGATAGCAAACACCAGGGACAGAGATTTGTGGTGATTCATGATCGCCTACGCCAGCCTTCACATCACCTGATGATAATGATTATTATAACATTGCTAATTCCTTTCTCAATAATGATTACAGCCTCCTGGAGATTGGCAAACATGCTGCCTACATTATGATCCTTGTTGATGGTGTTCCAACTAGTATGGGAACAACGGAATCTATCGAGAGACTCTACTGCAAAGGATACACGTTGCTTGTGAAACTTGATCCCACGAATCGATCTGGAGCCGTTAAAAAATTCTTGTCTATGCTGACTGAAAGACTGCCATTGTGCAAGGTTACATGTGACACATTATAGAAATATCATCATCATAATAGTCATCATCATCGTCATCCTCATAACCATAATAGTCAATATCATCATCTTCATTATAATAGTCATCACCATCATCATCACCATCACCATCATCCTCATCATCATAATAGTCATCATTATCACCCGTCATCATCATCACCATAATAGTCATCATCATCATCATCACCAACATCATCATCATTCTAATAGTCAACATCATCATCACCATCATCATCATCACCAACATCATCATCGTGACCATCATCATCACCGTCACCATCATAACCTTGGCATCACATCATCATATACCATCATCTCATCCATCATCATCATCATGTATTATTCAGTATTTGAAAGATATATTGAGCATCAAGTAACATGCCCCTTACACAACGTCTCTTGTGTAACAACCTGTCTGAAAAACTCTGTCTCTAGCAAGTTCTCCAGCCTCTTCCAACGTCATGTTCAATGTTTCTTTAGTGTCCCGCGCAACCGTCTTGGTCTACCCATGCATCTACCTGGAATCGTGTCCATTGCCGTTCTCTCTAAACCATCGCATCGTTTGATGCAACCGAAATACTTCATGTCCCGAGACATCATGTTGTTTATGAGCCCACGATATGTAAGTCTTGTAGTATGTCCTTGATGTTTTTTCTCTGTCCAGGGCGTTCAAAGAATTTTTTGGTAGTACCTTATTTCGAACGCTTCAATGTAACACTGTGACCAACAAGGCATGTCGTAAGAGACCACTGAGGTAGGTGCCTAGAGAAGCTACTATAATACATAAAAGGCGTCGCAGAAATATGATGTGCTGGCCGACTTGAAGGCGCATAACTGGCACAACGTACAATTACTCTTAGACTCAGTTCACATACAAATTACAAAGAGTAGTTTAACAAGTGGTCGATTTGGAGCGTTCGAAAAAGAAGAAGTAGAAGAAGTTTGCCCGTCTCCACAAGGACTTGAAACTCGATCTCATCTACACTGATATCGTGTAACACTGAAAATACTAGCCTAATCGTGTAACACTGAAAAGAGAACATCATACCTACACATCACAGACCCCTACCCTCACTGTTCATGTAACAAACATGATTGATTGATTGATAGGAACATCATCATTGCATTTCGGTGAGTAACCATGTGTGCTCCGATCTCTTTCTTACACAAGTTGATCTCAGCTGCAATGCACGATCTCCGTAGCATCGGCCAGGTCCCCAATGTCATTTTGAAGATGATGAAAATATTTTTGTAGGAATTTTGTTTTGAATCTTTTCTAATGAATTTTGCCCGGGCAGTGGCTTTCCAGCCTTCTCTTCTCGATTTTGAACTGTTAAGGGTTCTTTTACGTGCTCAAATTTAACACGGGACCTACGTTTTATCGTCCGTTTCCGATAGGACACGGAACTCGATATGACATACACTGAAATCATGGATCTCTGCAAAAATATCCAGATGGCTTCATAAAGGAGCGAACCTAGTACGAGAGACGAGGAGGGGGAGGGGGACTTTTTCGTGATTTTACGATTGAATAATCATTCCAAAATATGAATTCTGGATTTTAATTCATCTTATGTCCATTTTACACGATCCATTTTTTCATCAATTTTCTATTTCATGTATTTAATAATTTGAAAATTGACCATGTATGACAGAAATATATATATCAATTTTCAAAGTCAAAGTGAAAATAGAGCATGTATATATATATATATATATATATATATATATGTGTGTGTGTGTGGGTGGGGGGGGGGTTGGCAAACGGTTATAATTGGGAGGGGGTGGGACGTTACAAAGTTTTGTTGTGCAAAGTGGGCGGTGGGCCGAAACAGTTTGGGAATCTATGATCTAACATCTGAACATTTCAACAGCTCTTCCATGGCCACCAACATCTTCTTCACTTCCATATTCCGTACGAATTGGATTACTTGGCAGACATATTTTCTATTATTGAAGGAATCAGGAAAGTGATCAAGGTTAGCATGATATTTACATTTAACGGTCTATTGAGACTCCATGGACTCAACACACTACATTCCTATGTTTCTTAGTACTTTCTTTTCTCATGCTCCATATTCTATATGGGAAAATCCTGGCATATCCTTTAAATGATGTAGCCAGCAACCACAGTCAACGACTCGTTGATTTTATAGGCACCACTTAGACGTTTAGTAGTTTGCCATTGCTTTCTGAACGGTGATACCTATTTTTACCTTACGTAAAAATCCCAAGCAACAAATTTACTTCCAAACTGCCTGCCGCGGAGTTTGAACCAGGTAAGCTTGGGTTATGGTCGAGCTCACTACCGCTTCAGCTACAGACGCTCATAATTCTTTATATGTGTATATGTTAAATGTACATATGTTATATGTTATATATATATGTTAAATGTTTGTATGTTATATGTTATATATATATATATATATATGTTAAATGTTTGTATGTTATATGTTATATATATGTTAAATGTTTATATGTTATATGTTAAATATATATGTTAAATGTTTGTATGTTATTTATATATTTGATTTTTTATTGTTTATCTTCTTTTTTTCACATCTAGTTTTTTGCATTTATTTCGTTATTCGTTTTTAATCACATATCTTCATTTTAGAGCCGTTAGTAATTTATTGTTTGATTCTATATGTTCTGTGCCGTGTAAGAAGTGAAGAAATTCACTTCTGTTGTATCCGTTGCTTGATAAAGGCCTTTTGGTAGAAACGTTGCTGTGTATCGTTATTGTATTTTGTATTTTGTAAAACTATAGTACGTAAAACTTTACGTATTTCGCCAACGGCCTAAACAACGAACATGTGAGCAACAAACCAGACACTATATAATTATTCGCCCGTGTTTTGTCGAGACTTGCAAGGGGAGCAAAGAATGGTAGCACTGCAACCTACAAGACATGTTGTAAGAGGTGACTGAGGTAGGGGCCTAAGGAAGCTATCCTAGTAAATAAAAAGCGTCGCAGAAATAGAATGTGCTGGCCTACTTGTAGGTGCATAACTGGCACAACGTACAATCGCTCTTAGGCTCAGATACAAATCACAAAATAGTGGTTCAATAAATGATCGATATGGAGCGTTAGAAGAATAGGAATAAGAAGAATAATATCATCATTATCATGTCGTGCCATGCCGATAAGAGTAGATTGTCATGTTTCGCCATCTCACATGTTCACCAGAGTCCATGATGAGATCTGTGTTCTTGTCTCGACATGTAATATGGCTAAAACAAAAACAAATTTCATGACAAAAAAATAAATTATTTTTTTATGTTGACATTTCTCAATGCTAATGTTATTGTGGTTAGATAATGCTGTTGAAAATCTCAGATTGCGAAACACTTTCTGCTTTGTTATCGTATGTTTATTAGAAATTACAATTGTCAGCTTGCAAAAATGAGGGGAAAAGGAAGGGATGGACGTAGAAGCTTTACATAATCTTCAGGGGAGGGAGTGTGGGAATTTTGCCTCATCTTCAGAAAGAGGGGGAGGTCGCCAGCAGTTGAAGAATGTTGAGAACCACTGTTCTAAATGTATCACGCTATTTGTAACTTGCATATGATCTGAGTCTAAGATCATGAGCACGCTGTGCAATTGTTAAGACTAACTAACTAACTAACTAAATAACTAACTAACTAGCTAACTAACTAACTAACTAAATAACTAAACTAAGCTCAGCTCAGCTCAACTACACTCACCTCAACTAATTCAACCAACTTAACGAATTAATTAACATAGCTAACTTTGGTTAGTAAGTTAAATTAGATAAGCTAGTTAGTTTACCCAGCCGGCAGGCTTGTTTGTTAGCTGACTGACTGACTGACTGGCTGATTGACTGATGACCTAAGTATCTAAGTAATCAACTAAATAATTACCCAACTGTAACCATCCAACTAACCAGTCAACTAACTAACCAACTAACCAACCAACCAAACAACCAACAAACCAATGACCTAACCAGACAACCAAACAATCAACTATTCTCTTTTTAACCATCGTCATCATCTTCATCACTACCAAATCACCATCATCTTCATCATTATCATCATCTTCCTCACTATCAATTCACCATCATCATCTTCATCATTATCATCATCTTCCTCACTACCAAATCACCATCATCATCTTCATCACTACCAAATCACCACGATCATTATCATCCTCATCATCTTCATCACTACCAAATCACCACCATCACCCTCATCACCTTCATCACTACCAAATCACCACCATCATCATCATCTTCATCATCATCACCTTCATCACTACCAAATCACCACCACCATCATCATAATCTTCATCACTACCAAATCACCACCATCATCATCATCATCATGATCATCATCTTCATCACTACCAAATCACCACCACCATCATCATCATCATCATCATGATCATCATCTTCATCACTACCAAATCACCACCAGCATCTTCATCATCATCATCATCATCTTCATCACTACCAAATCACCATCATCATCATCATCATCATCTTCATCACTACCAAATCACCACCACCATCCTCACCATCATCATCTTCATCAACACTAAATTACCCCAATCATTCGCTATCTTAATGTTGACAGATAAATCACTAATTTCTATTTTAAAAAAACATCTCCACATTGTTAATGAACACATTATCCCCCTTGTGCAATAAACTACAATCTGATTGTTTCCCTTTTTATAAATTTACCAGTTATCCCCCTTCCTATTCTGTTGTGCAAAAAAAAAAAAAAAGTAAAGGAACCCTTGTCGTACGTCGAGGGATACCTGGTAATAAGATGTTAGGCAAGTATTTTTAATTTTTCTTCGGTACACGATGGGTGATGTGATCAACATTACACCGACCGTCTTTACTTCCCAGTGTTTTTCCTGGTACCAAATTGAGGCTGGGTTGACCCGAGAGCCGTTATGGTCGGAAAAAATATTCCACACTCACTGGACCACTAGCCTAATTCTGTTGTGTACCTCCACTGTGCCATTGTTAGGATTAACTAAGTAAATATTAACTAACTAACTAACTAACTATCTAACTAACTAACTAACTAACTATCTAACTAATTAACTAACTAACTATCTAACTAACTAACTAACTAACTAACTAACTAACTAACTTACTTACTAACTAAATAACTAACTAACTAACTATCTAACTAACTAACTAGCTAACTAGCTAACTAACTAACTAACTAACTAACTAACTAATTATCTAACTAACTAACTAACTAGCTAACTAACTAACTAACTAACTAACTAGTTAACTAACTAACTAGCTAACTAACTAACTAACTAGCTTACTAACTAACTAACTAGCTTACTAACTAACAGCTAATCTAACTAACTAACTAAATAGCCTAACTCTAACTCTAACTAACTAACTAACTAACTAACTAACTAACTAGCTAACTAACTAGCTAACTAACTAACTAACTAACTAACTAACTAACTAACTATCTATCTATCTAACTAACTAACTAACTAACTATTTAACTAACTAACTATCTAACTAACTAACTAGCTAACTAACTAACTAACTAACTAACTATCTAACTAACTATCTAACTGACTAGCTAACTAACTAACTAACTAACTAACTATCTAACTAACTAACTATCTAACTAACTATCTAACTAACTAACTAACTATCTAACTAACTAACTAATCAAACAGAATAAAATAAAATAAAACAAAGCAAAACAAAATAAAGGAAAACAAAACAAAACAAAATTAAATTAAACTAAACTAAACTAAACTAGACTAGACTAAATTAAACAAAACAATTTGTAACTCACATTAACTTATCTGATTCGTTGCAGATTGAGAGCTACCGGATCAACAGAGCTAACCTCGATCAGGTTCTGACTGCAGCACAAAACGCTTACTTTGTCCATGGTCTAAGTATTGGTCTGTACGGAGACGGTGACGAAGCTAGTTCTTCTGGAACAAGTGGTAATACGTCTTCATTCTGAGAGCATGTATCAGACGAGCATTGCAATACTTTTATTTGTGCCATTTATTTCTATGCATTAAATTCTTTGACGTTTATTTAATCATGATGTTAGTCAGTAGTGTTACGTTTATAATTAGAATTATGTCATCATCATCAAGGTGCGTATTTATCTTATATAAATAATATATAATAGAAAGGACGTTGCTCTCTTTGCAGCGCATCTGAAATTTACTCTGTCTCTAGCCAGTTCACCCACTTCGTCGATGGTCATATTCATGGTTTCTTTAATATCTTCTTCATTGTCTGCCTCTGCGTCCTTAGACCATGACCAAAGGCTTGAATCAAAGGCTAGCGGAGCAAACAGCAAACAAACCTGAACGGGCGACAAAACCATGAAAAACCAAGAATTATGAAAAAATAATTTATAAAATAATAACTACACGCTGCACATTATTTTTGGGGGAGCCCGGCCCCACTGGTCCTTAATGACGAGCCACCACTGCGTCCTCACTTCACAAGTAAACTGATCGTACTCAAACAATTTTGGAAACTGGTAGATTTGTCCTCACTTTTACAAACCAACACAAAATTAACACTCTGTCAGCAACATTATATAGTAACCATCGTAAAAAGGGATGTAACTATATTGAAAGTTGTAGGAGTAGTGGAATGTACTCTGAAATGGTGAAGATAGCTCTATTATTTTATGCTATTCCAGCATACAATGATTCGGTATAAAGATTATTTTCTGTAATATATGACCAATGTACCAAATTAGCGAAATCGTCTTAGTGTGGATTCAGTCAAGTCAATTTCAATTGTAAATTTAATTTCAAACATTTCACATGCATTCAATTTTATATACATTTGAAGCAGAAGAATGACATACTAAGTAAAGATCAGGTCATCAGAAAAATATACATGGATGCAGAAGAATGACATACTAAGTAAAGATCAGGTCATCAGAAAAATATACATGGAACACAATATAAATGAAATTTATTGTTATAAGAAGTGTCCTCTGGACGAACAAAATATGGCAACACTAGCACTGACAAAAGAACAGGAAATGAAAATGACCACCTGTGAAATGACGATTACCACCTGTGAAATGAAGATTACCACCTGTGAAATGAAGATTGCCACCTGTGAAATGAAGATTACCACCTGAAATGAAGATTACCACCTGTGAGAATGAAATGGAAAATTTCCACCGTGTGAGATTACCACGTAAGAAGACGTTACTTACCACTGTGAAATGAAGATTACCACCTGTGAAATGAAGATTACCACCTGAATGAAGACCAGATGAAGATTACCACCTGTGAAATGACGATTACCACCTGTGAAATGACGATTACCACCGGAAATGAAGATTACCACCGGAAATGAGATTACCACCTGTGAAATGACGATTACCACCTGTGAAATGAAGATTACCACCTGTGAAATGACGATTACCACCTGTGAAATGACGATTACCACCTGTGAAATGAAGATTACCACCTGTGAAATGACGATTACCACCTGTGAAATGACGATTACCACCTGTGAAATGAAGATTACCACCTGTGAAATGACGATTACCACCTGTGAAATGACGATTACCACCTGTGAAATGAAGATTGCCACCTGTGAAATGAGATGCCTGAGGAAAGCTGTAAATAAAACAAGACGAGTCCATATAAGACATGAGGAAATTAGAAGAAAAGTCGGAACAACACCTGTTGTTAGATTCATTGAAAAACAGAGACTCAAATGGTTTAGCCACTTGGTGAGAATGAACCCAAATATACAAGTTGCTAGAGAGTATAACATGAAAATGGGAATGATCAAGAGGAAAAGGCAGACCAAGTAAAAGATGGATTAATGGAGTTACAGAAATCTTGAAACACCACAATATAAAGCATATCAAGCGACCGAGCGTGCGCTATCTCGGAAACCGATCATCGGTACATACGACATACATAGAGGGATCAAAGAAATCACCTTCATTTTTGCCTAGGTACGCAGGAGTCAGGGGTAATGAACGAGCTGATAGATTGGCTGGCATGGTCACGGTATCAGAGGGAGCTATAATGGACCGAAATGACGTTCTTAACGCACCGAGAGAGCCCTTTAGTACAGAAGAGTTTCAGGGTTGCGATCCCACTCTTTACCAAACTGAAGAGATGGGTGTCAATATTGGTACAGTCCGTAAAGAACGACATACCAAATATGCAAAGAGACAAAGTAATCAACATCGAACTGGCGTGTTAGGCCGCTGGACGCTGATGGATTTGTTGAGGCGGAGATCGGAACAACTATGGACATGTCCGGAGTGCTATGATGATAGTCCTCTGATAACTGATAACTCATAACATGCGACGCTAACAGCAAAAAAAGCAGAGAAGGAAATAGACAAAAAGGAAAGGAGAATAGAATTACGCGTGTGAGATAGTTTGAATTACGTGTGTGGCTAGAATTACGTGTATGGCTAGAATTACTTGTAAATAGAATTGTGATTGACTATCATTACTTAATAATAATAATAATTCCTCTCGTACCGTTATAAGTTACATAGGGCATGCAAATAACTTCTCCATACCGCTCTATCCTGGGCAACTCGCTCAATCTCATCCATGGAACTGAGACCGATACCTCTTGCCTCTCTCAGCAAAGTTCGTTTCAGGGTCTCCTTAGGTCGACCTCTCTTTCTTGAACCCTTTGCACCCCACTTCAATGCCTGCTTTGATATTCGTTGATCATTTCTTACGTGACTAGAATTAACGTCTTAAATTAGAAATACGTGTTACTAAAGTGTGAAAACAGTTATTTGTCTTTTTAAAATTACGTGGGTCTTGAATACTGCGTTTAGATATAATTACGTGTATGACTATAATTACGTTTGCGACTATAATTACGTGTGGGACTATAATTACGAGTGTTACTAGTGTTATGTGTTTGCTAAAATTATACTTGATATTAGTTTTACGTCTATTACTTTATTTGTGTGTGTGTGCTATACAGTAGAAGCTCGTTATTAAGTGGGGATGGAACAAACAGAAAATAATGTGTAAAGTGTATTTATCATTTTTATAAATTAAAATATAACAACCCAAAACCATGATTTTTCCGAAACATTGTGTCTGGCCTCAACAACAAAAGTGATTACTAGCCGCCATTGGTGATAGAGTTATATGTGTTATTAGAGTTATAGGTGTGACTAGAATTATAGCACTATTATTAATATTATATTGCGTATTCTTTGAAACACAAATTATGTGTTGCCACAAGTTGATAGTTTGAATTTTTGAAGATGATATTTTGATCGTTTGTTTTTCTCAAATAAATGTATTCTGAGAATTGAAATAGTTTTCTTCGTTTATTCTACTAGTGTGATGTCGGATACATGTAACAACGTGTGTATGATCTTCATGCGAAGTAAAATAGATTCCTGGGATTGTTGCCGGAGCTACAGAGTTCGTGCTTTGTGCAATACTATTAGCAGGTTTCGTGCGATTTCTTCCTGAGAGGGACCAGACTATGTGGGGTACCCGGTGAAATGAAGACAATCTTTCGTCTTTAGAGCCTTAAATACACTTACAAACAGTTTTTTTTAACCGTTGTAGGAGTTAAGAAAGAGTAGACAACCATGTTAATGTTAATGAAACTGTGATGTTTTAATTGTTAACTCCCTTGCATTAGTTTCTCCGTTATCTTCGAATAAAGGTTTTATCTTGTAAGCGACTGGTTTATGGTTGAAACCGGAGTAAAGCAAGATTGTATTTTATCCCCACTATTATTTGGAGTTACCATTGACTGGGTGATGAGAAAATGTTTCAGTGACGAATTTGGCATCGATTGAGTAGAAAATAGTAAATTGGAGAATGTAGATTTTGCAGAAACTATTGTCTTATTAAAGTAAAACAACCGAGATATGCAAAGAAAAACAAACACCTTGTCATCTATGTCATCAAAAGTTGGACTACAGTTAAGCTTTGGAACAAAAATATAATGAAGACAAAGTTTTCACCTGCTTCATCCTTCAATTTATCAGCATTCTCTTTCATTTATTGCAACACTCTTTCCTATAGACAACACTGGGATGCTGATTTTAACTGATTTCATTTTGGTTTCATATCAGATATCACGTATAGTTTGGTTGCAAATTGTTTCGCGTGGATTTTTACAAAAGTACGATGGCACCACCCGCTCAGAAAACAATAGCAAACTACTAAACGTAATAATGCTTAGAAAAATCACAAAAAGCGTTAAAAACTGGGGGTTGATTAGCAAAGTCATGTAAAGGATGTGCAATTAAGTTTTTTTCATATACTTGAGCTACTACTAAACTCCACAACTTCACACTTGGACATTCCCAAAATTTTACATACCTATTCATTATATTTGGCCTACGTACCAGACAATGAAAAACATAGATGTGCTTTTGAATATAAGTGTTACAGAAGAGTTCTCCGTATATCTTGGACAGAGAAGAGAATAAATAGATCTATCCAGAAGGAACTCAAAATCAAAGAAAACTGGCTGATGCTACAAATAAGAAAGAAAAATTGAGATATTTTGGACATAAAAAAAGACATGAAGGGCTGGAAGACCATCATGGAAGGAGGCATGCCGACAAAGAGAAGAAAAGGAAGACCACGGAGAAGATGGATTCAGGATGTAACTGATGGTTTGAACATGACAGCTGCAGAGGCAGGACATCTGGCCTATGAGAGAAATTCTGAGAACTGTTGGGGTGGCAAAGTTCTGCTCAGGACAAGCTATTTGATGATGATAATGACCAGACACTGCAGACTCAACAGACACTTACATAGACTATGAATACATCTCCTTATCTCCCTAGACTCAACAGACCTTACATAACTAGAATACATCTCACTTATCTCCGCTAGAGTCAACAGGCAGAACAGATATGGGAGCATATTCTGCTAGACTATCTTCTCCAGGGTGAGCTGAGAAGCAAAACATTTGACCACACCGAGTCGATCTGAAAACTAATCTTTGTGAAAAATAACAGATCTAAAGCTACTACCCAGGTTGAGGTAAACTAACCGCATTGACCAGAGATCGCAGAAGAAGAAGAAGAAGAAAGAAGAGGTTCCATCAATATAGTTACAAATGTTGAAATCACAGAAATCAAATAGTATGTTTATTTTTTCATAAAAGTATCACTGACTGACTTTTTCAAAGCACTAAACTTTACTTCTCTAAACGTAGTTCTTCATCTACAGTAACATTTAGTTTGTACAACAACATGTGTAGTTAGTGATACATTAAGTATGTACAACAACATGTGTAGTTAGTGATACATTAAGTATGTACAACAACATGTGTAGTTAGTGATACATTAAGTATGTACAACAACATGTGTAGTTAGTGATACATTAAGTATGTACAACAACATGTGTAGTTAGTGATACATTAATGTACAACACATTTTAGTTATGATACATTAGTAGTACAACAACATGTGTAGTTAGTGATACATTAAGTATGTACAACAACATGTGTAGTTAGTGATACATTAAGTATGTACAACAACATGTGTAGTTAGTGATACATTAAGTATGTACAACAACATGTGTAGTTAGTGATACATTAAGTATGTACAACAACATGTGTAGTTAGTGATACATTAAGTATGTACAACAACATGTGTAGTTAGTGATACATTAGGGGCACTCTGTGGCGCAGAGGCTAGGTGTTCGTCTCTCGTGACAAAGGTAGTCGGTTCACTCCCTAGTGGAGCCATCGGGATATTTTTGCAGAGATCACTGATTTCAGTGTAGGTGAGATCGAGTTTCTAGCCCTATCGGAGACGGATGATGAAACGTAGGTACAATTTAAGCACATAAAAGAACCACTGGCGGTTCAAAATCGAGAAAATCAGGCTGAAAAGACGCTGCCTAGGGAAAATTCATTACAATTAAAAAGAAATCGTACAAAATATCTTCACCATCTTCAAAATTACATAAAGGACTATCCACGGTGCTACGGAGTTCGTGCACTGCATCTGAGATCTTTATGTGTAAGAACAAGAACGGAGCACACATGGTTACTCACCGAAGTGCAGCGATGATGGTCCTATCAATCAGTCAATTAGTAAATGATATATTTATTTGTCTAGCCTGAGAAGATAATATGTGAAACATGCCTTGCTCATTTCGCACAAACTCCATCTCGACCCTACTGTGTTCATCCAACAGAAACACACACTCTATATGTTTGGAATTGAACGTGGTATTCAGATGATGCCAGAATATGAAATGGAATTGACATAACTATTAACTGCCTCAGGTACTTCCTCCAACAGATTTCGGTATGAGTAGATGTCGTCTATAGAAGTTTTTAACCTTCAGACGCTTACGTGGATATACTGTCTGGGCATGCGGGGGTTGCGGTAATGAGAGATCGGACAGGCTATCATCAACAGTATCGATTTTTGGGGAGTTGAAGATGGATAAGGGGGATATTCTCGATCTCTTCGATGAGGACACTGTCTGTTGGATGAGGACACTAAAATCGATGTTGAATCGATCAAGCGATTTAGGCAGCTTGGAGTTACCCGTTGTACAAGTCAAACTGGATGCCTGAGAGGCAGAGTGAGAAGTGTGTTTAATCAGCGATCCAAGGGAACCATCAGTATGCATACTCTTCGATACCTGTTGGGGGAGACTGAGCACATGTGGGTCTGCCAACAGTGCAATGAAGTCAGTTTAGTAACTAATAACCAATAACTTCTCTGCAGATTTGTGATCGAGCTTACTACTCTAACCTTCTGCATAATCGTGCTGATCCCCCAACGTAGTGTGCATGTTTTATCAGGGTCTTCCTCTTCGTTTCCTCATCTGTTAAAACCTTAAGAACACATCTAACAGAAGAACACATCTAACGGAAGAACACATCTAACAGAAGAACACATCTAACAGAAGAACACATCTAACAGAAGAACACATCTAACAGAAGAACACATCTAACAGAAGAACACATCTAACAGAATAACACATCTAACAGAAGAACACATCTAACAGAAGAACACATCTAACAGAAGAACACATCTAACAGAAGAACACATCTAACGGAAGAACACATCTAAAGGAAGAACACATCTAACAGAAGAACACATCTAACAGAAGAACACATCTAACCGAAGAACACATCTAACAGAAGAACACATCTAACAGAAGAACACATCTAACGGAAGAACACAATGGAAAAGTACTGACTTCATTCCACCTAGATTCTCAATAAAATTCTGACTTTTAATCAGAAAGACACGACTCCTGCCAAGAGTATTGCACAAATCAGTCCAGCAGATCCGAAGATCCGCAACAATCCTAAGGATCTCCTGAAAAATACACATTGAACAACGCAGTACGGGTTTGAACATTTAACCTTCGTAACAAGAAGCAGCAACTTAACCCATTAGCCACATATATCCCATGTTGATCTATCCACAATTTATTCTTCGTCTTTAAGAAAAGTGATCTTTCAGACAAGTTCTCTTTAATAAAATGGATATTTCAGAAGTTCTCTTTAATAAAATGGATATTTCAGACCAGTTCTCTTTAATAAAATGGATATTTCAGAGGTACGGTTGTTGTAGAAAATTGGAACATAGGACAATTACTTTTAGTATGAGGATGGAGGTTTAAGCCGTTACTTCTGCCCTACATTTGCTATCTGGTACTCCGTTTACTGTGACTTTGTTGTTTTTAAATCTCAGTCGATGCTTTGGAAGATCCAGAATGTCAGGTTGTGGTACGAATGGATGTCGTCTATAAAGGTTTTCAACCTCCAGAGACTCATGTGGATCTACTGTCCTGGACATACGGTTGTTCACGGCAACGATAGAGCGGACATGCTTGCATCGAAAAAGCATCATTTGTTGGGGAGTTTAGAATGATAAGGGGGACATTCTTAGGTTTCTTGCCGACCTATTGTTAGATAAGGACACTAGAATAGACGTTGAATAAATAGAACGACTTAATGAGTTTGGAATTACGCGTTGTTCAAGTAGAAATAGTTCTTTGGGGCAGGGAGAGAAGTGTGTTTAACCAGCGAGCAACAGGAACCATCAGCATGCATACCTATGAAATCGGTTGTGGGAGGCTGAGAACATATGTGTCTGCCTGAAGTGCTGTGACGTCGGTTCATTAACCAATAACCAATAATCAATAACAATATGTTAGAAGCGTTACAATTCTTAATAATTATCTGTCTTCCGAAGAACTGTTTTTTTTCCCAAAGTTCCTGGTAATATTCTATACACTTGTTTACTAAACCATCTCAGTCTGCTTCCTCTGATCATGGCTAACTGAGATGTTTAATTAATTTTGTTCCGTAGCAATTCATTTGTGAACTTTTCTGTGATTCTCCTATGACATTTACTTTGGAAGGTCTCTTTGAAATATTGAATAACGGAACGTCTACACTGATGATTTGTTTCTTGTTCTGAAATATTGATAACGTCGTCTACACTGATGATTTGTTACTTGTTTTGAAATATTGATAACGTCGTCTACACTGATGATTTGTTACTTGTTTTGAAATATTGATAACGTCGTCTACACTGATGATTTGTTACTTGTTCTGAAATATTGATAACGTCGTCTACACTGATGATTTGTTACTTGTTTTGAAATATTGATAACGTCGTCTACACTGATGATTTGTTACTTGTTCTGAAATATTGATAACGTCGTCTACACTGATGATTTGTTACTTGTTCTGAAATATTGATAACGTCGTCTACACTGATGATTTGTTACTTGTTCTGAAATATTGATAACGTCGTCTACACTGATGATTTGTTACTTGTTCTGAAATATTGATAACGTCGTCTACACTGATGATTTGTTACTTGTTCTGAAATATTGATAACGTCGTCTACACTGATGATTTGTTACTTGTTCTGAAATATTGATAACGTCGTCTACACTGATGATTTGTTTCTTGTTCTGAAATATTTATAACGTCGTCTACACTGATGATTTGTTTCTTGTTCTGAAATATTTATAACGTCGTCTACACTGATGATTTGTTTCTTGTTCTGAAAGGTTCGCTGCTCGAAATAAAGTGTGTGTAAATATATATCTGTCCTTGAGCCCCTGAATTTCCACGGCACGATTTCACTAGCACAGAGTGTTATCGACGTCGCTATCGGTGACTATGATATAAATACATTTAGAAGGGCTGTAAGAAAGATACATTTCTGCTCAGTACAAGCTTCTTGATGATGATGATGATGATGATGAGAGTATATATAGGAATTGTTTCATTTATTTGTTTAATGTCTAATATATATTCCGACTTTTACAAAAAGTCATAACTATATATTTTATTCAGTTAATAATACCAAACTGAATAAAATATATAGTTATGACTTTCTGATTACAATAGCAATCAAGAAGTTAAACACAATGAAGAACATATGGCAAAGCACCAGCAAAATACTAAAATTAAAAATATTGAGAGAATGCATTTTCCCAGTGACTACTTATGGTTGTGAATCATGGACTATTACACAGAAATTAAGAACGAAAATCCAGTCCTTCGAAACTAAATGCTACAGAAAGATCCTACGAATACCATGGACAGAAAAAGAAAGAACACTGATGTCCTGAAAGAACTAAATGTTAAAGAGAATTGGCTGATAAACAACATACTATACAGAAAAATTACATGCTTTGGTCACATCAAGCGTCACGACGGCCTGGAAAGAACAATACTAGAGGGCAAGGTCCCAGGACGCAGAGGCAGACCAAGAAGAAGATGGCTACAAGATATTAAAGAAACCATGAACATGACCATCGACGAAGTGGGTGAACTGGCAAGAGACAGAGTGAATTTCAGATTGGCTGCAAAGAGAGCAACGTCCTATAAAGGATACGCACCTTGATGATGATGAATAATACCAAGGTATATAAGTTGAAGTGGCAAAGCAACATCAGCTTTTAAAAGTCTAAATAAAATATGGAACTGCAAGTTGTATAGTATTAAAACTAAATTACGAATTTTCAATTCAAATGTTGTATCAATCCTAACATATGCCAGCGAGAGTTGGAAAATGACTAAAGATATAGAAAGCAAGTTGAATGCATTTGAAAATAGATGTCTGCGAAAAATAATGAATATAAAATTTGAAAAAATTCAGGAAAAGTTATGAAATTAGAGAAATGTCTGGTCAACCACTAGTGACAACTGTTATAAGAAAGAGAAGATGGAGATATGTTGGACACACCTTGAGAAGAAATTATCAAATAATACCAAAGCAGACATTGAAGTGGGATGCAGAGGTTTTCAAGAAAGAGAGGGCACCATAGGGAGACACTGAAACGAACTTTGCTGAGAGAGGCAAGAAATATCGGTCTCAGTTCCATGTAGGAGATTGAGCGAGATGCCCAGGATAGAGAGGTATGGAAAAACTACTTTCATGCCCTATGTAAAACGATAAGGCTGCTGTTCATCACATATATTGACCAAATCTGTAAACTAGCTAACACCAGTGAAGGGAACAATCATAGGGAACTCTTATACGAATTTATTTTTGCTGTCGATCAGGCATTCATATCAGCAACAAAGGAACAACTACAGCAACACATTAACAGAAGCCACAGTCACGACAGAGGTGAAGTCTCTACGCAGGATATTGAGAGTGTCAAAAAAGAAACCGTTTTAGAAATGAATATATCAAGGGAAAAGTAGGTACATCATCAGTACTGAACTTCATAAAGAAACACCAACAATAATGGATCGGTCACATAAGCAGATTATCAAACAGTCTCAACTGTCAATGCTTCTCCGATACAGCGAATGAAAAGCAAGAGGTTGTTCACACACAAGGTGTACCACATAAACAACATATAAAGTGAACGACGAAGCACATACACAAGAAGCTTGTTCGATAAATATCTTCATGTCCCGAGGATATGAGACAAAACAAGACTAGAGTCATTATCAAATAGTTTGTCCTGAGCAGAGCTTTGCCACCCCAACAGTCCTCCGGAATTTCTCTCTCTCATATGCCAGATGTCCTGCCTCTGCAGCCGTCATGTTCAAACCATCAGTTACATCCTGAATCCATCTTGTCCGTGGTCTTCCTCTTCTTTTTTGCCGGTATGCCTCCTTTCATGATGATCTTCTTCAGTCCTTCATGTCTTTGTATATGTCTAAAATACTTCAATTTTCTCTTTCTTATTTGTAGCACTAGCCAGTTTACTTAAATTTTGAGTTCTTTCTGGATAGATCTATTTGTTCTCTTCTCTGTCCAAGATATACGAAGGACTCTTCTGTAACACTTAAATTCAAAGGCACATATGTGTTTTTCCACTGCTTTATTAAATGTCCATGCTTCACACCCATACGTTGCCACTGGGAATATGCATGCTCTTAGTATTCTAATCTTTGTTTTCTTATCAGTTCCGTTCCATACTGTTTTGAGTTGTTTAAATTTTTGTAAAGCCATGTTTGTTCTTTTAATTTCCTTCATCCCATTTCCATCTGTTGTTAGCATTGAAACAAGATATTCAAAACTGTTCACATTTTCTACTTTCTCTCCGTTGATAAAAATATCATTTGTCATGTTCGTTTTATGTTAGTTATGTCATGTTATTTTTGTTTTTGCCACATTGAGATATAGATTTTGTTTTTCGCTCTTATCTTTCACTTCTCCTAATAATTTCTCAATCCCTTTTGTGATGTTGACAGTAACACTGTATCGTCAGAGTATCGTAGTTCATGTATTTCTCTTCCTCCGAATATAAAGGATCGTATTGTTCTTTTCCGCTATCTTCTGTAACATTGCTCATGATGTTTTCTGCATATATGTTAAACAGACAAGACGACAGAATGCAGCCTTGTCTGACTACCTGCCCTATGTCAAACCAATCTGATGTATCATCACATGTTCTTTCAGCCGCCATTTGATCACTATAAAGTTCTCTTACCAGAGTAGAAAGAAGAGAAAAGTAGACAGATCTTACAGTTTATTTCTGACAGACAAACTCATAAGATACGTAGAACATATAAGGTTACCTGTTTTCGGCTGACTCATCGTTCAAGCCCTAAAAGATGACGGAACGAAATAGGTCCCTGTGATAGTTTCCTGACAGGCTTTGACCTGTATACAAGGACATTAGTGGACATCTTACACGTGTTACAGAGAAACACAGCCGTGGAAGATTGATGTTTTGACAGTCTCCAGAATAATGCAATGTAATATGGTCAAGAGGTCACTTTCTACACAATGTTGACACATTTTGATTTACATATTACTAACATATTATTTCCCATTTACATATTACTAACATGTTACTTACACATTACTAACATGTTACTTACACATGACTAACATGTTACTTACACACTACTAACATGTTACTTACTCACTACTAACATGTTACTTACACACTACTAACATGTTACTTACACATGACTAACATGTTACTTACACATTACTAACATGTTACTTACACATTACTAACATGTTACTTACACATTACTAACATGTTACTTACACACTACTAACATGTTACTTACACATTACTAACATGTTACTTACTCACTACTAACATGTTACTTACACACTACTAACATGTTACTTACACATTACTAACATGTTACTTACACATTACTTACACATTACTAACATGTTACTTACACATTACTTACACATTACTAACATATTACTAACACATTACTAACATGTTACTAACATATTACTTACACATTACTTACACATTACTAACATATTACTTACACATTACTTACACATTACTAACATGTTACTTACACATTACTTACACATTACTAACATGTTACTTACACATTACTTACATATATTCTTTACATATTACTTATATTTTATAGAATTTTGGTCTACCGCAAAAGTTGATTAAATTCAGCAAATAGTAAATGCTGTGGTTCATCTAGTGATGGCACTATTCCGCTAAATGGTAAACATAAAGACTTACACTTGCAGACATTTTGAATTGTTTCACCTGTGTGTTACCTGGGCTCACAAGGGGAGCAAAGAATAGTAACACTGCTACCTACAAGGCATATCATAGATACGACTGATGAAGGGCCTAGGAAGTTGAAAAATGAAAATCGTGGCATATCCCAAAGGTCGTAGCCATCAACCACAGTAAACAAGTCGTTGATTTTCTAGGCACCACTTATACGTTCAGTAGTTTGCCATTGCTTTCTGAACGGGTGGCGTCATCGTCCTTTTGTTAAAATCAACGGAAACAATTTGCAAGCAAACTGTCCGCAGCGTGATTCGAACTCAGAACGTCGGGGTTAATAGACCGAGTCACTAACCCTAGCCACAGACAGTCACAGACTAGGAAGTTACACTAGTAAATAAATAGCGTCGAAGAAATCGGATGTGCTGACCTACTTGTAGGCGCATAACTGACACAATGTACAATCGTTCTTAGGATCAGATCACATACAAATCACAACGAGTGGTTAGCAAGTGGTCGATATGAAGTGTTGGAAAAGAAGAAGAATAATTGTTTGGCAAATGGACTCAATTCTAGCCAAATTAATTTCATAATTTTGATAGACGCTCTAAACAAAGACAATCACAAGAAGTTATACAACATTAGTCATGAGAAATATAATTCATAATCATTATTGTTTGTTTAATCATCTGTTACCATGCATGACGGATGGGCTGTATGCTAATGGGTATTCTATGTTAATAAAACAAAATGCAAAATAAATACTGTCGTTACTGTATGAAGTACAACTATTTAGGGCGGTGTATGACAGGTGGGACGGGAACCTGAGGATTTTAATGACCGCATGGCTAGTACAGGTTAGCATTTTTCATTTATGTCCACAACTACAAAATACTTAGCCCTACCGGGGTTGAACACGGGTCTTCTGCATGGGGGCTGCGCTCTAATCCATACGACATTCTGTGTTAATATATCAATGAAATACACAATTTTATGCAATATATAAAGTTTTTATCAAACGATAGAAAAAAATGTATTCACAACAGAGAAAATGTGTCTGCACAGAATGCTGTGAGTTTCAAGAAGAGACTGGTTTCGAAATGAAGACATCAGGAAAAATGTACGTAAAACATCAGTACTGAACTTTATCAAGAAACAACAAATTAAATGGTTCGGCTACACAAGTAGATTACCAGTCGACAGAGCACCTCAAAGAGCAATGTTAATCCGATACTGTGGATACAAAGCAAGAGGTCGTCCACACAAAAGGTGGACCACAGAAACAACGAATGTGGTGAAACAAACACAATTTATGAAGCTCAAACGAAAGCCCGTTCTATAAATCTCTTCTAATCCTAACTCTGTGAACAAAACATCATTAGAGAAAACAAGAACAGATGGACAACAAAACATCATTAGAGAAAACAAGAATAGATGGACAACAAAACATCATTAGAGAAAACAAGAAGAATAGATGGACAACAAACATCATTAAGAAAACAAGAAGAATAGATGGACAACAAGAAAATCATTAGAGAAAACAAGAATAGATGGACAAAAAACTTTAGATAAAACAAGAATAGATGTACAACAAAACATCATTAGAGAAACAAGAAGAATAGATGGACAACAAAACATCATTAGAGAAAACAAGAATAGATGGACAACAAAACATCATTAGGGAAAGAACAAGAATAGTGGACAAACAAATATCATCATAAAGATAAAATCAGAATTAGATGTACAACAAAACATCATTAGAGAAACAAGAATAGATGGACAACAAAACATCATTAGATAAAACAAGAATAGATGTACAACAAAACATCATTAGAGAAACAAGAAGAATAGATGGACAACAAAACATCATTAGAGAAACAAGAATAGATGGACAACAAAACATCATTAGAGAAAACAAGAACAGATGGACAACAAAACATCATTAGAGAAACAAGAAGAATAGATGGACAACAAAACATCATTAGATAAAACAAGAATAGATGGACAACAAAACATCATTAGAGAAACAAGAATAGATGGACAACAAAACATCATTAGAGAAACAAGAAGAATAGATGGACAACAAAACATCATTAGAGAAACAAGAATAGATGGACAACAAAACATCATTAGAGAAACAAAGAATAGATGGACAACAAAATATCATTAGAAACAAGAAGAACAGATGGACAACAAAACATCATTAGATAAAACAAGAATAGATGGACAACAAAACATCATTAGAGAAACAAGAAGAATAGATGGACAACAAAACATCATTAGAGAAAACAAGAAGAATAGATGGACAACAAAACATTATTAGAGAAACAACAGAATAGATCGGACAACAAAACATCATTAGAGAAACAAGAAGAATAGATGGACAACAAAACATCATTAGAGAAAACAAGAACAGATGGACAACAAAACATCATTAGAGAAAACAAGAATAGATGGACAACAAAACATCATTAGAGAAACAAGAAGAATAGATGGACAACAAAACATCATTAAACGAAGTCGGGTACTAGGATTTATATAGATATTTAAGAGTATAATGAAAATATGAATTTACGAGTATTTACGAAATACAATTTCAAGGGTTTTAAAGCCGAAGGATTGACTTCATTGCACCGGTTTTACCCCATATGGCTCGGTTCCTCTCCGCAGAAATGGCACGCCACCTGTCGAGAGTATTGCACAAAGCACGAACTCCGTAGCTCGGACAATCGGTCTCTGGAAAAACTGCACTCGTGAACAGAAGGCCGCGGTCCGGATTCGAACCCACGACCTTCGACTCGCAAGGCAAAGGGCTTAACCACTCAGCCACAGAGACCCCCGAAATACAATTACAAGACTTGAATAAAATTATCATCATCAGGTGTCGTGCCGGCTGGCGTAGTCGATCATGGTTCTCCACAAATCTCTGTCGTTGGTGTTTGCTATGAACTCAGATGTTGACGCTCTGCCGTGTCCTGAAGTCAGGCTATCCAACATTTTCTCTCTCTGTCTTCCTCTGTCTCGTCTACCCTCGATTTTACCAGTTGTCACAATGAGTTATAAACCTCTCCTCCTTATCACATGCCCTAAAAATGATGACTGCCTCTTTCTTATATTGATGATAACCTTTCTCTGTGTCTTGATCTCATTCAACACCTTAACATTAGTCATTTTAGCAGTCCATGGATTCTCATCATTCTTCTGTAAAACCACATCGCTGTGGCCCTCAGAGATTTTTTAATATGTGTGTTCATTGTGCATGACTCGCATCTGTATGTCAGTATTGGTTTTATGCAGCACTGAATATGTCAGTATTTGTTCTATGCAGCACTGAATATGTCAGTATTGGTTCTATGGAGCACTGAATAAAATAACCAAATGAAACAGGAGTTGAAATTTCGATTTAAAAGTAGAAGATGGGTTATTGATGTAACTGGTGTTCCGGCTGCAGAAGCGGAACATCTGGAGAGAGACATTCTGAAAGAATGTTAGCGTGGAAAAGTTCTGCACAAGACAAGCAATTGGATTATGATACAACGATGGGCAGCTCAGATATTCACATCGTAGTAGGGTAGTACAATTCTGGCTTCTGTTCAGTGTGGATTGAAAATCTACATGCACCCACAACTTCTTCAATGATACCTAAAACGTAAATACTAAATGTCATTGATGAGGAGAGTGAGACTCCAAGGGACACTCGATGGTACAAGAAAAAGAAGAAGAAGAAAATGTCAGTTTAAAAAATATAAATTTCCGTATGTATATTATTAACATTACAATGGACAATATTGACACAGAATGGCTAGAAGGAAAGAGTAATAACGTTCAAGATAAATACGCCTTTGGTTATATGCAACTAAACATAAGAATAAAACCGAATCCTTGAATTCTATAGCTATTGAATGATGGGAGATCCCTTACTTTGGTCATTACATAGTGTACGCTTTGTGCGTAAAAAGGGCGGTTTCTTGATACTAGTTATCAACATCATCTCCGCCTCTGAATCTTGCGAACGATTAGTTGTATTTTTAATGAACGTTGCATTATCTTTATGGACGTTTTCTATTCTGTACACACTTACAAGTAGAGAAATTTGAAAAAAATTTGTTCAGGGAAACGTAGCGGAATAATGTTCAAAGTCTCTCAAATTTGTTCAGTGTCATTCTGGAAGTTGAAGGGTACTTAACTAATATAAAGAGCCACTTTGTTATAATACGTCACACATTCACTGCAAGCTCAGTTATATTATTGACTTAGTATGGGCTACAATTGGTACCAAATTCCGAGCAGCTCATTGGTGCTGAGTTTTGTTTCGATCCGTATGTTTAAGAACAATAATTTTAAAAGACGGAATTCTCAAGGGCCTCTGGACAAACTTTACACCGGCGAAAGAAAAACATCTTTCCAAGCTTCGAGCGTACCATCAGAAGGGTTCTAAGCTCACGATTCTTTGTGAATGTCTTTCTTCAGATATTTTCACGAGCAGTTTGTTGAATGGATCCTGTATATATTTCCGTCTCTAAAGAAAACATCAGGACAAAAGTTGTCAAGATTTAGTTAATAACTCCATCGGTGGCCATGTTTTAACAGCCTGTAGTTTGGATATGTATTCATGGTCGAACAACAGCACGTTCTGTGGCTTAAATATGAGTTCTTGAATGTTGCTTTGCCCACGAATGAAGAACTAGATACGTTTTGGATACATTAGTGAACGATGGTACGAAATGTTGCGAAAAGTTACCAACAACACCAGACAAGACAGAGTCATTAATATCAGCATAAGAAAGAAAGTTGGTACAGAACCTTGCTTGACTTACATTGAGAAACAAAAATGAAGTGGTTTGGCCACTTAATAAGAATGCATCCAAACTCCACAGTATAAGTATTCTACAAAAGAATATCAGGAAAGAAGGCGTGAGAAAGACCACGAAAAAGATGGTTAGGTGGTATAGCAGAATCCTGTCAAAGAGCAAACATAACAATCACCCAAGCCACCAGAACAGCGCAAGACAAAACAGAAAACCACGACCCTGGGCAATAACTCGGTAGCAGTGTGACGACCCTGGGCAATAACTCGGTAGCAGTGTGACGACACTGGGCAATAACTCGGTAGCAGTGTGACGACACTGGGCAATAACTCGGTAGCAGTGTGACGACACTGGGCAATAACTCGGTAGCAGTGTGACGACAAGAGAAATAAGAAGTAAACAATGGTAGATACACTGAGATATATTGTTACATTAGCGGTAGATACACTGAGATATATTGTTACATTAGTGGTAGATACACTGAGATATATTGTTACATTAGTGGTAGATACACTGAAATATATTGTTACATTAGTGGTAGATACACTGAGATATATTGTTACATTAGTGGTAGATACACTGAGATATATTGTTACATTAGTGGTAGATACACTGAGATATATTGTTACATTAGTGGTAGATACACTGAGATATATCCGATGAGATTGGACTCTGTCTTTCTTGTCGATTACTGAGACTGTCGATATTCTTTAGCTTTAGACTTGTAAAATATTTGTAAAATAATCTTAATCATAATCATAACCTTGATTTAGAATGTTGTGTTGTTTTTAAAATGAATTAGAATGTTTTGTTTTAAGAAAAAATGAATTAGAATGTTTTGTTTTAAGAAAAAATGAATTAGAATGTTTTGTTTTAAGAAAAAATGAATTAGACTATATTCAACAACAATTTAATGCGAGGATCACGCGAGGGTTGTGGTCTTCTTTCCTAGAATTTTTACTTGAGTCCATTCACAACCAACTCTAGATAACTAGGCCAGACAACTAAAGGGGAAACACCTGACCTAGATTAGAGTGGGTGGCTGTAATCTATATATGTTTGATAAAACACCGTGTTTTATTTAAACTTAGAGAAACGTTTATATTTGGTTGGTTCCATTTGTTTTTTTATATTTGTCACTCCTGTTGTTCGTTTGCTTGATAAAGGCCTTGTTGGTTGAAACGTTGCTGTATTTTGTCATTGTTTTTGTAATTTGTAAAACTACAGTGCTTTGTGATTATAAGTTTTGTTTTGTAATTTTACTCAATTCTGTGAGTCTATGGTTATTTATTAGTTAAAAATATTCATAATATTGATATTCCTTATTGTTAAACTTAACTTGTTGTATAATATAACGTCGATTTAGTATTTTGTGTTGATTTTAAAATAAATTCGTCTATATACAACAATACTGGAATGCGAGGTCACGTGGTGTAGTTGTGGTCTGATTTCCCATAATTGTTACCTGAGTCCGAAGGCCTAAAACTTACAGTTAGGTCTAGGCATTGTGATGAGATATTAGGCTGGAATTTTCCAGTTAGATAAAGTGTAGGATCGTTGAATCAATCCAGCGATTTAAGGAGTTCGGAATTACACGTTGTACAAGTAAAGCTGAATTCTTGAGGGGCAGAGAGAGGAGTGTGTTTAATGTTTAACCAGCGAGCCACAGGAACCATCAGTATGCATACACTTCGATATCTTTTGGGGAGACTAAATGTGTCTACGATGGATAAAGGTCGTTAGTCGTTACTGTCGTTACTGTCGTTACTGTCGTTACTGTTCGTCTTACTGTCGTTACTGCATCTAGTACTGCTTTTTATGGCGGTGTAGGACAAGTGGGACGTGAACCTTTGGAATTTAATGGTCGCATGGCTAGTGCAGTTGCCGCGAAGCTGTTCAGGTTAAGATTTTTCTTTTATAGCCACACTAGAAAAAAAAACTTGGCCTTATCGTGGATTGAACACGGGTCTCCTGTATGGGAGCCACGCTCTAATCCTTTCGGTCATACTCTCCTCTAGAGAGAGATAGAGATGTTAGTTCAGTCACCAGTAACCAATAAGATATAAGTGTGTTGTCAATCGAAATGAAGCAGACAGGACAATTTCTACTGTCCGCAGATTCTAACCATTTATGCAGTCCTCTTCATATTACCAGTCCGCCTGCCTAGCGTGTTTGAAGTGCGTTGAAATTCAGGTGACAAGCCTCCCTGTGAGTGCGGCTCAATTCCGTGGGCTGGTAGAAAATCCACAGGTTCTCAAGATTTACCGTGTTCGTGGCACCGAACTGAAGGGTTACGATGTTCATGGCGCCGAGCCGAAGAGATGAAAGCTCAAGTGCTTCCAGAATTCTGGATCTAAAAAATACTAATAATAAAAATAAAATTGATCTTCCCGATTGTAGTGACGTATGTTTGCTAAGAGGCGTAATCGAGAATTCTGTCAAATGCTTTAAATTTTCAACTGGTTGTGTCCCTTCCCTTTGGCTGCATTTCATTGTAGTGTTTTTTTTTCATTTCAAACTGTTGAGATATATTACTGCGAAAATATTATATATATCGCGGCGGGTATTTTGGAAGCAAATTTGTTCCTGTGAAATTTTACGAACTGTAAAAATAGATCTCACAGTTCAGAAAGCAATGACAAACTACTTAACGTATAAGTAGCATAGAAAATCTTCGACTTGTTTACTATATGGTTGATGGCCATGTCATGTAAAGCATTTTCGTGGAATGATCTTCAAGACATTGTAATACAACAGTGGCGAAACTCGTAAAAGTATATGTTAAATGTATATATGTTATATATATATTTCTTCTTCTTCTTCTTCTTCACCCTTCGTCCCTAGGAAAGCATAGGTCCGCAACCATGCCCGCCTATCCAAGGCCATCTTTTCCAGATCTCTCCGCTCTCCCAATTTTTTTTGCATTTCATCTCCCCTCCTTGTGGGGTGCTTCTTCTTCCTTGTGGGGTGCTTCTTCTTCCTTGTGGGTGCTTCTTCTTCCTTGTTGGGTGCTTCTTCTTCCTTGTGGGTGCTTCTTCTTCCTTGTGGGGTGCTTCTTCTTCCTTGTGGGTGCTTCTTCTTCCTTGTTGGGTGCTTCTTCTTCCTTGTGGGTGCTTCTTCTTCCTTGTGGGTGCTTCTTCCTGTCTTCCCTTGTGGGGTGCTTCTTCTTCCTTGTGGGGTGCTTCTTCTTCCTTGTGGGGTGCTTCTTCTTCCTTGTGGGTGCTTCTTCTTCCTTGTTGGGTGCTTCTTCTTCCTTGTGGGTGCTTCTTCTTCCTTGTTGGGTGCTTCTTCTTCCTTGTGGGTGCTTCTTCTTCCTTGTGGGGTGCTTCTTCTTCCTTGTGGGGTGCTTCTTCTTCCTTGTGGGGTGCTTCTTCTTCCTTGTGGGGTGCTTCTTCTTCCTTGTGGGGTGCTTCTTCTTCCTTGTGGGGTGCTTCTTCTTCCTTGTGGGGTGCTTCTTCTTCCTTGTGGGTGCTTCTTCTTCCTTGTGGGGTGCTTCTTCTTCCTTGTGGGTGCTTCTTCTTCCTTGTGGGGTGCTTCTTCTTCCTTGTGGGTGCTTCTTCTTCCTTGTGGGTGCTTCTTCTTCCTTGTTGGGTGCTTCTTCTTCCTTGTGGGATGCTTCTTCTTCCTTGTTGGGTGCTTCTTCTTCCTTGTGGGATGCTTCTTCTTCCTTGTTGGGTGCTTCTTCTTCCTTGTTGGGTGCTTCTTCTTCCTTGTGGGGTGCTTCTTCTTCCTTGTGGGGTGCTTCTTCTTCCTTGTGGGGTGCTTCTTCTTCCTTGTGGGGTGCTTCTTCTTCCTTGTGGGGATGCTTCTTCTTCCTTGTGGGGTGCTTCTTCTTCCTTGTGGGTGCTTCTTCTTCCTTGTGGTGTGCTTCTTCTTCCTTGTTGGGTGCTTCTTCTTCCTTGTGGGTGCTTCTTCTTCCTTGTGGGGTGCTTCTTCTTCCTTGTGGGGTGCTTCTTCTTCCTTGTGGGTGCTTCTTCTTCCTTGTGGGGTGCTTCTTCTTCCTTGTGGGGTGCTTCTTCTTCCTTGTGGGGTGCTTCTTCTTCCTTGTGGGGTGCTTCTTCTTCCTTGTTGGGTGCTTCTTCTTCCTTGTGGGGTGCTTCTTCTTCCTTGTGGGGTGCTTCTTCTTCCTTGTGGGTGCTTCTTCTTCCTTGTGGGGTGCTTCTTCTTCCTTGTGGGTGCTTCTTCTTCCTTGTGGGGTGCTTCTTCTTCCTTTTTGGGTGCTTCTTCTTCCTTGTTGGGTGCTTCTTCTTCCTTGTGGGGTGCTTCTTCTTCCTTGTGGGGTGCTTCTTCTTCCTTTTTGGGTGCTTCTTCTTCCTTGTGGGGTGCTTCTTCTTCCTTGTGGTGTGCTTCTTCTTCCTTGTGGGGTGCTTCTTCTTCCTTGTGGGTGCTTCTTCTTCCTTGTGGGGTGCTTCTTCTTCCTTGTGGGGTGCTTCTTCTTCCTTGTGGGTGCTTCTTCTTCCTTGGTTGGCGGGCTATAAATTTCCCTGGTTGTGGTTTCTGTAGCAGTCTAGTGTTTTTTTAAGGGTGGGTACCTAGTTCCACGTCCAACCTCCGTAGCCGCCTTTTACGACATGCGTAGCAGGTAACAGTGGTTCTATTCTTTACCACCCGAGTTGGGCCCCTCAAACCACTCAGGCGGCTATATATATATTTGATTTTTAATGTTTATCTTCTTTTTCCACTTCTAGTTTTTAGCATTTATTTCGTTATTTGTTTTTAGTCACAGATTTTCATTTTAAGGCCGTTAGGAATTTATTGTTGTATTCCATATGTAGTGTGCTGTGAAAGAAGTGAAATTGTTCACTTTTGTTGCATCCCTTGCTTGATAAAGGCCTTTTGGATGAAACGTTGCTGTGTATTGTCATTGTTTTTGTATTTTGTAAAAGTACAGTACTTTGTTTTTACGTGTTTTTTCGCCATTGCCACATAGTTTTACTGCAGTCTTCCATTATATCGATAATACTACAGCAGTAAATGACATTCATTTTAGTGTTTATTTAACCAACATGGAGCGGCTGTTATCAGTCAGCGATTGTTTGTTTTTTGTTATCTAGGGGATTATTGGTTGATTGATTTATTTATAGGACCATCATCATTGCATTTCGGTGAGTAACCATGTGTGCTGATTTCTTCCTTACACAAGAAGATCTCAGCTGCAATGCACAAACCCCGTAGCACCGGCGAGGATTCCCAAAGGTTATTTTGTGTAAGAATTTTATTTGTAATATTTTCTAATGAATTTTGCCAGGACAGCGGCTTTCCAGCTTGCTCTTCTTGATTTTGAGCTCTCAAGGGTTCTTTTACGTGCTCAAATCGAATACGGGACCAACGTTTTATAGTCCGTCTTCGATAGGACTAGGGATAAGATCTCACCTACACTAAGATCAGAGATCTCTGGAAAATATCAGATCGCTCCACGAGGGTCAAAACCTGATATCTTTAGTACGAGAGACAAGCACTTAATCCGTACGCTACAGAGACCCAGAGAGCATTTATTCTCTTTAATCCGAGGTGTGCTCTTTTAACCTAAGTGCCAGGCCGTGTCGTGCTATGATATAGAGAGGCGGCCGCATCAGGCGGAACCGTAAGGGGGCGGCATAAGCAGCAAAATCAAAATTACAGTTGAAGGTTATTTTAAGGAAAAAACATTTAAGGGGCGGCACTTCGAAGACTAGAGAGCCGCTGTAGCGTAGTTGTTAGTGAACTCGCTTCGCAAGGCTGGTGGTCTGGGTTCAGCTCCCGCAATGCGCGTGGAATTTTTCCCGACCACGACGGCTCTCAGGTCGACCCAGCCTCAACTGGGTACCAGACATGCTCTGGGAAAGTAAAGGCGGCCGGCGTGATGCTGACCACATCACCCATTGTGTGCCGACAGTCAATGAAAAATACAGGCCTAACACTGTATTGACCTATATACCACGAGGTATGAAAGGGTTCCTTTACTTTACTTTTACTTCGAAGACTATGGACACCATATGGACACCAGAGGGAAAAAGAAAACGAGGAAGACCAAGAGGACTCTGCGTAGAACCATCACCAGAGAAGTCTCAATGATGGGCCTAGTAAACATTAAAGACCTAAAACAGATAGCAACGAACCGCGAGACATGGAGAGCTATGACCTCTGCCCTATGCGCCGCCCACAGGCCCAAGAGGAAAGACTAACTAACTTCGAAGACTTGCATCATACTGAGGAAATATACCGCACGGCCCTGCTAAGGTCGAGTCTTTTTGTGTATGATTTAATACGAACGTGTAGGGAAACAACATAAACAATAAAAAAGAACTTCTTGAGGATAATACAAGTATAACAATTATCATTTATTGATATGCTTTTGTACATCTTCACATCTTTCGGTGTTTTTCATCAGTTCTTATTTTATGATTCATCACTTTTAATGTTGAAAATTTACTGTGAAAATATTGTATCTCAACTTGTTTCTCCATTTTTGCTCAAGGAATCCTTTCTTATACCACACGGTATATTGAGGAATGTGATTTTTGGGGAATGATGTGTTCTTTCCTGTGCCTCTTAGGAGACATACGTCACCATATTCGGGAAAAGCAATAAATAAAGAAGACAACATAAATGGTTAGAATTTGGTATGTTTAGATCCTCCAATGGAGTTAATTTTTATTTGTCATGTTTGTTGGCCTGCTCGTTCTGATATAATGTGAGGAATGAGAAATGAATGTATTTTTCATTGACCGTCAGCCCACGATGGATGATGTGGTCAACATCACGTCCTACTCCTTGACTTCTCATTGCTTTTTCTTGTACCAAATTGAAGATGGGTCGATCTGAAATTGGAAAAATAGTTCACGTCCACTGTGGAATTGAGCCCGACCTCGCACACAAGAAGTGAGTTCACAAACAACTACGCTACTACGGCTATCAGTCTCCCTCTAATTCTCTATTCTATAGCTTACCTTTTGGAGATTAGAGTTACTCGCTATTCAAGTAAAGCTAGGTGCCTGAGGGGCAGAGAGAGGAGTGTGCTTAACCAGCGAGCCATGGGAGCTATCAGTATGCATACCCTTGTTACTAGCAGAGGGAGACTGAGCACCTATTGATCTGCCCGGATGGCAAAACAACATCGGTCCAGTAACCAGTAACCAACTTATATTACGACCCTTGTAGAAAAATCACGAATCTTTCATTGATCCTTGAGCTTGATCCAAGAACCAAGTCCTATAGAATCTTGATAATAATACACACATATCCTGTGTTCACAACATTTAGCAAGTAAAAGAACAATTGGCAGTTTCTTCTTCTTCTTCTTCTTCAAAAGCTTTATATTGACCACTTGTTTAATCTCTCTTTGTGATTTGTATGTGATCTAAGACTAAGAGCGATTGTACGTTCTTGTCAGTTATGCGCCTACAATTGTTCGCGCACACTCGATTTCGACGATGCTTTTTATTTACCAGGGTAGCTTCCCTAGGCCTCTACCTCAGTCGCCTCTTACGACATGCCTTGTAGGTCGCAGTGTTGCTATTCTTTGCTCCCCTTGCAAGCCCTAATGTGGGGTTTGGCGTAGGGCTGACTACCCTATCCAGTCGAAAATTGTAGCCACAAAATCCAACCAACCATGAACAAGTCACATAAAAGTTTGCGAAAACCGGAAGGGAATATAACAAGAAGAGTCCTTGCCTGGAACCCGCAGGGACAGCGAAAGAAGGGAGGCCGAGAAATACATTTGGAGACGAGATTTGGAGGCGGAGATCAACAATATAAAGAAGAGCTGGAGGGAGCTGCAGGAGATAGCTAGAGATAGGAAGACTTGGCATGAGTTGATTGAGGGTCTATGCCACAACCCGGGTAAAAGGCAAAGAGAGAGAGAGAGAAATACTGTTGAATTGTAGCTAATAAAATGTAGCTGTATACAGTATCCGTGTATGGCATTGAAAAACATAAATCTTATAAATGTTTATTATCCGTAACATTCGTGCTACAATGTTCGTGTACTGCCGCAGAGATCGTCCTCGGCTTGAAAGATATCGAAATACACTTAATTATTCATCACAATGCAAAGATGATGGTCGGAGGGTGTGCAGAAATAAATGATCTGCTTCATTTCATTGGTTTCTCTATGCGGATCAATCGCTCTCCGCAGAAATGACACGCAACCTGCCGAGAGTATTATACACAACTCGAACTTTCGTAAGAAATCCCGTGAACAATGCACTCATGAAATGAATTACGTGGTCTGGGCTTGAACCTACGTGTTTCAGAATACAAAGCAAACTACTTAACCACTTCGCTACTAACGTCCACCAATGATGATGATTCATCAATCAATCAATCAATCAATCATTGATACAGGTTAGTTCCGCATCTGTGTGTTATATACTTGTATATTTAGATAGATGGTTAAGAGATCTCACCATTTGTACTTGAGAAGCACAGCCAGTGATTAAGTAAAGATCGTAGACCTACATTAATTATGCAACACTCATGCAATTAACCTTCTTCCCTGATTGACGTGTAGACTTTGATTCCATTTGAAGCTCAATTATCCTGACGGGAGCACTGATTACTTAATAAGCTGCTACTGGGAAACTTAACAGATGCGCCATGTTCAGCTCGGGCCACCCCCGGCAACGTAAGACCGACTAGCACAGAAGGGAAGTCGAAAATTGTCACACAACATGAAAAATGATCTTGAAAGATTCATAGAAAAATACGTAGGTATATTGATTTTTAGAATATATATATATATTTTTCTATGTTTATTTATGGTTCTTCTTCTTCTGCGTTCTCACTAGATTGGGATTTGCATTATCTAATAAAGGCAGTCGTCTGCCTCAGATTATCAGCCACGCCATACAGTTTGTTTTGGACGCTAGTGTAAGTGGGCCACCTCTTTCTTCTCAAGTCTGCATACTGGGGCAGTTTTGTAGGATATAATTCCTATGATTTCTGCTTCCCGTTTGTGCCGACCTCTTCCCACAGTAAGTTTTGGCCACCCTCGTGATGGTAGGTCTGACATTCTTACTGCGTGACTAAATCTCCGAGGCAGATTGGTGACCGTAGAATCCGTTATCCCATTCCTCATTGTGAGGGTCGTTGCACCATGTTATGTGCCTTACGGCCTGGTGCATCCGTTTTCTGCAAGCATTTGTTTCGGTTTAGCATTCCCTAGCGGACACGTGCATCCGATTTCATGCAAGCCTCCTTAGTCGACTCTTACGACATGCGTGGCAGTAACAGTGGTCCTGTTCTTTACACCCCAAATTTGGGCCCCGGTAACCACTTAGGCGATTTATGGTTCTAATATTCCTTTTAGAATTTGGAAAATTGTCACAGTACTCAATTTTGTGTTCTAAAAAAATGTGTCCGTCATCTTCAGAAGGAAAACTCAATTTTGATCCGTCTTAAAAGTAAGCAATGAGAGGAGCAAGATATCACAACAATATTATAGAAGTTGTTAGTGTGTTAGTCTTTTTCCACATATATGACCATAGTGAACACCGGAAAGAAATTCACAGCTCATATTGTCGCTCCAAGCATACCATTCAATAACTGGATAATTTTTTTTTCCCATCCAGAAGAACTTGAGCTGTCAGCTCTTCGGCTCGGTGCAATAGACATCGTAACCCTTCGGTTCAGTGCCAGGAACTCCGTAAACCTGGAGAACCTGTGGCTTTTCTGCCAGTCCACGAATTGAACCACACCCACATGGGGTTTGTCACCCGTCGTCCAACGCGCTACGAACACGCTGGGCAGGCCGGCATAGCTGGAAAATAAAACCCGTTTCTACAAGTCTAGCCATGAGGAAAAACTCCTTAGCAACTGTGTCCTTACGCGAACAACCTTTCAATGTCTTAACTTGCCCGCCCTTCCAACACGTCATGTCCTATCCAACATGTCATATCAAACACGTCCCTGATTAATGTTGATGTACCATCTTGGGAGGAGCATGATATCACTTATTGATTGATATGATCAACATCATTCCACTTCGGTGAGTAACCTTGTGTGCTCCGATTTCTTTCTTCAACAGAACGATCTCAGCAACACTACACGAATTCAGTAGCACCGGCGATGGCCACCGATATTATTTAGAAGATGATGAATATACCCTGTAGGAATTTTGTTATTTGATTATTCTATGAACTTTACATGGGCAGAAACTTTCCAGCCTGCTCTTCTCGATTTTGAACTGCCAAGAGTTCTTTTACGTGCTCAACGTGAACACGGACCTACGTTTTATCGTCGGGTTCCGATAGGACTAGGAACTAGATCTCACCTACACTTCTTCTTCTTCTTCGTTAAACGCTCCATATCGACAACTTGTTAACTAATCTTCGTGACTTGTACGTGAACCGAGCCTAAGAGCGATTATCTCTTAACCATTGGCAGGTTTTTTAGGTTTTTTTAATATTTTTGATGTCCTGCTCTATATTTAGCAACCATACAAATTCTTTGCATAGAAAATAAGCATGTTGTATATGGTTGGAAAGCTAATTGGATGTGCTATCAGGATATGTAGTTTTAACATAAGTGTGATGTAATTTATGATATCCGTGACCTACTTATGAAAAGTCTAAAAATAGATTATTCTACAAATGACAAATTTTTTAACAGTCACAAAGAAGGAAAAAAATAAGTATGACGAATATAATGGAATCTTTTATTACAGTCTTTTAAAGTCTTCATATTTGCAAAACATATATGAATTTAAACATGTTTGGGAAATATTAAAGGCAGTAATCATGAAATTTATAATATTCAATATTTCCATATTTTAAATAAAAAAGTCAATAAATATGGTCTTCAAGAGAAAATGACGCCGAATTGGTCTAGTAATCAGCCTATAAAGAACTAGCACTTATAGTATCATACATAAACATGAAATAGGTATATAATTTCTAAACATTGCAAGTAATAAATAATATGATTACGCAATGATATTTGATAGACAAAATAATCAGGAAAAATAGTTATCGGGCATCTTCCAAACAGACTCAAAGTGACACAGGCACAGAATGTTCATCTGATCCAAGCATAGATATTTCAAGAATCACTGGTGTCTTCATCAGGACAGTAATCTGAGTTATTAGAATTCATTTTATCACATATTTGGGGATTTTGGATGGAGCAATTTGGGCGTTTCTACAAAATGGAAAAGTGGGAAATTAGGTGTGCTCCAGTCAACGAGATTAGACATCTAAAAATATATAATTAATTTTTTAATAATTTTTATTAGATTATCATATGTTCTGCATTAGTTAACATAACTTTTACTAACTTAAATGCAAAATGCATACAAAATTATGGCTACTTAAATAGGCATGTTGCATCGATCATATATGATCGAACTCCCATTATCCCAATGGTTAAGGGTTATACGTTGTGCCAGTTATGCGCCTACAAGTAAGGCAGTCCATCCGATTTCTGCGAGGTTTTTTATTTACTAGGAAGCTTCCTAAGCCCTTACCTTAGTCACCTCTTACGACATGTCTTGTAGGTCGCAGTGTTTCTATTCTGCTTTCCCCTCGCGAGCCCTGGCAACACATGGGCATCACATACACTGAGATCAGGGATCTCTAGAAAAAATATCCCGTGGCTCCACGAGGGAACGAGCCGATTACCTTTAGAAAGAGATACGTGCACTTGACCTCTATACCACAGAGACCTGGGAAGACATCACTACGACATTATAGCAATTGTTAGTGCTAAGTCTGTTTTCACATATATGTCAAAGATCATCAAGGTACGTGTCCTTTATAGGACGTTGCTCTCTTTGCAGGACATCTGAAATTCACTCTGTCTCTTGCCAGTTCACCTACTTTGTCGATGGTCATATTCATGGTTTCTTTAATATATTGTAATCATCTTCTTCTTGGTCTGCCTCTGCGTCCTGGTACCCTGCCCTGAAATAGTGTTCTCTCCAGGTCATCGTGACAATGGGCGTGGATAGTATATTGTTTATCAGCCAATTGTCTTTAACATTCAGGCGATCATCTAGCATCTATGCCACAGAGACCTGGGAAGATATCACTACAACATTATAGCAGTTGTTAGGTGCTGAGTCGGTTTCCTCATATATAACAAACGTCACGGCTTAATCGCCTGATCATCAGAAGGATTACTCGGCTATGACTTAGCACCTTTGGAGTGGGAAAAGCGACATGGCGTTCACGCTGTAGGGGTTTGGTTTATGACACGCCAGCTCAAAGGTAAAAAGAGAAAGCTATTCGACCGTGCCGTTTCATAATTATATGAACACAGTCGACATTCCTATAGGATTAACATAAGTGTTCCCAAACTTTTTTGTTATGTGGATCATACCCCACCTCAACGTCAAAAATATAGTTACGCCTTCCTTCACCTCAACCCGACTATAATAATAGTCATCTAAGTTTGAAAAAAAATGTATGACAGAAATTATCAGTCGGCGTTGATAACAAGTTCACGTAAGGCAAAGCTAACAAAAAGAAAGGCCCACTCAATACAAATTTATGTTTCTTCTATTGGCTTACAGATAGTTATGATAAGTTTTGGTTTTTCTGTGTGTGTTTCTGTAGCATTTTGATTTTCACATCCCAACCTGCTTCTCCAAGTCTTCGTTAACGAAATGGACGAGACCCTAATAATAAACAAGGAACATAATTTGGGAACGCAAGAGAGAGAGAGAATACTTTACAACATGATGAAAAGGCGTTCGAAGCGCGTTGGACGACGGGTGACAAGCCCTCTGTGAGTGCGGGTTCAATTTCGCGGGCTGGCAGAAAAGCCGCAGGTTCTCCAGATTTACGGTGTTCGTGGCACCGAACCGAAGGGTTACGATGTCCATGGCACCGAGCCGAAGAGCTGAAAGCTCAAGTGATTCTGGATCGGAAAATAAAAAAATAGGGAGGGGAGACGAGTTGTTAAGACCTTGAAGGGTTGTTTGCATAGAAACTTCATGTTTAGACTTGTAGAAACGGGTTTTATCATCTCACTATTGAGTTTTGTGCTTGGAGAGATACTACGATCTGTGAATTTCTTTCGAGTGTTCAGTGTTGAGACAAGCAAGTTTTCCTATACGTATACTGGGAGTTAATGGCTGGTGCAAGTACTGCATAGTTTCCTTCTAACCAGCCATTGTCCTTTCTTGTGTTTTTCCAGAATGACTTCATTTATATGATGTTTAATTGCTTTTTGAGGATGTCCCATCTATCCTTTGCACTGGCGTTGGGAAGGACAGAGCGAAATGCTTCAGAGAGACTGTGTGTGAAGTCTTTTCCTTTGTCTGAGTTGACAAAACTGCATTCATGTAAAATATTCCACCCGGTCGAATATCATCGGCTGCAGTCGCAATTTTCAGCAGACCAGTGAATGCGAGGTATCATAGTCTGAACTTTGAAACGCGTGTGAAGAATATATTTGATGTCGGACCAGACCTTCAAGCGATAATGAGATCTTTGCTGTAGTTTTCTATCGAAGAATGTGTTTGTGATGGTAAGGTCATGGAACGTATACAGATCCAGGTGCTGATGATCATTCTCATTTATTTTTTAAACATCAAACTTTCCCAAGAATGTGAGACATGAGTCATTGTAACCTCCAACCTCTGCGAGGATCTCCTCAAGCAGTATCGGATGCCCTTTTTTGTGGATCTCAGCAATAACTGAGTCAAGCTGGTAGCAGAACGTATCCTTCCCATCCTTGGTGGTTCTAAGTGTTGGTGCATACACTCTGATAAGGTTGATTTCTGTAGCTAATTGGTTACGCATTTGTCTTGCGTTGTGTAGACCGTGGGTTTAAATCACAATCTCGCCATTCTGTTCCCAATTGCATTTTTTTCCAGAGACCATAAAGATTGTTGCCGGAGCTACGGAGTTTGTGCTTGGTGGTAGATGGCGTGTTACCTATGTGGAGAGGCACCAAGCTATTTGAGAGTAAAACACTGCTGACTGAAGTCAATCCTTCGGCTATAGATCTAAGAGACTCCAATAAGATTAACGGGCACTGTCCATGTATTGAGATGTAATAACACATTTGTCTTCGAGAAGTTTCTACTATACACAGAAAAGAGTTCTTGACAGCGAATCTAATGATGTGTTATCGGACATCCTCTCTGCCCTTTTCTTGTCTCAAAGAAAATGTGTTGTTCTGTTTTCTGGTGGACACATACTCGGACAGGCACTCCTTCTGGAGGGTGGCAATGTCAGCTTTAAGTTGCGTAAGCTGGTCGTTAATTATCAAGTCTGTCGAGCATCGTTGGTTGCCTGGAGATCTTCCGTCATATCAGTTGTCATGGTTCGTACGTTTTAGCAGCCACACGCTATTCTTCATCTCACTCCTTCCCCCACACAAAGAACGTAATTAAACACACACCTCTACAAACACGGAGAACGTAAACAGACACACAACTCTACACACACGGAGAACATAGTCAGACACCCAACTCTACACACACGGAGAACGTAGTCAGACACACAACTCTACAAACATAACGAACGTAATCAAATGAAAATTCACCAAATAACGTAGTCAAGAAGTAACTAATAAATAAATAACTTTTATTCATAAAAACATAACCATATGAAACGATTCAAGTGACATTCAGATCTCTCATAAAAAACATGCACACTTCATTTCAATTGTCATTTACTACTAGTATACTAATATAAATCGCAAACAAATTAAACAGACATCAACTCATCAATTTAATGTTTCAAATAAAACTGTTAAAAAATACATACAATAAATTAAGTTGATGGTATTTATACAATGATTATGCCAAACATGGCGACAAAATATTATTTATACACATAAGCTATAAAGTTTATAAAATCTAAACTTGATTTCTCTTAAATCTAATCTGTTTCTAGACGTCATATAATCATTTGATTGTAAAAAAGTTTATATAACAATAAACTCTACATAAAAAATATGAGATTTAAAAAAAAAAGCAGAGATGAATTTTCTGTATGAGCATGACAAATAACTTTCAAACTATAACATAATTTTCATATACATGTATAAAGTGGCCCCTCGCCTGTGCTGCGGAGTTCTGCACTGTTGCTGAGATCTTTCTGTATAAGAAAGAGATCGGAGCACACATCTCAGCTTTTCGTAGCACCGGCGAGGGTCCCTGATGTAATTTTGAAGATGGTGAAGATATTTTTGTAGAAATTTTTATTTGAAATCTTTTGTAATGGATTTTGTATAGCAGCCAAGGCAGAGTTTACTGTGCTCATATCCCTTGTCTGTTGGTCATGTTAAGTTTTAATATACCAAACCTGTGCCCAAATATTAAAGGCAATGTCGTCAGATCTTGAGTCCCTGTGTCTTTGATATAAGTACACCTGTGTGTTGTCGGGGCTCTCAATGGAGCAAAGAATAGTAACACTTCGACCAACAATGCATGTCGTAAGAGGCGACTGAGATAGGAGCCTAGGAAGCTACCCTACTAAATAAAAAGCATCGCAGAAATCGGATGTGCTGGCTTACTTGTAGGCGCATAATTGACTCAACGTGTAATCGCTCTTAGACTCAAATCTCGTACAGATCACAAAGAGTCGTTAACAAGTGGTCGATACGGAGTGCTGGAAGAAGAAAATGATATGAGTACCAGTTAACAGAATCCTGCATATATAACTATCTTCACTCTTAATAATTATTATTCTCTCAACTTTCCAACACTGGAAGGCAGATACCTATTGTACAATCGGACACATATTTGTACAGATAAGCTGCTCGTAACATTTCACAAACAGAAACACTCCACACTATACTACCACATCTACTTAATTATACTGTAGCATGGTAACATATTAAATTGGTCACAGAACAAGCGGTCAAAGACAACTTATATCATTAAAAAGAATACATTTCACAACGCTAAATAAACTTCTGACCACAATACGTTTCCCTGTTTTATAATTGTCATATTATTATGAAACAAATAACAGATATACTATTTGGGACAATAAAAGTAACGATATTAGGGACAATAAAATATGATAACTGGTAACTGACCAAGGTAAACAACAAATTACACTATAATGTAAACAAGTAAAAAATGTAAACTATAAAATGTAGAAAAGTTATTTGCTTATTAAAATGGAAACAAAAATATGTCATATGTACACAGAGTTATAGACGGCTAAGAAATATCATTTTAATGATACGTTTTGGAGGTGTTAGATTATGTTGGGATTGCTAGCATAATTACCCTTATCTTTTGGTGCCGCCTATGATGGATGGGTTACTTGACCTAGTAAATGACGGCCGGATCCCAAATATCATGGTTTATGGGAAGCAGGCGCCTGGCAGAGAACTATAGGGAGACTCTTTCTTCGTTACAAATAAATATACAATGGTGACTTGAAGGCTCTAACATGAACACGCAATTGGGATGAGTTCATCAGGAGTAGATCCAACTGGAGACAAGCTCTGCAAAGGAGTCTTCAGAACTGGCGACGCTAGAGTTTTAACAACAACTTGCTAACATAAAACATGCCAGTAGAAAGATGAATCCAACATTGGAGGCTACATTCTTGGGTCTCGAGACTACTATGATGACATCATCATGATCATCAAGTTCCTATTACCAATTTTACGTGATGTGAGACGTGTGTAAACACTAGCCCGGTTTTTTGAAACTGGGCTTTGTACACAACTGTTTGTTGTTTATTTGTTACGTGATGTGAGAACGTGTGTACACAACGGTAGAAACTGGGCTTGTACACAACTGTTTGTTGTTTATTTGTTACGTGATGTGAAACGTGTGTAGCACAGCGGTAGAAACTGGGCTTGTACACAACTGTTTGTTGTTTATTTGTTATGTGGTGGATGTAAACCTCTATAAGCCGAGGCACGTCCTTTACAACCTAAGAACAGATCTTTTTTGTTTGGCTATACCAAAGGTTGGAAGCCAACAAAATATTTTGTTTTCAACTTAACTGCTTGCGGAGAATCCAGATTTAAGAGCTTAACAAATGGGTTGTAAAAACATGGCTTTTGCCCTAGTCCACTAGGAGTGAATGTAGCTTGTTCACAACCGAAAGGTGAACACTTCCCCTCTGGTTTTCTCAAAGTGTGTCCTATCCAACGCCAGCGTCTTTTCTCAACCTCTTGGTCCCATTGGAATCTGTCTTGTTATCTTCATAAGTTCATCGTTTGAGACTCTTTCGCTCCGTAATTATTTTTGCCCCCTGGACGTTCGTATATTACAATGTGTACTGACAAAGCAAGTATGCTGGCGTAGTGGTCTCTTTAAAAACTACCGCGATCCACTATATCGGCTTAGAAGACTGAATGGGTTAATACACATTAGAGTTATTACACGGTACTTGGTCTGTGACTGTAAAGTACATTCTAAAAATAATCATTCAGCAATGCCCATTATATATATATATATATATATATATATATATATACATTATAAATAAACTTGTTAGCAGCAATTTCTTGCACATTATATAAACTTGTTAGCAGCAATTTCTTGCACATATTAAATAAAGTTATTAACAGCAATTTCTTGCACATGTTTAAATAAAATTGTTAGCAGCAATTTCTTGCACATTTTCAAGAAATTATTAACAGCACTTTTTTGTACACATTATAAATAACATTGTTCGCAGAGATTTCTTGCACATGTTTAAAAAAAAAACTTATTAGCAGCAATTTCTTGTACAACAACAAAAGAGATTCACTTAAAAACAGTTTAAAAAATTCATTACTTTACAGAAGTGTATGTGTTTGTATGGGTACAACACAAGAAAAAGGTTACACCTGATCTATGATATGTCAATTGCAAGTACACGAACAATAAAGGTGTATAGTGTACACAAGCAAGTACATAATTAACAAGAGTGTACTACGTACATATATACACACAACCAAACGTTGTACATAACATGTGAAAATTAAAAATTAGAAAACTAAAAATGATGTGGATATAACTACTAAAATGAAAATAAGGGCATCTTAGTTACATGACGTTGCATTAATCACAGCGAACGAATCGTTGATTTTCTAGTCACCACTTATAAGTTCAATAGTTTTCCATTGCTTTCTAGACGGTGATGCCTATTTTTACCTTTCGTAAAAATCCAGCAGAACAAAATTTCCCGCCGCGGGGTTTGAACCAGATACGCTTGGGTTTGTGATCCAGCTAACGACCACTTACGCTACAGACGCTCAACGTCTGAATAGAATAGAATAATATACTTTGTTTTTACGTGTATCGCCATTGCTAATGTTTTTACGTGAATCGCCATTGCTAATGTTTTACGTATCGCCATTGCTAATGTTTTTACGTGTATCGCTATTGTTAATGTTGTTACGTGTATCGCCATTGCTAATGTTTTTACGTACGCTATGTTAATTGTTACGTTGCCATGCAATGTTTTTACGTGAATCGCCATTGCTAATGTTTTTACGAATCGCTATTGTTAATGTTGTTACGTACCCCATTGCTAATGTTTTTACGTGTATCGCCATTGCTAATGTTTTACGTGTATCGCTATTGTTAATGTTGTTACGTGTACGCCATTGCTAATGTTGTTACGTTAGCCATTGCTATGTTACGTATCGCCATTGCTACATAGCTTTACTGCAGTCTTCCCTTACATCCATAAGAGAGAGAGAAAGAAAAATCGAATTGGGTGAACAAATGTGTCTATGCTTTCTGTGCGTTTAGGTGCAACGAGGACTGATATTTATCCCGAATATGGTATGTAGCATGATGTGTCCCTGATAAGTTTAAAAACTCACTATATTTTTGAAGATTTTTTTACTCTCTTCCTTCATTGTTTCAGTTGCGGTTTTTTTCTATAATTTAAAAAAAATGTATTTTATTTATCTATTCTATAAATTATAAAACAATTGTTTTATTACATAGTGGCTACGGTTACACCCACGCTGTTGCATCTGTCGTTGCATCTGTTGTATCTAACCATGACGATAAACATGTGGAGCAAATTCTCAATGAAGACATGTGGAGCGAACTATTGATTACAAGTAAAGTGGAGATAACTATCACATCAGACGGATGTGGAGTGAATCATCACTTAAGAGACAAGTGAAGGGAGCTATCAGTTAAGACGCAAGTAATAGTAATAGCAGCAGTTGTAGTAGTAGTAGTAGTTGTTGTTGTTGTAGTAGTAGTAATAGTTGTTGTTGTAGTTACTGTAGTAGTAGTTGTTGCTGTTGTTGTAGCAATAGTAGTTGTTTTAGTAGTAATAATAGTTGTTGTTGCAGTAGTAATAGTTGTTGTTGCAGTAGTTATTGTAGTAATAGTATGTAGTAGTAGTAGTAGTAGTAGTAGTAGTAGTAGTAGTAGTAGTAATAGTGTATATGGACCTGGTGTGGGGTGATGGAATAAAATTACGAAATCAGTAAAAAATTAGAACGACAGAAGAGTGGTATACAAGAAATGTGCAAAAATGTTTTTATTTTTATCTCAAGCTGTTTTTTCGTATAAAAAAATAAAAATATGAAGATGCATTTATGTATAAATGTATAAATAGATAGAGAGAAAAAGAAGAAGAAGAATAAACAAACATTGCACGTTCAGGAAATATTGATATCACCAATTATTGCTTCCTTAATACTACAAATGGATACGCCTATGTTATCTTTGTTTATCCCATCTGTTTACACCGTTGTCTTGACTACCCGTTTCGTGAATGTATTTAAATAGAGAGAAACATCTTGTCACGTGTGGGTATACAATCATATACAATACATTCATAAAAATCTGAGCACAGTATTCTGGTACTATATTGTTTTTCTGTTATGATATAAATAAAAAAATGAAAATATTTTGAGCCTAGTATAATGACTAAATTAATGATCGATTGATTGTCATGGTATTGCTAATGTGTTCTTTGGGTGGTTTATATGGCAAACTGGTTAAGCCGTTATTCTTACGTTTTGAAAAATGTTTGTTCAAATTTTGGTCCCGTCGTTTGATTCCAGAGTGCATTTATTTCTCCAAAAGTCGCTTAACATTGTTGACGCAGCTACGGAGTTCGTGTTTTGTTAAATAGTCACGGTAGACGGTTGGATATTTTTGTGGAGAGTTACCGTGTATTTTTGGGACAATTGATTTCTTGTTCTTCGAACGCTCCACATCGACCACTTGTTAACCACTCTTTGTGATATGTATGTGATCTGACCCTAAGAGCGATTGTATGTTGTGTCAGTTATGCGCCTACAAATATACCCGCATATCCACATTTCAGCAACGCTTTTTATTTACTATGGTAACTTCAATAGACCCCTACCCCAGTCACCTCTTACGACATGTCTTGTGTTAATATTCTGTCCTTCCCTTGCGACCCTAGCAACACACGGGCGGGAATACTGATTTAATGAAATAACTCTTTCTCTTATTGCTTCAACCCCTTGGGTAATAAAATAGTCAACAAGGAATGTATTTTACTGCACTGTGATATGTTTATAGTTTAGTTTTTATCCAGACAAAATATCTCCTGATATGTTAGATTATATCATGTTTGTTTGTCGCGTCTTCTATAATCTCTTCAAGTGAATCTATATATAATTCTTATATTATCATTCTACAACTTCATACCATTCTCAGTTTTCAATATAATTTTCACATGGGTCTCAGTGGCGCTGGATGTGCGGTTTTAGCTTCACGCTTGACAAGTTCTCGGTTTGTATCCCGCGTGGAGCGATCAAAATATTTTTCTACTGATCCCGATCTTAGTGTGAGATCGTGTTCCTAAGTCTGTTGGAGAAGGACATACAAAAAGGTAGCCCCCATGTTCAAGTTGAACAGGTAAAACGAATTCTTGGAAGTGCAAAATTTGGTAGAGAAGGCGGGAAAGCTGCTGCCTAAACAAAAAATTGTTAATATAAATTAGTAAAATTACAAATTTCTACAAATTATTCACCATTCTTGAAATTAAGTCGTGGACTTACGCCGGTGTTACGGAGTTAACGCAGCGTCGTTGAGAACTCCATGTGTAAGAATGAGATTAGAGCACACATGGTTACTCCCCGAAGTGCAATGATGATGGTCCTACCAATTTACCCCTGTTTCAATACTGGTGCACCTTTAACTACAGTTGTTAGTGAGCTAACTTCTTAGACTAGGGGTCCGGGTTCAATCCCACAGTGGGCGTGGAATTTTTAACGACCGTAACGGCTCTCAGGTAGACCCAGCCTCAATTGGGTACCAGGAAAATCACTAGGATGTTGATCACATCACCCATCGTGTGCCGACTGTCAATGAAAAATACAGGCCGAACACCGAGTTACCATATATACCAATTGGTCTATATCAAGGTTTCTTTAACTTATTTCTATTGTTAACGATTCAAATGATCTGAACGTACTTCTTACGTAGACACACGTTTCATGCAAACGTACAATTTACACGACTGCTATTTAATACAATATATGTGTGTTTCTCATATCTGTTTGACATACATGCTATAAATCACGCAGTGAATGCTATTCACCCAGTTCATTTGTTGTAAGACCATACATTCCGTGACAACGCTATTTATAAATACAACAATTTTCCACTGTCAAAAATCTAATGACGAACATTACTGCGCTAGAACAGCACATAATGGGTAAGGTTAGAACTGAATAAAAAACGAAAACTTTCTGGGAATAGTTATACAAGTTCTATAGGTCTCTGTGTCGAACCGGTCAAAACGTTTGTGTTGCGTTTTAAAGATCGTGATTTCGAATAAGAACCTCTTCGTTCGGTTAACGAGTCGATTTTCTCACAGAGATTCATAATATTGTTGCTGGAGATACGGAGTTCAAGCTTTGTGAAATGCTTTCGGAAGGTGGCGTGCAGTTTTTTTGGCTAGTGACCGAGCTGTTTGTGGGAAAACCCGGGGAAATGAAGTAAATTCTTCACTTTTAAATTGTTAAACGTGCTTTCTATCTGTGGTGTCTTCTGTTTGCTAATACTTCTCTTATCTTCAATATAGACCTGACACCTTGTGCCACGTTATATATATATATTACTTATTACTATGTGTTTAAAACAAAAATCCAACTTAGTTAATATATCGATATTTCGCTGTTTTCTGTATAATTTTACTGCATTCTCTCATCATATTTAATATTACTAATTCCTATACTTTGTATGTCGGCCCCACTACTAAAAATGATAAATTGCAATGTGTAATGCGCATGATGCACAATACAGTGCACGTATTGGCACCTATGTTTCATGATACAGTGTGGAACTTTGGATATCATGAGCAATATTTTACCGATGATTGAGAAAAAAGCGCTTAAAAAACACATTTATTACAAATTAACAAAGTCTAAAAGAAAAAGTATTGCAATATATTGATGTTTCTGATTTGTTACAATCTTTACCGACTAATTTATATTGGCGCCTAGTTATCTAAATTGCAACAACAATAAAACTTGAATTAAAATGGTTTAAACAAGAACATTTATTATATACAGTGAAGTAACGATAGCAACATTAACTACCAAATGCTGCTGTCTGCGTCAGCTTGTCTTTTAAGATTGACCACATACAGGGGCTTGCGCCACAATTTAATTCATTATTAAATTCATTCCATATTTTATTCAACGCATTTCGATCGTTTCCGGCTCTTAATTTATTCTTTCACATTATGTTATCTTATGATAACAATACATTCATTATCTACAAAAATAAATGTCATTCATCGAATATTGTTAAAAAAATAAAACACAACTCCAGTTAATATTTACAAACAATTGTGGAGTGAACAAGTGAACATAAGTTAATTCAATCACAACACGTTTTGCAAAGCAGTAGCTAATATGTTGAAGCAAATATTCAACAACAAAAATACAACATTTTAGATATCAGTTAAAACTACATCATTCTTTCCGTTATCTTATTATAGAATCACACGTACAATACACGCATTAAAATGTTAATTTACAAAATAACGAATGTAGAAAATGCTAAACAAATAGAAATATGTGAAGTTTGTTATGAATATATTTACATTAAACGTCATGGGAAAGTATCATCACAGTGTCTGAGCTATTGTTGTTTTAAATATATATATATATAAATTGTAAACAAACGAACATAGAATATATAAATTAATAACAAAATGTACAAAAAAAAACCCAGATCATCTTTGATGACAAGGGATATCTCTCAAAATGTTTGAGTTTTAAGTAGAGCTTAACTAGTTATTAAGCTTAAGATGAACATTTGTTCTATGTTATATATATATATACACAATAAACAGGGGTTTCAATGGTTATCTAGTTAAATCGTGTGCAATCAGGCTTGAATCAGGACCGATATACAAGTGAGATTTTTTTATGATATTCTTAGGATTGTTACCGAAGCTACGGAGTTCGTGCTTTGGGCAATGCTCTCGACATATAGCATGCCATCTCTGCTGAAAGGGACGGAGCCATATGGGAAAACCCGGTGTAATAAAGTCAATCATTTACCTTTGGACCCATTTTAAAAAAAATTCAATAAACACGCCCCCATTTCTAGCGATGTGGCACTCAAATTAACTCTGTAACTCCGTAATTTATTTGACCGCTATAGACATTTCTTCACTAATGTATAGTGAACGAGTCAGTATTTCGGCTTTGTGTCGTCATCCAAAATTCCGCTAGTCAGTATTTCGGCCCAAAAGAGCAAGGTGTTTAGTAATGTTATAATAATATTTCTAGTATTCATACCATCTAGCACGTGTCTGTGTGCGATGTGTATATGTGTGCGTGTTCGTGTGTATGTGTATAAGTGTATGCGTGTGTGGTGTGTACATATCTCCACCTGCTAACTGAAATCCGCAATTTGAACATTCATTTAACCATTTTACTACGCAATTATTGTTTTTACCTCTGGACGCATTTATATGTCAATATATACTGAAGAAGCCAGTATAATTGCTTTGCGTCATTTTAACAAATAATGCGAGCCGATATATCGGCTCTGTAGTACGAATGAGTTAACAATTGGACCAACTCTAAAGAGTCGTATTATCGACATACAATAAATTAATAAATATATATTAAAAAAACTATCTAAATAAAATACAAAAAATGGACAACTCACAACATATTTCCAGACGAGATACCCCCAAGCCCTTTATTCCCATTAGAACCATAATTGTTAATATACTTCAGAACGCATGCTCCTTCACGTGGCATGAACCTACACTGAACATCATTGGTTGGTGGTAAGATCTCGTGACCATACATGCCTGTATGGGGAGCTGTTTTCTCACCTTCTAACAATTCAAGCTTAAAACTGTTGACGATATTGACAATGAACCATTTGATTTGAAGCATGGACAGTTTCTGACCTGGACAAAGTGAGCCGAAACCGATCAAAGGATGTTTGATCTTAATTCCGTTTTTGTAGAAATCAGCATCAATAAATCGATCGTATTTGAAAGTCTGTGAATTAAATAAACAAATTTGGTTAAAATCAGAATCAAAATTACTTGCCAATTTCAAACTCACAAAAATGTAATGACAACATTCTTATAATTTTATGAAAAATTCAAAATTAGGAAAAAAACAATAATAAATGTATAAAGAAGAGAACAAATAGATATATCAAAAAGGAACTCGAGTTCAAATAAAACTGGCTAATAATGCAAATAAGAAAAAGAAAATTGAAGTTTGTTGGAAATATTCAATTTGTGCGTACGTAGTTTAATTCCCAGCCCAAAGCTTGATTCACAGCCCCCAATCGGACCTGGTTTAAACTCCGAGGCAGGCAATTTGGAAACAAATTCGTTTCCGTGGGATTTTTACGAATAGTAAAAATAGATCTCACCGTTCAGAAAGCTATGCAAACTACTGAACGTATAAGTGGTGCCTAGAAAATCAACCACTCGTTTACTTTAGTTGATGGCTACGTCCTGTAAAGGATATGCCACCATTTTTCATCAACTTTAAAAACTTGAAAAGTCTCGTACAAAACGAAACAAACCTAAAAGCCGCTGTAGCGACTAATGGCGTGAATGATACATATTTCTTTACCTCTGCAGTGGTTAACTATATGAAATGAGTTAATTGTAGAAATTATTCTAAAACATGAACACAAAATGAGAACTTTCAATGTATAAACAACAACAGCATCATCATCTAGTATCATAAAGAAATCTTACCTCTGGATCTGTAAATATTTCTGGATCGTGGTGAAATACTGGTGGATAGATGGCTACCTTGTCTCCTTTTCTGATGTTGTATGTCTGTCCTGCTGCTGTAGTGAAGCTTGTGTCTTCTGTACACTTTCTAACCATAAAAACACCACTTGTCCAACGTATGATCTCCTTAAGGAATGAGTCTGTGAATGAGATAATAGAGAATATAGTTATTTAATAGCAAAGTTCACACGTAACATACTACCAATATAAATCATTCAACAGACCTGGTATATATATCTGACCTTGTCTATTGTCTTTTCCTAGGGGATGATGAAATTGATTGTCCACTCTTGTCATTAAGCGTACGGGAGTGAGCTTTTATTTGCACTTCATGGCCAGATGAGTCGCCCTTGTTGTGTTATATCCGTGTTTATGTAGTGTGGTTTTAATATTCTCTATCCATCTTTTTCTTAGTCTTCCCTTGGCTTTAGTACCTGATCTCCTTTTTGTTGTATGCTGTTATTGGTGGTTGGTTGTATTCCATTCTCATTAAATGTCCAAACCACTTCATTTGTTGTCTTTCAATGTATTCGGTGCATAAAGTTATGCCCACTCTGTTTCTGATGTCCTCGTTTCGTAGTCTATCTTTTCTGGTGATCCCCGCCGTTTTCCTCAAGCATTTCATTTCACACCTGGTGAAATATACTTATAATCTATTTAATATACTCAACTATTATATACAACCGATACATATATTATACACAAGAAGAGAACAATTCAAAATTGATTTGCTAGGACTCCACATTTGTAACCAGTTTTGTTTAAATAAACAAGAAGATATTTACAGAAAATTAAATTCGAAAATTTATTTCAGACAACGACTAAGAAAAGTCATCAAAAAGCTAAAAATGGATACAAGTTCTTCTTTATTATTCTTCTTTCTTTCTTTTCTTTCTTTTGTCCTTCTCTGCTTTTTTCCGCTAGGCGTAGCAGGTTTAACTGATGATCGGTTTCCGAGATAATGCACGCTCGGTCGCTTGATATGGTGTGGTATTGTGGAGTTTTAAGATGTCTGTAACTCCATCAACCCATCTTTTCTTGGTCTGCCCTTCCTCTTGATGATTCCATTTTCAGGTTGTACGCTCTTGCAACTGGTGTATTCGGGTTCATTCTGACCAAGTGGCCAAACCATTTAAATCTTTTTTATTAACCTTCTCTTAATTCGCACCATTATGCGCATTGTTTGAATCAGTTCAAGTATAGAGAGCTTAAACAAATACATATATACATAATCTGATGTCGGTTGATACAGATCAAGGGAGATAGGTATCAGACGAGGAGGGACATTTTCTGCCTGTCAGATTGAGACACATGACAGAAAATAGAAAAACAACGACAATGGGCAACAACCCGTTAACATTGTTATGACAAAAGAAGAAGAAGGTTAAATGGTTTTGTGTTGGACTGGCATAGAAAAAAGGGATCTTGATTTTTCCAAGTCAGATACTGAGTAAACAGACGAGAGTTGGGGTTGAAACATTTTTAATGAAATTGGCTTGATCAAGATTGGTATGTTTGGAGGAAATTTGTTAAAATAAGAGAAAACGTATACATATATATATATATATATGTAACAGGCAAGTGAAAGAATAGCTCGTCCAGACATGCTAATAATAAAAAAAAATATGAAAAGAGTTAAAGAACTTACCAACAACTGGTAGTTTATTTATGTCCTCTGTAGTAAACTCAGCTTCATATTCAGATTCGCTTGTTCCTGTTCTTTTCGCTTCGACAACTTCCTCCACCTCCCTCCTGACCGCAGCCATAACTTCTGCATCCTCCATCAACTTGTACATGCACCAGTAAGCAGCCCTGAACGTGTTATAGTTTACGTGAAGGAACACCAGGTTGTGGCAGATAATGTCTCGCTCTGATTGGCTGTGTAAGAGAATAAGGGCTGGCTGTTAACCACGTTTGACTATACATCTTAATACCTGTCAGCATGTGAATGAAACTTAATAAGCATTCCAAATCATGCTGTGTACAAACTTGTGTTAAGTGTAACTTTACCGCTGCATGATTTAATGACATGAAGGAGGTCTTCAATTATCTGGTTCCTACCTTCTTAATAATTATTATCGATAATAGGGAAGTCTGCAGCGAACTATGTATTAGGGACAAAATATAAATAGACTAGGAGCGTCTGACCGAATGGATTAGATCACGTCTCCTATGCAGGAGACCCGTGTTGAATTCACGGTAAGGTCAAGGATTTTTTTCTGTTGTGGGCATAAATGAAAAAAATCTTAATACGAAAAGCTTCACGGCGACTGTTCTAGCGATGCGGCCATTAAATTCCTCAGGCTCACGTCCTATCTGTCCTACACCGCCCTAAAATGAGGTACTACAGGCTGTAACGATAGTTTTGTTGATATAAATAGACTAAGCAAAGTATCCCACCAATAACTGTATCATTGTGTCTAATATAGTACCATTGTTTGGTAAACTGTGCTGTTTTCTGTTCACTGTTTGATAACGGCCTTTTGGTGGAAACGTTGCTTTAGTCTGATTTTGTGCTAGTTGATGGCTACGTCCTGTAAAGGATATGCTACGATTTTCATATATTTTTTTCAAAATGAATTTAGTTTGTATTTTGATATCTTGTCTTTAAAAATTAATAACAAATTGTAAGACAGTCTCAATTGAAATAAGCAACTTTCTTATGTATACTACATGCAACTTTAGCTTAACCTTTGCACTACGTTTTTTGATTGTGTACTTTCAGACACATTTACATTGCAATGTATGTTGAATTAACCAGTATATCGGCTTTGCGTCATCTTAAAAAATACCGAGAGCCACTGTCTTGGTTCAAAAGGACGAATGGGTTAAGCCAAATAGATCAAATATAAATTTTCAAAAATAATCCTCGCAACATCGAGTCCAGCGCATTTTTTAATATTATTGGATTAAGACAAATTAATTATTAAAATAAACCCAACATTACAAGTTCAAATAAATTTATATTATATCTGTAATTCAATTTAAGACTAAGAAATATCGATATATTTAATACTTTTCAGAAATAAATAACAGCAAAGTCAGGGAATAGTGTAAAATAGTGATAAATAATTAAATCTTTATTAAGCTTATGTAAAAGTGAGCCCACTGGTAAGGGAATTTCAGATTTCTCGTATAAGCTAGTTGGTCTTATAGTACAATTATCTGTATGAGTACTTACTGGTTTTTCAGCATGAATTCTGTAGCAAATTTGATGTAATCAGAACAGCCATTTCTCTGAACCATATCATTACTGCTAGGTTGCTGTGCAAGAATTCCTGCAGCTTCTACAGCTTGGGGAAACATCTGAACAGGCATGCCAAACCACAAGAAGTTGAAATATTTGTGGAACTGGTCAAAATTTTTGTGGAAAACCTGTGGGTGAAAACTTCCATCGGTCTCTGGGTTTCCTCGTCCGAAGATTGTGTAGAAGACAGGAGAGAAGAATGTTTTTGAAGCTAAATTTCTTAAATTATCTTGACTCCAGGAGTCCCCACGAACACTGTCATTTATCGTTGGGTGCTGTTCTAGTAATGTCGGTGTAGAAATCAAAGGCCCAGTATTGTAATCAGCAATGACATCCATCTTGGCAAGGTCATAGAGATCTTTAGTTTCCGTATCTTCTTTGTGCAATGTATTTTTCATGTTGTTAATGGTGGTTTTATTGTGTGTTGTGACTGTAGTGGAATCTGTTCCAGTCGCGGTTTGTTTGAACGCTTCAATGAGATTCTTAGAAAAGTTTTCCAGCGAAGTAAACAAATGTTTGCCATTGACTTTCTGGCCTGCTTCGCTGATCATTTTTCTGGCATCCACTATGTTGTATCCAAACACATTATTGTTCACTTGTTCTTGAATTGCATCAAAGTCAAAATTCTTTTCTTTAGCGAATCTCTCGTAGCTGTGGATGTCCAGAACCATCGTCCAATATTGGTTTAAGAATCGGATAGTAAAGACATCACCGCACTTCTTGTGAGCATCATGTAGAAATTTGACTGCATGCTGGGTAAATTGTTTACCGTTTCCCCAAAGGAAATGACCAGGAGCTAGTGGTGGCTCACCTGGTCGTCTGTGCGAAAGAGAAAAACAAATAATATGCTCATTAAGTCAAATCTACTCGCTATTAATTCTTTCATTCCGTAATTTATTTGATCTTTCGACGCATTTATTTTGCAATGTATACTAAATTAGCCACTATACTGGCTTTGTGTCATATTAAATAATACTGAGACCCGATATATCCGCCCAAACTGGCGAACGAGTTAAAACATTAAATTAGGCGTATTAAATTGGCAAAATAATGGTTCAACTATATAACAACGAATTAGCACTTTTTTTTTTTTCCTTTTCTCTAAGTTCTGTATCCTTTTCAGAATGTATGATATTAAGTGCTTATCCATTCGTATTTCTAACCCAAGTATGCTGGAGACAAGAGGGCCAATTTCAGTACTCACGTGTGGTACGTTGAGCGTGAAACTGAACCGACAGTCTTCTTGTGTCCGATTCAAATAGTGAACACTGAAAATGAAAATCGTGGCATATCCCAAAGGACGTAGCCATCAACCACAGTAAACAAGTCGTTGATTTTCTAGGCACCATTTATACGTTCAGTAGTTTGCCATTGCTTTCTGAACGGGTGGCGCCATCGTCCTTTTGTTAAATTCAACGGAAACAATTTGCAAGCAAACTGTCCGCAGCGTGATTCGAACTCAGAACGTCGGGGTTAATAGACCGAGTCACTAACTCCTAGGCCACAGACGCCACTATTTTGTTTTATTTTAAGGAAAGCATGCTATTATTGACTGCCACGTTCCTGGGAACGGTGGACGAAATATCACAACAGATAGAACGATCGATTTTCGAATCCAGCAACAAAAAGGATTGTTGGTCAAATTCCTGAAACGGAAGTTTCATAAGTGAGAAAAGGAACTGACTACGATAACCTTCTGCATACTTGAGCTTAGAAATGCCGTCATACATTTCTCACACTTCTTCTTTCTCTAGTCCTGTTCTGCCTCACATCGTCAGGATAAAAAGAAACTTCTAGAACGGGAATTTGTGTGCGCTTCATAAATATTGTCCTTCGCTGTTTCTGTTATTTCTGTGATCCCTCTTTTTTACGTGCACGACATTTTGCTTTGTATTCCATTCTGATGTTATTAGAATTAAATAAAAAATACAAATGATAAAAATAAAACAAAGACATTGGATTTAACCCATTCGATCTTCTGAACCGATTTACTGGCACATGAGCATTTTTTAAATAACGCAAAGCCATAATACTGGCCAATTCATTATATATTGCAGAATAAATGCATCCGAACGTAAAAAACAATTCGGAGCAAAAAATGTTAAGTACACGAAAGATGAGATATTATCAAGTGGGTGAAAAGATTCGGAAGAAAAGAAACGACAGTGTAAAAATAGCAGTCTCAAAATAAACAAAAACAATTATCTTATCAAACAATGTCAACGCAAATCAGATTTAGTTTGGGAATGTTATTTTGAGCGAGAACTCTGAGGTCCAAGTAAATCAAGGCCAAAACTGTTGTTACGGACTCAACAACATTGTGAACTATTACCAGTTTAGCTCCAACACATTCGTATTATTGGACAGTTTGTGGACTTCATGTCAACCTAAGTTTCTGTCCAAGCCAGAGAAAATGACCAGGGCTATGGAAAATATGTTGCTTATTGTGGAAGATTTGACAGTTACAAATATTTACTCTGAGATTGTTTTTTCCGGATGGTGGCTTTACAACCTGTTCTCACTTGACAGACAAGGACAGAATATCGTTATCTGTTTCAGGACAGGTCATAGAAGATTGAATAAACAAGCAAATGCTATGATTGTCTCTATCCGTTCTGTTTCTCTGTAGTAATTCTGATAAAACATGTCCTGCATGCAAGACTGTCCCATCTACATTCTCTATAGACATGCAAGACTGTCCCATTTTCTGTAGAATGTAGATTTTCATCTGTAAACGGCTTTTACGTCTAAAATTTAATTGGCTCTAAAGCCGTCTAAAGTGAAGGGGCTCTAAAGCCGAATGATTTAATTCATTGCACTGGGTTTTACCCCATATTGCTCAGTCCTTTTCTGTCGAAATGACAAGCCAGCTGCCGAAAATTTTGCAGAAAGAACAAACTTCGTTGCTCCGGCAACAATTTTTGAGACATTTGGAACGCAAAACAATACCACATATATCCCCATGACTTATTAAGTCCAAGATAATTTTGGTTAATTGGCATGTCACTCAAAAGGGAGAGAGGAAGAGAGAGAGAGAGAGAAAGGAAGAGAGAGAGAGAGAGAGAGGTTGTGAGTGAATATTTGACATTGATAATATATAATTCAGTTCATGCGAATGAACATAACTAAAAATAATGTCTATGATATTGAGAACAGAAAAGCACTTCAAGAAATCCGCCTTTGCATTTCATGTTGGGAAATAATGCGATCTGAAACAAAGGCGTTCAATACGTGCAGTTTGACACTTTTCGTCAGAACAATCTGCCAGAATGTGCACACGACATGTGCAAACAATCGTTCTCAGATGCAGTGTTAGCAATGTGGATCGAACTTTGGGAACTTCAGATCTGTCATGCTAATATATCGTTCTCAAAACTAAACCCAACAGAATGGTTTAAATATTGTTCCATTTTTGAACAGCTAAAAATAGTTGATTATTCTATTCTTGTTTTTTATCATGTTAGCATTATAAGACAGTTCTGGCGCATTGATGCCGAGTTTGGCCATTTGTTTTGCTCCACCTTATACAATCTTCCATTTTACACAATTTTTAATTCGTGGATTTGTTTATATATTTTTTTAAATGAAGAGTCGCCTGTGTTGCCAGGATTTGAAAAGGGAGCCGAAAATAGTAACACTGCTACCTACAAGGCATGTCGTAAGAGACGACTGAGGTAGGTGCCAATTGAAGCTACACTAGCAAATAAAAAACGTTGCAGAAATCGGATGTGTTAGCCTATTTTTAGGCGTATAACTGGCACAACGTACAATCACTTTTAGGCTTGGACCACATATAAATCACAAAGAGTGGTTAACAAGTGATCGATATGGAGTGTTCGAAGTAGATCACATATAAATCACAAAGAGTGGTTAATAAATGATCGATATGGAGTGTTCGAAGTAGATCACATATAAATCACAAAGAGTGGTTAATAAATGATCGATATGGAGTGTTCGAAGTAGATCACATATAAATCACAAAGAGTGGTTAATAAATGATCGATATGGAGTGTTCGAAGTAGATCACATATAAATCACAAAGAGTGGTTAATAAATGATCGATATGGAGTGTTCGAAGTAGATCACATACAAATCACAAAGAGTGGTTAATAAATGATCGATATGGAGTGTTCGAAGTAGATCACATATAAATCACAAAGAGTGGTTAATAAATGATCGATATGGAGTGTTCGAAGTAGATCACATATAAATCACAAAGAGTGGTTAATAAATGATCGATATGGAGTGTTCGAGTGATCACATATAAATCACAAAGAGTGGTTAATAAATGATCGATATGGAGTGTTCGAAGTAGAAAATAAAAACAAATCAACTACTTACAGTTTCCTGTAGAACAGCTTGAAGTATGCGTAGACAATAGCAACCAATAGAAGACCAAGGTAGACTGTAATGGCAACCATTGTTGATGTTAAGAATTAGAGATGAGGTGTCCTTAAAAGTTCCTGAAGTCGAACTCAAATATATTTTTTCTTTGAGCGGTTCCCTTGAGCAGCTTTAACCCAACAATTTGATGAACTTTAAATTGTAATTTGTGTATTGATTGAGTATCCTTCAGATGATTTGTCGTTACAAATGTGATGTTTACTGTTTTTGTAGAGATCTTTGGTTACACAACTTCTGAAAATAAAAATATATAGATTGACTTAGATATAAATTTAAACTGTCTACATGCAATGGGATTGCTTCAATGCGGCTTCTCCCATATAGGTCTGTCCCTTTCGGCAGAAATGACAAGTTGAGAGTGTTGCATCCGTAGCTCCAGTAACAATCTTATGAATCTCCGGGGGAAAATGAACATGTGAACTGAACGACGTGATCCAGGTTCGAACTCAAAACCTTTAGAGTGCAAGTCAAACGTTTTAACTACTTCCTCAATCTTTTAAGTGTTCAAGGCTATTAAAGGTCTTACTACGGCCTTGTTTTTCACATATGAACATGTGATTTGACCTGATGGAGGTCAACACTAATTCACATCAACTGATACACGGTGAAAGGCAATAAATATCAGCTTGTGGCAAGTCATGATCGCACCGGATCGATTAGAAGCATATCACAGCTGCCACCGCCAGCGTTGGGTGGACACTTACCACTTTATCGTATCTATTAACATATATATATGTTGTCTTGTTATGAACTTATCTGTACAATTCCCATGACTTAAGAGAAGCAGTTACAGAGAGATACGTATAAACAAATACAATGTAACCATTAAAACACTAGCAACGCCCGTGTGTAAAGGAGAGCAAAGATTTGTAACACTGCGACATACAAGCCATGTCGTAAGAGGCGACTGTGGTAGGGACCTAGGGTAGCTACTTCATAAATAAAAAGCGTGGCATAAATCGGATGTGCTGGCCTAATTGTAGAGACATAACTTGCACAACGTGCTGTGAATCTCTTGCGCAAGATTGCCAAATATGGCGTTGTAACAACACAAGAGGAACCCGTATAGCTGAGAATCATCGTGCCGTTGAGGCACAAAGAAAACGAGCTGCGCGAAAAGACAAAACACACAAGACGTACATGTCTAACCTTGATCATGTATGGGGATTGTGGTAGGGGATTGTGTTCTAGGATTGGACTCTACAGTCATCTCCGCACACACCAGAGAGGTGCAGCAACACACGTCTGAGACTGTTGTCATCATCGCTTGCGATGGACAGCTATTATTAAATCGCTTTTAGGCTCAAATCACATACAAATCACAAAGAATGGTATAACAATTGGTCGATATAGATCGATCGAAGAAGAAGAAGGAAGAAACAAAAGCATACGACCTGTGTCAATATTTTGTTTAAATGAATCAATAACGAGGCTAGTACTACGACAGTATTGTTCAACTTATTAATATCGATCTATATCTGAACATGTCTAGTCGGTAACGATGCAGACAGGTAATGATTCAAGTTAACTCTTTCGATACCACATTTGTTACAGTGTTCTGAAGACAATTTATTTGATGATACCATCATTTTCATTAAATAAATGTTTGTGCTTACATTGCTTACAGTAGGAATCACATCACACAATACAGAGGGATGTCTGTAGCCTAGAGTTCAGGTGCTCAGATCTCGTGCTGAAGATAACCGGTTGCTCCATCTTGGAACCATCCGTATATTTTTTCTAGAAATCCCTGATCTTAGTGTAGGTGAGATCAAGTTCCTAGTCCTATCGGAGATGGACGATACAACGTAAGTCCCGGTGTTCAATTTGAGCACGTAAAATAACCATTGACAGTTCAAAATCGAAAAGAAATCTACGTCCTGGCAAAATCTTTTAGAAAAAAAATTAAAAATAAAATGCCAACAAACAAAATCTTCAGTCTCTTCAAAATTACATAGGAATCATCGCCGGTGCTACGGAGTTCGTGCTTTGCAGCTGAGATTTTCCGGTGTAAGAAAAATATCTTAGCACACATGATTACTCACATAAGTGCAATGATGACGGTCCAATCAATCGGCATTAATATGTATTATACTATTAAGGTGAGCATCTATAGAATTTGTGCGAGTGTAGAGACGTTGAGACAATGGTCTGCTCAACAACTAATGCCCACAGTCCACTGCGAATTGCAGCAAAATCATCAATTCTACAGTAGCAATACTTTGCGCACAGTCCTAGAATTAGACCGACGTAAATGTATAATAGAAATAAATACAGCTGTAATCTTCGCCTCCATCTATCACTCACAGCTGCAATCTCGCTCCCATATATCACTCACAGCTGCAATATGGCTTATATCACTCCAGCGTGAGTGATAAATGTAGGCGAAGATTACAGCTGCGAGTGATATATGGAAGCGATTATTGCAGCTGTGAGTGAGAGATGGAGGCGAAGATTGCAGCTGTATTTTTTTCTATTACGCTGTAATCTTCGCCTACATCTATCACTCACGCGTAATTATCGTTCCATCTATCACAGCTGTAATTATCCTCTCCATCTATCACTCACAGCTGTAATATTCGCCTCCATCTATCACTCACAGCTGCAATAATCACCCCAATCTATGACTCACAGCTACAATAATCGCATCCATATATCACACACACACAGCTATAATCTTCGCCTCCATCTATCACACACACAGCTGTAATTATCGCCTCCATCTATCACACACACAGCTGTAATTATCGCCTCCATCTATCATACACACAGCTGTAACCATTGCAGCTATTTATCAGTCCCAGCTGTTCAAGTTCTCCACCATCAAATTTATCATCGCCTTACCACATTGCAGAGAAACATGTCCTACATGCGAGCCTGCATGCCACAGCTCTACAACTTCAACGCGACTTGTCAAAACTGGACCGACGCCATGATTGTTTTCTGTTTTCATTTATCATATTCGTGACAGTTTCTCTAAACAAAACCAGATGTTTGTTGTGTAAAGTTGATGGTTATAACTGGCGGACCTAACTGTTTCCCAGGGTCAATCAAACTACACAGAGGGGGGTATTACAGTGAACTAGGTAGTGAGACAGTGTATAAAGGTCGCATGCTTCAAAACTTTTATGTAGCAGTGGCAAGTCCTGTACAGAACGTCGTTCTCACCACAGTCCGTTTTAGAAAACTTTTGGTCTCTAGCAAGTTCCTCTGTCTTTTCCAACGTGCAAAATTCATTAGAGAAGATTAAAAATAAAATTCCTTCAAATTTATCTTTCCTATCTTCAAAATTATATAGAGGACCTCGCCGGTGCTACGGAGCTCGTGCACTGCACGATGAGAACTTCATGTGTAAGAAAGAGATCGGAGCATACACGGTTACTCATCGAAGTGTAATGATGATGCTCTTATCATATCAACATATCTATCAATCACGTTCAATGTGTCTTTATTGTCCTTTTGCCACCGTCATCTTTTATCGCCCGTGCCTTATCTTCAAGATTACTATTTTAATATATTATTAACAATTTATATATATGGCCCTTTTCGTGTTTACTGGGGGTCATTTGGAGAGAGTGTAACTGACGACATATGAGTTGGAAGCTGCTTGCTCTTGCCCTCTTGCTCATCCCTAAGTTTCTCCTCGAAAAATTCAGCACCTTGTCATATCTTTGTTGTCCCTCTGTACATCTGTCTGCTTGTCTATGTATCTATATGTCTGCCCAACCATCCTTATGTTTGTCTGTCTATCTATTTATCTATCCATCTATCTGTCTATCTACATTCCTCCGATTTACACTCACTCTATGATTGACACCATAATTTACACTCACTTCACGATGTACTCACTTCATGCTGTCTTTCGTAATTTACATTCAGGAGAAAAGACACTAAGGAGTTTGGTTTTTTGGGGTTTTTTTTCCCGATCCAGAAGCACTTGAGCTTTTTCAGCTCTTCGGCTCGGTGCCATGCACATCGTAACCCTTCGGTTCGGTGCCACGAACACCGTAAATCTGGGAATCTGTGGCTTTTTCTGTCATCCCGCGGAATTGAACCCGCACACACAGAGAGATAGTCACCCGTAGTCCAACGCGCTACGAACACGCTGGGCAGACGGGCTAACACTAAGGATTTAAGAACCCCAGGGGAAGCATCGGACACCAATGAATATGATCAATAAATATACACTGAACAAATATTAGGGTCTTAAAGAAATAAAAAATTACCAAACACAGGAGTCGAGCTACAAACCTCTACTTTCTTGTGCCACTCAATGCTATTAATTCACATTCACTACAAGATGATGTACATTCCTTTACAGCTGGTGGTAAACTAGACATCATATGAGCTATGATTCCGTACACATAACTTTATTGCACCAGTAACAACCATGTCAGCTGTCAGTCCAGGTCATCACCTGTCTCTCAGATCGCTGACTTTGCTTAGTTCCCATTTTTAACAAAGGCTTTGTTTAGTTATATGAACATTCATTTAATTAGGATTGTTTGGCATAAAGTATTACACTGAGATGTAGAGGGCAACAGAGTCATTCACATGATATGTATGGGGACATCTGAGATGAATAGTTGATAGTTTTATATAGGTATAACCTGTGTGTTACCAGGGGTCGCAAGAAGAGTAAAGAATAGTTTTATATAGGTATAACCTGTGTGTTACCAGGGGCAGCAAGAAGAACAAACAATAGTTGTATATAGGTATAACCTGTGTGTTACCAGGGGCAGCAAGAAGAGTAAATATTAGCAACACTGTGACCCACAAGGCATGTCGTAAGAGGCGACTGTGGTAGAGGTCTAGGAAGCTACCTAGTAAATAAAAGCGTCGTAGAAAAAGGATGTGCTTTCCTACTTGTAGGCTTAACTGTCAGAACCTACAATCGAGCTTAGGCTCAGATCACATACAGATCACAAAGAGTGGTCTACCAAGAAGTCGATATGGAGCGTTTGAAGAAGAAAATATAAGTATAAGGAGTCTCTGTGGCTAAGTGGTTAAGCCCTTGTCTTACGATCAGAAGGTCGTGGGTTTGAATCCGGACTGTGCCGTTCTATTCACGAGTGCATTTTTGTTCCAGAGACCCATAGGATTATTGCCGGAGCTACGGATTTCGCGCTTTCTACAATACTCTCGTCAGATGGCGTGCCATTTCTACGGAGAGGGACAGAGCCATATGGGGTCAAACCCGGTGCAATGCAGACCTTCAGCGTTAACCTCATTTAATGTGTAGGTTAGATTTACATTGCACTTCATAACGTACATTATTAAGTCATAAATTACTAACAATTAATTTGAAACAAATAATTAATTGCTATTAACTACAAATAATAATGTTTATAAAAGACATAGAGAGAAATGAGATATACATTGTTACTATATTTTAGCTTATACAACCTGATGATGATGATGATAAGAATGATAGTTTTAGTCACAGCCAACTCTAATATTGGGCAGCATAACTGACCGGGAAACCCTAACCTAGTTTGATTTGAGGGCTGGATTTTATATATGTTTGATAGAACACTGCACGCTTTTGCAATTTTACTCAATTCTGTGAGTCTATGGTTATTTATTGATGAATAATATTCATAATACTTATATTCCTTATTGTTAAACTTAACTTGTTGCATAATTTAACCTTGATTTAGCATTTTGTGTTGATTTAAAAATGAATTCGACTATATACAACAATACTGGAATGCAGGGTCACGTGACGGTTGTGGTCTCATTTACTAGAAATTTTACCCGAGTCCGATGGCAGTGTGAGGTTATAGTTTGGATGTGGTTTTAGTAATACTCAATGTATTTATTGCAAAGTAAAGGCTGCCGGCTTGATGTTGACCACATCGTCCATCGTGTACCGACGGTCAATGAAAAAAATTCGGGCATAACACCGTTTTTCCCGACACACATGGAGGTATGAATACGAGTTTCCTTTCTCCTTCTAACCATTTATATAATCGTAACAACACACAGAAGTAAACTACTCTTACTATTTTGTGTCCCACATTTCAGATATTAAGTAGGTCAAAGGTCTGGGTCATATTGGAAGATGGACGATAGTTAGAATGCTATTTTTACTAACACTTTTGAAGTAGCTCAACTAAAATGGTGGATGTACATTTTGAGGTCACAGTTCCTAAGCTTCCTAAGCTGTGTTAATGAAATCTGGTCTTTCAGGTGCGCCGTATGTTTTAGCCCACACTCAACTTTGTCACTTTTTGTCATACTTATGTCATAGTTCGGCGATGCACGGAAACATATAGATCTGAGGTGGTCAGACCGAACCAGATCTGGCGTAAACCGTGCCGAGGCTACGGTAATACTGAGTGCATCGGCAATTTGGACAAAGACAGGTATATTTACATACTAAATTTTTTTAACTTAACAAAAAACTTGTTCCTGCCTGTCATACCTCTTTTTGTGTGTGTGTGTGTAGGGCGGGAGGGATATGAGCTTGTAGAAATTAATGGCCGCATGGCTAGTACAGTCACCGCAAAAATGTTCAGTATATAATTGTTTCTTTCTGACCTATACAGATTTTTTTCCGATCCAGAAGCACTTGAGCTTTTCAGCTCTTCGGCTCGGTGCCATGGACATCGTAACCCTTCGGTTCGGTGCCACGAACACCGCAAATCTGGGGAATCTGTGGCTTTTTCTGCCATCCCGCGGAATTGAACCCGCACACACAGAGGATAGTCACCCGTAGTCCTACGTTCTACGAACACGCTGGGCAGACGGGCGCCCTATACAGATAAAAACCGTCTTGGCTTTATAATGGATTGAGCCTGGGTCTCCCGGGTGGGAACTGCGCTCTAATCCATTCAGCTAGATGCTTCACACGGTATTACATTAGCGAGGACATATAAATAATTAAATTAGAACAATATCAACAGTCGACATCTCTACGTGGACATTGTTTCTTCTCTACGTCATTTGCTCGTGAGAGCGACAAGTGCTCATGATGTTGATGGTACAATTCAGTTTCAATATAACTTCTCTAACCAAAAAAGTTCTTCAATTGTTTTTACTAATTTATTTTTCAACAGAATTTTGAAGCTTAGTTCTGATTGCACTTCATGAGTTTGTGGTGTGGAGCTAAGATGTTCGTCTCACAATCCTAAAGCATTCGGTTCGCTTCCATCTTGAATATATCGGGATATTTTTTCTAGTGAGTCTGATTTCAATGTAAGTAGGGACCTTCATCCACGTCATCAAGATGAACATCTAAGTGGTAGAGCACTTACACGATAACACCGGCGACGATTCAAAAATTTCCCCCAGCTTAGAAATTGCACACAAATTTTCAGCTGAACTACCGAAGAATCTACTGCACTAGGAATTGAACAAATTTAGATTAATCTAATCTTTTACAGTAGTAGAATTCCTTCAAGTCTTTCCTTGGAAACTTCATCTTTGAACGCTTGATATCAACCACTCTTTATGATTTGTATGTGATCCGAGCCTAAGAGCGATTGTACGTTCTGCCAATTATGCGGCAACACATGCTACTTCTGGGCCGCATGTTTATTAACTAGGGTAGCTTTCCTAAACCGCTACCTGAGTCGCCTTATACGACATACATTGTAGGTTACAGTGCTACTATTCTTTGCTCCCCTTGAGATCCCCGACAACACACAGGCGCCTCGTAAACAAAAACGAACAACGTACAAACGACTTTCTAATTTTCTTTAGTCATGCTTGTATAACTTCAACAATCATATTTTCTCGGTTTGTGTTCCCACTTCGCGGGCCGATATGACAATGTTGGACGTTTATATTGTCTATTGGATACACACCTCTCGCTGTCCTCTTTTTCATATTTTCTTTGTACTTCTTTTTCAGATCCATGTGCATACTCAGCGAATCGACAATTTATTGCTTTTAAGTTAAGAGGTTTACAGAAAATATGTGAAGAACGCAGATCACACGCGGGCCTGTTTGATTTTTGTATGCTTGTTTGTATAAATGCGTTTAAAACTGCCAAATGTCAAAGTGTTGCGTTACAAGAACTTTGATCATTTAAAATATTTTATTTTTATTTTTGAAATGACTTGACTGCTGTACAATCAACTTTTCTAACTGTTTTCCCTTTTTATCTACCTTAGTATTGTAATTTACTGAAGAATGCGTATTGTTGTTACATGGAAGTGCTTTCAATCTATGTGTGTGTGTATATATGTATGTGTGTGGGCATGTGTGTACATGTATGTGTGTGATATGTATGTGTGTGTGGTGTGTATATATGTATGTGTGTGGGCGTATATAAGTATGTGTGCGTGTGTACATATGTGTGTGTGTGGTGTATATAAGTATGTGTGTGGGCGTGTGTATATGTAAGTGAGTGGGCGTGTGTACATGTATGTGTGTGTGCGTATATAAGTATGTGTGCATATGTACATATGTGTGTGTGGTGTGTATATATATATATACGTGTGTATGTGGTATACGTATATATGCATGTATGTGTGCGGTGTGTATATATTTTTTTTTTTTTTTATCCGATCCAGAAGCACTTGAGCCTTTCAGCTTTTCGACTCGGTGCCATGGACATCGTAACCCTTCGGTTCGGTGCCACAAACACCGTAAATCTGGGGAATATGTGGCTTTTTCTGCCATCCCACGGAATTGAACCAGCACACACAGAGGGATAGTCACCCGTAGTCCAATGCGCTACGAACACGCTGGGCAGACGGGCTGGTGTGTATATATATATATACGTTTGTATGTGGTATACATATATATGCATGTATGTGTGCGGTGTATATGTATATATATATATATATATATATACGTTTGTATGTGGTATACATATATATGCATTATGTGTGAAGTGTATAAATAAGTGTATGTAAGTGTCGTGCGTGTGAAATCTACGTTGTATCGGCATTTTATGTTAGGATTAGGAACTTGATTTTTCCTAAATTGGGATCAGTAACGTCAGGAAAATAGAAAATCACTCCATGCGAAACACGAACATAGTAATTTGGGAGCATGATGCAAGTAAGGTACCCACAAGAAGAAGAAGTAGAAGCGGAAAAGATTACTATTTCCCAAAAAAAAATTTCTTCTTCAAATGTAGAACCCAGAATGCATATTTATATGCAATTTCATTTGTTGGTACATATTTAATAAGGCAGTGGAAAACACATTATATGTGCTTTTTAAATATAAGCCACTCGTGTCTTGCCGAGGCCCTCAAATGCAGCAAAGAATAGTAACACTGCGGCCTACAAGGCATGTCGTATACGGTGACTGAGGTAGGTGCCTAGGGAAGTTACCCTAGTAAATAAACAGCGTGCAAAAATCGGATGTGCTGGCCTACTTTTAGGAGCATAACTGGCACAACGTAAAATCGCTCTTAGGCTTGGACCACATACACATCAGAAAGAGTGGGTATCAAGCAGTCGCTATGAATCGTTATAAGAAGAATCTAAGGGTTACAGAAGAGTCGTCCGATACAATGGACAGAAGTGAGAACAAATAGATCTATCCAGAAAGAACTCAAAATCGAAGAAATATGGCGGATTCTACAAATAAGAATGAGAAAATTGAAGTATTTCGGACAAATAAAAAGACACGAAGTAGACCATTATAGAAGAAGGCATCCAGAGAAAGAGGAGAAAAGGAAGACCACGAATAAGATGGATTAAGGTTGTAACTGATAATTTGAGTATGACGACTGCAGAGATAGGACATCTGGTCTATGAGAGAAAGAAATTTCGAAGGAAAGTTAGTGTGGCAAAGTTCTGCTCAGGACACGCTACTAGATGATGATGATGATACATACTTAGATAGTCAGTTTTAATATTTAGATCGCGGTGACTTTGAACTTTCTTCATCAAACAAAACTCGATTAAATCAACGTGATCTTTTCCAAGGGAAACTAGCTAGACTGTACAATAAATAATTCAACGAGAAATTCATTTTTTTTTTTAGTTTTAAATGTAGCAATATCGCGTGATGCAACACTTAAGATATGTAAGAGATGACCTTAGATCGATGGGTCAGGTTAAACCGATAATACAATCAACTTCAAATCAAGGTATGCGCTAGTTATAAGTGTGGTTGTAGTTAACCTATTGCATACCTTAAACTACTATAGTGGCATACACATGTGAGTCATTCACACGACTAGCCGCTACACTATCTTTTAACATAGAACACTTTCTTGTATTACTATATAGAATACAATTTCCGTACGATAAAAGTGGCTTGTGAATATCTTTCATGAAGGTTTCCAATGAATAAGGACATTGATATAGCTGCCACCAGGCCTTTTCCGAGAACACATTTTAGAGTTCTTATTCGTCTTCTTCAAACGCTCCATATCGATCACTTGTTATTTGTATGTGATCCAAGCCTAAGAGCGATTGTACATTGTGCCAGTTACAACGCTTTTTATTTACTAGGGTAGCTTCTCTAGGCCCCTATCTCAGTCGCCTCTTACGACATGCCTTGTAGTTCGCAGTGTTACTATTCTTTGCTCTCCTTGCGGGCCCAGGCAACACAAGGACGTTTTAGAGAGTTCAATAAGTTAAGTCCTATCAGTGCTTTCAGCATATTTAATTTGATGTCAGAGATTGCGTGAGGACGAAGAAATAACATATGTCTACCTGACGCTGCAGAAAAAGAAATCAATATTGCATATCGATATATAGATGTACATCGCTGTTTTAAATTTAAAATATTTACATCTAATATTTGTTACGGAGTTAATACAAGTACAAATGAAATTTGAGTTTTCATACTGAGTGGTATATGGATAGAGAGTGAAATTTGAGTTTTCATACTGAGTGGTATATAGGATAGGATAGGAGTGAAATTTGAGTTTTCATACTGAGTGGTATATAGGATAGGATAGAGTGAAATTTGAGTTTTCATACTGAGTGGTATATAGATAGAGTGAATTTGAGTTTTCATACTGAGTGGTATATAGATAGAGTGAAATTTGAGTTTTCATACTGAGTGGTATATAGGATAGGATGTAATTGAGTTTTCATACTAGTATATGATGATAGTAAAGAGTTCATCTAGGATATGAGATAGATTTGAATTAATAGGGTATATAGATAAGTGAGTTCATACTGGTAATATGATGATAGAATGATTCATCGTGGTATATGGATTATTTTTCTCTGTGGTTTATGATGTGAAATTTCACTGTGGTATATGGATAGGAATTGAGTTTAGGTGGTATATAGATAGATGTAAATTTGGTTTCATCTGGTGGTATAGATACCCAGTATTTTACTTATTTTCTTTGGCCAACCACACACAAAGTTTGATGTCGTCAACATCAAATTATTTGCTGGTACTACTAAGTTTCTCTGGTATCAATGGGAGGCTGGGTAGACCTCAGTGTCGTTTGATGTTAACAAAATATTCAACTAGTCTAAAAGGAAAGAGTGGTATGGATAAATTACTTGCAGGGCCTATTAAACTTATAACGATATCAGATAAATATATATATATAAATCAAGTGCACCGTGCTAGCCTGGCTCTTGAAATTGTGAAAGAAGTGTTATAATTACAACTAATGAAATAAGACAGTAGTGGGGAAGATAAATATATAGAGGAAAGTGAAATGAGTAGTTGAGACTGAAACAGTGTTACCCATGATACTAGCAAAAGCTATGGTAGGTTTACAAAGTATATCAACAGATTAAATCACCGTTTCTACCAAAGAGACGTCATCAAGGAGACGAAAACATACACAATAATAGCAAAACGTTATGATAGTTTTACAAAGTACGTCAACATATTAAATCGACGTTTCTACCATAAAGACGTCATCAGGAAAAGAAAATCATACAAAATACAATGAATATCGTGTACGATGTCATATAAAATTATAACTACAAGTAGAAACGTAACGTTGAGCCATCATATCTAGTATAAAAGCGTGATAGTAAACGGAACAAAAGTAATATAAACATCTTAAAGACAGAAACAAGAAATATATGAAAATTAGCGTATGAAATTTGAAGAAAAATATATTCTGATAATAAACAGAACAGTAAAAAAAAAAAGACTCCAAAATAAGTTATTGCTCCCTAAGATATAGAGTAACTATTATATTTAACTGAAAATAGAAGTTAGTTTTTAGAACAAATATACGTATAGTTTTTGTTGTGTTTATAATAAATAAATTTGCATAATGATAATAAAAACAAAGAACAGAGGACAGAATTGTATGTGCTACCAACACTGTTGGACTATATAAGTTCAATAGTTACCTCATTAACATTGCTTTGTATGCATTTTTAAAGAACAGCTGTGGAAGCTGTCATGATGTATCTAGATAAACCAACAGGGAAATACGTACAGACGTAGTTTGACTGAATGAAGACAGAACAAAATCAACAACACAGTTACGGCTTGGCCCAGAAAGGCTTTGATCAAGTTATGTTTTTGCATACTGTTAATGTTATTGGTTACTAAACTGACGTCATTGTACTCCAGGCAGACCCATAGCGCTCTGTCTCCCCAACAGATATCGAAGAGTATGCATACTGATGGTTCCCGTGGCTCACTGATTAAACAAACTCCCTACTCTGCCCCTAAGGTATCCAATTCTACTTGTACACCGGGTATACTGTAAATGTGTTTTGATTAGAGTAAAACATGATTACTTTCGTATCTATATCATTCTAATTTTAACATCACCGCTCCGACTTTTGTAAATCAGATTTCTTGTTTCTTTGTTATACGTGGATTATGGCCTATTTATGCCGAGGCACGCCTATTCAACCTAAGAACGTGTCTTTTTGGTTATATTAGAGATTGTAGACCAAACATTATTATACAAAAATAAAAATTAACTCTTTGTGGAGAATCAAAGCATATGTAAGTATAGCCACCTATTCGATCTAAATCACATTGTCACTATCAGTTGAGGTATGTAAACGGATATAATTATGTAACGAAATCTTATCTATTGAAATTATAATAAAATACTACAGTTTACGTGTGTTTATATGCAGGATATTCTATCTTATCTTAGCAGATAAAAACAGCTGGTTAAGTGTAACAAACACTTAAAACAAATGATAAGTATGTGTACCTTGAACTGTGTGTGTGATCCGTTTCCTGGTACCGAAGGTCTTGTCTGCGGTGATGAAATCCTGTTCCAAATACACGACCCTTCACAATGTTAAGTATATTAATGAAGATTTCAAGTAGGTGAGAAACAATTCAAGTCTGTTCTCATTTAGTTGTATTGTATCCAACCAACCAACATTTAATCAAACGTTTCTGATAAGTTGGGATTTTAGATTCGAATTTATAGTAGAAAAAGAGGCGGTCACACATTGGAAACCGTATTGATTGACAGGTTTCTATCCAATCAGAAGCCCGCTTTGCCGGATATGACGAACATTGCCCAGTAGTGTTTATATACTATGAATAGAGAATATGGCCGGAATCAAGAGCAGTGAGGGGTGGTGGGTGGTGTTTTTAACTGGTGGTTATGGAACCCCAAAATGGTCAAGTTCAATTTTCTAAAGATTAAACTTCTAGAATCAACGTGGATCAAGTTTAATTGAAGGTATATTAATATTCGTCATCATCATCAAGTAGCCTGTCCTTTCTGGAAGTTGGCTTTCAAGATAGCAGCCCTGAAAAACTCTATTATGTGCAAGATGCTCCACGTCAACAGCAGTCATTTTCAGCTCATCAATTACATCCTGCACCCATTGTCTTCTAGGTCTTCCTCTCACTTTTCTCTCAGGCATCGTGTCTTCTATTTTCGGGCACTCATGTTGTTTAATGTGTCGGAAATATTTAATTTTCCTTGTTTTTCTTAAAAATCTTAACCTGAAGAGCTTTAGGCGACTGACTGGCCATGCAGCCATTAAATTCATCAGGTTGACGTTTCATCAGTTCTACACCGCCCTAAAAAGCGGTACAACGGACAATAGCCACAGTTTTAATAACCAACTATCTTTAATATGAAGCTGTTGCAGAACAGAAGTATTTGTTCTTCTCTCTGTGTATGATATTCTAAGTATATTAATATTACTGAATAGAATTTCAAGAAAGAAAAACAAAGAAGTTATTTGGTAAGTAAGGATGGTAGCGCTTAATGAAAGAAATGTTCACATCATTAAGTTAATCAACATACAAGATGGTTGAAAACGCTGCAAGTCTCATGCTGACCACTTGTTTATTTGTACAAGAAGAAGAAGAAAGAGAAGAGAGAACGTTGTATTTTTTTAATCAAGAATGAAGGATGAGAAATAATAAAGATAAGTAGCAGAAGATGGCGATGGATAGGACACACACTGAGGAAACCCACTGACAGCATCTCCGATGGAACCCCTAGTGCAATAGAGGTAAAGGAAGACACAGGAATACCTGGAGACGGGAGTTGGAGACGGAATGCAAGAAAATAGGAAGACAGTGGAGAGTTCTGGAAAAGATGCACCTGGATAGCCTTGAAAAGTCTTGGTTGAGGACCTATGCCTCCCTAGTGGAGAAGAAGAAGAAGAAGACCATTAATTATCACCATTATAAAAGTTCAGAGAATGGAGTGGATATAGTATATCAAAAGAGAACAGAGATTAAAATATTACATAAATAAAAGGAAGGTAAATAAACCAAGAAGCAGACCATGGACACGATAAAGAGATAGGTTGCCTCTATGAAGCTGCATGTCAGTTGGAGCTCTTCGTGAGTTTCCGGAGGTCTCTGTGGCTAAGTGGTTAAGCCCTTTTCCTTGGGAGTCGAAGGTCGTGGGTTCGAGTCCGAACCGCGCCATTCTGTTCACGAGTGCAGTTTTTCCAGAGACACCTAGGATTGTTGCTGGAGCTACGGAGTTCGTGCTTTGGGCAATACTCTCTGCAGGTGGCGTGCCAGATCTGCGGAGAGGGACCGAGCCGTATGGGGTAAAACCCGGTGAAATGAAGTCAATCCTTCGGCTTTGAAACCTTTTGAAACCATAGTTTACTCTTCAAGTTTCGTTCATGAGGTCATTTTTCCTTTTGTTGGTGTATGTGTGATGCACATGACTGCAATATATGTTCTTTAGTCTGTGTTTCTGTCTGACAAGCACACTGTGCAGTCTGAGCAGGCTTTGTTCTGTGTACGTGATGGTCGAACCTGCATTTTCCTGTTCCCATGCGAAAGATCAATTGACACTTTTTGTGCATAATTATTTTAGAATAAAACAGATGAATATATAAAGTACTGAACATCAGTAGTGAACTTTATCAAGAAACAACAAATTAAATGGTTCGGCCACATAAGCAGATTACCAACAGGCAATGCGCCACAAAGAGCAATGTTACTGCGATAGAGTAGATACAAAGCAAAAGGCGAGCCACGCAAAAGGTGGACCTCCGAGATAACAGATGCGACGAAAGACACTATTTATGAAGCATACACAAAAGCCTGTGCTAGAAATCTCTTCTTACCTTGAAGCTGTGAGACAAATCAGGATTGGAGAAGAGAAATAAAGTCAAAGTACATAGAGAGGCTCGCTCCAGGTGTCTCATTTTTCACCTGAGCTGAAAGCAAACAGGATTAGAGAATAGGTAGATAGATAGATAGGTAGGATATATAAAATAGCGTTTTTAACTAGGGACATTTTGAAATATTCTCGGCAAAACTCTCGGCAGGTGGCGTGTCATTTCTGCGGATAGGAACCGAGTGCATATTGGGTAAATCCTTGTGCATTGAAGTCAATCCATCAGCTTTAGACTCTTTATTTTGTACTCAACAGTGTCATGTACATTGGTCTTCTCTTTTCTTATGTTTTCATTAACTTTTTCCTGATCAATATTTTAGTATTACTTCGTTGTCAGGTGGATAGTTATATTTTTGTCAATGTTAATAATCATTGTTTACACTTTCAAGTTTTCTACAACATTTTGCTACAATCTGACTAACTATCAGTGGCGGAACGTCATTAAGGGCCAGTGGGGCCGGGCCTCACCAAAAATATTGCATAACGTGTATTTATTATTTTATAAATTAAAATATAGTAACCAAAAACCATGATTTACCCGGGAAAAAAAATGTCTGGCCCCTTTTCAAAAAAATGATCACGAGCCGCCACTGCTAACTATAATAAGATACAATTAGAGAGAGATAGTTGGTCTGAGATAGATTGTTGTAATGTGAGACATCGAATGCAAAAGAAATATTTTGAATAATGTGACTGAGCAAAAACCAAAAATCAATTTTGAGGAACTGAAATATTTTTAAAGTTGTGAAGGGATTTGATCATAAAAGTTAATAATAATGATCATTTCAACAGCTTCTGGGGGACATATATCTTCAGTAAAGGAAATTCTTTCTGTGTTTGCTATCGGTTTCATTGTGTTTTCATTACTTTTTTCAGTTCTCTTTTTTTATTAATATCTTTAGTCTGTTTCTTTGTCTTTCCAAACTCCAGAACGTGACGTACATTGCTTGCAAACTCCAGAACATGACAGACTTTGCATGCAAACTCTAGAACATGTCTGACATTGCTTGCAAACTCTAGAACATGACAGACATTGCATGCAAACTCTAGAACATGACAGACTTTGCTTGCAAACTCTAGAATATGTCTGACATTGCTTGCAAACTCTAGAACATGTCTGACAATCTTTGAAACTCAGAACATGTCTGAGGATTGCTTAAAAGCTCTAGAAATGTCTGACATTTGGGCAAATCTTCTAGGAACATGACAGGTCATTGTTTCATTAAGTCTCTTTAGAATATTATCTGTACTTGTCTTCCAAACTCTAGAACATGTACGACATTGCTTGCAAACTCAGAACATGACATACTTTATGCAAACTCTAGAATCTGAAAAATTGCTTGCAAACTCTAGAACATGTCTGACATTGCTTGAACTCAGAACATGTCTGACATTGTTGAACTCTGAAATGTCTGACATTGCTTGCAAACTCTAGAATATGTCAGACATTGTTATATTATTCCTTGAACTTCTCAATGTATGTCTTATGCAAAATCATTATCTTTTCTGACGTTTTACTGTGATTGTTTGGTTCAATCGATTAAATACAGCACATCAGAAGAAACCAAAATCTACGGTAAGGTGGAGAACATGTACTGCACCACATCATTTATAGAAGTCTCATTTCTTACTAATCGAACTATCACTCACAGGAAGAACAATGGAGAAGTTCCCATAACTCAATGTTAAACAAAAAGTTGGGCAATTAATGTGTGATAAAATATGAACTGAGGTCAAACGGGAGACCGTAGTTTTGTCTGTCCGGAAATTAACTGTGTGAAGAAAAGTTGGCGAGACTGGTGATTGTAGTCAATTATTCTTGTTGGTTTCAGCACCTTGAGATTCGCTATCAACCGTGACTTTGAGTTACCTGCTGATCATCCGCCGCAGACGCTCCAGGTGATAACGATTTTTAGGATGCTAGAGCTAGCCACGTGGGTGGCTGCTCATCCAAGCAGCCATTTGTAGTGTTTACCGCATTATTATCAATGATAAATTCGTTCAAGTGGTTAGTCAGTAACAAAGACATAGAATCTTGCTATGAATGTATTGATGCTGCGTGGATAGTCATAAATCATTTAATGAATACGAAAATCCCAGCCACTCCTCACGACGGAAGATGCAAACACACACGTTGTGGCCAAAGTGTCTCACCGGGCTTAGTTTCCGCTCGGTAAGTGGTCAATTCTGCGCCACACATGAAGTATTTTATAAATTGAATAACCAAGTGTAGTGGTTATGATTTCACGCTGTGACCAGCATGTGCAAATTCCCGCCTAGGAAATATGTTTCTCCTTCACAAATAATAAAACAAAATAGCCACATACATTTGTAAACACAGAATGTGACAAACATGCTTTTCATAAAGGAAATATTATCAATGAAAGTATAGTATCTGCACTGAGATTGACAGAAAGATGGATCAAAAGTTGTACGTGTCTAAGGATCTAAAGCTGCAGGATTGACCGCCTGTCCAACGCGTTCGTATCGCGTTCGACGACAGGTGACAAGCCCCATGTGATTACGGTTCAATTCCGCGGCCTGGCAGAAAAGTCACAGGTTATTCAGATTTACGGTGTTCGTGACATTGAACCGAAGGGTTACGATGTCCATGGCACCGAGCCGAAGAGCTGAAAGCTCAAGTGCTTCTGGTTCGAAAAAAAGGCTTTCGCGGTGTAGGATTCGAAAGGTGTAGGATTGACTTCACTGCAGCAGGATTTACCACCTATTTCTCGGTCCCACTCCGCAGAAATGGCACACCATTTGCCGAGAGAACTGCACAACTCACAAACCCCGTAGCTCCAGCAACAATCCTAGAGGTTTCTGGAAAAAATGAACTCGTGAACAGAACGGTTCGGTTCGGATTCGAACACACGATCTTCTGAATGCAAGGAAAGGGCATAACTACTTAGCCACAGAGACCACCCCCACACCCCTCGTTGCAGGTATATGACTATGCACCTAAGAGACAGAATAAGGTGTGGGTTTAACGACTGATCAACATAAACCACCAGAAATGCTTATTCTTCGACCTGCTGTTAGATATTGTGTTTCTATAAGTCTATACATAGTGATATTGATTGGCTGATTGATTGGCTGAATCATCATCATTACACTTCGGTGAATAACCATGTGTGGCCCGATCTTTTTCTTACACTAAATGAATATCTGAGCTGTAGTGCACGAACTCCCGATGCGAGGGTCCCAGATGTAATTTTGAAGATTGTGAAGATATTTGTGTAAGAATTTTATTTTTACTCTTTCCTAATGAATTGTGCCCGGTCAACGGCTTTCCAGCCTGCTCTTCTCAATTTTTAGCTTCTGAGGGTTCTTTTACGTGCTCAAATTGAACATGGGACCTACTTTTTATCGTCCGTCTCCGATATGATTAGGATCTCGATCTCACCTTTACTGCGATCAGGGATCACTGGGAAAATATCCTGATGGCTCTACGAGACGAACCGGTTACATTTGACTCAAGAGGCGAGCAAGTAACCTCTACACTACATGAGAAGAATGGACATCTTTCAGCTTCAATGCCCCTGCAAGATTATGAGGTGGTACGACAAGAAGCCAACTCTGAAGTACTGCAACGTGCAGCATTTCTTCCATGGTAAATGTATGAGAAGAAATGGACATCTTCAGATCAAAATGCCTCCTGACAGGTTTTTTTGAACATCAGGTAGGAAAGACTCCAAGGTAGAAACTGCCAGATATACCATTTCCCATGGTTGAACAATGGTCAGCAGTAGAAGACTAGTACGGTATGAGTGAAGAATGGAAAATAGCCGCATTTCCTGACAGGTGTTATTCTGTAAACTTTCGGAAGGGAAAAGACTGCAAGGTAGACAACTGCTCAGATATATGTCCTGTCTGTGTGTTGTAGGGTTTCTCAATGGGAGCAACGAATAGTAATAATGCGACTTACAAGGCATGTCGTAAGAGGTGACTAAAGTATCGGGCTAATAAAACTAACCTAGTAAATAACAAGCGTCTCAGAAATCGGATGGGCTAGCCTACTTGATGAGCACAACGTACAATTATTCTTAGGCTCAGATCCATCAATCAAAAGTGGTTTAACAAGTGGTCGATCTTAGGCTCAGATCACATGCAAATCACAAAGAGTGGTTTAACAAGTGGTCGATCTTAGGCTCAGATCACATACAAATCAAGATGGACAAGTGGTATTAAGACATGAAAAGTGGTTTAACAAGTGGTCGATATATTGAGTTCGAAAAGGAAGAAATATGAGGCCTCAATGACTGAGCTTTTCTATCGGTTCCAATAAATCGGAACAAAACTAGCAGATAACAGAGTTATGTGGAAAAGAGGATTACGCAAAGATACATAATCTTCTGAATAGAGACAGGGATGAACTGAAAGACAAAAGAGACTTCTTCTTCTTCTTCTTTGCGTTCGTTCTTTACGACCAATTTGAATCACTCTTTGTGATATGTTTGATCTTTGCCAAGAACGTGTATACGTTGCCATTGGTTTGGTAGGCCCCTAAACGCATAGACCTACACATTTAGGACATGTGCATCCGATTTCATCCATACCCTCTTAGCCGCCTCTTACGACATGCGTGGCAGGTAACAGATGTTCTGTTCTTTACACTCTAAATTTGGGCCCCGGTAGCCACTCGGGCGGCAAGAGAGACAAGCGCAAACTCAGAAGTTATCACAGCTGTAGACTCCCCAAATAAACGTCTGTAATGACGAAAAGAGCCAAATATATATTTATATATGAATGAAATATGTTGGTCCCATTAAACGACACAGTGGTTTGGAGAGAACGGTAATGGAGAGCATGGTTTCTGGAGTACGAGTTAGGGGACGGCCAAGACGAAGATGACAGCAGCACATCAAAGGGACATTAAACATGACGCTGAAGGACTTAGAAGAGCTTGCTAGAATTTTTCGGACGGGCTGTAATGAAAAGGACATGCTACTTGATGCTGATGATGATGTATATGTGCTTTCACACACAAGCAAACTGGGAGTTTAAATACATTATCATCAAATAGCTTGTCCTGAGCAGAACTCTGCCACCCCAACAGTCAATCAGAATTTATCTCTCTCATAGACCAGATGTTTTAGTTCATTTCATGTTCTGCATCAAATTACATACTTTGGTCACATCAAGCGTCACGATGGCCTGGAAAGAACAATACTAGAGGGCAGGGTCCCAGGACAGAGGCAGAGGCAGACCAAGAAGAAGATGGCTACAAGATATTAAAGAAACCATGAACATGACCATAGACGAAGTGGGCGAACTGGCAAGAGACAGAGTAAATTTCAGATGTGCTGCAAAGAGAGCAACGTCCTATAAAGGATACGCACCTTGATGATGAGACCAGACGTCCCGCCTCTGCAGCCGTCATGTTCAAACCATCAGTTACATCCTGAATCCAACTTCTCCCCGGTATTCCTCAGTGCCGGAATGCCTCCTTCCATGATGGTCTTCTCCAGCCCCTTGTATCTTTTTATATGTCCAAAATACCTCAATTTTCTCCTTACTAGTTTCACATCGAAACAATAGTTACATATTGCTTAACAATTTTCATTTGTATTTCCTCCAAATGCAAAAATTTGCTATATTATGTTTATAATTGTTCGTTCCTTTTGTTAACAAAAGTCTGTTCATGAGAAGATATAATGTTACTCTAAACTCTTTGTTTACATTTGATTGTGGGGATAAAGAAGAAGATTATGAATATAATGTGAATATTAACACGTAGATGTTGAAGACATGGGTGGGAGTATGGGGGAAATGTAGGAAATATAACAACACTTCATATGTCAGATCATACGTGGGTGGATTGGTAGGTCTTTGCTAAATTTAGAGTTAATGAATGGGATTGAATGTAAGTCAAGATGTTACCAAAGTGGCCGTGTTATTGTTACTACTACTACTACTATTATTACTACTACTATTATTAATACTACTACTACTACTACTACTACTACTACTACTACTACTATTACTACTACTGCTGCACTGCTACTACTACTGTGACTGTTTTAACCACTATCGCACTACTCTGCCTACTACTACTACTACTGCTGCTACTACTACTACTAATACTACTACTACTAATACTACTACTACTACTACTACTAATACTACTTCTGCTACTACTACTAATACTATTACCACTACTACTACTGCTACTACTACAACTACTACTACTACTTCTACTACTACAACTACTATACTAATGCTATTGCAACTGCTTGTGTGACTGTTTTAACTACTGCCGCTGCTACTGCTGGTGCTGCCGATACTACCACTGCTACTACTAAAAATGTTAATTGCATATCCTTTACAGGACTTTGCGAATCAACCCTAGCTTTTTAATGCTGTTTGTGATTTTCTAGGCATTATTACGTTCAGTAGTTTGCCATTGCTTTCTGAACGGGTGGTGGCATCGTCCTTTTGTAAATATCCACGCGAAACAATTTGCAACAAAACTGTCCGCAGCGTGATTCGAACTCAGAACGTCGGGGTTAATAGATCGAGTCACTATCCCCAGGCCACAGACGCCACCCTACTCTACTACTACTACTACTACTAATACTAATACTACTACTACTACTACTACTACTACTAATAATACTACTACTACTAATACTACTAATACTACTACTACTACTACTACTACTAATACTACTACTACAACTATACTAATGCCACTGCAACTGCAGCTCCAACTGCAACTGCTGCTGCATCAGCTACTGCTACTACTACTTCTACTGCTAGGGGTGCAGCTGTTGTTGCCACTGCTAGTACTACTGCTGCTACTACTACTTCTCTGCTAGGGTGCAGCTGTTGTTGCCACTGCTAGTACTACTGCTGCTACTGCTACTATGACTGCTACTGCTAATGTTTTTACTGCTACTTCTACTACTCGCTGCTGAGAACTATTGCTCTCCTACATTACTACTACTACTACTACGGCTACTAATAATCTACTGTTACTGCTACTACTACTACTACTACTACTCTACTCTGCTTTTGCGTTGCTACTACTACTACTATTACTGATACTAATGTTTCTGCTACAATTACTACGCTGCTGCTGAACATTGCTACTACTACTGCAGGTCTACTAATAATACTACTGTTCTGCTACTACTACTACTACTACCACCACTACTATTACTACTACTACTACTGTTGCCGTTGCTACTACTACTACTATTACTGCTACTAATGTTGCTGCTACAATTACTACTACTGCTGCTAGAACTATTACCAAAACTACTACTATGATTACTACTTCTACATTATCAAATTAATATTACTGCAACTATTACTACTGCTAAATAGATATCTGCGAAAAATAAGGAACATGAAATGGGACACATTCAGGAGAAGGGATGAAATCAGAGAAATGTCTAGTCAACCACTAGTAACAACTGTTATAAGAAGGAGAAGATGGAGATATGTTGGACAGACTTTGAGAAGAAATGATCAAAGAATATCAAAGCAGGCATTGAAGTGGAATGCAAAGAGAGGACAATCTAAGGAGACCCTGAAACGAACTTTGCTGAGAGAGACAAGAAATGTCGGTTTCAGTTCCATGGAGGAGATTGAGCGAGTTGCCCAGGATAGAGTGGTGTCGAGAAATTGCTTGCAGTCCCTATGTAACGTATAACGGTACGAGATGAATTATTATTATTACTACTGCTACTACAACTACTACTACTGTTGCTGTTGCTACTACAACTACTACTACTGTTGCTGTTGCTACTACAACTACTACTACTGTTGATGTTGCTACTACAACTACTACTGCTGGTGCTGTTGCTACTACAACTACTACTACTGTTGCTGTTGCTACTACAACTACTACTATTGTTGCTGTTGCTACTACAACTACTACTACTGTTGCTGTTGCTACTACAACTACTACTACTGTTGCTGTTGCTACTACAACTACTACTGCTGGTGCTGTTGCTACTACAACTACTACTACTGTCGCTGTTGCTACTACAACTACTACTACTGTTGCTGTTGCTACTACAACTACTACTACTGTTGCTGTTGCTACTACAACTACTACTACTGTTGCTGTTGCTACTACAACTACTACTATTGTTGCTGTTGCTACTACAACTACTACTACTGTTGCTGTTGCTACTACAACTACTACTACTGTTGCTGTTGCTCTACAACTACTACTACTGTTGCTGTTGCTACTACAACTACTACTACTGTTGCTGTTGCTACTACAACTACTAATACTGTTGCTGTTGCTACTACAACTACTACTACTGTTGCTGTTGCTACTACAGCTACTACTACTGTTGCTGTTGCTACTCACTACTACTACTGTTGCTGTTGCTACTACAACTACTACTACTGTTGCTGTTGCTCTACAGCTTCTACTACTGTTGCTGTTGCTACTACAACTACTACTACTGTTGCTGTTGCTACTACAACTACTACTACTGTTGCTGTTGCTACTACAACTACTACTACTGTTGCTGTTGCTACTACAACTACTACTACTGTTGCTGTTGCTACTACAACACTACTACTGCTTGCTGTTGCTACTACAACTTCTACTACTGTTGCTGTTGCTACTACAACTACTACTACTGTTGCTGTTGCTACTACAACTACTACTATTGTTGCTGTTGCTACTACAACTACTACTACTGTTGCTGTTGCTACTACAACTACTACTACTGTTGCTGTTGCTACTACAACTACTACTGCTGGTGCTGTTGCTACTACAACTACTACTACTGTTGCTGTTGCTACTACAACTACTACTACTGTTGCTGTTGCTCTACAACTACTACTACTGTTGCTGTTGCTACTACAACTACTACTACTGGTGCTGTTGCTACTACAACTACTACTACTGTTGCTGTTGCTACTAGAACTACTACTACTGTTGCTGTTGCTACTACAACTACTACTACTGTTGCTGTTGCTACTACAACTACTACTGCTGGTGCTGTTGCTACTACAACTACTACTCTGGTGCTGTTGCTCTACAAACTACTACTACTGTTGCTGTTGCTACTACAACTACTACTACTGTTGCTGTTGCTACTACAACTACTACTACTGTTGCTGTTGCTACTACAACTACTACTGCTGGTGCTGTTGCTACTACAACTACTACTACTGTTGCTGTTGCTACTACAACTACTACTATTGTTGCTGTTGCTACTACAACTACTACTACTGTTGCTGTTGCTACTACAACTACTACTACTGTTGCTGTTGCTACTACAACTACTACTGCTGGTGCTGTTGCTCTACAACTACTACTACTGTTGCTGTTGCTACTACAACTACTACTACTGTTGCTGTTGCTACTACTACTACTACTGTTGCTGTTGCTACTACAACTACTACTACTGTTGCTGTTGCTACTACAACTACTACTATTGTTGCTGTTCCTACAACTACTACTACTGTTGCTGTTGCTACTACAACTACTACTACTGTTGCTGTTGCTACTACAACTACTACTACTGTTGCTGTTGCTACTACAACTACTACTACTGTTGCTGTTGCTACTACAACTACTAATACTGTTGCTGTTGCTACTACAACTACTACTACTGTTGCTGTTGCTACTACAACTACTACTACTGTTGCTGTTGCTACTACAACTACTACTACTGTTGCTGTTGCTACTACAACTACTACTACTGTTGCTGTTGCTACTACAACTTCTACTACTGTTGCTGTTGCTACTACAACTACTACTACTGTTGCTGTTGCTACTACAACTACTACTACTGTTGCTGTTGCTACTACAACTACTACTACTGTTGCTGTTGCTACTACAACTACTACTACTGTTGCTGTTGCTACTACAACTACTACTACTGTTGCTGTTGCTACTACAACTTCTACTACTGTTGCTGTTGCTACTACAACTACTACTACTGTTGCTGTTGCTACTACAACTACTACTACTGTTGCTGTTGCTACTACTACTACTACTGTTGCTGTTGCTACTACAACTACTACTACTGTTGCTGTTGCTACTACAACTACTACTACTGTTGCTGTTGCTACTACAACTACTACTACTGTTGCTGTTGCTACTACAACTACTACTACTGTTGCTGTTGCTACTACTACTACATACTACTTCTTCATACTAGCTCGTACAACTCCCTGTAATATTGTGTAGATTCAACATACATTTTGCTGAGTAAAACCACATATTGATTGAGTGTTTGATAGTGTCATCATCATTACACTTCGTCGAATAACAATGTGTTCTACAATCTTATTCTGATAGAGAAAAAACTTAGCTGCGGTTCACGAATCAAATTTCACTGGCGAGGGTCCCGGATGTCATTTTGAAGATGGTTACAATTTAGAAAGAATTTTATTTTAATCTATTGATTACGTTTTCCCAGACAGCAGTTTTGCAGCCTACTCTTGTAGATTGTTAACTAAAAAGTGTTCTTTTGAGTGCTCAATTTGAACACTGGAGCTACGTTATTTCGTCCGATTCCGATAAGACTAGGAACACGATCTCATTTACAAAGAAATCAAGGATTGCTTGAAAGACATTCATGCTGGGAACGAACTGAGTACATTTGAAACAAAAGGTCATCGTGTGGTGCCGGGCCTACAAGGGAAGCAAAGAATAGCACCACTGTGACCTACATGTCGTTAGAGGCGACTGGTGTAGGATATGGGGAAGCTACCCTAGTAAATAAAACAAACGTAGTAAATAACAAGCGTCTCAGAAATCGGATGAGCTGGCCTACTTGTAGGCTCATAACTGGCACAACGTACAAACGCTCTTAAACTCAGATCACATACAAAACACACAGAGTGGTTAACATGTGGTCGATATGGAGCGTTCGAAGAAGAAGAAGAAGAAGAAGAAAAAAAGAAGTGACTCTACCTCTACGCCATCTCATTTACTTCGCGTTTCATATTTCGTTTTTGATAAATACAAGTTTTGGAAAGTTTCTTAAGAGTGGATTAGTTTAGTTAATGTTGTATGTCTCACCATATATGGACATAAATAATACTAAAGGAGTGGATGCTAGAAGTGTAGACTATGTTCCCACGTTTATAGTCACAAAGTAAATTGTATCAATCTGTTGAAGTACTTTTAGAAAATAGGTCACATAATTAATCTACAATACCCAAAATATGGATCAGTTCAAATCTGCACTTTAGTGTTATCAAACTGATCTATTTCATTTGGATGTGTTTATCACGCAATTTCAGTCACCTCAAACTCTAGAAAAACTACATTTAGGAAATGTGTTAAATAAAACTCATATTCTTCTTCTTCTGCGTTCGCCCGTTATGATTTTATGAGTAGCCTTGGCACATGGGATTGCGTTTCTGACTGATTTTTGCGTAAAAGCATGCTCACCGTTTTATTGATGTCCTGCGCCATGCAGGCGGACTTCTCCGACTTAAGAGGTGCTTAAAGTTTAGATCCTCAAGTGTGATTTGTCTCATATTATAAAATGAATTCTAGTTAATATTACGTTAGATGATTACATAAGTATACTTCGTGAGGAATCACTGTAGTTAAATGTGACTAGCAAGTCCATCATTCATTTTGCTACAGCAATTTTCAATTGTGGCATACTTTGATAAAATAAATTAATAAGTCAGAGGACGGATAGTGCAAGTCAATAATATATTAAGAACTAAACAATCCTTACTTACCTCCAGTGGCGTCTCGTCATTAAGGGCCAGCGGAGCCATGCCCCAGCAAAATAATGTGTTACGTGCATTTATTATTTAATAAATTAAAATACATCCTAATCAAGAACCATTATTTTTCCAAAAATGTGTGTCTGGCCCCACCAACAAAAAGGATCACGAGCCGCCACTGCTTAACCTCTATTTTCAAACTCGAATTAGTATAATAAAATAGTCTCCCAGATCAACAACTGAATGTAGGTTTCTAATTCTTTTAAAAGTAAGGATGTAACACTGTATTATCCAATATGCCACACGGCATGAAAACTGGTTGTTTACCATTTAAATTGTGTGACGTTTGAAATGGATGGTGCATACAATTTGCCAGCATGATGCTCGTATTAACTCCAGACATATTCTCTTGAAACTGCTTCAAGGGACTATTTCCATTTCTAATAATGTACTTACGTTCTGCCTTGAGAATAGGAGTTTTAAGAACCACCGGGGAGGAGAGAAGGGGGGCAAAGGCGTATAGGGACAACGCCGCGCCAGGATTAGTAAGCTGGCACTGATCAAGATCATACTGCACCTCCACGTGGTGATCCTGGAAACATACAATGGTTCCTGTCTGGCTAAGCGGGTAGGGATCGATGGAGAGCTACTCTGGTATAAGTAGTTATGAAGACGTAGTCCCGTTGGATGAGATCCGTTCGCAACACAGACGAACGGAATCCCAGAGCGACTATAAATACACATCTCTCCCGGCTAATCGGAAAAGCAGAACGGATAAACATAAAGAGGTGAGCGGTGCATCCAGAGAAGAGGCGTGGGCCCACATGGGGTGAAACTCCGTCTCAGAGGTGTGGGCCCGAGTTAGGGCGAAACTCGGAGCCCTGAGGTGGGGACCCAAATTGAGTTCCGATGGGCGCATCTAGAGAATAGATCTGGACCCACGTGGAGCAAAACTCGGAGCCCTGGGGTGGGGGCCCGGGTTGAGCTCCGTGTCCGAACAGTCTAGAGGCATGGTGAATGTGTGCACAGTGAGAACTAATAGACACGGTGAGCAGGCACCAAAGCAGAGCGAACACGCATGCGGACGATGCACGGGTGGGCCCACCGTTGAGGCAGACGTGCACAGCGCTGATGGGCGAGCGCTACGAAGGGGCGTGGTAGGCGTAGGAATGAGCGGACCACCCAAGTGTGCAGAAAAACTGGAACGCCTAGCAGAGGCTTGAATCCAGTCCGCGTTTCCGCTCGCACGGAACTACTACTGCCTTGTAGTTAGATTTGGGACAATCAAAGGCTAGCAGAACAAACCGTGCAAACCGTACACAAAACTGGACGGTAAGCGAACCAAGTAGTCCACAAAAAGATAGGTAACCTGGTCAGATGACGTTCAACAAACCGGGAGGGAAGGTTGTCTACGGGTAGCTACCCTAAAAGAAAATATCAACCTGCTGCCTTGTAGGTCGGCTTGTACAACAAAAGGCTGACAGAGAGCGAACCAGTAAACGCTGGCTGTAATCATACACATCTCCGAAAGATAAGTACCAGAGCTCCATATGGCGTTGAATGATGCAACGTAAAAATAACCGTTCTTGGCAATGGCTGTTTATATGTCACAAATAAAATGATAAAAAAGCCTAAAAGAACGAACGTCAAGAAGAAGCGAAGAAGAACCACAGGGAAAGCACAGGAGCCAATGAATATGATCAATAAATAGACATTAAGTGAGTATTAGAGGCTTCAGGAAAAAACAAATGACCAAATACTTGATTCGGATCACAAACTAATATGTCCTAGGTCGTCCATTGCCTAGCAATACCGCCGAGTGATTTTAAGGACACAACCAGCTAGCCCTTCTATACAGTTAGCGATATATTTCCTTGAGATATCTCAGCAATGTCGTCTTCAACCAACTAGCCCTCGTATACAGTTAACGATATATTTCCTTGAGATATCTCAGCAATGTCGTCTCCAACCAGCTAGCCCTTCTATACAGTTAGCGATATATTTCCTTGAGATATCTCAGCAATGTCGTCCCCAACTGTTCTCTTTATGTTACTTCTTCTTCACAGAATATCTTTCTCATTGCAGCACGTCCCAAGGACCGGTTTCTAACATGTTCTTTGCCCGTCTGCCCAGCGTGTTTGTAGCGCGTTGGACTACGGGTGACTATCCCCATGTGTGTGCGGGTTCAATTCCGCGGGATGGCAGAAAAAGCCACAGATTCCCCAGATTTACGGTATTCGTGGCACCGAACTGAAGGGTTACGATGTCGATGGCACCGAGCCGAAGAGCTGAAAAAGCTCAAGTACTTCTGGATCGGAAAAAGAAAAAAATGTTCTTCCGCCTTCTTAATCGTCGTGCTCAAGGTTTTCTTGCTACCTTCTTCTTGGTCGTCCTAGGAATCCCTTGACGGGGAGGGGGTCAATTAGAAAGTGGTTAAGCTGTTTGTCAATCGTTCTGAAGGTCTTGGTTTGAATTCGAACCGTGTCTTTTTACTCATTCACGAATGCATTTGATTCTACAGATCACTACGATTGTTGTTATAGATGCAGGGTTCATGATATGAGCAATACTTTTGTCAGATTATGTGCTATTTCTGTAGAGAGGAACTGAGTTATATTGTTGTTTTTTTCCCTATCCAGAGGCACTTGAGCTTTCAGCTCTTCGGCTCGGTGCCATGGACATTGTAACCCTTCGGTTCGGTGCTACGAACACCGTAAATCTGGGAAACCTGTGGCTTTCCTACCAGCCCGCGGAATGGAACCCGCACTCACAGAGGGCTTGTCACCCGCAGTTCAACGCGCTACGAACACGCTGGGCAAGCGGGCGTCAGTTATATTGTTAAACCCTGCTCAATGAAGTCAATCTTTCACCCTTTAACACTTCAATCTTCTTAATTCTTATCTATTGCGTCTTCTATTAAAGATGTCCACCATTATTTTTTGTCGCAACTACTGGGAAATTTTATGCACAATCAAAATATTTCAGTTTACGAGACGTGATATTATGAGCACATGTTCTCCTATATTCAGATCTTACAGGATGTTTATAGTTTTCTACCGCTTTGTCCAGGACGTTCTTATAATTCTTATGTAGCCCACTCTTTCAAAGAATTACAAAGATTATTTATTGTTACTAACAGACGATAACAAGTATTTTCATATCAACATTTTGTTGTTAAATAAATGACAATCGTGGCATATCCTAAAGGACGTAGCCATCAGCCACAGTAACCGAGTCGCTAATTTTCTAGGCACCACTAATACGTTCAGTAGTTTGCCGTTGCTTTATGAACGGTGAGGTCTATTTTTATCTTTGTAAAATCCCACAGAAACGAATTTCCTTCCAAACTTGCCCACCGTGGGGTTTGAACCAGGTACGCTTGGGTTAGTGATCGAGCTCACTACCGCTTGAGCTACAGACGCTCACCAACACTTTGTTACCAGTGCTAAACTTGGTCTCTTACAGCAACACTTTGTTACCAGTGCTAAACTTGGTCTCTTACAGCAACACTTTGTTACTAGTGCTAAACTTGGTCTCTTACAGCAACACTTTGTTACCAGTGCTAAACTTGGTCTCTTACAGCAACACTTTGTTACTAGTGCTAAACTTGGTCTCTTACAGCAACACTTTGTTACCAGTGCTAAACTTGGTCTCTTACAGCAACACTTTGTTACCAGTGCTAAACTTGGTCTCTTACAGCAACACTTTGTTACCAGTGCTAAACTTGGTCTCTTACAGCAACACTTTGTTACTAGTGCTAAACTTGGTCTCTTACAGCAACACTTTGTTACCAGTGCTAAACTTGGTCTCTTACAGCAACACTTTGTTACCAGTGCTAAACTTGGTCTCTTACAGCAACACGTCACAGAAAACTCACCATGTGGGAAATGAAATGCTTGAGAAAGGCAGTGGGAGTCACCAGGAAAGACAGACTACGAAATGAGAACATCAGAAACAGAATCGGCATAACTTCATGCACCGAATATATTTAAAGACAACAAATGCAGTGGTTTGGACATTTAATGAGAATGAAATACAACCAACCACCAATAAAAGCATACAATAAAAAGAGATTGGGTACTAGAGCTAAGGAAGACCAAGAAAAAGATGGATAGACAATATCAAGATCACACTACATAAACCTGGATATAACACAAATGAAGGTACAGGAGAAATCCAAAGATTGCATTGAACAAAGATGGAAACATCCTCACAGAAAAACAGGCAGCTGATCATTTTGCAGACTCCTTTGCTAAAGACAGCAATATTGAAATTAGCACAACGAAACAGCAAGAGATTCGTGAGAAAAAGCAAAATGTAGAGCAAGACGAAACAATACCTGAAGTGATGAAGACCCCAATCACATTTAAAGAACTGGAACTAGCAATATCCAAATTAAAATGAGAAAATCACCAGGAGCTGATGGAGTGTTCAATGAGATGATTAAGAACTTAGGAACTGCAGCAAAAACAAAGTTACTGCAGATTTACAATAATTGTTGGATCTTGGGTCAAGTTCCACAGATCTGGAGAGAAGCAATCATGATACCTCTCTCGAAACCTGGAAAAGATAGTTCCTCTGCCTCCAGCTACCAACCGATCAGTCTTACAAGTTGTCTCTGCAAAACAATGGAACGTATAATCAATCTCCGACTGCAGTGGTATCTTGAAAGTGAAAACATTCTTGTGTCACGGCAGGCAGGTGTCAGGCAGTGCTATTCTACTGAAGACCAAGCACCGTACCTTTCTCATGAGATTGAGGATGCGTTCCAAGATAAGAAACTGGTACTAGCGACATGGATAGACCTAAGACCTAAGCCTTTGACAAGGTTTGTAAAGAAGGACTGCTGAAGAAACTGAGAAATAGTAGAATAAAGGGTAGGATGTACATATGGATAAAAGCATACTTACATAACAGAAAAACCAGAGTGCAACTAGATGGTCTCAATAGTAAAAAGTTCTACTGCGCCATAGCGTCCTCAAGGAGGAGTATTGTCCCCACACTCTTCTTGATTTTCATCAACGACCTGGTTGCTGAGTTACCACAGGGAGTAAAAGTTGCAATGTACGCTGATGATCTGGTAATATGGTGCACAAATGAGTATGCAACAGTGGCCACCAAATTGATACAAAGAGCTGTAGATGCCTTAACCTCATGGGCAAACAGAGGGTGTGTCAGCATCACACAGATAAGTGCAGCACTACACTCTTTACTCTCTCTCCTACACAAAAAGCTGGCACCATTAAAATAAATGGAGAACTGCTAAGATAAGACAAGTAACCTACCTATCTCGGAGTTACATTCGATGATAGACTGACGTGGAAGCAGCACATCAACAAAGCAGCAGCAAAGGCCAGGAGGAAGTTATCTATCCTGAGAAAATTAAGCGGAACCACATGGGGCGCCAGTCAAAATACTTTAAAATATTTATCAGCAGGGCATACGACCACACCTGGAATATTGGTCAGCTGCATGGTGTCCAGCATCAAATACCGCATTAGGAGAACTGGATAAGGTGCAAAACCAGGCGCTTCGTGTCATCACAGGAGCAATGAAATTAACACCAATAGTAGAGATGGAAAGAGTGGGGGGAATACAAGCAATGAGAGAACGCAGACATACAAAAGTTATGACGCAGGCAGAAACGTTTCTGAGTATGCCAAAGCCACCCAATGGAAAACAGATTAAAAAATCTAGCAATGGGGCGGCTGAAAAGAAGCAGCTTTATTCATCAGGACAAAAGACTGAATAGGCAAACTTCAGACCTACCAAAAGTTGACATTCCCCTAAAGTCTGGGCCAGAGCAAACCCCTTGGAGAGAGGAGACTGAAGCAGAAGTATGTATCCAGACAGAAGTGAAAGGAATACTCGACAAGGATGAGTAGAACAGCATACAACGCAAGACAGTCACTCTCAGTTTACTTGATGAAGAATACCCACATGATCTGGGTCCGGGTATACATGGATGGGTCAGCAGAAAATGCAGTGAACAATGGAGGAGCAGGAGTGTACATAGAATACCCAAACAACGCTAGAGATGCGATTAAAGTACCAACAAGGAAATTCTGTCACAACTATGATGCAGAAATTCAGGCAATCAAGGTGGCAACTGAGAAACTATTGAATACCAGACTCGATCCTCAACCTGTTGTATTTTTGACTGATGCAAAATCAGCACTACAAGCACTCCAGTCCAGAAAATTGCCAGATCTACAGTCCCTACTGTCTAAATTGTCCAGGCAGCGCAGGGTCGTCTTGCAGTGGATACCTCTCACTGTGGAATACCAGGAAATGAAACAGCAGACCGATTGGCCAAGGAAGGTGCTGCAGGAGATCAACCGGATGTGCCAGTTACCTACCACCAAAAGAAAAGGATGATTAAATCAATGAGAAAGCCACAAATACCAACACAAAACGATTACTATAATATGAGCAGATTGTAACAAGTTGTCATTCTGCGCCTTAGAACAGGACACAATCGGCTCCGCAGCCACATGTATACAAAATTCAAGATTGGCAATTCAGCTATGTGTACATGTGGACAGGCAAACCAGACTGCAGAGCACATACTTCAAGACTGCCCCAAATATGATACACTGAGACAAACTCACTGGTCTAACGAAACAACACTCGACAGAAAACTACACGGACCTCTGTGTGAGCTACAAAAGACAGTGAAGTTCATACAAGAGACAACATTGAATATATATACAATATTTCAAGCGAACGAAAGGAAGGAAGGAAGGAAGCAGACTAAACAGAAAACAGCACACAACAGTCTTTCGCCTAAGAACAGGCCACTGCAGGCTCAACCATCAAATGCACAGAATAAAGCCTGCTCAGACTGCACAGTATGCATGTCAGACAGAAATACAGACTCCATAGCACATCCTGCAGTCATGTTCATCATACATACACCAACGAAACGAAACGTGGCCTCGTGAACGAAGCTTACAGAGCAAGCTATGGGAAACTTGAGAAACTCAAACTAACATGTATCATAGAGGCAACCTATCTCATGGTTTAGACGAGCATACCAAACCGAACGCAAAGATGTATTCGTGGATTTCCCAGCTCACAATGACCTATTTTCTCGAGTTCAAAGTTACATCTTATGTCTGAATTCTGACGTCATTGAGTTGAAGGGTTCAGCTCTCACGTAGTTAGTTCATACCAGGTTTGAGTTAGTCCATTAAGTGGGGTAACTGCGAAGTAAATATTACATGATTCATTCGGAACTCACCGTGGACAGATGTCAACAAAGATGTACTCTTGGCTCATCTCTGACGAGGCTGATATCTTTTTACAGTGTGACGTCAGTTGAACAAGACCCCTTTCATATTACATCATATGCACACGTTTGTTTGTGTGTTTGTTTGTGTGTTTGTTTACGTTCGTTCTCATCAACCAAGTTAACCCTTATTTGTGATCTGTGTGGTTTGCACCGAGAACGTGAATACATTCAGCCTCCCTTAACCCTTTCGCTGCTACATACTTTCTAAAGGCTGAGCTAAAAATAGCGACTCCTTTTTTCTAGGTCACAAATGTGAATGTACGCCTATAGCAGTGACAGTAGCAATGTATAACGTGTTAGCACGTCTTTAGCCCACAGAGGAGAGATAATAACAGACGTGTTAATGCGTCTTTAGAAGTGAATGGGGAAAACGTATATATACGTCTTTAGCAGCTAAAGGGTTAAGCCCCACAGCATGTAGGAAAGGCACATCTGAATTGAATGGAGGAGCGTCTGACAGGAATGGATTTGAGTGGTAAGGCCAAAGATTTGTTTCTGTTGTGGGCATAAAATAAAATTCCTAACATGAACAGCTTCGCTGGGACTGCACTAGCCATTAATTTCATCAGGCTCTCGTCCCACCTGTCCTACATCGCCCTAAAAGTCGTTACTACAGGCAGTAACGACAGGTTTTTTAAAACGACATCTGAATTTCGTCCACGTTTTCTGCGTACTATCCAACCAGAGCCAACTATAAACTACTGGGCCTTCGGGCTCAGGTAAGAATTGTGGGAAATCAGACCCCAACTACACCCCGTGAACTCGCATTCCAGTATTGGTGTATATAGACGAATTCGTTTTAAAATCAACACAAAATGCTAAATCGAAATCATATTATGCAACAAGTTCAGTTGAACAATAAGAAATATCAATATTATGCAACGAGTTAAGTTTAACAATAAGGAATATCAATATTATAAATATTTTCCCCAATAAATAACCATAGACTCACAGAATTGAGTAAAATTGCAAAAAACGTGCAGTGTTCTATCAAACATCTGTAATTTCCAGATTCCTTTTCTTATCTAGGTCAGGAATACCCGGCCAGTTGTCTGGCCTGTGCTAGAGCCTGGCTGTGATCCAACACGGCACATAATGGTACCAACGGGTTGATAAATGCAAGATTTTACAAACAGTAAAACGCCACTTTAATATTAGTATATATGTAATCAACAAACAATACATCAAATAACAGAACCCTTTTCTGAATACAAATAAAACTAAAATAATGTCCACCAACAAAGCAAAATCTCTACCCAAAATGAAGACATTGAGAACGTCACATATTTTAAAACCTTTGCTTTATAATTAACAACAATATAGATTGCATGAAAGAAGTTAGAAGAAGACTAGCCAGTGGCGGATCGTGATCATTTTTGTTGGTAGGGCCAGACATTTTTCCCGGAAAATCATGGTTTTTGGTTACTATATTTTAATTTATAAAATAATAAATACACGTTATACATTACTTTTGGTGGGGCCCGGCCCCACTGGTCCTTAATGACGAGCCGCCACTGAGACTAGCCATGGCTTTCCAGAGGGTGGTCAGTATGAAGAATCTCGATCACAACACAAGCAAAAAAACGAAAGTAAGACTTATGAGAACATGCATATTCCCACTGGCAACCCAATGGATGTGAATCATGGACCATAACACAAACTTTAAAGAAGAAAAGTGAAGCTTTTGAACAAAATGTATTACATAAAAGATCTTAGAACGTCCTGGAAAGAGAATATAAAAAACAGAAACGTCCTACAAGACCTGTATATGAAGAGCATTCACTCATAAACATGTTCGTAAAGTTGACTCATGTCCTGGAAGATGAAATATTTGGGTCACGTTAAATGTCTCAGTGGTTTGAAGAGAACGGTAATGGAAGGCATGGTTTTTGGAGTACGAAGCAGAGAACGACCAAGACGAAGGTGGCAGCAGGACATCAAATAAATCTTGAACATGATACTAGAAGAGGAGAGAGAACTTGCTAGACAGAGAGTTTTTCAGGCGGGCTGCTATGAAAGCGACGCTCCACAAGGGACATGCCACTGCTTGAATATTATATGAGATACAAGAACATTAAAAATATACAGCAATGTTTCAATCAATATGTCTTTATCAAGTAAAGGATACAACAGAAATGAAGAAATTTACTTCTTACACAGCACACTACATATAGAATCAGAAGTTCATAACATCCCTAAAATGAAAATCTGTGACTAAAACGAATAACGAAATAAATGCAAAAAACTAGAAGTGAAAAAAAAAAGATAAACAATAAAATGTAGTCACAGGTTTTTATTTTTAGGGCATTTAGGAATTTATTGTCTGAATCTATCTGTAGGGTGTCATGTAAGAAGTGGATTTTTTCACTTCTGTTGTATAGTTTACTTGATAAAGTCCTTTTGGTCGAAATGTTGTTGTGTATTGTTATTGCTTTTGTATTTTGTAAAACTTTGTTTTTATGTGTTTGGACATTGCCACATAGTTTATACTGCAGTCTTCCCTTATATCATCATTGCCACATAGTTTATACTGCAGTCTTCCCTTATATCATCATTGTCACATAGTTATACTGCAGTCTTCCTTATATCATCATTGCCACATAGTTTATACTGCAGTCTTCCTTATATCATCATTGCCACATAGTTTATACTGCAGTATTCCCTTATATCACCATTGTCACATAGTTATACTGCAGTCTTCCTTATATCATCATTGCCACATAGTTTATACTGCAGTCTTCCTTATATCATCATTGCCACATAGTTATACTGCAGTCTTCCCTTATATCATCATTGCCACATAGTTATACTGCAGTCTTCCCTTATATCATCATTGCCACATAGTTATACTGCAGTCTTCCCTTATATCATCATTGCCACATAGTTATACTGCAGTCTTCCTTATATCATCATTGCCACATAGTTTATACTGCAGTCTTCCTTATATCATCATTGCCACATAGTTATACTGCAGTATTCCTTATATCATCATTGTCACATAGTTTATACTGCAGTATCCCTTATACCATCATTGCCACATAGTTTATACTGCAGTCTTCCTTATATCACCATTGCCACATAGTTTATACTGCAGTCTTCCTTATATCACCATTGCCACATAGTTATACTGCAGTATTCCTTATATCACCATTGCCACATAGTTATACTGCAGTATCCCTTATACCATCATTGCCACATAGTTTATACTGCAGTCTTCCCTTATATCATCATTGCCACATAGTTATACTGCAGTCTTCCCTTATATCATCATTGCCACATAGTTATACTGCAGTATTCCCTTATATCATCATTGCCACATAGTTTATACTGCAGTCTTCCTTATATCATCATTGCCACATAGTTTATACTGCAGTCTTCCTTATATCATCATTGCCACATAGTTTATACTGCAGTCTTCCCTTATATCATCATTGCCACATAGTTTATACTGCAGTATTCCCTTATATCACCATTGCCACATAGTTTATACTGCAGTCTTCCTTATATCATCATTGTCACATAGTTTATACTGCAGTATTTCCTTATATCATCATTGCCACATAGTTTATACTGCAGTCTTCCCTTATATCATCATTGTCACATAGTTTATACTGCAGTCTTCCCTTATATCATCATTGCCACATAGTTATACTGCAGTATTACCTTATATCATCATTGTCACATAGTTTATACTGCAGTCTTCCCTTATATCATCATTGCCACATAGTTTATACTGCAGTCTTCCTTATATCATCATTGCCACATAGTTTTACTGCAATATTCCTTATATTGATATTATTATTAGATATACAATGTGATATCGCTGATAGCAAAGTTGATAAGACGCTGCAAGAAACTCCAGAGTTTGAGGATAGCTTGAAATAAAAAGTATCCATGTGCACATGCCACGCAGATGGACTACAGGAAACCCTGATCCTTTACCTGTGGATCTAAATTACAAATACCTTTAAAGTCAGAGTAAGGCTCGCCGTAATGGTGAGGGACACTGGTGATAAGTGAAACAAGCCTTCACGCTAAAATCAGTTAGATGTACTATTTTAGGCATCCCGACTACACTTGAATTCACAGTTGGCAAACGTAAATAAAATACAAAAGAGAAATAAGATTTTGGAAAGTAATAATTAGTATCATTGATATAAAGGAAGACTTCAGTAAAACTATTTAGCAAAGGCTAGGGAAGACTGCAGTAAAACTATGCAGCAAAGGCTAGGTTAAAACTGCAGTAAAACTATGTAGTAAAGGCTAGGAAATACTGCAGTAAAGCTACATAGCAAAGGCTAGGGAAGACTGCAGTTAAAACTATGTAGTAAAGGCTAGGAAATACTGCAGTAAAACTATGTAGTAAAGGCTAGGAAATACTGCAGTAAAGCTACATAGCAAAGGCTAGGAAGACTGCAGTAAACTATGCAGTAAAGGCTAGGAAGACTGCAGTAAACTATGTAGTAAAGGCTAGAAATACTGCAGTAAAGCTACATAGCAAAGGTTAGGAAGACTGCAGTAAAACTATGCAGTAAAGGCTAGGGAAGACTGCAGTAAAACTATGCAGTAAAGGCTAGGGAAGACTGCAGTAAAACTATGTAGTAAAGGCTAGGGAAGACTGCAGTAAAACTATGTAGTAAAGGCTAGGAAATACTGCAGTAAAGCTACATAGCAAAGGCTAGGGAAGACTGCAGTAAAGCTACGTAGCAAATGCTAGGGAAGACTGCAATAAAACTATGTATAGTGCGTTTCAAAATGATTTTCCGCGGGGAAAATGTAATATCTCTGCAACCGCTTGACCGTAATTGTTGTAACTTTGCATATGATCTAATGATCGTAATGTCCCGAGGTTGATATTTTTTACTCAATAACAAACGTATGGTTTAAAATTTTCTTTATGTAAAGTATATAAAAGTGACCATCTCCTTAGCCAACCATATAATGAGAAGTATTACCCCTTCATATTTGTGAGATGTTGCAAGTTCCACGACTTGCACGTTTTTCACGTGGTTTTCCTGATTTTAATCGCTTTATCGCACTTTAAAAAATGTATAATGATCCTTCCGGTGTGCATATAATCAAATTTTATAGTACTGTCAATATTTGTTTTTACGAGTTTCACCGTGATAACTACTTACTTTTCAACAGTACTACTTCGTGCGCATAAACATGTTCCTCAAATCTGCATTGTACATATATTCATAAACAGGAACTTTAGTATCCAGTACATTCTTCTCAAGATTAATACATTATTTGTTGAGGTTCGTGTTTTCCCTATTTCCAAAGTCCGTTTCATCATCAATGTCCACATATTTTCCCAGTATGTTGTAGTTGAAGTTGATGATTCACAAACTGTATTAGATATTGTATCTGTGATGACTGGTTGAATATTAACAATTATTTATAATTTCTCCCGACAATATGTACATTGAAGTAAGAAAAAAATTAAATCCTGTTTTGTCGCACGTTGTATAGAGGTTGAAAAAGTGGAACAACTTTTAAAGTTTTCGCTATTGTTGAATTTCTATTAGAACAATAATGTAAAAAATATATTATTGATATTACAATGAGTCAGCACGGGAAGATCTTATTTCAATCTATGAGATCCGAAGACATAAACAGTATAACTTATTAGATTTTGGGACGAATACAATACTTTCTGCAAGGAGTTAATCCAGTGGCGGCTCGTGATCATTTTTGTGGGCCCGGCACCACTGGCCTGTAACGACTAGCCGCCCCTGCCCTGTGTGAAGGATTGTTTTCTTTATCACAAGTGTCTCTTGTCATTTAGGCAAGCCTTACTCTGAATTCAGAGGTACTTGTAGTTTAAACCACTAAGTAAAGGATGAGGGTTTTCTATAGAATAACCACGCACCTTGAGCACATCACGTAGTCATAAGGAATACTGAAATTAAGTGGGTTTTCTTACACTCCCCAATATATTCAGATGTGATCGGTTTTTGCGTGATCAGCAGTGTCTCTCGTCGTTCAGGCCAGTCTTACTTCTCATTCAGAGGTACTTGACTTGTAATATAGATCCTCAAGTAAAGGATCAGGGAACCTGTAGACAAACCACGTACCTAAAATGTTGCTGTGAATCCCACTCGCTGATCAAATTAGAGAGATGGTGTCAATATTGGTGCAGCCCGAAAAGAACGACATACAGTAGAACCCACTTATCTCGACCTCGGTTAACTCGCCAACCCTATTAAGTCGACGCTTTTGAAGTGGAACCGCCAAATTCTCTCTTTGTCTTAGCATTTTCTCATCGGATATCTCGATTCTTTTATGTCGCCGAACCCTAATATTTCGAGCACAAAAGAGGGCCAAATTATTTGCCACTTAACGTTGGTTATCTCGATCCCCATGACCATAGGTGTTAACTTATGCCTTTTGTAGGAGATGAAACTGTTTTAGACAGCATAAATAATATTGAAGCATTTGTTTTCAAGCAGACTGTTAGAAAGCAACAAAGCATTTTAGACTTTGTAAAGAAACCATAGTAACCGCGTGTACGATACTTTTCAGAACTGTGTCAGTTTGTATAAATAAAGGTTTGTATCTAGAATCGACGGTGGTTTTTATTTTATATTGGTACATTTATGCTGTTAGTTGGTGCACATATGCCTTTTGTTGTTAGCAAACATGTATGTACATTTTTATAGCATGCCGATCGCTTCATCAAACAAATAACACGTGCATGTACATTCTCATTTATTAGCGCACATCATGTACATAAAGAAATTTCAAGCACATGTTAATATTTTGCCGCCATATTGGTTTTCGTTTATCTCGATCATCGGTTATCCCGACGCTTTTGGCAAACCCCTAGGCCGGCGACATAACCGGGTTCTACTGTACTAAATATGCAAAGAGATTGATTAATCAACATCGAACTGGCGTGTTGGGCCGCTGGATGCTGCTGGATTTGCTGAGGCGGAGATCGGACTACCTATGGACATGTCCGGAGTGCTATGACGATAGTCCTCATATAACTGGCCTTCTTCTTTGCGTTCGTTCTTTACGACCAATTTTAATCACTCTTTGTGATATGTTTGATCTTTGCCAAGAATGTGTATACGTTGCACATTGGTTTGGTAGGCCCCTAAACGCATAGACTTCTACACGTTTAGCACATGTGCATCCGTTTTAAGCCAGACCTCCTTAGTCGCCTCTTACTACATGCGTGGTAGGTAACAGTGGTTCTATTCTTTACACCCCAAATTTGGGCCCCGGTATCCACTTGGGCGATATAACTGATAACTGATAACCTAAATTGTGTTCCCAAGTTGGCCTCAGACTACGGAATTCCCAAGAGGGATTGTGGCTACTAGAGAAACTTGTTACTGACTTCACTATGGACGCCACTAAAATTCATAATTTCTACTCAAGATTGTATAGCAACTTTCCATACAAGAATAGCTTTCTATTCAAAATAAACATAATGCACACTATCATATTTCTTCAAGTAAACTAATAATATAATTGAGACTCTCCTTGTTGGACCAAACAGTCAACAAAATCTCACAAACAGCAAACAAAGACAAAGAATAATGTTTCCTCCCAACAGTCGTCGTAAATCTGAAGTAAATTTCTCTTGAGATTTATTGTAATATTATGTTAGTATACAATCAGTATTTCTTAATTTGGGATGATTTTGTGAAGTTTAACTAACGCATTTTGTACTGACACCATAACCCTAGTCTGTTCCATTGATGAGGGCATCCTACGCTGTCGTGGGAAGTTCGAGCTCGGTATTTATAGATCATTGGCGTATCAGCTTAAGCTATGAATACAATCAGCTGTATTTTAGATCATTGGCGTATCAGCTTAGCTATGAATCAAATCACTGATTATAGATCATTGGCGTATCAGCTTAAGGCAGAATACAATCAGCTGTATTTATAGATCATTGGCGTATCAGCAAATTAATACAATCAGCTGTATTTATAGATCATTGGCGTATCAGCTTGAAGCTCTGAATACAATCAGCTGTTTTTATAGATCATTGGCGTATCAGCTTAGCATTTTGAATACAATCAGCTGTATTTATAGATCATTGGCGTATCAGCTTAGTTAGTAATTACAATCAGCTGTATTTATAGATCATGTAGGGATCAGCTGCTATGAATACAATCAGCTGTATTTTAGATCATTGGCGTATCAGCTTTGCTATGAAAACAATCAGCTGTGATTTATAGATCATTTGCGATCAGCTTAAGCTTAATCGATAGTACAATCAGCGTGTTTATAGATCATTGGCGTATCAGCTTAAGCTATGAATACAATCAGCTGTATTTATAGATCATTGGCGTATCAGCTTAAGCTATGAATACAATCAGCTGTATTTATAGATCATTGGCGTATCAGCTTAAGCTATGAATACAATCAGCTGTATTTATAGATCATTGGCTATCAGCTAAGCTATGAATACAATCAGCTGTTTTTATAGATCATTGGCGTATCAGCTTAAGCTATGAATACAATCAGCTGTATTTATAGATCATTGGCGTATCAGCTTAAGCTATGAATACAATCAGCTGTTTTTATAGATCATTGGCGTATCAGCTTAAGCTATGAATACAATCAGCTGTATTTATAGATCATTGGCGTATCAGCTTAAGCTATGAATACAATCAGCTGTTTTTATAGATCATTGGCGTATCAGCTTAAGCTATGAATACAATCAGCTGTATTTATAGATCATTGGCGTATCAGCTTAAGCTATGAATACAATCAGCTGTATTTATAGATCATTGGCGTATCAGCTTAAGCTATGAATACAATCAGCTGTATTTATAGATCATTGGCGTATCAGCTTAAGCTATGAATACAATCAGCTGTATTTATAGATCATTGGCGTATCAGCTTAAGCTATGAATACAATCAGCTGTTTTTATAGATCATTGGCGTATCAGCTTAAGCTATGAATACAATCAGCTGTATTTATAGATCATTGGCGTATCAGCTTAAGCTATGAATACAATCAGCTGTTTTTATAGATCATTGGCGTATCAGCTTAAGCTATGAATACAATCAGCTGTATTTATAGATCATTGGCTTATCAGCTTAAGCTATGAATACAATCAGCTGTTTTTATAGATCATTGGCGTATCAGCTTAAGCTATGAATACAATCAGCTGTATTTATAGATCATTGGCGTATCAGCTTAAGCTATGAATACAATCAGCTGTTTTTATGTTTGTTATCATCATCAGATAGCTTGTCCTGAGCAGAACTTTGCCACCCCAACAGTCCTTCGAAAACTTTCTCTCTCATAGGTCAGGTATCCCGCCTCTGTAGCCATCGTGTTCAAAAGATCAGTTACATTCTGAATCCATCTTCTCCGTGGTCAACCTCTTCTTATCTTTGCTGGTATGTCTCCTTCCATGATGGTCTTCTTCCGCCATTCGTGTTTTATTACATGTCAAAAATATTTCAATTTTATCTTTCTTATTTATAGCATCAGTCAGTTCTCTTTGATTTTGAGTTATTTTTGGACAGATCTATTTGTTCTCTGATCTGTCCATGATATATGAAGAACTCTCATATAACACTTATATTCAAAAGTAAATGTATCTTTTTCCACTGCCTTATTTGTTTGTTTGACAACATATTAATGTTTCTTTGAGCCAAGTAGATTTTCAGATTATTCAATGTTTTAGAATCGATATCATTGCGTTCCAGTTCAGTCCCCATCAGCAGATAGAGTAGTGTATGTATGCTGATTATTTCAGTTGCATGATGGTTACTTATGGCTACAAACCGCTCTGTATCGTCTTTAAGCTAAAGCGTCTTTTTGAGAGCACAGCTGGTCGTTGAATCTAAAACGTAGTCTCATAGCTTGCCGGTGTGTCCGTTAAGGACTAAGTCCCAATAAATTTCAGTAATTTCTGTTTCCATCCTCCAGGAGCATGCTATTTACATTTGTAGTTAGCTTGTCTGAATGTTTATCTTAATTCTATTTTCTTGCTAGATTGCGAAAATTAGGAGTCAAGTTGGAACATGTCAGACATGTCGTTTTCTTGGTACAGAGAGATGGTAATCAACTTCTCGTGGGTATATTGATCATGTGGACTTTAGGATGGCTGCTGCAGCGGAAGACGGTTCACGCATGGGAATGGCCAATGTATCAAGACATCGATATTCTTGCTTTCCTCTCTATCGAATGTCATTACTTCGGTTTTGTCGATGTTTATTCTCATATTGTATTCCTTGCATGTTAACTTTAATCTGTTAATGTGTTGCTGTAGCTGTTCCTCTGTTGTTGATATGAATCCCTGATCGTAGGCAAAAAGAAATTTGTTTAAAAGTTTCCCAAGATTGTTCCCTTCACTGGTGTAAGCTATTTTACAGATTTGATCAATATATGTGATGAAAAGCAGCAGTGATGGTACGTATCCTTGTCTTACTCCTGACCCAACGTGGACACTTTCTGATAGACATATTTTTGTTCTAACAATACACTGGCTGTTTATATAGGGAATTTTGCATAGATTAATTAAGTGGTTATTAAATACATAATGACTAGAAAAATCACAAACAGCGTTAAAAAGCTGGGGTTGATTCGCAAAGTCCTGTAAAGAAAATACAATTAACTAACTTATTAAATACACAAATTAAAAATATTTTCTACAACCTGTTATTATCTGTGCAGTTGAACGCTTTTATCTGATCCACGAACGCAACGTGTAGATAGATCTTTATTAGATTTGATAGTCCTTTTCACTAACTGTATCGCTCGTGTGTTGCCGGAGCTCGCAAGGGGAGCAAAGAATAGTACCACTGAGACCTACAAGGCATTTCGTAAAATGCGACTGAGATAGTAGTAACCTAGGGAAGCTACCCTAGTAAAAAAAAAGCGTTGCAGAAATTGTATGTGCTGGCCTACTTGTAGCGCATAACAGGCATAACGTACAATCGCTCCTAAGCTCAGATCACATACAGATCACATAGAGTGATTTAAAAAGTGATCGATATGGATCGCTCGAAGAAGAAGAAGGAGAAGAAGACACCAGCACTGTCTTCCGAGTTGACACATATTTACGGGAAACGACGTTGGGAGTACGCCCTTATTAAAGTGCTTAGCGGAAGTCACTAAAACAACCAACCTAGTTATGATTTCACCACTGTCCTAAAAACTGTTGTGATGTCATTGACATCATTTTATATAAACTTATATGACGTCAATGACACCAATCTATATAAACAATTGTGACGTCAGTTATTCCAGTCTATGTGAACATCTGTGACGTCAATGACATTAACTCCTTGTGGACGATACGCCACGCTATATGGCTTTGGTTTGTACACCTGTTTACCAGGAGCCACATTAAATATAATTTTAGTTCTAAAAACAAATGGCTTGTAAAAAACATGGCTTTTCTCCTGGTCAACTAGGAATTAAACCAGCTATGTCCTCAGTGAGCCCAAACACGTCGTCCACACCTATGTCCCCAGACACGTTGTCATAGAGCGTCATAGCGTATGTGACATAATTCATGTCTACTATGATCAGATTTCAAGAAAGCACTACTTTTCAACTATTTATTGTAGCACTCCCATGAACACGATTTTCCCATTTTACCAATCTGTGTTTATTTTGTAACAATTCTAGTGCCATCTAACTCACCCTTTTGTCTTTTTTCACTGGAGAAAGCATCGCCATCTTAATCATATTAACATTACTACTATTATTATTATTATTATTATTATTATTATCCCCAGTAGTATTCTAATCATCACATGGCACCGGCGCCTTCAGAACCCACAGTCATTTGTGCCCCAATTTATAAGCTCGTTGGACAGCACTGCGACTGTATAAACGTCGACGACGTTAGTGACACCAATCTGTAACATCCTCTGTGACATTGCCGACACCATTCTGTATACATGTCTGTGACGCCCCTGAAACCCATCTGTATGAACTTCTGTGAACTCCTGACACCATTCTGTATAAAAGTCTGTGACGCCCCTGATACCCATCTGTATGAACTTCTGGGACATTGCTGACACCATTCTGTATAAAAGTCTGTGACGCCCCTGATACCCATCTGTATGAACTTCTGTGACATTGCTGACACCATTCTGTATAAAAGTCTGTGACGCCCTAGATACCCATCTGTATGAACATCTGTGACCCTGATACCCATCTGTATGAACTTGACCTACATTGATACCAATATACGTACAAGTCTGAAGAATACTATCAATAATCTGTTTTTACTCTAACCATTTTTTTTTAATCATTAATAACATGGGAAATGTACTTTATATCAAAACTGTCGTTACTGCTTGTAGTACCGCTTTTTTAGGGCGGTGTAGGACAGGTAGGACGAGAGCCATGCGAATTTAAGGGCCACATGACTAGTGCATTCGCCGCGAATCTGTTCAGGTTTAATTTTTCATTAATGCCCACAACATAAAAAAAATATCCTTAACTTTACCGTGAATTATACACGGGTCTCTCGCATGGGAGCCATGCTCTATCCATTTGACCAGACGCTCCTCTAATACATTGTGATAGAGCAAAAATAATACATTGTGATAGAGCAAAAATAATACGTTGTGATAGAGCAAAAATAATACATTGTGATAGAGCAAAAATATTACATTGTGATAGAGCAAAAATATTACATTATGATAGAACAAAAATAATACATTGTGATAGAGCAAAAATATTGTTGGAAGTAGAATTGAGAGAGTAGAGTTGACATAGATAGAAGGTGCAGAATAAGTCAATATTTTGGAAGGAAAAAGTGTCCAAACCGACAGGGTCACGGAGTTGTACAGATGCATATTCGTTATCACTAGCAGGCACGGATCCTGATGATGATTGTATATATAGTGTAAAACCATTGACATTTGAAAAGGGAAATTTCATTTAATTTTCATTTGTTGTTGTGTTTTAATTCAAGTACATAATATATTTTGAATATAAGTGACCCACTTAACGCAACCATCTCCCCACTTCAAATAGATATTAAGTTAGCTAGAATGAAGTGAACTATAGCTCGTTCCAAAATTCGTGAACACACTAAGGTTTAATTTGTACGAAATCTACCGGATGGATAACAGTAATCTTTTGCATGCAGTCTTATATACTTCATGACATTACGAATTCATGTTTAACTAATTGGTAGGTAGCTTAGTTGATGCAAAAGCGTTTTTTTGTGTTATATAATTTTGCATAAACACAAAAAATGATAATCACAGTTTAGAATTTACAGTAATATACAAAATGGGACGAATGTTTGCAAAGGCGTATCCCTATTACATATTATAAAAAGCAATATGACGTAGTAAACAAATGATATCTTCCCCCTATATCAATTAAAATAAAGGGTGTGCGCATACGCCAATGACAATGGTTCGTATACAATGTGAAATGGTTAATTCCCCGTGATTCACGATTTTCACTTGCGCCGAATTGCATGTTTAGCACGCAAATGCGTAATTATTTAAAAAAGTGACTACGGTACTGTTAAACTTCTACATGTAAGCTAAATCAGCATCGCTTTTATTTTACTAATAACATATAAATAACATCTTACAGCACTAAAGGTTGGGGTAAGCAAAAAATACTTTAGGAATACACTGTTACCTATAGAAAAATGTAAAAATCTATCATTTCTTCAAGTGGATGATTTTATATCGGTCGGTAAAGATGTTCACGAATTTTAGAACGAACTATAGTATGATCACTGAGTGAACGTAGACGCTTTAAGGAATATATACAGCCTGAGCTTGAGCAGAGCAATCAATATGAAGAGACTAAGGACGAAGGATTTACTTCATTAACTTCACCAGGTTCTCCCCATATATCTTGATCTTCCTCCTAAGAAAATGCAAAATAGACAAGTGCATTGCAACAAAGTACAAAATCTTAAATATAGCAACAATCCTAGGGGTCTCCGGAAAGATTCAGTTGTGAACAGAACGGTTTGATCAAGTGGTGAACACACACGATCTTTGGAACATAATGCTGCGGATTAACTAGTTGATTGATTGATTTGATAGGAACATCAACATTGCACTTCGGTGAGTAACAATGTGTGCTCCGATCGATTTCTTACCCAGGAAGATCTCAGCTGCAGTGACCGAGTTCCGTAGCACCGGGTTGGGTCCCTTATGTAATTTTGAAGATGGTCAAGATATTATTTAAGGAATTCTATTGTTTATCTTTTCTAATGAATTTTTCCTAGGCAGCGGCTTTCCAGTCTGATCTTCTCTATTGTGAACTGCTAAGGGTTCTTTTACGTGCTCAAATTGAACATGGGACCTACGTTTTATCGCCCGTTTACGCTAGGACTAGAACTCGATCTCACCTACACTGAGATCGGGATCTCTCAGAAAAATATACATATAGTTCTACGAGACAGCGAACCTAGTACCTTTGGCACTAGAGACGATCACATAACCTCTACTCTACAAAGACCCTGGATTATAATATAACTCATAAGACATATAACTACCTGACAGTTAATATAAAAACAGTTATTCGTATTCTTCTTCTGTTTCGAACTCCAGGAATGATAAATTTACACTCTATTTACTATAGGGCAATGGGGGGAATACCTGGCTTTCTTGAAAACACACAAACCTCCAACAGCTCCAGGCGTGTAGTGCTATGCTTAGTGCTGCGGAGACACCTACATGAAATTATAACTTCAAATCTAACTATTTCTTTATTTAAAAAAGTGAATGATTATTGTCCCTGCTTGTATGACTAACACTAAAAGTGAATGATTAGTGAATGATTATTGTCCCTGCGTGTATGAGTAACACTAAAAGTGAATGATTAGTGAATGATTATTGTCCCTGCTTGTATGACTAACACTAAAAGTGAATGATTAGTGAATGATTATTGTCCCTGCTTGTATGAGTAACACTAAAAGTGAATGATTAGTGAATGATTATTGTCCCTGCTTGTATGACTAACACTAAAAGTGAATGATTAGTGAATGATTATTGTCCCTGCTTGTATGACTAAAACTAAAAGTGAATGATTATTGTCCCTGCTTGTATGACTAACACTAAAAGTGAATGATTATTGTCCCTGCTTGTGTGACTAACAATGTTAATGATTAGAAACGTTTGTATTTGGTCGTCCATTTATTTTGTTAAAATTTGTCACTCCTGTTATTCGTGTGCTTGATAAAGGCCTTGTTGTTCGAAACGTTGCTGTATTTTGTCATTGTTTTTGTAATTTGTAAAACTACAGTACTTTGTGATGTAAAACCATACAAGATCTCCAACTGCTAGCAATGAATCGCATCACATGGAGATCTAAAACCTCTGCCCTATGTGCCGCCGTTGGCACGAAAGGAACAAACTAACTACTCGACCCAAAGAACCTTTACTCTGCTGTAAAACAAACAAACATAAAAACAGATGATTTCATTTACTAATTAAGAGGACACGCCAGTGAATTACAACTATCCAGTTCGGATTCCCACGACAGTGTAGGATGTCCTCATCAATGGAACAGACTAGGGTCATGGTGTCAGTACAAAATGCGTTAGCTAAATATGAAATCTCCACAAAATCATCCCAAATGAAGAAATACTGATTGTATATTAACATAATATTACAATAAATCTCAAGAGAAATTTACTTCAGATTTACGACGACTGTTGGGATGAAACATTATTCTTTGTCTTTGTTTGCTGTTTGTGAGATTTTGTTGACTGTTTGGTCCAACAAGGAGAGTCTCAATTATATTATTAGTTTACTTGAAGAAATATGATAGTGTTCATTATGTTTGTTTTCAATAGAAGGCTATTCTTGTATGGAAAGTTGCTATACAATCTTGAGTAGAAATTATGAATTTTAGTGGCGTCCATAGTGAAGTCGGTAACAAGTTTCTCTAGTAGCCACATTCCCTCTTGGGAATTCCGTAGTCTGAGGCCAACTTGGGAACACAATTTTTGGTCAGCACAGGGTACGTAGCAGGACTACAGGCTCCCTCATTGTTTACTTAAGGAAATCTACGAGGGCGCATTGAAAAGTAATGCCTCCAAGTCCATAACTTTGTTAATATACATAATTTACAAATGAAACATACATTTTCAGAAAGCTTGAGATGTCCACTACACAATAGAGTCATTATTTTTCGACATAGTCACCTCCACGTTCCACACACACACATGCCAACGTCGAACTAGTTGTTGCATCCCGTCGAAGAAAAAATCTGATGATTTTTCACGAAGCCAGGTACCCACATCTGCTGCCACATCCTCGTCAAAAACATATATGTTTCCCTTCAGATGTTCCTTGAGCTTTGGGAACAGGAAAAAGTCACAAGGTGCCAAATCGGGGCTATATGGTGGGTGCGCTAAAATGTCGTCAAAATTGAGACGCTGTAATGCTGCCGCTGTTTGTCTACTGGTGTGTGGACGAGCATTGTCATGTTGAAGGACTGCGTGTTTTCCAGGACGAACACGTAGCAGTCTTGCCCGTAGTTTCTTCATCGTTTCCACATACCGATCAGAATTGACAGTATTGCCGCGTTCCAAAATTCTGTGTGGATTACGCCCTGGCAGTCCCAAAAAATGGTCATCAAAACTTTTCCCGCTGACACGACAGTTTTGAATTTTTGGGGTGGGTGAGTTTTTGTGCCTGTATTCCATAGACTGGCGCTTGTTTTCAGGGACGTAATGATGCACCCATGACTCATCGCCAGTGACAATTCAGCAGATAAAGTCATCGCCTTCTCGTTCATATCGCATCAGGTGTTCCTGACATGCCTGATGTCATCAGATTTTTCTTCGACGGGATGCAACAACTAGTTCGACGTTGGCATGTGTGTGTGGAACGTGGAGATGACTATGTCGAAAAATAATGACTCTATTGTGTAGTGGACATCTCAAGCTTTCTGAAAATGTATGTTTCATTTGTAAATTATGTATATTAACAAAGTTATGGACTTGGAGGCATTACTTTTCAATGCGCCCTCGTACATTAAGAGTCAAGCACGTCTGAGGTCGGAAGGACACTGGTGATCATGGAAGCAAGTCTTCACACAAAAATTAGTTTTAAAATTTAAATATGTTTATTGGTGGCCACGTGAAAATGCAATCAGCCAAAGGGTGGAATTAGTGGGAAGTATAGTGTTTATAAAATTAAATTAAATGGCAGAAGTAGGAAGACAGTTTTCACGAGAGTGATGTGAAACGAGAATTACACATTTGTTCTAAAATTTCATTAAAAATTACAGCCGTTTGAGTAGCATAGAGTGCAAGAGATGTATATTATCTAGAGTTAGGTAGTGTTGTTATTTACTATAACACTTCTCTAACGTCGCGTTGAGCAGAGCTGTTCTTTACGAAAACACTTCTCTAACGCCGCGTTGAGCAGAGCTGTTCTTTACATAACACTTCTCTAACGCCGCGCTGAGCAAAGCTGTTCTTTACGAAAACACTTCTCTAACGTCGCGCTGAGCAGAGATTTTCTTTACGAAAACACTTCTCTAACGCGGCGCTGAGCAGAGCTGTTCTTTACGATAACACTTCTCTAACGCCACGTTGATTCTTATTCTTCTTCTTCTCTTCCACCATTTAATTCTTTATAGAAGTGTTGGGGGCGGGGGTGTGAGGGGAGGATCTTGTGTGTGCTTATTTAAAGTCACTTTGTGAACTGATTGATTTTCGTAAGGCTGTTCTTGATGCAGTCGATCAATCTTTTACGTGGTCTTCCTCTTGCTTTGTACTCATTACACTTTTTCTGTGTGGCTCTCTGTGGTAGGCGATACCATTGCGTTTCCGCGTTGATTACGAAGGTTAAAGTCACTTAAGTTGACACCGAAGAGATTGAAGTATTAAAACGAGATCACTATATTACAGAACAACAGTAGCTGAGTCAAGTTGTTGTTATCAGGAAGAATGTCCTTAGATCTAGACTCACGTAATGTCTTAATACGGTGACTGGAGAGATAACGCCCTGGACGTCATAGTAATGGGCGTCTGGTTGGGTTCGCTCAGAGTAATCTCGGCGTGAACGGTGTAACCTTTTAACGAGGCTTGTCTGATTGAATATGGTGTATTACTTTAGTCTTAAGACACTCTATGGTCACTGTTGGTGTATGCTGCTGTCACTTAAACATTGGATTATACAATCATCAACCATCCTACAACACTGGACATAAAGCTACACGGACCTCTGCGTGAGCTACAAAAGTTTATGCAAGAGACGTTAAATGTGTAGACAATATTTCAAGCGAACGAAAGGAATGAAGGAAAATCAATGAAAAGATCGAGGAGAAGCTTTAGGAAAGGATAGACATACAAAAAAGAAGAAGAATTATGTTACTTGTCCTGATGGTTAAAGTTAATTGCATATCCTTTACATAACTTTGCGAATCGTCCCCAGCTTTTTACGCTGTTTGTGATTTTTCGAGACATTATTACGTTCAGTAGTTTGCCATCGCTTTCTGAACGGGTGGTGCCATCATCCTTTTGTAAAAATTCACGAAACAATTTGCAACCAAACTGTCTGCAGCGTGATTCAAACTCAGAACGTCGGGGTTAATAGACCGAGTCACTATCCCCTAGACCACAGACGCCACGTCCTGATGGTACATATTGACAAGTTGCCTGCTTTCTGTCTGTCTACCTAACGTTGTATTCTACATCCTCGGCATGTCCTGTTTGACACATACTTCTTCTTCTTCGAACGCTCCATATTGCCCACTTGTCAACCACTCCGTGTGATTTGTATGTGATCTGAGTCTAAGAGCGATTGGGCGTTGTGTCAGTTATGCGCCTACAAGTAGGCCAGTACATCCGATTTCTGCTATGCTGTTTATTTACTAGGGTAGCTTCCTTGTCCTACATCAGACGCCTCTTACGACATGCCTTGTAGGTCGCAGTTTTACTAATCTTTGCTTCCCTTGTAGTTTCCAGCACCACTCGAGCGTTAAAAGTATACAAATCGATCTGAAGACATTGGAAGAAGAAAAATAAGATTTCGTGTGGACAATCTACAACCTACTTTCTTAACATCTACATGTCCTTGCTAATTTTATCTGTTATTTGTAACACCAATAACCACTATTAAGTCTGTTCATCTAAGCATGTAGTCATTAAATTGTATTTATTGCTCTCATATAACCTTTCACACGGATGCATTTCGGGATTGAAGGAAAGTGTGCTAAGAATATCACAGGCTCAAGCAATAAAAGAAAATGAATTAACTTACGGTTATTGGTAGGGACATAATAAATCGTAACATCTGTCAGGGCATTAAAATTGCTTCACACTTTCCGTTGGCTGTTAACTAGAGATTCTTCAGGAGGATGGAGGAAGGGTGGCGTGAGACAGACAGAGAATGTTTAGCAAGTAAGAGAATAGAGAAATTAAACGAAATAGAATGATTGCGAAAGATTGTGAGATATGTTTAGGAAGAGAAAGAAAGAGTGTATGTGTGTGAAAGATTGAGATAAATATTGATAGAGGAGATTCAGAGAGAGGGAGGTATATAGATTCAGAGAGGGAAAGAGATAGATAGAAATTAAGGAACATGGAATTATGGTAAAAGTTTGTGAGATATGTTTAAAGAGAAAAGAGAGAGATCGTGAGCAAGATTGAGGTAAATATTATAGACCGATTCAGTGAGAGAGAGGAGATATATTAGAAGAGATGCATGATTGTGAAGTAATGAGTTAGATTTGGAGAGACAGAAATAGAGGGTGAAGTATTGAGAAACATTGATTCAGTAAGATATTAAAGAGAGATAGATTAGAAGAGATTGAACGACTGTGGAGGTCAAAGGCGAATAGGACAACCTCGCCAGGATTAGTGAGTGGGCGGGGACTGCTGAGAGGATATACTCGCCTCGTGGAGACCCTTGTAACATGCCGGATTGTTGGCTAGCTTACTGGGAGATAAGTGAGTACTTTGGTCAGAGAAATCTAGACGTAGTATGGAGGAATCTTCAGACATGACACGGATGCCAGTGTAGTAATTTACATTGCACCTGTGCCATGTAAGAAATTGAAAACGGATTTACAGAAGATATGAGTTTCAGAGAATGAAACTTCGCTGAGTTCAAAGCGCGAATAGGAAATAGTAAGTTGGCACTAATCAAGATCCTACCCCACCTCCACGTGGTGACCCTTGTAACATACAACGGATCCTGTCTAGCTAAGCGGGTAGGGATCGAGGGAGAGTTACTTTGGTTCCAGTAGCAATCCAGACGTAGTCATGTTGAATGAGATCCGCTCGCAACACAGACGAGCGGGATGCCAGAGTGACTATTAATGTACATCTCTCCCGGCCGATGAAAAAGTTGAACGGATAAACATAAAGTATGAGGGTGTATCCAGAGAAGAGACATAGGCGAATAATAAGTAGACCAGCAGATTCGATTTCTGCGCTGCTTTTTATTTACTAGGTAGCATCCCTAGGGCCTACATCAGTCGCCTCTTACAACATGCGTTGTAGGTTGAAGTGGTACTATTCTTTGCTTCCCTTACGGGCTCCGGTACCACACGGGAGGCATAACGAGAACAATACACAATACTTTGACGAAAATGAGTTATGACTTCAAATTAGTTACGCAGTGACTAGTATAACATTTAATATCTGACTTGAGTAGGTCATGTGGTGCAGTGACTAGTATAACATTTAATATCTGACTTGAGTAGATCATGTGCAGCAGTGACTAGTATAACATTTAATATCTGACTTGAGTAGGTCATGTGCAGCAGTGACTAGTATAACATTTAATATCTGACTTGAGTAGGTCATGTGGTGCAGTGAATAGTATAACATTTAATATCTGACTTGAGTAGGTCATGTGGTGCCGTGACTAGTATAACATTTAATATCTGACTTGAGTAGGTCATGTGGTGCAGTGACTAGTATAACATTTAATATCTGACTTGAGTAGGTCATGGTGCGTGACTAGTATAACATTTAATATCTGACTTGAGTAGGTCATGTGGTGCCGTGACTAGTATAACATTTAATATCTGACTTGAGTAGGTCATGTGGTGCAGTGACTAGTATAACATTTAATATCTGACTTGAGTAGGTCATGTGGTGCCGTGACTAGTATAACATTTAATATCTGACTTGAGTAGGTCATGTGGTGCCGTGACTAGTATAACATTTAATATCTGACTTGAGTAGGTCATGTGGTGCAGTGACTAGTATAACATTTAATATCTGACTTGAGTAGATCATGTGGTGCAATGACTAGTATAACATTTAATATCTGACTAGAGTAGGTCATGTGGTACAGTGACTAGTATAACATTTAATATCTGACTTGAGTAGATCATGTGGTGCAGTGACTAGTATAACATTTAATATCTGACTTGAGTAGGTCATGTGGTGCCGTGACTAGTATAACATTTAATATCTGACTTGAGTAAATCATGTGCAGCAGTGACTAGTATATCATTTAATATCTGACTTGAGTAGGTCATGTGGTGCAGTGACTAGTATAACATTTAATATCTGACTTGAGTAGGTCATGTGCAGCAGTGACTAGTATAACATTTAATATCTGACTTGAGTAAATCATGTGCAGCAGTGACTAGTATATCATTTAATATCTGACTTGAGTAGGTCATGTGGTACAGTGACTATCGTAACATTTCATATCTAGACTAGACTCAGTGACACCATACATTACATAAGGGATTCTCTATGACTAAGTGATTAAGCGTTGCGTTCCGAAAGTTGTGGGTCCGGGACACGCCTTTCTGTTCACAAATACATTTTCTTTCCAGAGAGTCTTAGGAATGTTGGCGCAGCTACGGAATTCGTGCTTTGTGCAAGACACTCTGCAGAAGGCGTGCCATTTCTGCTGAGAGGGTCCAAGCCATATGGTGTAAACCCCAATGGAATTAAGTCAATCCTTTTGGCTTAGTCCATTTAAACCAGCGTTTCTCAAAGTGGGCGGTACCACCCCCCAGTGGGCGCTGAAGCGTTCTATGGGGCGATAGTGGGTTCAGAAGATTGGGGGAGTGGGTGTGTTCAGCCGATTAGGGGTTGGTGGCTCCTTAAAGAAAAAATTGCCCGCGTGCTCAGCGTGTTCGTAGCGCGTTGGTCTACGGGTGACTAGTCCTCTGTAAGTGCGGGTTCAACTCCGCGACTGGCAGAAAAGCTACAGGTTCCCAGATTTACGGTGTTCGTGGCACCGAGCCGAAGGGTTACGATGTCCATGATACCGAGCCAAAGAGCTTTCAGCTCAAGTGCTTCTGGATCGGGAAAAAAAAACATTAATAATAAATATTTAAAAAAATTATTTTCGTGATTTTGCGATTGAATAATCATTTAAAATTTGAATTCTGTATTTTAATTCATCTTATGCCTGTCTTACACGATCCATTTTTCCATCAATTTTCGATTTCGTGCATATAATCATTTGAAGATTGACTATGTATTACAGAAACAGATATCAATTTTCTATGTCAAAGAGAAAATAGAGTATGTATATATATATGGGGGCGTTGGCAAACTGTTATAATGTGGAATGGGGCGTTACAAAGTTTATGCTGTGCAAAATGGGCGTTGGGCCGAAAAAGTTTGGGAATCTATGTTTTATACCCTTACATTGACTAGCATAAAATGGGATGCGTTTATTAGAGTCGAGTCATTTGAAATTCGGACTAAGATCATATGTGCTGTCTTGTTTAGAAACACAGTCATTTGAAACACTGTCTTAGCCCGTCTGCCCAGCGTGTTCGTAACGCGTTGAACGACGGGCGATAAGCTCTCTGTGAGTAGAGGTTCAATTCCGCAGGCTGGTAGAAAAGCCACAGATTCTCCAGATTTATGGTGTTCGTGGCACCGAACCGAAGGATTACGATGTCCATGGCACCGAACCGAGGGATTACGATGTCCATGGCACCGAATCGAAGGATTACGATGTCCATGGCACCGAACCGAAGGATTACGATGTCCATGGCACCGAACCGAAGGATTACGATGTCCATGGCACCGAATCGAAGGATTACGATGTCCATGGCACCGAGCTGAAGAGCTGAAAGATCAAGTGCTTCTGGATCGAAGAAAAAAAACCAACAAAAAGCACTGTCTGAGATTTGTTGTCTTGACTGGGGCAGTAATTACTTTCTAAACAAAACATAGATGAATAATTCACGATACGTAGATCACACACTTTTCAAATGATTACAAACAAGAAGGCGGATAAAAGGTGTGATAATTAACTTCAACATGTCAACAACAGAGGCAGCATACTCATAACTACTGCAACTGCAAGCTTTAGGACTCAAGTTATTACTTCCTATCTGCTGTGAGAAACGGTATTCACATGTATAACCCCATTCATGGTGTCCGGGTGATACTCAGGAATGTCCGTTCAGTTATGGCGGATATTGTTGTACTTTCAAGGAACAGATAACAATGACGTCTGCGGTTGAACTTGAGTCCAATTCTGAAGGCATTTCGGATACGAATTGTGATACAACTTATCAATGATTGAAGGGGCAGTCATAACCATACGGACGTGCCACGCCGACGGAAACGTATCTATTGAATTAGACAGTTGTATCTGTTACAGAGGTCAATCCAGTACATCACGCTAACCTAAGGGTCTAAAGCCGAAGGATTGACTTCCTTGCTCCGGGTTTTACCCCATATGGATCGGCCCCTCTTCCAGAAATGGCACATCACCTGTCGATAGTACATAGTGTGTACGATAGTGTCGATACAAAGCACGAATTCCGTAGTTCAACAACAATCCTCGACATCTAATGTACAAAAATGTCGAAAAAATGTACTTGCAAACAGAACGACGCTGTCTGGATTCGAACCCACGATCTTCGGAACTTAACCCTTTAGCTGCTAAGGACGTATATATACGTTTTTCCCATTCACTTCCATAGACGCATTAACACGTCTATTATTATCTCTCCTCTGAGAACTAAATACGTGTTAACACGTTATACATTGCTACTGTCACTGCTACAGACGTACATTCACGTTTGTGACCTAGAAACAAAGAGTAGCTATTCATATCTCAGCCTTCAGAAAGTATGTAGCAGCGAAAGGGTTAAGGTAAATGCGTAACCACTTAGTCACAGTAATGGTTAAATGGTGCTTGTAGAAATACCCATAACCCTTACAGTGGCATAGCTGGTACAGAGAGATCTGAAATAACGATCTGGTTATGTACTGTCTCGACGTATGTCAACGCGGTTTGCACATTTTACACGGATGAACTACAGCAGCGTTCCCCAAAGTGGGGTACCGCCCCTGTGGGCGCTGAAGCCTTCCAGGGGGCGATGGTGGGTTCAGAAGCATTTGGAGGAGTTTTTTCTTGATTTTGCTATTGAATAATCATACAAAAATTGAATTCTACATTTTAATTCATCTTCTGCCCATCTTACACGATCCATTTTTATATAAATTTTCTATTTCATGTATGTGAACATTTGAAAATTGACCATGTATGACAAAAATATATATCAATTTTCAATTTCAAGGAGAAAATAGAACATGTATATATGAGGGAGGGGCGTTGGCAAACTGTTATAATGTGGAAGGGGGCGTTACAAAGTTTATGTTGTGCAAAGTGGGCCGAAAAAGTTTGGGAATCTATGAACTACAGGAAACCCTTCAACTTCACTTGGAGATATAAAATACAAGTACCGCTGAAGTCGGCGCAAGGCTCGCCTGAATGGCGAATGACACTTGTGATAGGTAAAGCAAGTTTCAAGCAACAATGAGTCTGAGGGGTCATGACTAGGCTTGAATTCATAGAGAGCGAACGAAACCCTCCATTCTCTCTCCTCCTCCGCCCTCCCAAAAATCCTCCATCTCCGCAGTAAAAGTTGATGAATAGGAAACGCATACAGGAACCTTTAAAAGACCTCCGTAGAAGCGTGAAATGTGAGCGAAATTGCGGAACCAAATGGGATGAAGGAATGTGTGAAAAATAATATCAATCCAATTCGTCCATTTATCCTGCTCCGGCGGGATCTCATCCAGGCGTGATTAGACAGATTAGAGCTTTAAGTAAACAAGTCTACTATTTAGCAGCTAGCTTGAAAACATCATGATCAAACGTGGTCGCTGGTCCAAGGGTGAATAGTTTCCACAGCCATTTCTTCGTGTCCGTTGCTGTTGAAGTTAATCCCTGACTAGTCCGTTAAGCCTTCTCGATGGCCAAGTAATTGAAAAGATCTGTATTCTTGTCGGTTTTCTTTCAATCATTCAGTAGCTGTCTTGCCAGCAATAATACGTCTATGATTTCCTTGCAGTAATAGACAGTGATACTCTGCTTTCATTGACACTAGTCTAAACATCAATCGCTTCGAACGATAATTTCTTTATTAGATTTCTTTATTATAGAGTTAGCTAGAGAGTCGCGGTGGGCAAATTTGGAAGCAAATTAATTCCTTTGGATATTTTACAAACGGTAAAAGTAGACCTCACCGTTCACAAAGCAATGGCAAACTACTGAACGTGTAACTGGTGCCTAGAAAATCGACGACTTGTTTACTCGTTGTTGATGGCTATGTCCTGTAAAAATGATACGCCTCGATATTTCAGAGAGTCTCTATGGTGAAGTGGTAAAGATGTTTGCCTGTTGTTCGAATCTGGTTGTGGTTGGAATCCAGACTGAGTCACAAGTACACATCTTTTATGAGATTTCTAAGATTATTACTGAAGCTACACAGTTCGTGCTTTGTGCAACATTTTTGTCAGAAGGCATGCCATTTTAGGGACGACGTTCTATGGGGAACTCGATGCAATGAGGTAAATGTTTTTCCATTATACCCTTTTCTTCTTCCTCTTCTTCTTCTTCTTCAAACGTTCCATATTAACCACTTGTTAACCACTCTGTGTGATTTGTATGTGATCTGATCCCGAGAGCGATTGTACGTTGTACCAGTTATGCATCTACAAGTAGGCCAGCACACCCGATTTTTGCGATGCTTTTATTTTACTGGATAGCTTCCTTAGGTCCAACATCAGTCGCCTCTTACGACATGCCTTGTATGTCGCAGTGGTACTATTCTTTGCTTTCCTTGCGGGCCCCAACACCACACCGGTGTTATAACTTTTTAGAATTATCAATCATCAAATTCGACAATCCTTTCTTTTTTGCAATATTCTGCAGATGATTTATGATTGCTTGACAATCATCATTGTACTTCAGTGAACAATCATGTGTGCTCCGAACTCTTTCTTATTCAAGTAGATTTCAACTATAGAGCACGAACTCTGTAGTACTATTGAGTGTTTTTATATAATTTGAGGATTGTTGAATATGCGTATAATTTTGTTTTAATGTGTGTTTACCCGGGCAACTACTGTTCAGTCTATACATAACGATTTTATACTACCAAAATCATCCTTTCATATTCAACTTGAACAAGGTACCAACGTCTTATCGTCCGTCTCCGATAGAACTAGGAACTCAATCTCACCTTTATATAATGAGATATGCGCGCCCTGCCCAGCGTGTTCCTAGCGCGCTGGACGACGGGCGACAAGTCCTCTGTAAGTGAGGTTCAGTTCCGCGGCTGGCAAAAACGTCACAGGTTCCCAGATTTACGGTGTTCGTGGCACCGAACCGAAGGGTTCCGATGTTCATGGCACAGAGCCGAAGGGTTCCGATGTCCATGGCACCGAGCCGAATGGTTCCGATGTTCATTGCACCGAACCGAAGGGTTCCGATGTTCATGGCACTGAGCCGAAGGGTTCCGATGTCCATGGCACCGAGCCGAAGAGCTGAAAAGCTCAAGTGCTTCTGAATCGGAAAAAGACAACAAAATAATGAGATATAGGATTACTGGACAAATTGTGTAATCTCTCCGCGGGGGAAAAGAATCCAGCATTTTCAAAGTGTACGTTGGAACACAGCACGACAAGGTCTCAGATACCGTACAAATACATTGATAATTATGTTTGGCAAATTTTGTCTATACAGACGTGTAAAATACTTGGTTATTGACAAGTGCGACAACTTCTTAGTTTGCGCCTGTCTCTCTTGCTTTTCAGCTCATCCCTTAATTAATAATAATAATAATTTATTTGTCGATCCAGAAGCACTTGAGCTTTTAGCTCTTCGGCTCCGTGCCATGGACATCGTAACCCTTGTATTCGGTGCCACGAACACCGTAAATCTGGAGAACCTGTGGCTTTTCTGCCGGCCCGCGGAATTGAACCTGCACTCACAGGGAGCTTGTCACTCGTTGTCCAACGCGCTACGAACACACTGGGCAGGCGGGCAAGTAATAATAATAAAAAGATAGCTAAATACAATGATGAAACATCAAACATCAGAAATAAATTCTATGTGTTTGGTTTAAGAGCAAATAAGTAATCTAAATTGTCAAATATTGAAAATATTAACAAATGAAGCATCATAGAAAAAAATGGATGCAACATCAATACTGAACTTTATACCAAAAAAAAACAACTAATTAAATTTGTCGGCCCCATATTAGCCGCCCACAGCAAACGATGATGACAACAGCCTCAGACGTGTGCTGCTGCACCTCTCTGGTGTGTGCGGAGGTGACTGTAGAGTCCAGTCCTCGAATACAATCCTCTACCACACGTTGGTGCATACATGATCAAGGTTATACATGTGGGTTGTGTGTGTTATGTGGGTGTCGTATGTTTGACCACATAAGTAGATTACCAACAGACAATTAAAATCTTACTGAAGGTTTATAATTCGTCCCAGGGGCTTTCTGGGGTGTCCATGAACAGTGCTTTGATTCTTCGATAACCTGGATACAAAGCAAAAATATGTCCACGCAAAAAGTAGACCTCAGAAAAAAACAGAGGCGGTGAAAATCACTACTTGTGAAGTGCACACAAAAGCCCGTTCTATGAAACTCTTCTAATGCTGACGCTGTGAGGCAAAAGAGGATTCGATAAAAGAAAGATCAAATATATGGTCTTTTTCATCTTTACAGACGGTCAATTGGCAAGTGTTTTACTGCGATAACTTCTGAGTTTTCGCTTTTCTTTCCTGTCGTTCAGCTCATACATGTCTTTTCTCAAAAGGACTAGTGCAAAAGCCTTGCCTGTGACACTTAAAAGGGAAATACCTCTGCAGTTGTTACAATCCCTCTTATCCCCTTTGTTTTTATAGAGTGTCACTATCTTTGCATCCCTCATGTCCTGAGGAAATTCTTTCTCTCTCCAGCAGAAGATCAAATATTCACTTCATGTTATTGTGGATGAGTTTAGATTCATCTCTTGCCAAAAAAAGCAGCACACAATTAGTCTCATTAGTTTGTCAAACAACCGAACTTGGACGGTATATGAACCAAATTGTAACCTGTGCTGACCGTTGTCACGAGGGATGGCCAATTACACTTCCCGAAAACGGTTACCGAGTACTATATTGTGAAAGAAGTTAGACGTTACAAGAACATAGCTTCACTTCTGTAACACTGCTATATACGAGTGTCTTATTCAATTGTGTGGTGCAAATATGTGCAAGATGGCACACTTACAAATGGAGGTTTCTGTAACGAAGTGGTCAAGACGTATGTCTTGTTCCTGAAAGTCGTGCGTTCGAACTCTGACTATGTTGTGTGGTTCACGAGTGCGTTCTTTTCGATGATTCTTTGAATTGTTGATGAAGCTACCGAGTTCGTGCTTTATACAATACTGACAAATGAGGAGATAAACAGAAGGAATAAACAGAGTGACATAAACAGACAGACATAAACAGCCGTATATTAAATGAGAATCATTGATGTCATTCGATAATAACAGAGGAATGTCTGCGCAACTTGTTCTTAAGTAACATAAAGGACACATTAATTTGGCCATGGATTCATTTAAAACAGTATTTTAATCGATATAATCTTGGATGTAGACTTCGTATTCTAAGTGTACCCGTGTGTTGCTGTGGTCAGCAAGGGGCGCGCAGAATAGTAACACTGTGACCTACAAAGCATGTCGTAAGAGGCGACTGAAGTAGGAGCATAGGGAAACTACTCTAGTAAATGAACAGCGTCATAGAAATCGGATGTGCTGGTCTACGTAGAGGCGCTTAACTGGCACAACGTACAATGGCTCTTAGGCTCGGATCACTTACAAATCAGATAGAGGTGTTTAACAAGTGGTCGATGCCCTCCTGCCCAGCGTGTTCGTAGCGCGTTAAACGACGGGTGACAAGCCCCGTGTGAGTGCGGTTCAATTCCGCGGGCTGACAGAAAAGTAACCGAAGGGTTACGATGTCCATAGCACCGAGCCGAAGAGCTAAAAACTCAAGTGCTTCTGGATCGAAAACAAGTGGTCGACAAGAAGTGTCGTTTTTTGTGTATTTTTTCCGATCCAGAAGCACTTGAGCTGAAAGCTCTTCGGCTCGGTGTCATGGACATCGTAACCCTTCGGCTCGGTGCTACGAACATCGTAAATCTGGGGAACCTGTAGCTTTTCTGCCAGTCCGCGGAGTTGAACCCGCACTTACAGAGGACTAGTCACCCGTAGTCCAACGCGCTACAAACACGCTGGGCACGCGGGCTGGACAAGATGAGTTAAAAGAAAACAAAGGTGAATTTTAATAATAACCAGAAAACGATTGACTTTATGTTTTTTTTTTATTTCAAGTTCACTGAAAGAGATACAAATGTTGAAAAAAAGAATCCATTCATCTCAGGTTTTTCCAAATCTTCAATGACCTTGTCTACAGCAGAACTGGGGACTATCATAACGAGAACTAGCTGGTCGTGCTCTGAAAAATGCTCATCTGCAGGACTAAGCGATGGGTGCCATAAGAAGTAAGGTTACGGTTCGAATCCTGTGTTTGGTAATTTCTTTTTTTCCGGAGACTCTTAATACTTATTTATTGTTTATTTAATTATACAATTCATTGGTTTCTGCGCTTTCCCTGGGAGTTCCTAAATATCCTTATTTACTAGACTATCATAAAGAACATTTCAAGTAACATGCAGTTTGGCAATATATTGCATGCATCAAAATGGCCTGGCATTTTCTGCTCATCGTACACTGGATATTGTGAAAGAAGTTCAGTAGTCAATTTGTCTATTCATTGGGGGAAAAAACAAAGATCTTGCTAATTCCAGAGACCCTATCATATTGAGAGGTGCACCATTAAAAGAGCTGGGCACATTTGCATATCTGGGAAGTGCTATTAACGTTTAAGGTGACACAGATGAAGATGTTAAGGTTAGAACACAAAAGACAAGATCAGCCTTTGCCATTCTGAAGAACATATGGAGTTCAAGAATGATCAGAAATAAAACAAAGATAATGATATTTAACTCAAATGTCCCAAGGCTGTCCTTCTATATAGAGCAGAGATATGGAGAACAACTAAGGGGAACACCAAAAGGTTGAATTCATCAATAGATGCCTGCGCAGGATATTCCATCTGCGATGGTATGACAGTACCACAAACAGGAAACTGTGGGATAGAGCGGGACAATGCCAAATGGAACAAGAGATAAGGGGCAGAAGGAGGTGGTGGATAGGACACGCTGATGAAACCCCTGACATCATCAGGAAACAGGCACTCGAAGGAACCCTAGGGCAAGAAGAGGTAAGGGAAGACACAGGAACACATGGAGACTGGAGTTGGAGTTGGAATGTACGAAATTTGGGAGATATTGGAGAGATCTGGAAAAGATGTCCTTTATTTAGGTGGGCTTGGAAGGCTTTGGTTGCGGGCCTATTTCTCCCTAGGGGCGAAGGGTGAAGAAGAAATCAGTTTGTGACAATGACTCAAGAATGGCTTCAATGACTCTTGTCCTACACTGGACATGGTGACAGAAGTTACAAGTCAGTTTGTGACAATAACTCTCGTCCTACACTGAGCATTGTGACAGAAGTTCAAAAGTCAGTGTGTGACAATAAATTCAGGAATAGCTTCAATGACTCTTGCTGTTGTTCTACACTGAATCACAACATGCAACCATTGTTTGAGTTAGCAACTTTTCACAGTTTTCCTTCATGACATTTCCTTTCAAAATGTGATTAATTCATTTGCCCTATTATATTTACGTAAACATAGCATTTCAGTTTCATTGAGATTTCCAATAATGAATCGATCTTTCATTACGATATTTGACATTTTTTATTATTTCTACTAAAAAATCAAGACATGTTCGATACTGCACAATACCTGTAGGCGAGTTCCAGATTGTGTCCGACTGCCAATCAATCTCTCCCAGTGTTCTTATATAGCAAGCCTTCCTGTTTACGAAAACAATACATGATTCTTATTGAGTGTCCTGACATGTCGTGGTAAAAAAACAGAAACCAAATTCTAGTCTGAGTAATTGTGTCTGTCCTTATAATATGTTACTTTGACGCGCATGCAAATACAGCAGCGAGAGAAAACAAATGAACAATATTGACCAAAAGTGCTCTGAAGGTTTAACATTATATAGGAAGTTTAGATTGATGCAGTACAACAGAAAATTCCTCTGCTATATTCTGTTCTCAAATTGGTAAAACTAGTCACAAAATCATAGACAAGAAAAGCAAATAATTCAGGGCTAAAAGAAAAACCTAGTTGATTGTGATATTGTATTATTGAGAAGTTGTTTATATTATAGAGTGCTGCATATTTGTTTGATTTGTTTAGTTGTTGACATGAAAGTGTGTGAAAGCAGTTGTTTTATTTCGCGGTCAGCCACCATAATAAACTGGGAAACATAATCGAAAAACAACCCCAAAACTAAAACCCCAACAGAAAACAAAACATTAGCAATAAGACCATTTCGAATATGTCACAATGTTCTTGTATAAACCATTCATTCTGCAACTTTCAATGCATTGTTTATTTGTTCCGAAACAATTTAAACATAAAGTTACCAAAATAATCAATGTGCTAACTTTATTTCGCTTCTATTTTCTTCTTCTCTTCCACTATTTACTTCTTTATAGAAGTGTTGGAGGGTGGGAATGAGTGATGAGGGGAAATTGGGTGGAGGGGTGTAGTGATCTTGTGTGTGCTTGTTTTAAGGCACTTTGTTAGCTGATATTCATTTTTGTAATGCTGTTCTTGATGTCGTCGCTCCATTGTTTGCGTGGTCTTCCTCTTGCTTTGTATTCGTTATACTTTTTCTGTGGGGCTCTCTGTGGTAGGCCACACCAGATCATTCCTATCAGGTGTCCATTCCAAACCACTTAACCTGTTGTTCTTTTATGAATTGCATGACTGGTTTCAGATCCAGTCTTCTTTTGATTTCTTCATTTCTAATTTTGTCTTTTATATCGCAATGTCTTACATTTTTATTAGTTAAGAATGTTATGCCTTGTTTCTGTTATATAATATTCAAAACGAAATCAAATTCGTGTCTGTTTACGCGTACAAATACTCGTGCATTTCTGACAAGAAATTAAAATCAAATTCGTGTCTGTTTACGCGTACAAATACTCGTGCATTTCTGACAAGAAATTAAAATCAAATTCGTGTCTGTTTACGCGTACAAATACTCGTGCATTTCTGACAAGAAATTAAAATCAAATTCGTGTCTGTTTACGCGTACAAATACTCGTGCATTTCTGACAAGAAATTAAAATCAAATTCGTGTCTGTTTACGCGTACAAATACTCGTGCATTTCTGACAAGAAATTAATTTCCTGATTTTCAAAGTACATGGGCACTGACTTCCCCTGGAGTTCTTACAAAAAAACTCATTGTTCTCATGCGCACTGACAAAAGAACAAGAAAGAAAAATCACCACCTGTGAAATGAGATGATTAAAGAAAGCAGTAAATAAAACTAGAAGAGACCATATAAGAAATGAGGAAATTAGAACAGTCGGAACAACACCTGCTATTAGATTCATTGAAAAAAACACAGACTAAAATGGTTTGGCCACTTGGTGAGAATGAAACTGAATTCACCAGTTACAAGAGCGTACAACCCGAAAAAGGAATCATCAAGTGGAAGGGTAGACCAAGAAAAGATGGATTTAAAGAGTTAAAGACATCGTAAAACTCTACAATACAACAGCATATCAAGCGAACGAGCGTGCACTATCTCTGAAACAGATCATTAGTTAAAACTGCGAGGCATAACGGCAAAAAGCAGAGAAGGGCAAAAGAACAAAAAGTCAAGTACAACACAATTTTGACTTTTTTCTAAGTCTATTTTATCGATGACCAGAGTCCACGACCGATCCTATTTTTGTTACAGTTGATGAGTTTGACAAGAAGCAATTTGTATAATATTGTCTAATTGAAATATGTCAAATTGGAAAATTCGTCGTAATGTTTTTAAACTGTTCAAATTGTGAACATGGCAGGGCGATCATATCTTAGCTTCTTTGTAGATCAAGTTTCAGTTCAGTTACAGCTTGGAATATCTTCATTGCACTAGGAAGATGTCCATATATGCTCCGATCTCCTTCACAGTATCACCAACAGCGTCCAGAGACTGACCGTATTAGTTCGATTGTGATTGATGAACCTACTTGTATAACAGTGGTGCTGTTTAAACTTTAGACAAAGTTATAGTAGTAGATCTAGATGAGATGACAAAATGAAAAACCTGGCATATCCTTTACATGATGTAGCCATCAACAATAGTAAACGAATCGTTGATTTTCTAGGCAACACTTATACGTTCAATAGTTTGTCATTGCTTTCTGAACGGTGAAGTCTACTTTTACTGTTTGTAAAAATTCCAAGGGAACTAATTTGCTTCCAAACTAGCCCGTCGCGAAGTTTGAACCAGGTACGCTTGGGTTGTGATCAAGCTCACTACCGCTTGAGCTACATACGCTCACCATGAGATGACTGACTTCTAAAATGATCCAGCTGCTCTTGAGTTCCTTCAATTCAGCTAAATAAATTTTAATCGTATCTACCTGTGTTTGTAAATTGTTGCTTTGTTTCATATAAATCTGTTTCATGTAATCTGTTTCATGTAATCTGTTTCATGTAATATGTTTCATGTAATCTGTTTCATGTAATATGTTTCATATAATCTGTTTCATGTAATATGTTTCATATAATCTGTTTCATGTAATATGTTTCATATAATCTGTTTCATGTAATATGTTTCATATAATCTGTTTCATGTAATATGTTTCATATAATCTGTTTCATGTACCTGGCTTTGAAGGAATGGATTCTTCATCATTGAATGCTTGACACTCGAAGAGTCAGGGCCATGCTGCGCTTTGATAAAGAGGCGGCCGCATCAGGCAGCACCGTAATGGGGGGTGGCATAAGCAGCAAAATCAAAGTTAAAACTGAAGGTTATTTTACAGAAACATGATTTAAGGAGGCATTTCGAAGACTTGCATCATACTGAGAAAATATACCGCACGGTCCTGCGAAGAGTTGGTGGTTAACATTTTCATGATGACGTCTACATAGATAGTACTTCTTCTTCTTCTTTCGTTCGCCCGCTATGAATTCAGGTTCAGTCAGGGCCTCATGTGGCACCTCTGATTGACTTTTGCGTGAAGACCTGCTTTCCTTTTATATCAGTGTCCCTCGCCATATAGGATGGGTTTTCTTCGACTACAGAGGTAACAGATAGCGCTCTGGAGTGTGTTGTAGATAGATTATGTTCATGCGATTATTAAGTGGTATGTGTTGTAGATAGATTATGTTCATGCGATTATTAAGTGGTATGTGTTGTGTTTGTTACAAAAAGTGATGATCGGATATCTCTTTTTACAAGATTGATGTTGTCCAAACTCCACAGTATACAGAGTCTTCTACAACAGAACATCGGGAAAGAAGGCAAGAGGAAGACCACGGAAAAGATGGTTAGATGGCGTAGTAGAATCCTGTGAAAGAGCAAAGATAACAATCACACAAGTCACCAGAACAGCGCAAGACAAAAACAGAAAACCACAACACTGTGCAACAACCCGTTAGCAGTGTGACGACAGAAAATCACGATACTGGGCAACAACACGGTAGCAGTGTGACGACAGAAAACCACGACACTGGACAACAACCCGGTAGCTTTGTGACGACAGAAAACCACGACACTGTGCAACAATCCGGTAGCAGTGTGACGACAGAAAACCACGACACTGGGCAACAACTCGGTAGCAGTGTGACGACAGAAAACCACGACACTGGACAACAACCCGGTAGCTTTGTGACGACAGAAAACCACGACACTGTGCAACAATCCGGTAGCAGTGTGACGACAGAAAACCACGACACTGTGCAACAATCCGGTAGCAGTGTGACGACAGAAAACCACGACACTGTGCAACAACCCGTTAGCAGTGTGACGACAGAAAACCACGACACTGTGCAACAACCCGGTAGCAGTGTGACGACAGAAAACCACGACACTGGACAACAACCCGGTAGCAGTGTGACGACAGAAAACCACGACACTGTGCAACAACCCGGTAGCAGTGTGACGACAGAAAACCACGACACTGGACAACAACCCGGTAGCTTTGTGACGACAGAAAACCACGACACTGTGCAACAACCCGGTAGCAGTGTGACGACAGAAAACCACGACACTGGACAACAACCCGGTAGCAGTGTGACGACAGAAAACCACGACACTGGACAACAACCCGGTAGCAGTGTGACGACAGAAAACCACGACACTGTGCAACAATCCGGTAGCAGTGTGACGACAGAAAACCACGACACTGTGCAACAATCCGGTAGCAGTGTGACGACAGAAACCACGACACTGGACAACAACCCGGTAGCAGTGTGACGACAGAAAACCACGACACTGTGCAACAACCCGTTAGCAGTGTGACGACAGAAAACCACGATACTGGGCAACAACACAGTAGCAGTGTGACGACAGAAAACCACGACACTGGACAACAACCCGGTAGCTTTGTGACGACAGAAAACCACGACACTGTGCAACAACACGGTAGCAGTGTGACGACAGAAAACCACGACACTGGACAACAACCCGGTAGCTTTGTGACGACAGAAAACCACGACACTGTGCAACAACACGGTAGCAGTGTGACGACAGAAAACCACGACACTGGACAACAACCCGGTAGCTTTCGTGACGACAGAAACCACGACACTGTGCAACAACCCGGTAGCTTTGTGACGACAGAAAACCACGACACTGTGCAACAACCCGTTAGCAGTGTGACGACAGAAAACCACGACACTGGGCAACAACCCGGTAGCAGTGTGACGACAGAAAACCACGACACTGTGCAACAATCCGGTAGCAGTGTGACGACAGAAAACCACGACACTGTGCAACAACCCGTTAGCAGTGTGACGACAGAAAACCACGACACTGTGCAACAACCCGTTAGCAGTGTGACGACAGAAAACCACGACACTGTGCAACAATCCGGTAGCTTTGTGACGACAGAAAACCACGACACTGTGCAACAACCCGGTAGCAGTGTGACGACAGAAAACCACGATACTGGGCAACAACACGGTAGCAGTGTGACGACAGAAAACCACGACACTGTGCAACAACTCGGTAGCAGTGGGACGACATAAAACCACGACACTGTGCAACAATCCGGTAGCAGTGTGACGACAAAAGAAAAAGAAGAAGATGTTGTCGTTACCGCATTATGTTAGTTGATCACTTTCTCGAGATACATAGAAAGTTCACAACCAGGTGGCAGGATATAATACTAATAATAATAAAGCCCATAACCCGTTATGGTCGTAGGGGTGTCACTGTGGAGACATCAGCCCAAAAGGCACGCCAAGAGTCTCTATCTTCAACTCCTCGAGCGAGTGTGGAGAAACTCTGCCCTGACCAGCTCTTGATGTTGTCAAACCAGGATTTTCTCTGCCTTCCTTTCCTTCTTCCACCCTCAACTGTTCCCTGTAGGATAGTCTTGGAGAGTGAGTCATCCAATGAACAGTTTAGGGTGGAAGAAGGAAGGAAGTCGCAGGATATCCAGGACGACAAACATTTATCTTTGGTGGTATCTACCCATTCATTTTATTTATGCCCAGAGATTGTCAAAATTATAAGTGACCATTACACTTTTAGAGCGAGAGGCGAGTGCTTTACCTCAACGAGACAAAAAACCCGCTCTCTAACCACTTATCAACGGCGATTCCAATACATAAGTATATGCAAGTGTCTATATGGTTCCAGTACATAAGTATATGCAAGTGTCTATATGATTCCAATACATAAGTATATGCAAGTGTCTATATGGTTCCAGTACATAAGTATATGCAAGTGTCTATATGGTTCCAGTACATAAGTATATGCAAGTGTCTATATGGTTCCAGTACATAAGTATATGCAAGTTTCTATATGGTTCCAATACATAAGTATATGCAAGTGTCTATATGGTTCCAATACATAAGTATATGCAAGTGTCTATATGATTCCAATACATAAGTGTATGCAAGTGTCTATATGTGTGTATGATAACCGAGGTCAAGAGGAGAAAATGGTAATGGGCCTGGCTAGAGCCAACTATAAATTGATGGGCCTTCGGACTCAGGTATGAATTATGCGAAATCAGACCACAACTACACCACGTGACTGCGCATTCCAGTATTGTTGTGTATAGACGAATTCATTTTAAAATCAACACAAAATGCTAAATCCAAGTTATATTATGCAACAAGTTAAGATTAACAATAAGGAATATCAATATTATGAATATTTTTCACCAATAAATAACCATACACTCATATAAGGGAGTAAAATTGCAAAAAAAAGATGTCAGTGTTCTATCAAACATATATAGATTCCAGCCCCCCACTCTGATCTAGGTCAGGTGTGTCGAGTGTCACTAGACAAGCACTTGAGTGGAACCGGCAAGAAAAACAAAAAGAGGACCACCTAAACAGACCTGGAGACGAACTCTTCTTGAGGAACTGAAGAGTGCTCGGACTATCCTGGGAGACCATAATGAAAACATCCAGACACCGAGAATAGGGACGAACAACTGTTGAGGCCCTATGCTCCACTTGGAGCGGAGAGGAATAACTCAAGTAAGTCATATGTGCGTACGTCTTTCTTGTGTGTATGAGTTTTTTTTATATAGCTATTGATTCGTTGTGTCATAGTTGACAATCTGGATGCAATAGCTACACATTTCAACCAGCCACATCTAGTTTTTGCACAACGTAAGTCTCGTGTTCAATTTGAGCACTAAAAGAACCATTGGTGGTTCAAAATCGAGAAGTGTAGGCTGGAAAGCCCCTACCCGTGCAAAATTTATAAGAAAAGATTAAAAGTAAAACTCCTACAAAAATATCTTCACCTTCTTCAAAATTACATCGGGGACCTCGCCGGTGCTACGGAGTTCATGCACTGCAGCTGAGATCTTCATGTGTAAGAAAGCGATCGGAGCATACATGATTACGCACTGAAATGCAATGATGATGTCAATAAAACAATATTTGTCTGCATGACCTTTATAAAACCAAGCTTTTCAGAAACATCATATTTTTAAAAAACATATTCACAGACGTCACAAATATTAATCATGAATGGTGGTTGACCAAAAAAAAAATGAAAAACAAATAAGATGAACAAACCACACACAAAAATGACTAAAAGTAAAGAATAGAATAATATAACATGCACGCTATCGAAATGAGAATGGACACAATGTTCTCTAGGGCTCAAAGATAGCGTCCGGATTCAGATCAGGGAATTTTTAGAAGCGTTGGCGTCAAGCTAAACAAAGAATAAATATATTCAGTTTACAAACAACGGTAAATTGCCCACTCTTGTCTCTGTTTCCCAAAATATCAATTCTAGTTCCAAAATTATTGAAAATATTCTGTTGACTTTTGTTTAGTCTGTTTACTCGCCTCGTCCAAAACATGAAAATGTTCCTAAAAATAGTTGCAAATTAGCGTCCGGACATAACGCAGTAATATATAGATACACACATAAACAGACAAGAACCAACGGTTATATATATATATGAAGATACACATGGCATGATGACGCGCTCTTGGACAAACACACATGCAGAAAACAACCAGATGTGACTCATTAATGATGATTTCTCATTCAGAACTCTGGAACTCTGGCAGCTAAACAAAACTGCATTATTTTTAGTTATATTTTCTTTGTTAAATTTTAAGTCAACGCCAACGCATTTATCACCACCCACGATAATTTTCTGATCTTTAAATGTGTCTTATTGTTAGACGCAGTCATTTTGATACTTGGTTATACATCCTCATATTTTTATTGATGCTATTTCCTAAATTATTATAATACACATAATTACCTACATCTAAACAGTTAGTTAATGTTTATACAGAAACGTTTTATTGTGTTCTCTATCTCATTAAATGTATATTTCTTTCATTAGTCAAATCTCTATTCATATAATTGTATCCATCGATCAATTCATTATTATACTGCTACATTACTTTATCATACGTTTATTTCTTATGTGTAGTATACACCACACGTTTATTTCTTATGTAAGTAGTATACACCCACACGTTTATTTCTTATGTAAGTAGTATACACCCACACATTTATTTCTTATGTAAGTAGTATACACCCACACATTTATTTCTTATGTAAGTAGTATACACCCACACGTTTATTTCTTATGTAAGTAGTATACACCCACACGTTTATTTCTTATGTAAGTAGTATACACCCACACGTTTATTTCTTATGTAAGTAGTATACACCCACACGTTTATTTCTTATGTAAGTAGTATACACCCACACATTTATTTCTTATGTAAGTAGTATACACCCACACGTTTATTTCTTATGTAAGTAGTATACACCCACACGTTTATTTCTTATGTAAGTAGTATACACCCACACGTTTATTTCTTATGTGAGTATTGTACACGCACACGTCTATTTCTCATGTATGTTGTATACACCCACACGTTTATTTCTCATGTATGTTGTATAGACGTATGCGTCGTATCTATTTCTCCGCTCCTTGTACACAAGGCATACGACATGTTGTAATATCGCTCAACAACTAAACTTTTTCGGATTGTCTTCTACATGAACGAATAAAAATACACACACTAAATAGAACACAAAATCACATCCACTAAACAGAACACAAAATCACATCCACTAAACAGAACATAAAAGCACAACCACTAAACAGAACACAAAATCACATCCACTAAACAGAACATAAAACCACATCCACTAAACAGAACACAAAACCACATCCACTAAACAGAACACAAAACAAAATCACATCCACTAAACAGAACACAAAACCACATCCACTAAACAGAACATAAAACCACATCCACTAAACAGAACACAAAACCACATCCACTAAACAGAACACAAAACCACATCCACTAAACAGAACACAAAATCACACACTAAACAAAACACAAAATCACACACTAAACAAAACACAAAATCACACATCCACTAAACAAAACACCAATCTCACATCCACTAAACAAAACACAAAATCACACACTAAACAAAACACAAATCACACATCCACTAAACAAAACACAAATCACACATGCACTAAACAAAACACAAAATCACACACTAAACAAAACACAAATCACACATCGACTAAACAGAACACAAATCACACATCCACTAAACAAAACACAAAATCACACATCCACTAAACAGAACATAAAATCACACATCCACTAAACAGAACATAAAATCACACACTAAACAGAACACAAAATCACACATCCACTAAACAAAACATCAATAAAACCCCAATCTTCAGGAAACGCTTTGGTTTGACTATCAGAAGAAAATGAATTATATAGAGGCCAAGTCGTATCCTATTGTTCTGGTTAACATTTCCTGGTCAGATGATGTCAGGGTCCGCAGTTAATCTTGTCCCGTGTGTGCTGACCAGTCCTGACAGCAGTCTCCCAAGGGGAAATATATATCGAATTGACTTTAGTACCTGCAGTCTGTCTCTTTATTACTTGATGAACATTTGAAAACCCTATCGTTGTCTGTTTAGTTTTTCTTGGTTGGGACAGACAATTTAAAGTCTTAACGAGCAAATGATTCCAGAATCAGGCTGGCAATCAATCTCTAAGCCCGTTTTAAATTAGCGTAACATTAACATGGTTAGTTTAATTTGACGTTTTTTATGGTGGCGTGTTGGCACAACGGTTAAACAATATCTAAACTGAAAGGATATCCCAATACCCGAAATGTACCCCATTATAAATCCAAATATCAACGTAGCAGCAGGGAGAGTGGGCGGTGGGGGATTTGACGTAGTACGCTGTAAGTAAAGACACTTTCTTTATACCACATGGCAGTGGCGGTTCGTCATTAAAGGCCTATGGGGCCGGGCCCTACCAAAAGTAATGTGTAACGTGTATTTATTATTTTATAAGTTAAAATATAATCTAACCCAAAACCATTTTTCCGAAAATGTTTGTCTGGCCCCACCAACAAAAATAATCACGAGCCGCCACTGCCATATGGTATGCCCGCCTGACCAGTGTGTTCGTAGCGCGTTGGACGAAGGGTGGCAATCATCCAGAGAGTGCAGTTCAATTCCGCGGGCTGGCAGAAATGCCACAGGTTCTCCAGATATACGGTGTTCGTGTCTGAAGAGCTGAAAGCTTAAATGCTTCTGTCTGGCAGAAATGCTACAGGCTTCTCCAGATGTCTGAAGAGCTGAAAGCTTAAATGCTTCTGGACTGAAGAGCTGAAAGCTTAAATGCTTCTGGACTGAAGAGCTGAAAGCTTAAATGCTTCTGGACTGAAGAGCTGAAAGCTTAAATGCTTCTGGATCGAAAATAATAACCACATGGTATATGGGGTAATACGGTGTTAGATCTGCATTTTTCATTGACCGTCGGCACACGATGGGTGATGTGATCAACATCACGCCAATAGCCTTTACTTCCCAGTGATTGTTCCTGGAATCCAATTGAGGCTGGGTCGACCAGAAAAATGTCCACACCAACTTGTGGAATTGAACCCGCACCACTAATCTAAAAAGCGATTACACTAACAACTGCTGTGTCGGATGAAAATAACGTTGCATGCATGTCGCCGCAAATAGTCACACACATTCGTATGAAGAGTTTTGGGATTTTGGACCACGCTGACCATGTGACAGCATGAAGAGTATTGATTTTGGACCACGCTGACCATATGACAGCATGAAGAGTATTGGATTTTTGGACCACGCTGACCATGTAACAGCATGAAGAGTATTGGATTTTTGGACCACGCTGACCATATGACAGCATGAAGAGTATTGGATTTTTGGACCACGCTGACCATATGACAGCATGGACAACATACTAGTCATTCACTAAACATACAAGTAATATGATAATGAGCAATCAGATCTTCTTCTTCTTCGAACGCTCCATATCGACCACTTGTTAACCACTCTTGGTGATTTGTATGTGAACCGAGCCTAAGAGCGATTTACGTTATACCAGTTATGAGCCAACAAGTAAGCCAGCACATCCGATTTTTGCGACGCTATTTATTTACTAAAGTAGCTTCCCTAGGCTCCTTCCTCAGTCGACTTGAAAGTCACAGTGTTACTAATCTTTGCTTCCCTAGACTCCTTCCTCAGTCGACTTGAAAGTCGCAGTGTTACTAATCTTTGCTTCCCTAGACTCCTTCCTCAGTCGACTTGAAAGTCGCAGTGTTACTAATCTTTGCTTCCCTAGACTCCTTCCTCAGTCGACTTGAAAGTCGCAGTGTTACTAATCTTTGCTTCCCTAGACTCCTTCTTCAGTCGACTTGAAAGTCGCTGTGTTACTAATCTTTGCTTCCCTAGACTCCTTCCTCAGTCGACTTGAAAGTCACAGTGTTACTAATCTTTGCTTCCCTTGCGAGCCCAGACAACACACGGACATTGAGCAGTCAGATATATATCGATTTCTGTCGAGGATTCGGTAATGCGCCCTGTTACATGTTTATTGCACACATAATTGTTGAATATTTTGATCACGTTTGATCTGTGTAGACCAGCGTTTCCAAAGTGGGCGATACACCCCAGTGGGCGCTAAAGCTAAGGGGGCGATAGTGGGTACAGAAGTACTTGGGAGGAGTTTTTTTTCGTGATTTTGTGATTGAATAATCATTTAAAATTTGAATTTTGCATTTTAATTCATCTTATGCCCAACTTACATGATCCATTTTTTCATCAATTTTCTATTTCATGTACATAATCATTTGAAAACTGACCATGTATGACAGAAACATATATCAATTTTCTATATCAAAGTGAAAATAGAGCATGTATATATATATATATATATATGTTATGTTATGTTATGCGATCGACGTCACGGCACATTGGGCATTCCCATTCGTGCTCTGTCCTCCGTTGCAGCAGCCATCCCAAAGTCCATTTGCTCACAGTACCCATGAGAAGTTGATTACTATATCTTCTCTCTCTACCACGAAGACGACACTGTCTGGCATGTCCACACTTAACGCTAATTCTCGAACTCGTTCCAGTGTCTGAGACCCGCCCATGTCACACAAATGAGAGCGTACCGCATTGATGATATCGGCTCTGTCCATGCTTCTGCCCACTTGAGTCAGGGCACTGTTTGCAAGAAAGTCAGCACGCTCGTTACCCCGCACTCCAGCATGTCCAGGCGTGTACAGCCAAGTCATTTTACTCATATATATATATAAGAGGGGCGGTGGGCGGTGGGCGGTGGCAAACTGTTATAGTGGGGAGGGGTGCGTTGCAAAGTTTAAGTCGTGCAAAGTGTACTGGGGCCGAAAAAGTTTGAGAATCTATGGTGTAGAATTTTATTTCATCTCATTATTATTATTAATTTATTGTTCTTTGTACGAGCAGATCAAATGATATGACAAATGGCGCCAATTTTAAAATGTAAACGTGTCACCATGAACTAAAAAAAACATTGTTCAACGCAATCTCCCGACATTATGCTATCAGTGCCAAACCTGGACACTGAATTCAAATGATAGAAGAAAACTAGTCCTGACAGAGATGAAGCGTCTACGGAGAATGCTGGGAGTAACAAGAGGAGACCGGTTGAGAAATGAAGACATCTGGGGTTGGGAGGGGGGAGTGGGTTCAAGATCAGTATTAAACTTCATCAAGAAACCACAAATTAAATGTTTGGCCACATAAGCAGATTACCAACAGACAGTACGCCTCAAAGAGTAATGTTGCTTCGATACAATGGATACAAAGTAAAAGGCCGACCACGCAAAAGATGGACCTCAAAGATAACAGAGGCAACAAAAGACACTATTTTTGAAGCGCACACAAAGGCTTGTTCTCGAAATTTCTTCTTGACCTGTCGCTGTGAGGCAAAACATGTTTGAAGAAAAGAAAGACAGAAAATGAACACTTTGTGTGATGTGGTCAACATCACGTCACCCACCATTACTTTACAGTGTTACTCTAGTACGCACCTGAAACTGGGTCGAGTTAATTAACCCAGTTGGGACTGGACTTGCATTCCGTTAGCTTTAAATAAATATTTATTTATTTATCTACAAAACTGCGCGTCCCAAAATTTCTCTACTGAATAAAATAAATGGCAGTTTAATCTGTGCATACACCTACTGAATTGAGAAAAATGAAACAAAATTAGTTCAGTAACTACGTCGTGTTGTTAAATGCGATAGTCAATGTATCAAAACGATCGAACTGTTCATCATTGATTTTTACAATTGATTGATTGCTTGATTGATATGACTATCATTATTGCATTTCGGTGAGTAACCATGTTTGTTCCGATATCTTTCTTACACCGAAAGATATCAGCTGCAGTGCACGAAATCTGAAGTACCAGCGAGGGGGCCCGAGCGGCAGTGAACGAAATCTGAAGTACCAGCGAGGGGGCCCGATGTCATTTTGAAGATGGTGAAAATATTTTTATGGGAAATTTATTTTTGAAATCTTTTTAAAATGAATTTTGCCCGCGCAGGGCCTTTCCAGCCTGTTCCTCGATTTTGAACTACCAAGACTTCTGTTACGTGCTAAAATTAAATACGGGACCGACGTCTTATCGTCCGTCTCCGATAAGAGTAGGAACTCGATCTCATCTAAACTGAGATCATGTCTCTGGAAAAATATCCAAATGGCTCCACTGGGAGCGAACCTGGTAGCTTTGGCATGAGAGGCGAGCATCTTTACAATACGGCAAGCCATCTGCTGGCATACCATTCCGACGAGCATCTTTACAATACGGCAAGCCATCTGCTGGCATACCATTCCGACGAGCATTTTTACAATACGGCAAGCCATCTGCTGGCATACCATTCCGATGAGCATCTTTACAATACGTCAAGCCATCTGCTGGCATACCATTCCGACGAGCATCTTTACAATACGGCAAGCCATCTGCTGGCATACCATTCCGACGAGCATTTTTACAATACGGCAAGCCATCTGCTGGCATACCATTCCGATGAGCATCTTTACAATACGTCAAGCCATCTGCTGGCATACCATTCCGACGAGCATCTTTACAATACGGCAAGCCATCTGCTGGCATACCATTCCGACGAGCATCTTTACAATACGGCAAGCCATCTGCTGGCATACCATTCCGACGAGCATCTTTACAATACGGCAAGCCATCTGCTGGCATACCATTCCGGCGAGCATCTTTACAATACGGCAAGCCATCTGCTGGCATACCATTCCGACAGAGTAGTTTTCCAACAAGATATCTCATGTGTCAAACCATGAACTGACAAAATATTATTTACAAGATACATTTGAAATAGTGTTCTTGTGCTTAATATCTTCTTCTTCCTTTGTCGTCACACTGCTACCCTGTTACTTCCCAGTGTCGTGGATTTCTGTTTTTGTCTTGCGCTGTTCTGGTGGATTGTTATTTTTGCTCTTTGACAAGATTCTGCTATGCCATCTAACCATCTTTTTGTGGTCTTCCTCTCGCCTTCTTTCCTGATGTTCTGTTGTAGAAGACTTTGTATACTGTGGAGTTTGGATGCATTCTTATTAAGTGGCCAAACCACTTCATTCTTTGTTTTTCAATGTAATTCAAGCAAGGTTCTGTGCCAACTTTCTTCTTATGCTGATGTTGGTGACTCCGTCTTTTCTGGTGCTGTTGATAACATAACACACTAATATGACATAATTTGCTCGAACACTCTTCATATGAAATATTGTACTAAATAACAGCGCGTAAAAACGTATGGTTTTAGTGTGTGTATACTTGGAGTTCAGAAAGCAATGGCAAACTACTGAACGTATAAGTGGTGCCTAGAAAATCAACGACTCGTTTACTGTGGTTGATGGCTACTTCCTGTAAAGGATATACTACGATTTGTATTTGATACTTAGAGTTAAGTCAAATCTGTGGTTACTACCTGTAGTAAAGCTTTTATTACCTGTATTAAAGCTGTAGTAAAGCTTTTTACCTGTATTAAAGCTGTAGTAAAGCTTTTTACCGTATTAAAGCTGTAGTAAAGCTTTTTTACCTGTATTAAAGCTGTAGTAAGCTTTTTACCTGATTAAAGCGTAGTAAAGCGTTTTACCTGTATTAAAGCTGTAGTAAAGCTTTTACCTGTAGTAAAGCTGTAGTAAAGCGTTTTTACCTGTATTAAAGCTTGTAGCTTTTTACCTGTAGTAAAGCTGTAGTAAAGCGTTTTATGGCGGTGTATGGACAGATGAGACGAGAGCCCTAGGAATTTAATGGCCGCATGCGAAGTCGCCACGAGGCTGTTCAGGTTAGGATTTTTCATTTATGCCCACAACAGAAAAAAATAATTGGCCTTACTATGGTGAACACGGGTCTCCCGCATGGTAGCCGCGCTCTAATCCATCGGTCAGATGCTACTTATACTTAGAGAGATAAATATTGTTATGTATTGGGCATGTAGAAGTATTGATTGGGACAGGTATCCGAGGAACAGCGGATGAGAAAAGAAAGCCTGGACGTCCACAAGAAACTATGAGAAGAACTATGGAACGAGAGATGAAAGATTGTGGTCTGCCGTAGGAAACAATTAGAAGAAGGTCGACCGAACAAAACAAAGGAATTCCTTGTGGGAGCATTATGTGCCAGAAAGTCGAAAGTGTAAATTATACTTCTTGGCCAACGGAGCAATAGTGCAATCACGAAGTCACTTAAAAGGAACGAAAGAAGTTATAAGTTACAAACTGTCAATCGAACATTGGTCACACCTTCGAGACAGTTATATGTGCCAACATCAGAAATAGAGCAGTGGTATTATATATATATATATATATATATATATCTATATATATTCAAACCTATAAAGGTATTTACACAGCATATACTGTGGTAGGGGTGTGGCGGTTTAGAAAGAATATTAGGCCATAGTATTTGTAGAAATGTTGACCAAAATATTATTCTTTATACGAGAACTATCATTATAACACTCCAGGCATGCTCAAAGGTGCTTCAAATCCAGCCTCAATAAATCCAACAGCGTCCAGCGGCACAACACGACAGTTCGATTTTGATTATTTAATTAACATTTTCGCATATTTGGTATGTCGTTCTTTTTGAGCATTACCAATATCGGCACCAATCTCTCTCATCTGGTCACCAACTGGGAATTCACAACCATGAAACTCCTCTTTCGGAAACAAATTCTCAATGCTTTAGGAATGTCATTTTCGGTACCAGTGTCTTATTATTGTCTAATTTCCCTTCCCTACCTGTATGACATAGATAGCATTATAGCAGGTAGACCATACTCGCAAACCAGGAAACGTTACTAGTCTATTTGAAGTGATAATCCGCATGCATATAAACCAGTCAACTTTTTCTACACATACCAATGTTCTGACAATTATTTCTTTCTGTATATTCATTCCTGTTTTTCTGTCACGTATTCTTCTTCTTCTTTCTTTTCTCCGTCTCTGGTTTTTGTGGGTTTTTTGCCGGTAGGAGTAGCATTACAGAAACAACAAGAATTAAAATCTAGTCCTTCGAAATGAAATGTTACAGAAAGATCCTACGAATACCATAGACAGAAAATTGGAAGAATACTGATGTCCTGAAAGAACTGATTGTTAAAGACAATTGGGCTTGGATCAACAGCATCGATTGTTGGGGAGTTGAAGATGGATAAGAGGGATATTCTTCGGTCTCTTCGCGACTCTCTGTTGGATGAGGACACTAAAATCGATGTTGAATCGATCAAGCGATTTAAGCAGTTTGGAGTTACCCGTTGTTCAAGTCGAACTGGATGCCTGAGAGGCAGAGTGAGAGGTGTGTTTAATCAGCGAGCCACAGGAACCATCAGTATGCATACTCTTCGATATATGTTGGGGAGACTAAGCACCTATGGGTCTGCGCGGAGTGCAATGACGTCAGTTTAGTAACCAATAACCAAAAGACAATTGGCTGATAAACTATGTACTATACAGAAAAATAAGTTAATTTGGCCACATTAACACTTAGTATACGTACACTAGAGCCTCGATAGCATAGTGATTAGTGCACTTGCTTTGTAGGATAGGTGTTCGGGGTTCAATTTTACAAATAAACCAGGTTGGTTTTTCAGGTCAACCAAGATCACATTTTATAACCAAAGAAAGACTAGGAATTAAAGTAGGCCAGTGTTTGTTGTTTTTGTTTGTGATGTAATTTGTATGTAAATTGGTGCTGTCAGAAAGGTTTGCTATGTGGCTGGTCGTAGTCTAGGAGTTAAGCGTCACGATGGCCTAGAGAGAACAATATTAGAGTGCAGGGTCCCAGGACGCAGAAGAAGACCAAGAAGAAGACGGCTACAAGATATTAAAGAAATCATGAATATAACCATCGACGAAGTGGGTGAACTGGCTAGAGACACAGTGAATTTCAGATGTGCTGCATAGAGAGCAACGTCCTATAAAGGATACTCACCTTGATGATGATGAGGAGGAGCATGTTTAACCGATGATCGGTTTTCGAGATAGTGCAGGCTCAGTTGCTTGATATGCTGTGGTATTGTGGAGTTTTAAGATGTCTGTTACTCGATCAATTCATCTTTTTCTTGGTCTGCCCCTTCCTCTTGATGATTCAACTTTCAGGTTGTACGCTCTTGCAACTGGTGTATTCGGGTTCATCTCACCAAGTGGCAAAACCATTTTAGCTCTGTTTTTCAATGAATCTTTTTTTTTTTTCTTTCGTCCGCTTTCAACTCAGACGAAGTTTCATCTGTGAAACTGATTTTTGCGTGAAAATCCGTTTTTCCAATTTCTACAATGGCAGCAGCGTGCACATTGTAAATTACTTTACACTGGCAGCCGTGTCTCAATGTACTCGTAATTAGTATTCCTCGCCATACAGGCAGATTTTCTCCGACTTCAGAGGTACTCACGTTATCGTCCTGAGTAAGACCAGGGACTCGAACAAATGCCGGACAGTAGGTTCGAACCCGAGCTATGAGGCGTCTCACAGCTAGCAGGCCGAGCTACTATCAACTACTCTAGGCAGTCCCCCTTCAATGAATCTAATAGCAGGTGTTGTTCCGACTGTTCTCCTAGTTTCCTCATTTCTTATATTGTCTCTTCTTGTTTTATTTACATCTTTCTTTAATCATCTTATTTCACAGGTGGTAATTTTCCTTTCTTGTTCTTTCCCGTATTCAATCTTTGAAGTTTCTCCAAAACACTCTCATTGAAAGCAACCATTAATATTTTGATGGTGACAAATTTTTTTGTTTTTTTTGTTGGGGGAGAAAGGGTTTACTCTTCTTCTACTTCTTCTTTGAACGCTCCATATCAACCACTTGTTAACCACTCTTTGTGATTTGTATGTGATCCGAGTCTAAGAGCGGTTGTACATTGTGTCGGTAATGCGCCTATAAGTAGTTTCAGCACATCCGATTACTGCGCTGCTTTTATTTACTTGTGTAGCTTCCTAGGCCCCTACCTCAGTCGCCACTTACAACATACCATGTAGGTCACAGTGTTACTATTCTTTGTTCCCTATGCGAGTCCGGCAACACTGGGACTCTAAACCTGTTTCTGGTTAAATACTTGTATCATGTATCACCGAATGTACTTTTATGCCTGATTATTCACATGCATTGAACTTTATATATTAGAGGTTGAAGTTTTTAAGTGAGACATACTTTAGATTTTTGCTTGTAACTTCCGGAATTTGATTTAGCTACTGAATGAAAGACATACCGGAAAACCCGAGTCATTAATGTGAGGTGTGTGTGTGTATGCCTTCCGGTCTATAAGAATATATCAAAAGTTCTTCATCAATGATACCGTTGTTGCAACGCACTTTGTAGAAAAGTAGTGTTGCAAAGAGTAATGTTGCAAAGTACATAGTAACATTATAAATTGTCCCAAATTACGCTATTGCAAAGTATGCTTCTGGCAATCATATTGTCGCTAAGTTGGATGTCGCAAATTCAGTTGTCGCGAAGTAAAAAAAAGTAACCAGTTTTACTAGAATGAAGCGTCCGAGTGGTTAACGGGGCCCAATTTTTGGGGTGTAAAGAATAGAACCGCTGTTGCCTGCCATGTATATCATAAGAGGCAATTAAGGAGGTTTGGCTAAAATCGGTGCACGTGTCCTAAACGTGTAGAAGTCTATGCGTTTAGGGCCTACCAAACCAATGTGCAATGTATACACGTTCTTGGCAAAGATCAAACATATCACAAAGAGTGATTAAAATTGGTCGTAAAGAACGAACGCAAAGAAGAAGAAGGAGGAGACTAGAATAAATAAGAAGAAATAACCATATTGTATAGTATGAGATATATTGTGTATCATAAGATATATTGTATAGTATGAGATATATTGTGTATCATAAGATATATTGTATAGTATGAGAGATACTGTGTATCATGAGATATATTGTATAGTATGAGATATATTGTGTATCATAAGATATATTGTATAGTATGAGATATATTGTGTATCATGAGATATATTGTGTATCATAAAATATATTGTATAGTATGAGATATATTGTATAGTATAAGATATATTGTATAGCATAAGATATATTGTATAGTATAAGATATATTGTGTATCATAAGATATATTGTATAGTATAAGATATATTGTGTATCATGAGATATATTGTATAGCATAAGATATATTGTGTATCATGAGATATATTGTATAGCATGAGATATATTGTATAGCATAAGATATATTGTATAGCATAAGATATATTGTATAGTATGAGATATATTGTATAGTATAAGATATATTGTATAGTATAAGATATATTGTATAGTATGAGATATATTGTATAGTATAAGATATATTGTGTATCATGAGATATATTGTATAGTATAAGATATATTGTGTATCATAAGATATATTGTATAGTATAAGATATATTGTGTATCATGAGATATATTGTATAGTATAAGATATATTGTATAGCATAAGATATATTGTATAGTATAAGATATATTGTGTATCATAAGATATATTGTATAGTATGAGATATATTGTATAGTATGAGATATATTGTATAGTATGAGATATATTGTATAGCATAAGATGTATTGTATAGCATAAGATATATTGTATAGTATGAGATATATTGTATAGCATAAGATATATTGTGTATCATGAGATATATTGTATAGTATAAGATATATTGTGTATCATGAGATATATTGTATAGTATGAGAGATACTGTGTATCATGAGATATATTGTATAGTATAAGATATATTGTGTATCATGAGATATATTGTATAGTATGAGATATATTGTATAGCATAAGATATATTGTATAGTATGAGATATATTGTATAGCATAAGATATATTGTATAGTATGAGATATATTGTATAGTATGAGATATATTGTATAGTATGAGATATATTGTATAGTATGAGATATATTGTATAGCATAAGATATATTGTATAGCATAAGATATATTGTATAGTATGAGATATATTGTATAGTATAAGATATATTGTATAGTATAAGATATATTGTATAGTATAAGATATATTGTATAGTATAAGATATATTGTGTATCATGAGATATATTGTGTATCATGAGATATATTGTATAGCATGAGATATATTGTATAGCATAAGATATATTGTATAGCATAAGATATATTGTATAGTATGAGATATATTGTATAGTATGAGATATATTGTATAGCATAAGATATATTGTATAGTATGAGATATATTGTATAGTATAAGATATATTGTATAGTATGAGATATATTGTATAGCATAAGATATATTGTATAGTATGAGATATATTGTATAGCATAAGATATATTGTGTATCATGAGATATATTGTGTATCATGAGATATACTGTGTATCATGAGATATATTGTATAGTATGAGAAATACTGTGTATCATGAGAGATATTGTGTATCATGAGATATATTGTATAGTATGAGATATATTGTGTATCATGAGATATATTGTATAGTATGAGATATATTGTGTATCATGAGATATATTGTGTATCATGAGATATATTGTATAGCATAAGATATATTGTGTATCATGAGATATATTGTGTATCATGAGAGATACTGTGTATCATGAGATATATTGTATAGTATGAGATATATTGTGTATCATGAGATATATTGTGTATCATGAGATATACTGTGTATCATGAGATATATTGTATAGCATGAGATATATTGTATCATAGAGATATATTGTATAGCATGAGATATATTGTGTATCATGAGATATATTGTGTATCATGAGATATATTGTGTATCATGAGATATATTGTGTATCATGAGATATACTGTGTATCATGAGATATATTGTATAGTATGAGAAATACTGTGTATCATGAGAGATATTGTGTATCATGAGATATATTGTATAGTATGAGATATATTGTGTATCATGAGATATATTGTATAGTATGAGATATATTGTGTATCATGAGATATATTGTGTATCATGAGATATACTGTGTATCATGAGATATATTGTGTATCATGAGATATATTGTGTATCATGAGATATACTGTGTATCATGAGATATATTGTATAGTATGAGAAATACTGTGTATCATGAGAGATATTGTGTATCATGAGATATATTGTATAGTATGAGATATATTGTGTATCATGAGATATATTGTATAGTATGAGATATACTGTGTATCATGAGATATATTGTATATCATGAGATATACTGTATATGAGATATATTGTGTATCATGAGATATACTGTGTATCATGAGATATATTGTGTATCATGAGAGATACTGTGTATCATGAGATATATTGTGTATCATGAGATATATTGTATAGCATGAGATATATTGTGTATCATGAGATATATTGTGTATCATGAGATATACTGTGTATCATGAGATATATTGTATAGTATGAGAAATACTGTGTATCATGAGAGATATTGTGTATCATGAGATATATTGTATAGTATGAGATATATTGTGTATCATGAGATATATTGTATAGTATGAGATATACTGTGTATCATGAGATATATTGTATATCATGAGATATACTGTGTATCATGAGATATATTGTGTATCATGAGATATACTGTGTATCATGAGATATATTGTGTATCATGAGATATACTGTGTATCATGAGAGATATTTGTATCATGAGATATACTGTGTATCATGAGATATATTTGTATCATGAGATATATTTGTATCATGAGATATATGTGTATCATGAGATATATTGTGTATCATGAGATATACTGTGTATCATGAGATATATTGTGTATCATGAGATATACTGTGTATCATGAGATATATTGTGTATCATGAGATATACTGTATAGCATGAGAAATACTGTGTATCATGAGAGAGATATGTTTTATAGCATAAGAGAGATATGTTGTATAGCATAAGAGAGATATGTTGTATAGCATAAGAGAGATATGTTGTATAGCATAAGAGAGATATGTTGTATAGCATAAGAGAGATATGTTGTATAGCATAAGAGAGATATGTTGTATATCATAAGAGAGATATGTTGTATAGCATAAGAGAGATATGTTGTATAGCATAAGAGAGATATGTTGTATAGCATAAGAGAGATATGTTGTATAGCATGAGAGAGATATGTTGTATATCATAGAGAGATATGTTGTATAGCATAGAGAGATATGTTGTATAGCATAAGAGAGATATGTTGTATACATAGAGAGATATGTTGTATAGCATGAGAGAGATATGTTGTATAGCATAAGAGAGATATGTTGTATAGCATAAGAGAGATATGTTGTATAGCATAAGAGAGATATGTTGTATAGCATGAGAGAGATATGTTGTATAGCATTAGAGAGATATGTTGTATATCATGAGAGAGATATGTTGTATATCATGAGAGATATGTTGTATAGCATAAGAGAGATATGTTGTATAGCATGAGAGAGATATGTTTTATAGCATAAAAGAGATATGTTGTATAGCATAAGAGAGATATGTTGTATATCATAGAGAGATATGTTTATAGCATGAGAGAGATATGTTTATAGCATGAGAGATATGTTGTATATCATAAGAGAGACATGTTGTATAGCATAAGAGAGATATGTTGTATAGCATAAGAGAGACATGTTGTATAGCATAAGAGAGATATGTTGTATAGCATAAGAGAGATATGTTGTATAGCATAAAAGAGATATGTTGTATATCATAAGAGAGATATGTTGTATAGCATAAGAGAGATATATGTTGTATAGCATAAGAGAGATATGTTGTATAGCATAAGAGAGATATGTTGTATATCATAGATATGTTGTATAGCATAAGAGAGATATGTTGTATAGCATAAGAGAGATATGTTGTATAGCATAAGAGAGATATGTTGTATAGCATGAGAGAGATATGTTGTATAGCATGAGAGAGATATGTTTTATAGCATAAGAGAGAGATATGTTTTATAGCATGAGAGAGATATGTTGTATAGCATAAAAGAGATATGTTGTATATCATAAGAGAGATATGTTGTATAGCATAAGAGAGATATGTTGTATAGCATAAGAGAGAGATATGTTTTATAGCATGAGAGAGATATGTTGTATAGCATAAAAGAGATATGTTGTATAGCATAAGAGAGATATGTTGTATAGCATAAGAGAGAGATATGTTGTATAGCATAAGAGAGAGATATGTTTTATAGCATGAGAGAGATATGTTGTATAGCATAAAAGAGATATGTTGTATATCATAAGAGAGATATGTTGTATATCATAAGAGAGATATGTTGTATAGCATAAGAGAGATATGTTGTATAGCATAAGAGAGATATGTTGTATAGCATAAGAGAGATATTTTGTATAGCATAAGAGAGATATGTTGTATAGCATAAGAGAGATATGTTGTATAGCATGAGAGAGATATGTTGTATAGCATGAGAGAGAGATATGTTTTATAGCATAAGAGAGAGATATGTTTTATAGCATGAGAGAGATATGTTGTATAGCATAAAAGAGATATGTTGTATATCATAAGAGAGATATGTTGTATAGCATAAGAGAGATATGTTGTATAGCATAAGAGAGAGATATGTTTTATAGCATGAGAGAGATATGTTTTATAGCATAAAAGAGATATGTTGTATAGCATAAGAGAGATATGTTGTATAGCATAAGAGAGATATGTTGTATAGCATAAGAGAGAGATATGTTTTATAGCATGAGAGAGATATGTTGTATAGCATAAAAGAGATATGTTGTATATCATAAGAGAGATATGTTGTATATCATAAGAGAGATATGTTGTATAGCATAAGAGAGATATGTTGTATATCATAAGAGAGATATGTTGTATATCATAAGAGAGATATGTTGTATAGCATGAGAGAGATATGTTGTATAGCATAAGAGAGAGATATGTTGTATAGCATAAGAGAGATATGTTGTATAGCATAAAAGAGATATGTTGTATATCATGAGAGAGATATGTTGTATAGCATAAGAGAGAGATATGTTGTATAGCATAAAAGAGATATGTTGTATCTCATAAGAGAGATATGTTGTATAGCATAAGAGAGATATGTTGTATAGCATAAGAGAGAGATATGTTTTATAGCATAAGAGAGATATGTTGTATAGCATAAGAGAGATATGTTGTATAGCATGAGAGAGATATGTTGGTGAATACGATGTTATGTCCATATTTGTTTTCTTCTTCTTCAAACGCTCCATATCGACCACTTGTTAACCACTTGGTGTTATTTGTATGTGATCGGAGCCTAAGAGCGACTGAACGTTGTGCCAGTTATGCGTCTACACGTAGCCCAGCACATCCGATTTCTGCGACGCTTTTATTTACTAGGGTAGCTTCCATAGGCCCCTATCTCAATCGCCTCTTACGACATGCCTTGTAGGTGGCAGCGTTACTATTCTTTGCCTTCACTGTGGGCCCCGGCAACACACCGGTGATATTTGTTTTAATCATCGGCCCACGATGGGTGGTGTAGGCAATTCACGGCAGCCGTCTTTACCCCAGCATATACGGGAGACTCTCATTCAATTCACAGCAGCCGTCTTTACCCCAGCATATACGGGAGACTCTTGTTCAATTCCCTGTTAGGTCAAGGAATTTTTTTCTGTTGTGGCATAAATGAAAAATCCTAACATAAACAGCCTCGCGGCGACTGCACTAGCCATGCGGCAATTATATTCCTCAGGAACACGTTCAACCTGTCCTACACCGCACTAAAACGGTACTACAAGCAGTAATGAAAGTTTGGTTTTTTTTCATAGCAGTGTTAATTATGTTCTTTAAGTATGTTCAATAAAATGTTGCACAAAATGTTGCACAAAATGTTGCACAAAATGTTATAAATGCGAACCTTCGAAAGTCGGGTTTAAATTAATTAAACTTTTGGATTCTCAACAAAGATAAAGAGTTGATTCTATTTTTGTTCTTGTTTGCTACGCCCGTGTGGTGCTGAGGCCACAAGGGAAGCAAAGAATAGTACTACTGCAACCTACAAGTAATGTAAGAGGCGACTGATGTAGGACCTAGGGAAGCTAACTTAGTAAATAAAAAGCATCGTAGAAATCGGATGTGCTGGCCTATTTGTAGGCCTATAACTTGCCGGAGAGGTGTGTTTAATCAGCGAGCCACGGGAACCATCAGTATGCATACTCTTCGATATCTTTTGGAAGAGACTGAACACCTATGGGTCTGCCGGGAGTGCAATGACGTTAGTTTAGTAACCAATAACCATAACTGACACAACATACAATCGCTCTTAGGCCCAGATCACATACAAATCACAAAGAATGGTTAACTAGTGGTCGATATGGAACTTTTGAAGAAGAATACGTTTGATGTTATTAAGTTACAAGCTCTGAAATAACCACACACACAATAGACACCAATCTGATGTTAGGTTACAAGCTCTGAAATAACCACACACACACAATAGACACCAATCTGATGTTATTAAGTTACAAGCTCTGAAATAACCACACACACAAAATAGACACCAATCTGATGTTGAAAAGGGCGTGCCTGGATGTAAAAAAGCTTTAATCCTCTATATCCCCAAATAAACAAACTGATCTAAATTGTGTTGAATCATGCCGATTTTTTCCCCTTCAGATTATGAGAACATGTCTAGGTCTCTGTAACCTCAAGGAATGGGGATCGCTTCACGCTCTAAAAGTTTTCAGTTTGTGTTCCATATGTGGTCGATGAAGTTTTATTCTCGATCTAACATTGGTCAAAGGGTAGGTAAAATATATCGATAAATCCTTTCTGTACGGACGATTTACTTCTTCAAGGGTACAACAGCGATTGGCCGCCTACCCTTCGACCCAATGTTATAGTAGTATTTATAGTGTCTTATCTTATCTTAACCACATTTGCCGTGAAGCGACGTGGGGAGATTTAGTTGTCTTTCTTGTGCCAGGTGTGTTGCGCTTGACGTTGCCAGTCCATGCTTTCGCAAGGACTCTGAGATGTTATCTATCCATCATGTTCTTGGCCTGCCTCGTGCTCTGCGCCCTGTGTGTCGATTATTGTAGGCACATGATGGTAGTCTTCTTCTTCTTCTTTGCGTTCGTTCCTTACGACCAATTTTAATCACTCTTGTGATATGTTTGATCTTTGCCAAGAACGTGTATACGTTGCACATTGGTTTAGTAGGCCCCTAAACGTATAGACTTCTACACGCTTAGGACACATGCATCCGATTTCAGCCATACCTCCTTAGTCGCCTCTTACGACATGCGTGGCAGGTAACAGTGGTTCTATTCTTTGCACGCCAAATTTGGGCCCAGGGAACCACTCTGGCGGTGATGGTAGTAAATTGTGTTCCATTATCATTAGATGGTCGAACCACTTGATTCATTGCTTCTCGATGTACTGTATGCATGGTATAGTACCAACTTCTGCTTCTGATATTATCATTTCTCACTCTATCTGTACATTATTTATACTGTAGCTCTTATAAACTATTATAAGAAGCAGAGCGAGATATGTTTGGCATACCTTGAGAAGAAAGTATCAAATAATTCTTATAAACTATTATAAGAAGCAGAGCGAGATATGTTTGGCATACCTTGAGAAGAAAGTATCAAAGAATTCTTATAAACTGTTATAAGAAGCAGAGCGAGATATGTTTGGCATACCTTGAGAAGAAAGTATCAAAGAATACCAACGCAGGTATTATAAGAAGCAGAGCGAGATATGTTTGGCATACCTTGAGAAGAAAGTATCAAAGAATTCTTATAAACTGTTATAAGAAATAGAGCGAGATATGTTTGGCATACCTTGAGAAGAAAGTATCAAAGAATTCTTATAAACTGTTATAAGAAGCAGAGCGAGATATGTTTGGCATACCTTGAGAAGAAAGTATCAAAGAATTCTTATAAACTGTTATAAACAGAGGAGATATGTTTGGCATACCTTGAGAAGAAAGTATCAAAGAATTCTTATAAACTGTTATAAGAAGCAGAGCGAGATATGTTTGGCATACCTTGAGAAGAAAGTATCAAAGAATACCAACGCAGGTATTATAAGAAACAGAGCGAGATATGTTTGGCATACCTTGAGAAGAAAGTATCAAAGAATACTTATAAACTGTTATAAGAAACAGAGCGAGATATGTTTGGCATACCTTGAGAAGAAAGTATCAAAGTGAATTTTATAAACTGATTACTTAAGAAACAGAGCGAGATATGTTTGACATACCTTGAGAAGAAAGTATCAAAGAATTCTTATAAACTATTATAAGAAGCAGAGCGAGATATGTTTGGCATACCTTGAGAAGAAAGTATCAAAGAATACCAACGCAGGTATTATAAGAAACAGAGCGAGATATGTTTGGCATACCTTGAGAAGAAAGTATCAAAGAATACTTATAAACTGTTATAAGAAACAGAGCGAGATATGTTTGGCATACCTTGAGAAGAAAGTATCAAAGAATACTTATAAACTGTTATAAGAAACAGAGCGAGATATGTTTGATATACCTTGAGAAGAAAGTATCAAAGAATTCTTATAAACTATTATAAGAAGCAGAGCGAGATATGTTTGGCATACCTTGAGAAGAAAGTATCAAAGAATACCAACGCAGGTATTATAAGAAACAGAGCGAGATATGTTTGGCATACCTTGAGAAGAAAGTATCAAAGAATACTTATAAACTGTTATAAGAAACAGAGCGAGATATGTTTGGCATACCTTGAGAAGAAAGTATCAAAGAATACTTATAAACTGTTATAAGAAACAGAGCGAGATATGTTTGACATACCTTGAGAAGAAAGTATCAAAGAATTCTTATAAACTATTATAAGAAGCAGAGCGAGATATGTTTGGCATACCTTGAGAAGAAAGTATCAAAGAATACCAACGCAGGTATTATAAGAAACAGAGCGAGATATGTTTGGCATACCTTGAGAAGAAAGTATCAAAGAATACTTATAAACTGTTATAAGAAACAGAGCGAGATATGTTTGGCATACCTTGAGAAGAAAGTATCAAAGAATACTTATAAACTGTTATAAGAAACAGAGCGAGATATGTTTGACATACCTTGAGAAGAAAGTATCAAAGAATTCTTATAAACTATTATAAGAAGCAGAGCGAGATATGTTTGGCATACCTTGAGAAGAAAGTATCAAAGAATACCAACGCAGGTATTATAAGAAACAGAGCGAGATATGTTTGGCATACCTTGAGAAGAAAGTATCAAAGAATACTTATAAACTGTTATAAGAAACAGAGCGAGATATGTTTGACATACCTTGAGAAGAAAGTATCAACGAATTCTTATAAACTATTATAAGAAGCAGAGCGAGATATGTTTGGCATACCTTGAGAAGAAAGTATCAAAGAATACCAACGCAGGTATTATAAGAAACAGAGCGAGATATGTTTGGCATACCTTGAGAAGAAAGTATCAAAGAATACTTATAAACTGTTATAAGAAACAGAGCGAGATATGTTTGGCATACCTTGAGAAGAAAGTATCAAAGAATACTTATAAACTGTTATAAGAAACAGAGCGAGATATGTTTGACATACCTTGAGAAGAAAGTATCAAAGAATTCTTATAAACTATTATAAGAAGCAGAGCGAGATATGTTTGGCATACCTTGAGAAGAAAGTATCAAAGAATACCAACGCAGGTATTATAAGAAACAGAGCGAGATATGTTTGGCATACCTTGAGAAGAAAGTATCAAAGAATACTTATAAACTGTTATAAGAAACAGAGCGAGATATGTTTGGCATACCTTGAGAATAAAGTATCAAAGAATTCTTATAAACTGTTATAAGAAGCAGAGCGAGATATGTTTGACATACCTTGAGAAGAAAGTATCAAAGAATTCTTATAAACTATTATAAGAAGCAGAGCGAGATATGTTTGGCATACCTTGAGAAGAAAGTATCAAAGAATTCTTATAAACTGTTATAAGAAACAGAGCGAGATATGTTTGGCATACCTTGAGAAGAAAGTATCAAAGAATTCTTATAAACTGTTATAAGAAGCAGAGCGAGATATGTTTGACATACCTTGAGAAGAAAGTATCAAAGAATTCTTATAAACTATTATAAGAAGCAGAGCGAGATATGTTTGGCATACCTTGAGAAGAAAGTATCAAAGAATACTTATAAACTGTTATAAGAAACAGAGCGAGATATGTTTGGCATACCTTGAGAAGAAAGTATCAAAGAATTCTTATAAACTGTTATAAGAAGCAGAGCGAGATATGTTTGACATACCTTGAGAAGAAAGTATCAAAGAATTCTTATAAACTATTATAAGAAGCAGAGCGAGATATGTTTGGCATACCTTGAGAAGAAAGTATCAAAGAATTCTTATAAACTATTATAAGAAGCAGAGCGAGATATGTTTGGCATACCTTGAGAAGAAAGTATCAAAGAATTCTTATAAACTGTTATAAGAAGCAGAGCGAGATATGTTTGACATACCTTGAGAAGAAAGTATCAAAGAATTCTTATAAACTATTATAAGAAGCAGAGCGAGATATGTTTGGCATACCTTGAGAAGAAAGTATCAAAGAATTCTTATAAACTGTTATAAGAAGCAGAGCGAGATATGTTTGACATACCTTGAGAAGAAAGTATCAAAGAATTCTTATAAACTGTTATAAGAAGCAGAGCGAGATATGTTTGACATACCTTGAGAAGAAAGTATCAAAGAATTCTTATAAACTGTTATAAGAAGCAGAGCGAGATATGTTTGGCATACCTTGAGAAGAAAGTATCAAAGAATTCTTATAAACTATTATAAGAAACAGAGCGAGATATGTTTGGCATACCTTGAGAAGAAAGTATCAAAGAATTCTTATAAACTGTTATAAGAAGCAGAGCGAGATATGTTTGGCATACCTTGAGAAGAAAGTATCAAAGAATTCTTATAAACTATTATAAGAAGCAGAGCGAGATATGTTTGGCATACCTTGAGAAGAAAGTATCAAAGAATTCTTATAAACTGTTATAAGAAGCAGAGCGAGATATGTTTGGCATACCTTGAGAAGAAAGTATCAAAGAATTCTTATAAACTATTATAAGAAGCAGAGCGAGATATGTTTGGCATACCTTGAGAAGAAAGTATCAAAGAATACCAACGCAGGTATTATAAGAAGCAGAGCGAGATATGTTTGACATACCTTGAGAAGAAAGTATCAAAGAATACCAACGCAGGTATTATAAGAAACAGAGCGAGATATGTTTGGCATACCTTGAGAAGAAAGTATCAAAGAATTCTTATAAACTGTTATAAGAAACAGAGCGAGATATGTTTGGCATACCTTGAGAAGAAAGTATCAAAGAATTCCAACGCAGGTATTATAAGAAACAGAGCGAGATATGTTTGACATACCTTGAGAAGAAAGTATCAAAGAATACCAACAGCAGGATTATAAGAAACAGAGCGAGATATGTTTGGCATACCTTGAGAAGAAAGTATCAAAGAATACCAACGCAGGTATTATAAGAAACAGAGCGAGATATGTTTGACATACCTTGAGAAGAAAGTATCAAAGAATACCAACGCATGTATTGAACAGGAAGGCAACAGATTCCAGAAAGAGAGAACTCCCTGTAGAAACCCTGAGATGAACTTTGCTGAGAGAGACAAAAAATATTAAATTCAATTCCATGGAAGAGATTGATCAAGTTGCCCATGACAGAGCGGTATGGAGAAATTACTTGCAGACCCTATGAACGAATAACAATACGAGTGGAATATATTTATATATATTTGTATATATGGCATTGAAGAGTCAATTTTGCATGAGCGAAACTGGGCCGAAAATAGTTAACTTGGAAATTTGTATTTTGCTGATGGTGTTGCCTTGATCTCGGAAACATGGACAATGAACAAACAGTTAGAAGACAGAGTTGATGCATTTGAGATGTGGATATATAGAAGAACAGGCAGGGTTTCCATGGACAGCAAATAAACAAGTTTTAGGAAAACTAGGTACGAAGAAACAACTATTAAGAGAAAAAATTCAGACAAGTAAAGTATTTTGGGCACATAAAAAGGCATGTTGCCTTGATAAAATCTTTACTAGAGGGGAAAGTTGAGAAGGGAAGAGCAAGATGAAGACCGAGAAATACGTGGGAGGGAAACTTTAAGAAATGGACAGGTTACAGTCTGGCAGAGTGCAACACCAAGGCGAAAGACAGAGGAGGCTGGAGATTCATTGCAGCCAACCTTCAATACGGAGACGTCACTTGATGATGATGATGATTGCCTTGATGAGTAAAAACAACTACGATGTGTAACGAAAAGCAATTTGTCACCCTTAGCATTAAAAGTAGGAATACACATAAACTATACATAACAAATATAATGAAGACACCCATGGCAAGTAATGCAGATAACATACTAGAATCCAAAATGATAAAAATAGCAGAGCTGTGCAACTATTTGGGAAGCAATTTTCTTTGCACGGGAAATACTTAAAAAAGAAATCATGTTGCGAATTGTCAAAGCAACAACATGTTTTGAAAGTCTAAAGGAAATATGGAATTTCACCTTATATAGATTTGTAACTAAATTACGAATTTTCAATTTAAATGTTGTATCAATCCTAACGTTTGCCAGCGAGAGTTGGAAAAGGACTAAAGATATAGAAAGCAAGTTGAATGCATTTGAAAATAGATGTCTGCAAAAAAATAATCAACTCAAAATGGGACGAATATAGTAACAACTGTTATAAGAATGGGAAGATGGAAATATGTTGGGCATAATCTGAGAAGACATGAACAAACAATCAAAAAGCGTGTATTTAGGTGGGAGTCAAAGGGTTCAAAGGAACAATTGATGCTGTCATGAAATTTTGAAACACACTTTAATGAAATAGTCGAGAAATATCAGACTCAAATTCCTAGAAGAGATTGAACGCGTTGCTCAGGATAGAGCGGTGTGGAGAAATTACTTGCAGGTCCTAGGTAACGTATAACGGTACAGAATGATACAATAATACTGTCACTGAATAGCTGGGATGTCTATTGATTTTCAACAATAAAACACTAACAGGAAATAATCAGAATTATAATGTTCCAGCACTTGGGGACAAGGGGATTTTCTGTGCTTTTCATTGGTATATCTGCAAAATTAGGGTTTCCTGTCATCATTCCCTGTTTTCAGATTGCATGTCAAAACCAAGACGCTCAATGCAGAATTGGAGCGAAAAGTTCAGGCCTTCAAATATAAGTGTTACAGAGGGTACTACGTATTAGTTATATAGAACATAAGACTAATATTTATGTAAGAGACCAAATAAACAACCTTGCAGATCGACAAGTGCCGCTCTTCACAATCGTGCAAAGGCGTAAACTTACCTGGTTCAGGCATGTGATGAGACATGGCTCACTCTTCAAGACTATCCTACAAGGAACAGTTGAGGGTGGAAGAAGGAAAGGAGGGCAGAGAAAATCCTGGTTTGACAACATCAAGAGCTGGTCAGGACAGAGTTTCTCCATACTGCTCGAGGAGTTGAAGATAGAGACTCATGGCGTGCTTTTTGTGTTGATGTATCCACAGTGACACCACTACGACGCTAACGGGTTATGGGCTTTATTGTTATTATTATTATTATTATTATAAGTCAAAAGTTTAAGTCAAGAGGATTATGGCTTCATAGATCACTACACCATTAAGATGAGTTTTGTCATCAATAAAGCTGCACTTTTTGCTCTCTAACGCCAAGTCTAGTCTGTATCATACTGACTATTAGTGCATGTTACGACTGGCATCAAACGATAGAAGAAAACTAGTCCCGACAGAGATGAAGTGTCTACGCAGTATTTTCTGAGTATCAAAAAGAAGCCAGTTTAGAAATGAAAACATTAAGAAAAAAGTGGGTACAACATCAGTACTGAACTTCATTAAGAAACAACAAATGAAATGGTTTGGTCACATAAGCAGGTTACCAACAGACTTCAGTACATCAGAGAAGAATGCTACTCCGATACAGTGAATACAAAGCAAAAGCCCGTCCTCGCGAAAGGTAGAATTCAGAAATAACATCTAGTCGATATGGAGCGTCTGAAGAAAACAAAGAAGAATATATCATGTCTTCCATCCTTCAGGAGAAATTCGGAATCGTCGCCGAAGCTAATTTAAAGACATCTCTCTCTCTCTCTCTCTCTCTATCTCTCTCTCTCTCACGAGGTTTTTCTTTTGTTTTGCCATTTTGATCATTCTTATTGTGATATATAAACAGCCTTTGCCAAGAACGTTTTTACGTCACAATCTTCAGTACAATTTGGAGCTCTGGTGCTTGTCCTTCGGCGTTGTGTCCAATTTCAACCAGCGTTTACTGCGCTCCTCTCCGTCAGCCTTTGACTGTCCCCAGCCGACCTGCAAGACAACAGGTTATTCTAAGACATTGAATCATAAGAATCATTTAATCCGCCTTGTTGTCAAATTAACAAAAGCTGGCTTTTATTTTAAAGAAAGAATAAAAAAATAGTGCATTTCTGGCAAAGAAAACAGATTATAGATAAACAAATTGTCATCAAAAACTATGCTACCTGACTAAACACATTGTTTACAGCATCTCCATGTGCAACTTGTTTGCTATATCAAGAACAATTTTACGCGATGCTGGAAACAATTACCTGCAAGAATTCCAGGAGCTATCTGATTTGATCTTGCCGTTTTTACAGTACATCTGTCCCCGTTTTATGACAACCCCTTCTTTCCATCATTTTCTGCTAAAATAAGAACTCATACGTTTCTTTCCGCGCCTGCATTCTTGTGTTTCTCTAAGCTTTTGCGACCATCAGCTACTTATAATGCCTTTCAGGGGCGGCTCGTCATGAAGGGCCAGTGGGACCCAGCCCCACCAATAATAATGAGTATCGTGTAGTTATTATTTTGTAATATGAGCTGGTCTGCTGAGGCCCTTGTGACCATGTCTGCAGTTAACGCTGGCGTTGTAAAATAGGGCTCGTGAAATGTATTCCAGTTGCGTAATGGCGACCACTGCGTTGGACAGGGCTGGATAACTGTGTTCTATCAAACATATATAAACATCACAGTATTTCATCCAGTAGACATGCATACCATTTGTAATTCGTTAGAGAAAGGAAGGGGGTTAACACTAATAAATCTTTCTTATAAGATTATGTGAAATAAAATCTGTAACAAATATGCAATTCTCAACAAATATTTATCATCTGCTGTTTTATTTTTTATATCAAAGTTAAGAGATAAAAATAAATGTTTTGTTATTCACAGCTTGTTTTATGGATCTGTCACTTTATTTTAGTGCTGTTCTTATTTTAGGTTGATGAGAAAATTCTATGTTCTTATTTTGTTTAGATTCTGTCGTAGATTAGTCACTAAGACACTGACCTGTACTGGCAGTATACAATAGGGAATGTTATCGTGATGTTTTCTGGATTCTCCTGTGCCGGTGTGGCCCCAGATCTCTGGATTCTCCTGTGCCGGTGTGGGCCACAGATCTCGTATGACAGGTTGTCGTTATAGCAGGAAGAATTTATTTCGGAACTTCTATCTCAGAAATTTCTAGAAACATTGAAAGATGAACTGGAAGTGACATCAATTTTCTGCAACACTTAATGTAACATCTTTCAGTATTCTTAAAAGGTATCTTCAATTGAAGAAGAAACGAGAGAGGAATGCTGAGAACTGGCGCGTAGACTGCGCACATACGCGGCTTTGTTTGTTGAGTATTCTAACCGCATTCTGTGTCTTTGTGGGCTCTGGAACTATTCAAGATAAAATACCATTGTCGTGTTTGATGTGTCCGCATTCTGGTAGGTTATTTTGCTTCTGTTTTCTTCCGTGTATTTTTGTCAGTTATATTGTGTTATCGATATAAGGGAAGACTGCAAAATAAAACTATGTAGCAATGGCGAAACACGTAATAACAAAGTACTGTAGTTTTAGATAATACAAAAACAATAAGAATACACAGCAACGTTTCTACCAAAAGGACTTTATCACACGAATGCTACAACAGGAGAGACGAATTTCACAGCACACTACATATAGGCAACGACAGTTATCATTTTGACGACCGTAACGGCTCTCCGGTCGACAACGGCCTCGGGTCCAGGAAAACCAGTGGGAAGTAAGGAAGGCCGGCGTGAAGTTTGATACAGTCTATCAGGTTTTCCTCTGCAAATTTCATACAGTCTATCAAGTTTTCCTGTGCAAATTTCACAGGTCTTCAGCTTTCAAGTTTTCCTGTGCAAATTTCTACACAGTTTCTTCAAGATTTTCATGTGCAAATTTCATAGTCTATCAGGTTTTCCTGTGCAAATTTCATACATTCTATCAAGTTTTCCTGTGCAAATTTCATACAGTCTATCAAGTTTTCCTGTGCAAATTTCATACAGTCTATCAAGTTTTCCTGTGCAAATAATCTTCAGTCTTCAATTACAGTCTATCAAGTTTTCATGTGCAAATTTCATAGTCTATCAGGTTTTCCTGTGCAAATTTCATACAGTCTATCAAGTTTCTGTGCAAATTTTACAGTCTATCAAGTTTCTGTGCAAATTTCTACAGCCTATCAAGTTCAATTCATAGTCTTCAATGTGCACATTTCATACAGTCTATCAAGTCTTCATGTGCACATTTCATACAGTCTATCAAGTTTTCATTTTCAAGTTTCTTCTTCTGCTTCTACTTCTTCTTTGAACGCTCCATGTCGACCACTTGTTAACCACTCTGTGTGATTTGTATGTGATCTGAGACTAAGAGCGATTTTACATTGTGCCAGTTATGCGCCTACAAGTAGGCCAGCACATCCAATTTGCGCGACTCTTTTATTTACAGCCCTAGGCTTCTACCTTAGTCTCCTGTTACGACATGCTTTGTAGGTCGCAGTGGTACTATTCTTTGCTTCCCTTGCTGGCCCAGGCTCCATACGGGAGATACAGTCTATCAAGTTGTCGTGTACAAATTACATATAGTCTATGAAGCTATCAATACGGGAGATACAGTCTATCAAGTTGTTGTGTACAAATTACATATAGTCTATGAAGCTATCAATACGGGAGATACAGTCTATCAAGTTGTCGTGTACAAATTACATATAGTCTATGAAGCTATCAATACGGGAGATACAGTCTATCAAGTTGTCGTGTACAAATTACATATAGTCTATGAAGCTATCAATACGGGAGATACAGTCTATCAAGTTGTCGTGTACAAATTACATATAGTCTATGAAGCTATCAATACGGGAGATACAGTCTATCAAGTTGTTGTGTACAAATTACATATAGTCTATGAAGCTATCAATACGGGAGATACAGTCTATCAAGTTGTCGTGTACAAATTACATATAGTCTATGAAGCTATCAATACGGGAGATACAGTCTATCAAGTTGTTGTGTACAAATTACATATAGTCTATGAAGCTATCAATACGGGAGATACAGTCTATCAAGTTGTCGTGTACAAATTACATATAGTCTATGAAGCTATCAATACGGGAGATACAGTCTATCAAGTTGTTGTGTACAAATTACATATAGTCTATGAAGCTATCAATACGGGAGATACAGTCTATCAAGTTGTCGTGTACAAATTACATATAGTCTATGAAGCTATCAATACGGGAGATACAGTCTATCAAGTTGTTGTGTACAAATTACATATAGTCTATGAAGCTATCAATACGGGAGATACAGTCTATCAAGTTGTTGTGTACAAATTACATATAGTCTATGAAGCTATCAATACGGGAGATACAGTCTATCAAGTTGTTGTGTACAAATTACATATAGTCTATGAAGCTATCAATACGGGAGATACAGTCTATCAAGTTGTCGTGTACAAATTACATATAGTCTATGAAGCTATCAATACGGGAGATACAGTCTATCAAGTTGTCGTTACAAATTACATATAGTCTATGAAGCTATCAATAGGGATAATCTATCAAGTTGTCGTGTACAAATTACATATAGTCATGAAGCTATCAATCGAGATACAGTCATCAAGTTGTCGTGTACAAATTACATATAGTCTATGAAGCTATCAATAGAGATACAGTCTATCAGTTGATGTGTACAAATTACATATAGTCTATGAAGCTATCAATACGGAGATACAGTCATCAAGTTGTCGACAAATTACATATAGTCTATGAAGCTATCAATACGGAGATACAGTCTATCAATTGTCGTGTACAATTAATATAGTCTATGGCTATCATACGGAGATACAGTCTATCAAGTTGTCTGTAAAATTAATATGTCTATGAAGCTTCAATAGAGATAAGTCATCAAGTTGTCGTACAAATTACATAAGTCTATGAAGCTATCATCGAGATAAGTCTATCAGTTGTCGTGTACAAATTACATATAGTCTATGAAGCTATCAATCGGAGATACAGTCTATCAAGTTCGTGTACAAATTACATATATCTATGAACTATCAATACGGAGATACAGTCTATCAAGTTGTTGTGTACAAATTATATAGTCTAGAAGCTATCAATACGGGAGATACAGTCTATCAAGTTGTTTGTACAATTACATATAGTCATAAACTATCAATCGGAGATACAGTTATCAAGTTGTTGGTACAAATTACATATAGTCTATGAAGCTATCAATACGGAGATACAGTCTATCAATTGTTGTGTACAAATTACATATAGTCTGAAGCTATCCCAATCGGAGATACAGTCTATCAAGTTGTTGTGTACAAATTACATATAGTCTATGAAGCTATCCATACGGGAGATACAGTCTATCAAGTTGTTGTGTACAAATTACATATAGTCTATGAAGCTATCCATACGGGAGATACAGTCTATCAAGTTGTCGTGTACAAATTACATATAGTCTATGAAGCTATCAATACGGGAGATACAGTCTATCAAGTTGTCGTGTACAAATTACATATAGTCTATGAAGCTATCAATACGGGAGATACAGTCTATCAAGTTGTCGTGTACAAATTACATATAGTCTATGAAGCTATCAATACGGGAGATACAGTCTATCAAGTTGTCGTGTACAAATTACATATAGTCTATGAAGCTATCAATACGGGAGATACAGTCTATCAAGTTGTCGTGTACAAATTACATATAGTCTATGAAGCTATCATTTTCAAGTTTCAAAGAGTCGATTATATTTTCATTTTTAAGTTTCATGCCGTCAATGAGAGTGTCAAATCTTCAACTTCTGAATAGTTCATGTACATGACCTTCCCGTCCAGCAACAAAAAATTATTCTTTCTATATAGTTCTCGTTGAATGTGATATTCAAAGTTTGCGCGTATAGCTACTTCTGTGAATAGGACAATTTCCGAAACTTGATTTTGATATATAGAATTTCACATTCTTTATTGTGTCTTTATGTGTATTCATTGGCGTTTCTAAAATGTTATTTTATAGTTTTCAGATTTCAAACAAATTCATTTGTTAGCATAGGCCTCAATACGTTGAGGTGGAAGGAGAGTGGGGAGTGTTACACCCTTGAAAACGAATTTTTGATAAAACAGTTTTATGCGATCTGGTCTTGTTCATTTCTGCGTAGCAAATGGCAATAAAATAAGATTTTTTTTTTTTCCCTGACTAGAAAAACTTATGTGGACTCTCATGTCTGTTGAGACTATTAATTTTCAATTTCTCATCACATTCACTAGACTTACAATGTGGTCATATAGCTAATATCCAGTCTGCGATCGCGTGCCAGTTGAAGACACAAAGGTAGCGCTACCCAAAAGCCTTATACACAAGCCAATGTTTCACTTCATTGAGTCTCATTTTGATTTTCACTAAGGGCAGACAAGGTCTTCAAATTTGCATAATCTGTACAAATCCAGCAACTCTTTCAAATGAGCTTCGTTCATTTTTCCGCAGGGGGTCGCTTAATCGAAAACGAAATAGTTTCGAGACGAGACTTCATACCTCTTGTGATTCGCACATTACTTTCTAACACTATCAATTGAAAGTCTATAAAATCTTGAATTCGCGGTCCGTTTTGTTTTAATTCGGGCCCCGAGGTGTGAAACCAAGGTCATCAGCGCGGCAGGTCAGGTCATAAACAGTCTGTGCAAAAAAGGATATGTGGTTATTTAGGGTTGGGTTTCCAGTATGTGTGTGGTTGGCGGTATGGGATTGGTAATGCAGTGAGCTACGTGTGGAAGCGGAAAGTTCAATTTCAGAAGATGGAACTAATAGAAATAGTGCAACTGCTTCTTCTTCTTTCCAATCGATATTTTGATGATTATACCGTTAGACACGTTCTTATGAGGACGTCGACTGTTGTCTCGAGCTCATCTCTGGTGCAATGTAGTTTTGAATGTAGGGTTGAGTTGTAGGGCCAGCATTCCTTTCTAAGGAGGACATACAGGGGACCGTCTTGCAGGACATGTTCTATGGTTTGCTAAGCGTTGTCACAGGGCCACAGAGGGGATGGGGACAATCGTAGCCTGTGTATGTGTTTGTTCAGGCCGTTATGTTTTCCATTACTATTGTCACAAGTACAGCAGTGAGTGTTGATAAAGGGCCCCCAACATCAAGCATAAAACGGGGGTCTCTGTGGCGTAGAGGTTAGATGCTCGTCTCTCTCGTGTCAAAGGTACTCGGTTCGCTTCCACGTGGAGCCATCTTTTGTTCTGTGTAGTGTGCTTGATAATGTCCTTTGTGTCAAAACGTTGCTATATCTTCCTTTTGAGAACAGAAGAAAACAAGGAGTTTTTTTGCAAGAACCCCATAAGCAGAAGTGGAAGCAAAGAGTACGATCAACAAATAAACAGTGTACAGGTATTAAGAGCTTCCGAAAAAACAAATAGACAAACACAGGATTCGAACCACTTCCCATCATTTCTTACGACACCCATCGCCTAGCCTAGCAATACGAGCGTCCTTACAAACGCAACCAGCGAGCCATTCATATCTTCCTTTTGTACTTTATGAAACAACCTTAGTTATATAAAGAGGCACGAATTTCTGGAGAAGACCACCATGGAAGGAGGCATCCCGGCAAAGAGGAGAAGAGGAAGACCACGGAGAAGATAAGTTCAGGATGTAACTGATGGTTTGAGCATGACCGCTGCAGAGGCAGGGCATCTGTCCTATGAGAGAGAGAAATTCCGAAGGACTGTTGGGGTGGCCAAAGTTCTGCTCAGGACAAGCTATTTGAGGATGATGAAAACAACCTTACTGCGTTGTTATGCTTTTTACCTTTGCTACATAGTTTTACTACAGTCTTTCCTGACATCGATAGCGATGTATGTAACACAATTTGTTAACGATCATATTTACAATCTCCATAGCCGCAACATACTATGCTACCGCAGCTTTCATTATGCCTGACAGTTGGATGTAACCTTTGACATCAGTGATGAGCTTTGGAAGTCAACAATAACGACATTTTGATGTACACAATATGGCGGTGGTGCAGGTCATATTCAAAATAATAACAAAACGCTAATAATAGGTAACAAATGAGTGGATGTCAACAGCGAAAAGTGAATGTGACATTGGAACAGATGGTAACAAAATATATTAAGTGCAGTAGTATTAGTGGTAGAGGTGATGGTAGTAGTAGTTTTAGTAGTAGCAGCAGCAGTAGCCATAGCAGCAGATGTAGCAATAGCAGTAACCGTAGTTATAGTAGTAGTGATAGTAATAGTTGTAGTAGTGATAGTAATAGTTGTAGTAGTGATAGTAATAGTTGTAGTAGTGATAGTAATAGTTGTAGTAGTGGTAGAAGATGTAGAAATGTAGTAGGAGTAGTACTTGTGGTAGTGGTGGTTGTGGTGGTAGTGGGAGTTGTAGTATATTATAAGTAACGACCGTAGTAGCAGGGGCACTGGTAGTGGTAGTGATAGTTGTAGTAGTAGTAGCAGCAGTAGTAGCATCAGTAGTAGCATCAGTAGTAACAGCAGTAGTAGCAGCAGTAGTAGCATCAGTAGTAGCAGCTGTAATAGCAGCAGTAGTAGTAGCAGTAGAAGTAGTAGTAGTAGCAGCAGTAGTAGCAGCAGTAGTAGCATCAGTAGTAACAGCAGTAGTAGCAGCAGTAGTAACAGCAGCAGTAGCAGCTGTAATAGCAGCAGTAGTAGTAGCAGCGTAGGCAGCAGTAGTAGTAGCAGTAGTAGCAGCAGTAGTAACAGCAGCGTAGCAGCTGTAAGTAGCAGCAGTAGTAGTAGCAGTAGTAGCAGCAGTAGTAGTAGCAGTAGTAGCAGCAGTAGTAGTAGCAGTAGTAGTAGAAGTGTCAGTAGTAGCAGTAGTAGTAGTAGCAGCAGTAGTAACAGCAGTAGTAGTAGCAGTAGTAGCAGCAGTAGTAACAGCAGTAGTAGTAGCAGTAGTAGCAGTAGTACTAGCAGTAGTAGTAGTAGTAGCAGTAGTATTAGTCTTAGGAAGTGGATAAATATTATTGGTAGGTAACATCAATAGGCGGTTTGACAGCAGCCTGTCAGAGTTTACCATCAGGGTAATGAACCAAATGTGATGAAAATCAATTGCTGCCAACATTTGATGTGGTGACGGCACACGATGATGATGATTAGTAATATAAAATGAAATTAGGTAGTTGTAACCTTAATAAGTGAGCGTCTGTAGCTCAAGCGGTAGTGAGCTCAATCACGAACCCTAGCGTCCCTGGTTCAAACCCCACGGTGGGCAGGTTTGGAAGCAAATTCGTTTCCGTGGAATTTTTACAAAAGATTAAAATAGACCTCACCGTTCAGAAAGCAATGGCAAACTACTGAACGTATAAGTGGTGCCTAGAAAATTAACGACTCATTTTACTGTGGCTGATGGCTACGTCCTTTAGGATATGCCACGATTGTCATTTCAACCTTAATAAATCGGGGGGTCTCTGGCTAAGTGGTTAAGCCCTTTGTCTTGTGAGTCGAAGGTCGTGGGTTCGAATCCGGACCGTGCCGTTCTATTCACGAGTGCAGCTTTTTCCAGAGACCCCTAGGATTGTTGCTGGAGATACGGCGTTCGTGATCTGTGCAATACTCTCGGCAGGGGGCTTGCGATTTCTGCGGAGAGGGACCGAGCCATATTGGGTAAAACCCAGTGCAATGAAGTTACTCAGTTTGAGCTGGGTCTACTTTTTACTCAGACACTGTGGCGTAGAGGTTAGGTGTTCATCTCTCGTGTCAAAGGTATCAGGTTCGCTCCATTGTGAAGCTATCTGTATATTTTTCTAGAGATCCCTGATCTCAGTGTAGGTGAGATCGAGTTCGTAGTCCTATCGGAGACGAACGATAAAACGTAGGTCCCGTGCTTAATTTGAGCACTTAAAAGAGCTCTTGGCAGTTTAAAATCGAGAAGAGCAGGCTGGAAAGCCACTGAGCTGGTAAAATTCGTTACAAAAGAGTAAAAATAATATTCCAACAAAAATATCTTCACCATCTTCAAAATTTCATCCGGGACCGTCGCCGGTACTACGGAGTTTGTGCACTGCAGCTAAGATCTTCCTGTATAAGAAAGAGGTTGGAGCACACTTGGTTACTCACAGAAGCGCTGATGATGGTCCTTTCAATCAATCAATTAGCTTTTAACTACAACGCAATCTGTGAGTAAATAGCCAAGTCGTTTGCTTGGTATTCCGAATGTCATGGGTAGCGCCCGAGAGGTTACCGGGGCACAAATTGGGGCGTAAAGAATAGAACCACTGTTACCTGTCAGGCATGTTAAAGAGGCGATTAATGAGGTTGGCCGTTGGGCTAGCTACCTCACACCGTAAAAAACAAAACACCAGCACAATCCTAGGGTCTCTGAAAAAGTGCACTCGTGAACAGAACGGCGCGGTCGGGATTCAAACCTACGACCTTTGACTCCCAAGACAAGAGCTTAACAAATTAGCTACAGAGACTTTTTCGTTTCTGATTTCTTCGACTACCTATCTCTTTCTCAGTCTCTCTCTTTCTCTCTGTCTCTATCTCTCGGTCTCTATCTCTCTCTCTATCTACCTCTATATCTCTCTCTCTCTCGGTCTCTCTCTCGGTCTCAAATTCTCTCTCTATCTCTATCTCTATCTCTTTCTCTCTTTTTCTCTGTCTCTATCTCTCGCTCTCTATCTATCTATTTCTATCTCTCTCGGTCTCAAATTCTCTCTCTCTCTCTCTCGCTCTGTCTTTCTCTCGGTATCTATCTATTTCGATTTTTATTGTTCTCTTCCGGTACATATATATCTGTATATCTTTCTCTCTTTTCTCTTTCGCTCTTTCTCTCTATTTCTGTATATATATATATATATATTTAACTCGAACTTATGTTGTTGGGGCGCACTAATCAAGCAGAGAATAGTACCACTGCGACCTACAAGACATGTCGTAACAGGAGACTTAGGTAGGAGCCTAGAGCTGTAAATAAAAGCGTCGCAGAAATTAGATGTGCTTTCCTACTTGTAGGCGCTTAACTGACACAACGTAAAATCGCTCTTAGTCTCCGATCACATATAAATCACAAAGAGTGGTTAACAAGTGGTCAATATGTAGTGTTTGAAGAAGAAGAAGTTATACAACTCTTTATTCGACTTTCTATGAAAACTTATCTGTCTATGTCTACATCTTTGTCTTTCCCTCTGTGTCTCCCCTATGTTTTTATCCCTTTATAATCTATTACTTTGTTACTCTATGTGCTACTACAGAGTGTTCAAGATAATTGCAGCCCCATTGACAATTCGAAAGTTGCCAGGTACAAATTGAGTTGTGTAAATTTACTATTTAAACCGGTTCTGACTAGCTCTTCCTACGTCACATTTGTTCATCGCCCCTTCCAGCACTACAATTACACACCGTCACATAACCTTGACCTATACTACGTCATAACTGAACATTCGCATTTCCATACATATATGCCAGATTAGCTCCATTCACGGGCTGCAATTATCTTGAACACCCTGTATAACTACCACTCTATCTGCTACTCTAACTTCTACACTATGTGCTACTCTAACCGCCACTCTATATACCACTCTTACTATCACTATCTTCAATCTACAACTCTATCTGCCTCTCTATATATCGCTCTACCACTCTATCTGCCACTCTGTCTACCGCTCTACCAATCTATCTACCGCTTTATCTTCCACTCGGTCACTCTATCCACCGCTCTACCACTCTATCTACCGCTCTACCACTCTATCTACCGCTCTACCAATCTATATACCGCTGTACTGTCACTCTATCGACCGCTCTACCAATCTATCTACCGCTTTATCTGCCACTCTGTCACTCTATCTACCGCTCTACCACTCTATCTACAGCTCTACCAATCTATAAATCGCTCTACCGCTCTACTGTCACTCTATCCACCGCTCTACCACTCTATGTACCGCTCTACCGCTCAACTGTCACGCTATCCACAGCTCTACTACTCTATCAACCGCTCTACCACTCTATCTATCACTCTATCTACCACTCTATCTATCACTCTATCTACCACTCTACCACTCTATCTACAGCTCTACCACTCTACCACTCTATCTACAGCTCTATCACTCTATCACTATCTATCACTCTATCTATCACTCTATCTATAGCTCTACCACTCTATCTACCGCTCTACTGTCACTCTATCTATCGCTCTACCACTCTATCTATCACTCTATCTACCGCTCTACCACTCTATCTATCACTTTATCTACCGCTCTACCACTCTATCTATCACTTTATCTACCGCTCTACTACTCTATCTATCACTCTATCTACCACTCTATCACTCTATCAACCGCTCTACCAATCTATGTACCGCTCTACCGCTCTACTGTCACGCTATTTACCGCTCTACCACTCTATCTATCACTCTATCTACCACTCAACCGCTTTATCTATCAATCTGTCTGCCTCTTTATCTGCCCTTCTATCCGACATTCTATCTCTCACCCTTTCCGCTTCTATTTCCGCCACTCTAGCACTATATTTAATTTGTTTATAAAAATACCAAACTCGTAGTATAAAAAAATTGCCTAGTCACCACTTTCTCTCCCCATCTACGTATGCTATTGTGTAAACATATATACAGTGAAATCTCCTATGCCAGCGAATAGATCAATAACTCACACAAACTTATATTGATCCAAATTGGCTGCGATCAATATAAATCAGCCGAAAGTATTGACTTCGATCACCAGCAACTCACTTAAAGCGCAATCGTAACTAGGCAGTACCTGCAATCAGGTGTCGCAAGTTTGATAAGCGATAAACGATGTTCTCACCGGCGGCGTGTCTGATATTGACGGATTAATGCGGATTGAGCTGTTGAATAGACTTCCGTAACCCTCCAGCTGATGCGACCGAGGGCTTCACGACCAGCGTCATTCGCTGGGAATAGTTACTTTTATTTGGGGATTTTTCTTCCTCACCAAGGATGTGTTTTTTGTGGAATGTTTTTATTTGACGCAGGACTGTGAATAGAGGGAGTTTTTTAAATGAGAATATCCTTCTCGTTAATTGATATTCTGCACGTCTGGGTGGATACAATGTTTCACCCAAGCAATAAAAGCAGTTTGATTCAATGAATTTGTGTATTAGATTTCTAGCTGTAGCAATATTTGAACAATATAAATATATATTGGGGTGTTCATAACAGACCACACAGAACTCAGAGATTTGGTTGCATGTAAAATGCTGGTTGTTTCATTCAAATAAATAAATAAAAGTGATATTAAAAGTCTAGCGATGGATAAAGAAATCTAAAGAAATGGTATTAATAAAAACAGATACATAAAAATTGATACTTGTAAATCTAGAAACACAATTTCCGCAAAAATTGTTAAATGAAAAGCGTGAAAAAAAAGAAGACAAGTGTTAATGTATAGACAGACAAACAGACAGACAATTACAAAGCATATAATGGGAAGGAGTAGGGTAGTTAGGCTGTTACTTCTTCTTCCTTTCTTCTTCTTCTTCTTCAAACGCTCCATATCGACCACTTGTTAAACCACTCTTTGTGATTTGTATGGGATCTGAGCATAAGAGCGATTGTACGTTGTGTCAGTTATGCGCCAGTACAAACCGATTTCGAGCTGTTTATTTACTAGGTACCTAGGCCACTAGTCTGCTTACTTATTTTACAAGTACGATGTGACTAGTGTCTATATGTCTATAGCCTAATGCTAGTCTAGCTATATGCTTACTATGTCTATATGCGTCTTATGGCTATATGGTCTATAGTGTCTATTTATATGTCTATATGGTCTATATGGTCTATATGTGTCTATATGTGTCTATATGTGTCTATATGTGTCTATATGTGTCTATATGTGTCTATATGTGTCTATATGGGTCTATATGTGTCTATATGTGTCTATATGTGTCTATATGTGTCTATATGGTCTATATGTGTCTATATGGTCTATATGTGTCTATATGTTCTATATGTTCATATGCGTCTATATGTGTCTATATGTGTCTATATGTGTCTATATGTGTCTATATGTGTCTATATGTGTCTATATGTGTCTATATGTGTCTATATGTGTCTATATGTGTCTATATGTGTCTATATGTGTCTATATGTGTCTATATGTGTCTATATGTGTCTATATGTGTCTATATGTGTCTATATGTGTCTATATGTGTCTATATGTGTCTATATGTGTCTATATGCGTCTATATGTGTCTATATGTTCTATATGTGTCTATATGTGTCTATATGTGTCTATATGTGTCTATATGTGTCTATATGTGTCTATATGTGTCTATATGCGTCTATATGTGTCTATATGCGTCTATAATGCGTCTATATGTGTCTATATGTCTATAGTGTCTATATGTGTCTATATGTGTCTATATGTGTCTATATGGTCATATGTGTCTATATGGTCTATATGTCTATATGTCTATATGTGTCTATATGCGTCTATATGCGTCTATATGTCTATATGTCTATATGTGTCTATATGTGTCTATATGTGTCTATATGTCTATATGTGTCTATATGTCTATATGTGTCTATATGTGTCTATATGTGTCTATATGTGTCTATATGTGTCTATATGTGTCTATATGTGTCTATATGTCTATATGTGTCTATATGTGTCTATATGTGTCTATATGTGTCTATATGTGCTATATGTGTCTATATGTGTCTATATGTGTCTATATGTCTATATGTGTCTATATGTGTCTATATGTGTCTATATGTCTATATGTGTCTATATGTGTCTATATGTGTCTATATGTGTCTATGTGAACAATGAACTCACGTTCTAAAATACAAATCAGAGACAACAAAGAATGCTTTTACAAGTGATAGATATCAAACAAACGCAGAAGATTATATTGAATTTTTTGCCCCATTTGTTCCATTTACTCGAAAATCGTGGAATGTCCCTTTACAGGACGTAGTCCTCAACCACATTAAACGAGTCGTCAATTTTCTAGACACAACTTATACGTTTAGTAGTTACAATTGCTTTTTGAAGGGTGAGGTATATTTTTCCTTTTCGAAAAAATCCCATGGAAACGAATTTGCTTCCAAACTGCCTGCCGTGGAGTTTGAACCAGGTACGCTTGGGTTGTAATCGAGCACAATATCGCTTAAACTACAGACGCCGACATTTGCTACAATCTTTAAATGTTGATGTTTTTGTATGACTATTTTTATTTTTCTTTACTACAGTTTTTACACGTACTAAAAATACATTCTATTTTTGGTTATCTTTTCTGCTGTGATTCTTATGACGTTTTGCAGATACAGAAGAGGGTGTAAACTAAAAATAGATTAGGTTCCGGATTCAAAGTCTATGCTCGTTTGTTCATATTCTTCTAAGACAAGAGTTTCCCAAACTGGGGCCCGTAAGGTACTCACATGGGGTCCTTAAGCGCTTGAAGAAATATTATGTTCTTTGACATTTCAAACAGAAAAATACATTTTTTAAACATTTAGAAAAACAGTGATAAACTAGTTCCGATGCGAAATCAATGGACCAGGATCAGACCGGAGTCTAAATGTCTGACAGGGCAAAATGAAAGATCATTTGAAGTTTCCTGCAGTCTGGGAAATTGGAGCCAGTTTGACTGTTTGGTGGGGTGTAATAATAACTCCATCGCTAGAAGAATGGAATTTCAGGAAGTAATTGACTGAAACCATTTTGAGAACGATGTGATAAATATCGTTGGCGTGCATTGGATTTTGCTATAATACATTTTGGCTGAGCTTCAGGATGGATCGCTGGATGAAACTGAAACGCAAATGTACTGATAATGTTAATGCTGGCGCGTCTTGTTCAAGAGAAAATGAAACCTCTCCTGTTTATTAAAATATTAAATTGCAGACATTGTTTACTATTATAACTCACAGATAATTCATTCATGTCCAGTTTCATATCTAGAAACGTTTGTGATCCGCGGCAGTAAAATCTATTTAAAAGGGAGTCTGCGGTAATGCAAAGTTTGGGAACCCGCTGTTCTAAGATATTCACTTTTCTGACCTTCCTTGTTTGTTTCTATACGCCCGTAGTAATGTCTCTATCTCGAGCTGATCCCTTAAACCACTGTAATATTTCCGTTTTGAAGTGCTCTTTTCCTAACGTTATCACATCAACATTTAGGATGTATTCATTATCGAACTTGATTTGTTTCGTCATTGTTTACCGGATTTTGTTTCCAAGATAGCAGACGAACAACTGAGATATCGTTTGGAAACATAGATCCGGGTTTGTTTATTAGAATTTAGTTCCGTATTTTTATTTTTTCTACTTCTTTGAAAGCTTCACATCGAGCAATTGTAAACCACTCTTTGGGATCTGTATTTGATCCAAGCCTAAGAGCGATTGATTGTACGTTGTGCCAGTTATGAGTCTACAAGTAGACCAGCACATCCGTTTTCTGCGATGCTATTTATTTACTAGGTAGCTTCCTATGCCCCTACCTCATTCGCCTCTTACGACATGCTTTGTAGTCGTAGAGTTACTATTCTTTGCTCCCCGTGCGAGCCCTGGAAACACACGGCGGACTTTTCGATTAATTTACTTACGGCACGTTTAACCTGGTCTGTCCTAATATATAGTCTTTTTTAAACAAATGAATATATTTAAAGATGTTTTCTTTCCTCTCCACAGGGGTGGCATGCTACCAATCATGGACAGTAAAGATATACTGTTAGTATTCGCAAGTTCCTTTAGTATGTCAATCCCTGTTTCAATACGACTTCTTTAATCCGTAACGGGCATAGACTTTCAGGTATTTGCTTAATACACTCGACCAGATTAGCAACTTTCTTGAAAACGTGTTTCTGACCATATTAGAAATAGATTAAAATAAAGATATCCATGGTTGATGTCTGTCAGTGCCCATCATCACGTACGCCTCTGCTTAGAAAATTAGATGGATTGATTGATGATAGGACCATCATCATTTCACTTCGGCGAGTAACCATGTGTGCTCCGATCTCTTTCTTACACAGGAAGATCTCAGCTGCAGTACACGGGCTCCATAGCACCGGCGAGGGTCCTCGGTATAATTTTGAAGAAGGTGGAGATATTTTTGTAGAAAATTTAATTTTAATTGTTTCTTATAATTTTGACCTGGCAGCAGCTTTAAAGTATGCTCTTCTCGATTTAGAACTGCCAAGGGTTCTGTTGCGTCCTCAAATTAAACACCGGATCAAGTTAGTGAAGAGGGGTCAGTTTTCCAAACATGTTTGTCATTTCGGATCCTTTTGACATGTGATTTGATCAGTTTGAGCGTGATCCCGGCAACATAAGACCGATTAGCTCAGACAGGAAAATGAAAATTATTGTTTAATTGGGCTGATTTTTATAAGATTTTGATAGAACACTCTGATGTTTTCTGCGATTTCATACAATTGTCTGTGTTCATGGTTATTTATTGATGACAAATATTAATAATACAGATATTCCTTAGTGTTAAACTTAATGTCTTATAGACTTTGTCTTTCCTTTGGAAGAAACAGTAGGGTAGAGAGGCGGTTTGTGCAAAATGGGCTAGGCACATTCTCCATATCACCTGCCCAGGCTAGGCACAAAGAGAGACGACAAAGATGTCTGCAAAGCCTCAATGAAAACCTTTTCTATAGGTCCCAGCACATGGGAAAGACTAGCTGATGACAGAGTTGTGTGGAAATTCAAATTACGAAAGGGCGCAGTCGTTTGAGAAGAGACTTATGTATGAGCTGAACGACAAGAGAGAAAAGCGAAAACTCAGAAAGTTGTCACAGTAAAACACTTACTGACCGTCTGTAAAGACGAAAAGGCCAATATATATATATATATATATATATAATATATATACATTTTTTCCCGATCCAGAAGCACTTGAGCTGAAAGCTCTTCGGCTCGGTGTCATGGACATCGTAACCCTTCGGCTCGATGCCACGAACACCGTAAATCTGGGGAACCTGTAGCTTTCCTGCCAGTCCACGGAGTTGAACCCGTACTTACAGAGGACTAGTCACCCGTAGTCCAACGCGCTACGAACACGCTGGGCAGACGGGCATATATAATATATAAAACATAAATCAACTTAATGTGTCAAATAATACACTCTTGATTTAACATGTTGTGTTGTTGTGAAAATGAATTTGTCTTTATCTAAGAATTCTGGAATTCATGGTCACGCGACGGTTGTGGTCTGATATCCTAGAATTTTTACGTGAGCCCCGCTGGGTTTATGTTATCGGAGGCCATGGTTTGAGCAGCTTTAATTATGAGAAGAGTAACTAGTAACCTACTATGTCATACGTGGAGCTGCGGAGTTAGTGGGTGGTTTGTTGATATCCTTTTAACTTTTAGATCGGATCTTGTGGGTAATTGCTGTCTGTTCTAAAAGCCACCAAAGCCAAAGGATTGACTTCATTGCACCTGGTTTTACCGCATGGGCTCTGTCCCTCTTCGAATAAACAGCACGCCCCTTGCCAAGAGTATTGTACAAAGCACGAACTTCGTAGCTCCGGCAACTTCTTCTTCTTCTACGAACGCTCCATTTCGACAACTTGTTAATCACCCTCTGTAATTTGTATGTGATTCGAGTTTAAGCGCTTTTGTACGTTTTGCCAGTTATGCGCCTAGAAGTATGCCAGCACATCCGATTTCTGCTATGCTTTTTATTTACCTGGATAGCTTCCATAGTCCTCTACCCTATTCGTCTCTTACGACATGCCTTATAGGTCACAGTGCTAGTAATCTTTGCTCCCCTTTTGAGCCCCAGCAACAAACGGACGAGTTCTGGCAACAATTTTAGGATCTCTGGGAAAAAGTACTCGTGAAAAAAAGACAGGATTCGAACCCACCCCCTTCAGATCGCAAGGATGGGCTTAACAACTATATACCAGTATTGCGTTAATAAGCCGGACATAACAAAACAACTATCTCAAGGTTAAATGTGAATGAGAAAAGCGATACAAGGACTACTTTATCTTACTCAATAACAGAAGATACTTTTATCCTGCATACAAGGACAAAAAAAACCCACCTTGTTTAAATGATTGTTTTACGTCCCAACTGACACGTGCTCCTAGACTTGACATAAAGACAGCAATTGCTTGACATACTTTCAAATTGTGAACTTCAGCAAAAGTACGTTTGCAATAGAACGAAACAATTCTGCGGTTGTACTCAATCAAACAAACTTTCAATTTTCTCACTATCTCATCTCATTCCAATACACGTGTCTCAGGTTTCCAAATATTTTCTGCTTAGATTCTGTACAAACAATTTACACTTTTCTGAAGATGATTTCAAAGATATTCAAAGCTGACACATATCAACGCAAATTGCCATCAACTGAGACCTCAAAAAAAACCCACAATATATGTTCTTTCTTTCCTTTTTTTCATTCATGGATCTTCCAAAATATTGTTTTTTAGTTACAGCTACCTCAATGCAGAGGCGTCTCCACTGCGTTGTGGTAATTAGGTTGTCAGTTTAAAAGCAAAAATCGAGGAAGAAATATTTCCAAGAAGTACTCGAATCAAAACAATAATATGTAATTTGTCTCACCAAAAGTCAAACCTAATGGTTCAACAAATTTATTTATTACGCCTGACATGGGCGTATATCTATCTCTTAACAGATAAATACAAATACAATTGTAATTACTGAGGATAGTTTGAGCAACCGGTTGCACAGCTAGAGAATATGCGCACCATCATTTTATAAAAACATGAAAATGAATCGGACATGCCATTCTTATATAGACTAACAACTGTCATGAAAACCGCACTGAAATGGACAATACAGTGTGCACGAAAACGTCATGGACAAAAATTGACCTGGAGGAGATACCAAAAAACAGCCAGAGATCTGGAAAAGGGGTGAACAACTATGAGAGCCTATGCTCCCAAAGAGGCGCTGGGAAGAATAAGTCACGTAAGCCATGTACGGGAAATTAAAATATTCTAATCTCCATAAACTCATTTAAGAAATAACAGTACTGGATGACAAGGTTCATGGAAGAAGAGGCAGGGGGACGACCTTGACGATGACGGCAAACGGACATTAAAGACGATTTTAAAATGACGTTTGAGGAGGTGGAATAACGTTCTAAAGATGGAGAGTCTTACAGGCGGCTTGTAGAGCTGTGAGAGCTGCTGTATAGCGTTGTGAAGCTGTTTACTAAAGTACGTGCTGTTAGCGTTTGACTGTTACTAAAGTACTGGTAATATATATATATAATCTTGGTCATTGAACACTTGGGCAGGAACCGAAATGAAAGACATACGCTATGTGGCGTCATTTAGGACAACGCCAAAATATATCCATCCATGTTTGTTTCTGTCTTTCACAGTGATTGCACAGACAAGCCTTCAATGTGCATCTTCTCCTCCACTTTTCCCTTCCTTGTCATGTTCTATCTGCCTCTCCGCAGTCTTCGCTCCAGGGTGAACTGCTGGAAGCTCTTACGGTGGTCTCGGATCGCTTCCGAGTGTTTTAACGAACGTCACCGCATGTCTTTTTATATATATATATATAATATAGTGGACATCTGTGACTTAGCGGTAGTGAGCTCAAAAAAAATCAAAGAGTACCTGGTTTAAAAACCGCGGCAGGCAGTTTGGAAGAGAGTTTGTTCTCATGGATTTTTATAAACCTTACCGTTCAGAAAGCAATTGTAAACTACTGAACGTATAAACGGTGCTTAGAAAATCAAAGACTCGTTAATTTTGGTTGATGACGAAGTCCTGTAACTGATGCGCCACGATTTTCGATTTATATATAAATATATTAATATTCCGATCTAGAAGCACTTGAGCTGTCATCTCTTCGGCTCGGTGCCATGGACATCGTAACCCTTTGGTTCGGTGCCACGAACACTGTAAATCTGGAGGATCTGTGGCTTTCCTGTCAGCCCGCGAAATTGAACCGCACTCACAGGGGCTTGTCACCCGTCGTCCAACGCGCTACGAACACGCTGGGAAAGCGGTCATTTATATATATATATATATATATTGCCTTTTTTGTCTCAACAGACGGTAAGTTGACACTCGTGTAACTGGGACGGCTTCTGAATTTACGCTTGCTGCTCTTGTCTTCAAGTTCATCCCTTGGTTTCTCTTTGAAAGATTATGCACCTTTAAGTAACGTTGTTCAGTAGTCAGCTAGTTTCTTCCTATTTGTTGAGACCAATAGAAAAGTTCTTCATTGAGGCCTTGCATATATCTTTGCCTGATAAACGCATCCCAAAACAGTTGATGTATGGCGAACTTGAAGGGGCAGACGTTTAGCTGGTGGACAGAAAAACGCTTTAAAGACACTCTTAAAGTGTCTCTGAAATGCTTCGATATAGACAGTACGTGCTGGGAATCCCTTGCGCAAGATCGCCAAATGTGGCGCTGTAACAACAAAAGAGGAACCCGAATAGCTAGAATCATCGTATTGTTGAGTAACAGAGAAAACGAGCAGCGCGAAAAGACAGAGCACACAACACGCACATGTCTAACCTTGATCATGTATGCCCCACCTGTGGTCGAGGATTCTGTTCTAGGATTGGACTCTACAGTCACCTCCGCACACACCAGAGAGGTGCAACAGTACACGTCTGAGATTGTTGTCATCATCGCTTGCGATGGACGGCTATTATTATTAATATATCTTTATATCTGAGAAGTTGTTTGCCTTGAGACCTATTTTGCTTCAGTAAGTTCACAGAACAGGAAATGTTTTGGTATTCAGCAATTGTTCATTCTCACGAGCCCAAGTCATCGTAATCTTTCTTTCACACAAATATCAGCCTGTAGCGCCATTTCATGCTTTCTGACTATGCCTGAACTCATAGCGGTGGAACGAAGAAGCAGATGAAGATCTTGAGTCTTCTACTGCAGAACATTCCGATGATAGATGGCAAATCAGCTATTAGTATTACATTAGAAATTGCGCCTGCCTGCCCAACGTGTTCGTAGCGCGTTGGACTACGGGTGACAAGTCCTCTGTGTGTGCGGGTTCAATTCCTCGGACTGGCAGAAAAGCCATAGATTTACCCAGATTTACGGTGTTCGTGGCACTGAACCGAAGGGTTACGATGTCCATGACACTGAACCGAAGAGCTTTCAGCTCAAGTGCTTCTGGATTTTAAAAAAATTAGAAATTGCTTATTTTATAATTTAACATTAGGTTCATAACCTTGAAGAGATAACATACATATACATTATATACGCGTTTGTGTGTCGCCCCTGTGGTGCCGGGGCCCTCATGGTAAGCAAAGAATAATACCACTGCGACCTAAAATGCATGTCTTAAGAGGCGACTGATGTAGGACCTAGGATGCTACCGAGTAAATAAAAAGAATCGCAAAAATCTGATATGCTGGCCTACTTGTGGGCGCATAACTTGCACAATGTGCAATCACTCTTAGGCTCAGATCACATACAAATCACACATAGTGGTTAGCAAGTGGAGCGTTTGAAGAAGAAAAAGAAGATATACGTGTGTGAGTGGGTGCGTGCGTGCGTGCGTGTGGATGCGTGCGTGTGGATGCGCTCGTAAGTGTGAGCGTGTGTGTATATATATAATAGTGTGCAAGCAACCCAACAATCCAAAACCAGAATGTAAATGTGAAGGCGGGTTTGTAAACTGAATGAATGAAAGTTCAGGATCTTGTTCATGAATGAACTGTCAGACATTGTTTTGTATTTTTATGTTTGCCTGTATGTGACTCACTTTTTAAATGAGTAATTATTTCTAAGCCGAAGGTTGTGTTTACGTAAGTCAGACGACAAGTTTCAAGATCCGAACATATTCCTCTGTTCCCAATCACGAAAGCTTTGCAATCATGTATCTGACCTGGTTAAACAAAGGACACTAAATGTCCTGGTACATTCATAAACTCTGCGGATGATCCTAAGAGTTGACATTTACTTAAGGTAAGAGCTGGATTAGCTTACGTCAGTGGATAACACAATTTCTGGTGGCCATGAACTTGACACTTTATCTAGAAACGTCAGTATTACTCAAGCCACCTGGTATGTTCACACTATCACGTGACATTTGTTCATATATATAGTTGCTAAAATGACCTGACTTGTTTTATGAGATGTTTTGATAATAAAATATGTTAATCATCATCGTGTGGCATATCGGTTAGCGTAGGCGGTAATAGTTTCTTTGGGTAATAGTGGTAATAGTCTCCACAAACGGTTGTCCTTAACCGCTATCAGTTCGGATGTTGACACTCTTCCGTGTTAAGATGTCAATCTGTCTAAAATTATTATTTTCTCTCTCTCTCTCTCTGGTTTTCTCTGTCTCTCTCCCTCTCTCTCTCTTTTGTTTTCTCTGTCTCTCTCCCTCTCTCTCTCTCTGTTTTTCTATGTCTCGACTATCATTAACCCTTTCACCACTTAGAGCTGGTATACTGGCTTGATGTAATTTTTAAGTTGACAGAAAATCTGTATACATTGCAATAGAAATACGCCCGGAAATTGAAAATATAAAGTATTGATAGAGTTAATATTATCGGTTGTCATTAAGTACTCTAAATAGAAAATATAAAGTATTGAAAGAGTTAATCATAGTTATCATTCAGTAGCTTGTCCTGAGTAGAACCTTTGCACCCTAGCAATCCTTCGGAATTGCTATCTCTCATAGGCCAGATGTCCAACCGTAGCTGCCGTCACGATGATATGCATGCTATTAGAATTATGATCTTTGTTTTCCTATTAGTTCCATTCTATACAAATTTTAGTTGTTAATGTTCTTGACAACTTTAACATTATTGTAATGTTTGTTCACTTTTTCCTAGCGTTAACATTACTGAAACGTTAATTTACTTTTGATCACCCTAACATTACTAAAATGTTAATTTACTCTTCGTTAACTTAACATTATAGAACTGCTCATTAACTCTTCCACACGTTAACATTGCTAAAATAGTTCATATACTTTTGATCACTGCTCAGTGCCCATCTGTCCAGAGTGTTCGTAGCGCGTTGACTACGGGTGACTATCCTCTGTGTGTGGGTTCAATTCCGGGATGACAGAAAAGCCACAGATTCCTCAGATTTACGGTGTTTGTGGCACCGAACCGAAGGGTTACGATATCCATGGCACTGAGCCGAAGAGCTGAAAAGCTCAAGTACTTCTGGATCGGAAAAAATCCAAAAAATCACTCCTCATTAATGAAATGTTAATTAATTATACGTTCGGTTAACATTGTTCAAACGTTAATCTACTTTTAGTCAACTTACCATTATTGAAATGCTCATTAATTCTCCCTTTCGTTAAAATTATTAATTATGTTAATTTATTCCTGCTCGCCTTAACTTTAGTTAAATGTTTATGGCTTCTTCCTCTTTGTTAACATTTCTGAAAAGTTTCTTAACGTTTGTTTTTGTAAATTAACATTACCAAAATGTTTTCTATTCGTGTTTTTTTTTACTTTTGTTCCTTTTTTCTCACTTATTCTGCCTTTTTATGGCTAGCTGTAATTTTTGGTTTTATTTAAATAAGACTCCAATAATACTTAAATAATACCTCGGGGTCTCTGTGGCTGAGTGGTTAAGCCCTTTGCCTTGCGAGTCGAAGGAGGTGGGTTCGAATGTGGACAGCGTCTTTCTGTTCACGAGTGCAGTTTTTTCCAAAGACCCTAGGATTGTTGCCGGAGCTACGGAGTTCGTGCTTTGTGCAATACTCTCGGCTGGTGGCGTGCCTTTCTGCTGAGAGGGACCGAGCCATATGGGGTAAAACCCTGTGCAATGAAGTCAATCCTTCGGCCTTTAAACCCTTTATAATACTCCATATTTATCAAATGAACCAACAGTGCATCATTGGAGAACCATCATTTAAAGAGGAAGATGGAGGTTGGCTGGACATATATGTCGTATACCAATAGGGACATTGTCTTGGATGTGGACACTAGATGATATGTCAGTCCTAGGGACATTGTCTTGGATGTGGACACTAGATAATATATGTCGTATGTCATTAGGGACATTGTCTTGGATGTGGACACTAGATGATACATGCTATGTCATTAGGACATTGTCTTGATATGGACACTAGATGATACATGTCGTATGTCATTAGGGACATTGTCTTGGATGTGGACACTAGATGATATATGTCGTATGTCATTAGGGACATTGTCTTGGATGTGGACACTAGATGGGGAAAGAAAACATCGATATGCAAAGGAAACGTGGACAAAAACTGTGGAAAGTTGAAAGTTTGTGGCCCAACATGGGAAACAATTGGTAGAAAGGCTTCAGAACGATATGAATGGTAAGCTCTTATGGTAGCCTGATGTCTCAAACAAGACACAAAAAGATATAGAAATAAATATAACATTTGAGTCTGGTTATATTTATATTATTGTTTATTACCAGTTGCAGACATTTCAGAAGAATTCTGCAAATTTTCGGTCAAATAGCATAACAAATGAGAAAGTATTGAAACAAACAGACTGTGCATCTTTGGAGACCATCATTAAGAGACGAAGATCGAGGTGGTTTGGACATGTATGTCGTATGCCAGTGGGGGCATTGACTAGGACAGCTCTCAGATGAACAGCGGATGGGAATAGAAGGCCTGGGCGTACAAAAGAAACGTGGAGAGAGAGTTGAAGGAGTGCGGCAGACGGTTGGTAGAAAGGCAGAAGAACGGCAATAGTGGAAGTCTCTTGTGGAATCCTTATGTGTCAATCGGAACACGTAAATGATATAGATAGATAGATTACCAGTTGCATAGTTGTTATGGAATCTTGTTGTATTAATCTTATTTAATGGGCACTCATTTTGTATTTTTTTTAAATGAGAAACAGTTTAAATGAATTTGGATATAAACATCCCTGAGAAGTTATTTTGTTAAAGATTAGAGTGCAGACAGAATTTAGTTCTTGACTTCAAGAAACAGCTTTTGATCATCATACATGCCACCATTCGTCTTCGCATATAGTCTGTATTCTTGATTACTCAATGAACATGTTCAGATCCGGATGGATTGTGTGTGTATAGGCAGTGTCTAGACTCTGTGTTGAGTTTGAGACAATAGAGAGTGACCTTCATTTTTATTCCCGGATACGTGGGAGTCAGTGGAAATGAACAAGCAGAAGAACATTGGCGAAGGCCGATACTTTACACGGTGTTTTATACGAGTAAGACGCCGTCCGAGGATAAGCTTACAAGCCCCGAGAAATATTTCTCAGTCAGAACGGGCATAAACAGCGTAACTCACTGTCCCGGCGTAGATCACAAAGCCCAAAAATACGGCAAAGCTGATCGAACCTAGGAAAGCTCACCCTAGTAAATCAAAAGCTGGCTGAAAACGAACACCCCACCGAAGGATAAGCAACTGAGCTCAAATAGATGCTGAAGGCTGGTGCACGTACATTACGTTCTGATGTTTGGCTGTTTATATATCACAATGAGAATGATTAAAACAGGCCTAGAACGATCGAAGAGGAGGAAGAAGAACTAGCAGAAAGACGTGCACGCAGGTCTACAATGACAAGTTGCTGATCAATGGACAGGGCTTGGTCAGTTTTAGTTTTAATATGTTCATTGTACTCTGGGCATGTCCATAGATCTCTTTAGCAATATCACCAACAGCGCCCAGAGACTAACCCTACCAGTTCGATGTTTATTGATAAGTCTATGAATAAGTCTGTTGTACTGGTCTTTTCTGGTCAATCCGGGGCTGCATTCGCAAGAATATAATGATATAAAATGGCGACGGGGTCATTGAGCTGGCACTGACCAAGACCATATCCCACCTTCAAGTGGTGGTCCTGGTAACAGACTAATGTCTGGCTAAGTGGGTAGGGATCGAAGGAGAGCTACTCTGGTATAAGAAGAATTGTAGCTGAATATATGTCCTATACGAGATCTGATCTAAATATAGACAGTGAGAATCTCAGTGAATGCGCCTATACGTCTTTCCTGTCTGATAAAGAGTCAAAGACTACAGACAGTATACATATGACGCCCGTGTGGATACCAGAGCTCAAATTCGGGGTAAAGAATAGAACCACTATTACCTACCACACGCTGTATACAGCAAAAGCGGACGTTTGGCGTGGGATTAGATACCACACCCTGTAAAAAACTCAGCTTTAAAAACTACAACCATGTGCTTGAGAGCTTGCAAGACCTTGGTAGAGGACCTATGCCACAACATGTGCTTGAGAGCTTGCATGACCTTGGTTAAGGACCTATGCCACAACATGTGCTTGAGAGCTTGCAAGACCTTGGTTAAGGACCTATGTCACAACATGTGCTTGAGAGCTTGCAAGACCTTGGTTGAGAACCTATGCCACAACATGTGCTTGAGAGCTTGCAAGACCTTGATTGAGGACCTATGCCTCCTTGGAGGCGAAGTGTAAAGAAAAAGAAGTAGAATCTTCAATCCAGATTCCGCTTCTAAAGTCGATCGTGATTTCACTTAACTTTTCTGAAAGATCATACCGCATAAGTAACATACACATATCTTGATGTATTCACTGTACAACAACATATCAATGGAAACCTGCTTAACGGAATACTTATTTACTGCATACGATGTCAGCTAATCGGTATCTTTCTTGCATCGTTTTTTTTTTTTTCATTTGGCACGTGTCTCTAGTCCTAATGACTTTTGTGTGTTGCCTTGTACTTTTCATCTTTTCTGTCTTCCTAATTCCTTTGTGTGTGTTGTGTTGTCTTACTATTCCCCTCAAAGCCTGAGTTCGTTAGAGAATCATCATCATCATCAGGTGCCGTCTCCACATCGAAGGTTGGCTGCAATGAATATACAGCATCATCTGTCTTTCGCCTTGGTGTTGCACACTGCCAGACTGTAACCTCTCCATTTCTTAAAGTTTCCCTCCCATGTATCTCACGGTCTTCCTCTTGCTCTTCCCCTCAACTTTCTCCTCTAGTAAATGTTTTATCATGGTGTCATGTCTTTTTATGTGCCCAAAATACTTTACTTGTCTGAATTTAATTTCTCTTAATAATTGTTTCTTCATGCCGAGTTTTCCTAAAACTTGTTTATTTGTCTGTTTTTCTGTCCATTAGAGAATGCCCCCATTTTTTTGAATAGACGGTGAACAAGTATTAGGGTCTTCAGAAAATAATCGAATTATGAATCACTTAATTCGAACCAAAAACCTTGATTTCGTACATCAGCCATTGCATAGCCATACTTCACAGCATGGCAAAGACAGTAGGCCTCAAAACAAACACAGGAAAAACAAAAATTATGACACACAGTGAAATCCAACAACCAGTAATGTTAGAAAATGAAACACTGGAAAGGGTTGAGCAGTTTACATATCTTGGTAGCGTACTGACACTAAAAGGTGGCACAGAGGAAGATATAAAATCACGTCCAAGTAAGGCCAGAACCGCTTTTGCCAGAATGAAACCAGTATTTCTTCTTTCTTTCTCGAATCCTGTATGCCTCACAGCGTCAGGTCAGGAAGAGATTTCTAAAACGGGCCCTAGTATGCGCTTCGTAGATAGTCTCTTTCGTCGCCTCTGTTATCTCTGAGGTCCATCTTTTGCGTGGCCGGCCTTTTGCTTTGTACCCATTGTATTGGAGCAGCATTGCTCTTTGGGGTGCACTGTCTGATGGTAATCTGCTTACGTGACCGAACCATTTAATTTGTTGTTTCTTAATGAAGTCTAGTACTGATGTTGTACCCACTTTTTCCTGATGTCTTCATTTCTCAACCGGTCTCTTCTTGTTACACCCAGCATTCTGCGTAGACACTTCATCTCTGTTGTGACTAGTTTTCTTCTATCGTTTGTTGTCAGCGTCCAGGTTTGGCACTGGTAACATAATGTGGGGAGAAAGATTGTGTTGAACATTGCTCTTTTTGTGTTCATGGTGACGTGTTTGTATCTTAAAATTGGCGCCATTTGCCCTATCATTTGATTTGCTTTGTTGCATCTGTGTTGAATTTCATTAGTTATTCTTCCATTTGCTGAAAAAATGCTCCCCAGGTATGTGAAATCTTTTACTTGATTTAGTAGATGATTATCGATGGAGATGTTGGTAGTGTTTTCCTCTCTGGCGAATGTCATTACTTCAGTTTTGTCGATGTTAACTCTCATGTTGTATTCGTTACATGCTAACTGGAGTCTGTTGATGTGTTGTTGTAGCTGTTCTTCTGTTGTTGATATGATTGCCTGATCGTCTGCAAAAAGAAATTCATTTAAGAGTTCTCCTAGGTTGTTTCCTTCGCTGGTGTTAGCTATTTTACAAATGTGGTCAATGTACGTGATGAACAGCAGGGGGGATAGTACGCAACCTTGTCTTACTCCTGACCCTACGTGAAACTTTTCTCCAGTATGAAACCAGTATGGAAGTCCAAAATATACAATAGGTCCTGCTTCTTCCTCGGGTGGTGAGATATGAATTTCATTAGATGCGGTTTCTGTAGATATCTAGTGTTTTTTTTTAACGGAGTCCCACGTTCATAACGGGGTCTTAATCGCCTGTGTGGGGCCGGGACCCGCAAAGGAAGAAAACAACAGTACCAATGCGACCTACAAAGCAAGTCGTAAATGCGACTGAGGTAGGGCCTATGGAAGCTACCCTAGTAAATAAAAAACGTCGCAGCAATCGGATGTGCTGTCCTACTTGTAGGTGCATAACTGGCACAACGTACAATCGTTCTTAGGTTCAGATCACATACAAACCACACAGAGTTGTTAATAAGTGGTCGACATAGAGCGTTCAAAGAAGAAGAGGAGGGTTTCAATGGCGAAGTGGTGTTTGCCTGTCGTACTGAAAGTTGCGGGTTCCAATCTAGACCGAAACACATGTACAATATTTTCATCAGATCTCTGGGATTGCTGCCGGAGCTACGCAGTTCGTACTTTATGCAATGTTCTTGGCAGATGGCATGCTATCTCTGCCGACAAGGACAGATCCATATGGGGAAACCAGGTGCAATCAAGTCATTCTTCTTCTTCTTCTTCTGCGATCATTCTTCACGGCCAATTTTGGTCATTCTTATTGTGATGTATAATTGGTCCACTGGCAAGAACGGAGTGATCTACGTCGGGACGATTGTGCGCCCATGGTGACTAGGCCCGCCCGTCCGTTTTCAGCCAGCTTTTGATTTACTAGGGTGAACTTTCCATATGAAGTCATTCATTCACCTTTAGACCCTTTGGACATTTGATCAAGTTGAAAGAAAGTGTGAAGTGTTCTCGTCAGAAGACTTGTACATCAGCTTCACTTTACGATTCAGCAATATTTTGAAAATTGATCAAGATTTCAATCAAGTCCTCGGCTGTGCAAACACACCTGTCTGTCACATAGCTACACCATCCATACATACCTATAATGTAGGCAAATGATATTTATGCATGAAGCAACGGTAAAGTGTAAACACGCCTCTACAGAAAATACAACTGCACAAGCAAATATTTGCTCTAGCGGAGTAGTTTCAGAATGAGTCTAACTGTAGGAGTAACATCATGCTCCGGCGGATGTGAAAGAAAAATTAAAAGCAAGTGTGTGTACAGTGAGGAATCTCTTTATTTTGTTTTTTAAAGAACTTACGATGCATCATTTGATGCACTAGTTTTCTTGTTTCATTTGATGCACTAGTTTTTTCTATCATTTGATGCACTAGTTTTTTTCAATCATTTGATGCACTAGCTTTTTTCTATCATTTGATGTACTAGTTTTCTTGTTTCATTTGATGCACTAGTTTTCTTGTTTCATTTGATGCACTAGTTTTTTCTATCATTTGATGCACTAGTTTTCTATCATTTGGCACTAGTTTTTCTATCATTTGATGTACTAGTTTTCTTATATCATTTGATGCACTAGTTTTCTTCTATCATTTGATGTACTAGTTTTTTTCTATCATTTGATGCACTAGTTTTCTTGTTTCATTTGATGCACTAGTTTTCTTGTTTCATTTGATGCACTAGTTTTTTCTATCATTTGATGCACTAGTTTTTTTCTATCATTTGATGCACTAGTTTTCTTGTTTCATTTGATGCACTAGTTTTCTTCTATCTTTTGATGCCAAACCTGGGCGCTGACATTAAATGATAGAAGAAAACTAGTCACGACAAAGATGAAGTGTCTACTCAGAATGTTGGGGGTGACAAGAAGAGACCGGCTTAGAAATGAAGACATCAGGTAAAAAGTGGGTACAACATTAGTACTCAACTTTATCAAGAAACGCAAATTAAATGGTTTGGCCACATAAGCAGATTACCAGCAGACAGTGCACCCCGAAGAGCAATGCTGCTCCAATACAATGGATACAAAGCAAAAGGCCAGCAACGCAAATGGTGGACCTCAGAGATAACAGAGTCAACGAAAGACACTATTTACGAAGCGCACACAAGGGCTCGTTCTAGAAATCTCTTCTTATCCTGACGCTGTGAAGCAAAACAGGATTGGGGAAAAGAAAGAAAGACAATGCATCATATCTGAGCAATATTTGTTAAGTAACAGATACAATATGATGACATTAAGCCTTAAAATATAACATACGATTTATTTATGTAAGCTCCTCACGGAGCATAATGTCCCAACAGTTGTCCACCACTTTCCCTTGTCTGTGCCCGTTTTCTGTATGTCTTTTCAGGATAAAGTGTTAGAGAGAAATGTTAGAGAGAAGTTATAGCGGGAGGTCGAATAGAGCAAGAGATAAGGGGCAGAAGGTGGCGATGGATAGGGCACACATTGAGGAAACCCCCAGACAGCATCACCAGACAACAGTTCCTATGGAACTTGCAGGGTAATAAAGGTAAGGAAAGACCCAAGAACACCTGGAGACGGGAGTTGGAGACGAGATGCAAGAAAATGGGTAGAGATTAGAAAGATTTGGAAAAGATGGTCTTGGATAGGATTGCTTGGAAGGCCTTGGTTGGTGACCTATGCCTCCCTAGGGGTGAAGGGTGAAGAAGAAGTTAGGGAGAAGAAGTTAGAGAGAAGTGTTAGAGAGAAGTGTTAGAGAGAAGTGTTAGAGAGAAGTGTTAGAGAGAAGTGTTAGAGAGAAGTGTTAGAGAAGTGTTAGAGAGAAGTGTTAGAGAGAAATGTTAGAGAGAAGTGCTAGAGAGAAGTACTAGAGAGAAGTACTAGAGAGAAGTGCTAGAGAGAAGTGTTAGAGAGAAGTGTTAGAGAGAAGTGTTAGAAAGAAATGTTAGAGAGAAGTGTTAGAGAGAAATGTTAGAGAGAAGTGTTAGAGAGAAGTGTTAGAGAGAAGTGTTGAGAGAAGTGTTAGAGAGAAATGTTAGAGAGAAGTGTTAGAGAGAAATGTTAGAGAGAAGTGTTAGAAGAATGTTAGAGAGAAATGTTAGAGATAAATGTTAGAGAGAAGTACTAGAGAGAAGTGTTAGAGAGAAGTGTTAGAGAGAAGTGTTAGAGAGAAGTGTTAGAGAGAAGTTAGAGAGAGTGTTAGAGTGTTAGGAGAAGTGTTTGGACATCAAAGAGTGTAGGACTAAAAAGCAGAAAATGATATCAACGAACTTCTTTCTTCTTCTTCAAACGCTCCATATCGACCACTTGTTAACCACTTTTGTGATTTGTATGTGATCTGAGCCTTGGAACGATTGTACGTTCTGATAGTTATGCGCCTATAAGTAGGCCACGACATCCGATTTTTGCGACTCTTTTTATTTACTAGGGTAACCTCCTTAGACCCCTACCTCAGAAGCCTCTTACGACATGACTTGTAGGTTGCAGTGTTACAATTCTTTGCTCCCTTTGAGAGCACCGGAATCACACGGGAGATATCAACGAACTAAAAAAAAATCTCCAGAAAAGAATTCGTTGGAGATAGACATTTGCAGCCCTGTGTTCCACAGGGAACACTCAGTAATAGTAGTAGTAGTAGTGTCATACAGTAACCTTATTACTACTCTCAAGTAGCGGCAATACTTCTTTCGTTTCTGGGCTTGTTTACAATGAATAGGTCTCTAAGCTCGCAGGATTCTCACCGCACCGTTCACGACGACCCTCAATATTTGCACAAACGTCGGTGAGGGCCACAAACAGAATCCGTGAGCGGAGTTTTCATTCATGGACAATCTCTGTCTGAGCCGGCAGTTTGGGTCTCTTTAGTAATTGAACCAGCGCAACAATAGGCTATCTAGAGACAGCAGTATCCCCCCACCTTTATAATATGTAAAAGTGCTTGAAGTGGTTAAGGAAAATCATTCATACCACGTTTTCTCGGAATGCAGTAGTCACTAACTAGACTGCATATTTTTACTGTGGTTACTGCAGTAATATTTACTTGTATATTGGAGTATCCACGGAGAGCGGCAGTAGCGTAGTTGTTAGTAAACTCCCTTCTTAAGCTAGTGGTCCGAGTTTAATTGCACAGTGGGCGTATAATTTTCAGACGGTAACGGGTCTTATGTCGACAATGCCTCAACAATAATAATAATAATTCCTCTCTTACCGTTATACGTTACATAGGACCTGCAAGTAATTTCTCCATACCTCTCCTCCTCCATGGAACTGAGACCAATATTTCTTGCCTCTCTCAGCAAAGTTCGTTTCAGGGTCTCCTTAGGTCGACCTTTCTTTCTTGAACCCTTTTTCATCCCACTTCAATGCCTGCTTTGATATTCGTTGATTATTTCTCCTCAAGGTATGTCCAACATATCTCCATCTTCTCTTTCTTATAACAGTTGTCACTAATGGTTGACCAGATATTTCTCTGATTTCATCACTTCTAGTGAATTCGTTCCATTTTATATTCATTATTTTTCGCAGACATCTATTTTCAAATGCATTCAACTGGCTTTCTATATCTTTATAATGCCTCAATTGGGTACCAGGAAAAGTTCTGGAAAGTAGAGGCGGCCGGCGTGATGTTGACCACACCATCCATCATGTGCCGGCGGTCAACGAAAAGTATGGACCTAACACCGTTTTACCCTATAGACCATGTGGTATAAAAGGTGTTCCTTCTTTTTTTTATATCGGAGTTTCCCAATGACAGCGAACTGAATTTGCGCACCAGTGCGTGATGTTCACACTCAGCCACTATTGATCTCCAAACGTTATTGGTAGGTTACTGAACTGACCTCACATCACTCTGGCTAGACCCAGGGGCAGCTCGTCATTAAGGGCCAGTGGGACCCGGACCCACCAATAATTGAAAGGGGGAATAACATCCCTGAATAGACAAATAATAGTAAATACTTCAAAACCCATGATTTTTCCGAAAATTTGTGTCTGGCCCCACCAAGAAAATTGACCACGAGCCGCCACTGACTAGACGTATAGGTGCTCAGTCTCCCCCAACAGATGTTGAAAGGTATTATACTGATGATCCCTGTTACTCGCTGATTAAAGACAATTTTCTCTGTCCCTCAGTCATCCAGCTCTACATGTCATCATCATCAGGTGCCTGCTGGCGTAGGCGATCATGGATCCCCACAAATCTCTGTCGTTGGTGTTTGCTATCAACCCCAGTTGTTGACGCTCTACTGTGCCATGAAATCAGGCTATCCAAAATTTTCTCTCTGTCTTCCTCTGTCTCGTCTACCCTCGACTTTACCGGTTGTCACAATGTGTTCTAAACCTTCCTCATCATCACATGCTCAAAAATGATGAAAGCTCTTTCTTATATTGATGATAAGCTTTCTCTGTGTCTTGATCTCATACAAGCTCTACATGTACAATATGTAATTCCAAACTCTTTAAATCACTGGATTGATTCAACATCAATTTGAGTGTCCTCATCCAAAAGTAGGCATCCAAGAGTAGACATCCAAGACTAGGCATCCAAGAGTAGGCATCCAAGAGTAGGCATCCAAAAGTAGGTATCCAAGAGTAGGCATCCAAGAGTAGGCATCCAAGAGTAGGTATCCAAGAGTAGGCATCCAAGAGTAGGCATCCAAGAGTAGGCATCCAAGATACCGAAGAAAATTTCCTCCCCAATCATGACGCACTAGTGTACGATGTTCACATTCCGGCAACGTCGATCTCTAAACATGGCGCACAAGGGTACGATGTTCACATTCCGGTTCTATCGGTCTCCCAAACATGACGCACAAGGGTACGATGTTCACATTCCGGTTCTATCGATCTCTAATCATGACCCACACGATTAAATAATAATTCCTCTCGTACCGTTATACGTTACATAGGGCCTGCAAGTAATTTCTCCATACCGCTCTATCCTGGGCAACTCGCTCAATCTCTCCATGGAACTGGAGACCGATATTTCCTGCCTCTCTCAGCAAAGTTCGTTTCAGGGTCTCCTTAGGTCGACTCTCTTTCTTGAACCCTTTGCATCCCACTTCAATGCCTGCTTTAATATTCGTTGATCATTTCTCCTCAAGGTGTGCCCAACATATCTCCATCTTCTCTTTCTTATAACAGTTGTCACTAGTGGTTGACCAGACATGTCTCTGATTTCATCACTTCTCCTGAATTCGTTCCATTTTATATTCATTATTTTTCGCAGACATCTATTTTCAAATGCATTCAACTTGCTTTCTATATCTTTAGTCATTTTCCAACTCTCGCTGGCATATGTTAGGATTGATACAACATTTGAATTGAAAATTCGTAATTTAGTTTTAATACTATATAACTTGCAGTTCCATATTTTATTTAGACTTTTAAAAGCTGATGTTGCTTTGCCAATTCGTATCATAATTTCTTTTTAACATTTCCTGTGCAATCAAAATTGCTACCCAAATAGGTGAACTGCTCTGTTATTTTTATCATTTTAGATTCCAGTGTGATATCTGCATTATTTGCCATAGGAGTCTTCATTATATTTGTTTTTCATAGCTTATCTGCAGTCCAACTTTTGATGCTATAGATGACAAGTTGTCTGTTTTTCTTTGTATATCTTGGCTGTTTCTACTTAACAAGGCAATATCATCTGCAAAATCCAAATCTTCTAGTTGACTATTTTCTACCCAATCGATGCCAGTTTCGCCCCTGCAACATTTTCGCATCACCCAGTCAATGGCCACTCCAAACAATAGCGGAGATAGAATACAGCCTTGCTTTACTCCGGTTTCAACCATAAAACAGTCGCTATGTCCACCATCAGTGCGAACTGCACACTGTGAACCATCATAGAGGCTCTTTATAATGTTTATTATTTTGTCTGGTATTCCATAGCATCTCAGAATATTCCACAGAGAGATTCTGTGTAGACTATCAAAGGCTTTTTAAAATCGATGACATTTAGTATGAGTGGTTGTTGCTTCTCAATATGTTCCTCCAAAATTAGTTGTAGGGTAATTATTTGGTCTAAGCAGCTTCTCCCAGGTCTAAAACCAGATTGTTCTTCTCTCAGGGTTGTGTCCACTGCTCCTTTGATTCTATTAAGAATGATTTTGCAGAAAGTCTTGGTCATTACTGATAATAGGGTGATCCCTCCAGTTGTTGCAATCTTTGAGATCACCTTTTTGGGGATCTTAACAATTATTCCCTTCTTCCATTGATCTGAGACAGTTTCTTCTTCCCATACTTTATTAAATAGTTCTTGCACCTGGCTAATAGTTGTATCATCAGCCGCTTTGAGCATTTCTGCAGTAATGTTGTCATCACCCTCTGCCTTATTATTTATCAAGAATTGATTGCCTCCTTGACCTCAGCTACACTTATCATTTCTTCGTTAATTGGTAGGAGCTGTTTCTTGCCTCTTCGTCAAACTTGAGTAGTACTGGTGGATCAGGTCTATTTAATATTTCTTCAACATGTTCTGCCCATCTTTTCTTCTGCTCGGTAACTGATGTTAGAACTTTACCATCTTTGCTCTTGATTGGGCCACCCTTTGAAACAAATGTTCCAGTAAGTTGTTTTAGTGTGTTGTATAGCATTTTACTGTTTCCAGTCTTAGCTGCCTTTCCCCTTCTTCGGCCAGTCGATTGACATATGCTCTTTTATCTCTTCTAGCTGCTCTTTTCACTTCCTTGTCTTTTAGTCTATATTCCTCTTTAGCTTGGATTTCATCTGTTGCATCCTTAGTATTAAATATTGCTAGTTTCATCTTTCTTCTTTCTTGAATACATTTCCAGGTGTCATCGCTTATCCAGGGTTTTCTGTCTTTCGTCTTTAATCCTGCTCTACTATTTGCTGCCCCCAATAGTGTGTCTTTTATCTTAGTCCATTTGTCTTCAATGTTCTGTTCATTTTCACCATTGAGTAACTCGAACCTATTCTTAAGTTCGAGCTGATATTCCTCTTTTACCTCATTATTTTGTAGTCTTTGATTATCTATTAGCAATTGTTCTTTTTAGTATGGTGAATTTTCAATTTCAGTTTCAATTTACCTATGCATAAATTATGATCACTTCTACATCTGCCCCTCTGTATGCACGGACATCCAGCAATGATGTTCTAAATTGTGTATTTATGCACATATGGTCAATCTGATTCCTGGTCACTCCATCTGGTGAGTGCAAAGTAAGTTTATGAATTTCCTTATGTGCAAAGATGGTACCTCCAATTACTAAGTTTGACAGCATACATAACTCGCCAGTCTTTCTCCATTCTCATTCATTGTGTTTATTCCTTGTTTTCCTATAGCTCTCTCTACCCCTACATTATCACTTCCAACCTTGGCATTAAAGTCCCCATTACTACTAACAGGTCATGTTTTTGGGTCTTGTTAATTTGATCTTGTAGTTGCTCATAAAATGTGTCTTTCTTATCATCGTCAGCCTCGTTTGTTGGTGCATAACACTGCAGTATTGTCATATTGACATGCCTGGTACTGAAGCGGGCTCTAATTATCCGACTCGAGATGGGTTCCCATTCTAACATGCTCTTTGCTACTCTAGGTGTCATCATTATACCCACTCCTTCAAAATGCTTACCATCTTCTCTTCCTGAATATATGAAAGTTAATCCACTAACTACTCTTCTATCTGTTCCAGGCCATCTCACCTCACTTAATCCCAGTATGTCCAGCTCGTATCTCTTCATTTCTTCTGCAATTTGGGCTGATTTTGTAGCCGTGACCATCGTTCTCACATTCCAAAATCCAATTTTAGTGTGTGTTTTGAGCCAAGTAATGTACGAGTCGGGTTGCTGACTTCACTAGGTGCACCGCACACCACCTGGCTGGTCGGTTTACCGGTATGGCGTCCTTTCTTACAAGTTTCTGTAGCTATTTCAATTTCTTGTGATGAGGTAGCTGGCCTCACGCACAAGTCCTCCTCCTTTTCATCCGGGCTTGGAACCGGCATTGGCAGAGTTACCCACACGATTACGATGTACATATTAAGAGTGACAAACACAGAACTGTTGATAAGAATACGACAGGAACCCATAATGACACAGGTAGAGAAGATAAAATGACGATGGGTAGGGAATACACTGCAGAAGACGCGTTCGAATGTAACTATACAAGAACTTGAGAGGGACCCTCAAGGAAACAGAAAGAAGCATCCTAAACAGCTCTGGAGCCAAGTCTTCATGAAAAACTGAAGGTTGCTGAACTATCCAAGAAAGCTATACAGAAAACGACAAAAGATTGGGAAAAGTTTTGCACAAGTGTTGCGGCACTATGCTTCATGAGGAACGAAATAAATAAGTAAGTAATTATATCATTTTTTTCTCTTTTCAACAGCATATCAACAATCACCTCCAAGATACACTTCACATAAAGAAGTAAATGGAGGAAGAGAAGAAGATACAACAATCACCTCCAACACTTCCATAAAGAAGTAAATGGAGGAAGAGAAGAAGATACAACAATCACCTCCAACACTTCCATAAAGAAGTAAATGGAGGAAGAGAAGAAGATACAACAATCACCTCCAAACAAATTCCATAAAGAAGTAAATGGAGGAAGAGAAAGAATATACAAAATCTTTTAGTTAAGAACACATCGCTTCAGACTCAACCATGACATGAACAGAATAAAGCCTGCTCAGACTGCATTGTGTGCATGCCAGACAGAAACACAAACTTCAGAGCACATTCTGCAGTCATGTCCATCATACATACACCAAGGCAACGAAACATGACCTCATTAACAAAGCTTACAGACCAAGATATGGGAACTCCTGACAAAGCTTACAGACCAAGATATGGGGAACTCTCGACAAAGCTTACAGACCAAGATATGGGGAACTCTCGACAAAGCTTACAGACCAAGATATGGGGAACTCTCGACAAAGCTTACAGACCAAGATATGGGGAACTCTCGACAAAGCTTACAGACCAAGATATGGGGAACTCTCGAAGAACTTCAATGACATGCAGCTTCATAGAGGCAACTCATCTCATGATTTAGGCGAGCATACAAAACCGAACGCAAAGAAGATGCAGAAGAAGATTTCTGAAGAACGCTGCCACTAACACTTTCGGGTTAGACACGGAGTAAACACTGTGGCGTGGAGGTAAATCGCTCACTTCCCCCTCCAAAGGTACTTGGTTCGTTCCCCGCGTGGAGCGATCGGAATATTTTCCCCAGAGATCGATGATCTTAATGTAGGTGGAATCAAGTTTCTAGTCTTATCGGAAACGGACGACAAATCGCAGGTCCAGTTTTCAAGTTCAACACGTATAAGAACTCTTGGCATTTAAAATCGATAAAGTAAACTGCAAATCCGCAGCCCGAGAACAATCAGTTAACAAACAAACTAGAAAAAATTTCTGCAAACATATTTAATTTTTGAAAAGTTACATCGGGAAATTTTCTATATGGAGGGGAGACATGGAGAACACAACTAAAGGGGAATAACAACAAAGTTGCAGACATTCATCAATAGATGCCTGAGCAGGTTACTCCATCTACGATGGTATGACAGGACCACAAAAAGGGAACTGTGGCCTAGAGCAGGACAACGGCAAGTGGAACAAGAGATAAGGAACAGAAAGTGGCGATGGATAGGACATGCACTGAGGAAACCCTTGACAGCATCACGAGACAGGCTTCCGATGAGACCCCAGGTCAATAGAGGTAAAGGAAGACCCAGAAACACATGGAGACGGGAGTTGGAGACGGAATACAAGAAAACAGGAAGAGAATGGAGAGATATGGAAATAATGGTATGGTATAAGCATGATTGGAAGGTCTTGATTGTGGACCTATGCCTCCCTAGGGGTGAAGGGGGAAGTAGAAGAAGACATTGGGAAATTACAGAGCTCTCCTCGTCCGCCCCCACCCCGTCCCAATCCCCTCCTTTCCTTCCAGTTCAGAGCCATGCGGTATATTTTCTCAATATGATGAAAGTCTTCGAAATGACGCATCTTAAATATATTTTACTTAAAATAACTTTCATTTGTAATTTCGATTTTGCTGTTTATGCCCCCTTACGGTTTCGCCTGATGCGGCCACCTCTCTGTATTATAGCACGGCACGGTCCGGTACCAGCTAAACAAACAAATAAACAAAACTTGGACGCATTTCTCCACTCATCACTGATGCTATTTATTACATTATTTTCAAACTGATATTAATTCTTGAATGTCTGATGTATAAAACATCGCTGGTGTTGAATGAGAAATTGATTCTGTATAGGGGACTCCATCCAAGCATGAAGTTTTTCCTCTAGTTTCATTAGCGTTATTAAATTTGTCATGTTTTATGTGTGTTTCACATTTCAACACTTTCTTGAGCTGTTTCTCTGCTAATATTATGTGTGTCTTGTTTTATGTGTGTTTCACATTTCAACACTTCTTGAGCTGTTTCTCTGCTAACCACATTTAACACTTGAGCTGTTTCTCTAGTAACATTGTGTGTGTCTTGATTCTGAAAAAGTATATATATATTTTTTCCGATCTAGAAGCACTTGAGCTTCTAGCTCTTCGGCTCGATGCCATGGACATCGTAAACCTTCGGTTCGGTGCCACGAACACCGTAAATCTGGAGAACCTATGGCCTCTCTGCCAGCCCGCGGAATTAAACCGCACTCACATGGGGAAAAAGTATATATAAATGCCTATCTTTTTATTTACCTACATATCTCTATCTACCTACATCTATGCTTCTTGACATCGCTGACTATTTGTTTGTTTCTATGTGAATTTGTTCTATTTCTTCATCTTTGAGCACTCCATATCAACCACATTTTAAATCACTCTTTGTATCTGCATGTGATCTGAGCCTAAGAGTGATTGAACGTTGTGCCAGGTATGCGCCTACAAGTAGACCAGCACATCCGATTTCTGCGGTGCTTTTTATTTACTAGTATAGCTTTCCTAGATCCATATCTCAATCTCCTTTTACGGTATGCTTTGTAGGTAACAGTATTACTATTCTTTGCTCCCCTAGGGTTCCCCAGCAACACACGAACGACAGAGACACGAAGTGATGAACAGATACATTTAGGGATTAATAAAGATAAAGCTCTGCCGGTGCTAAGGAGTTTGTGCACTGCTCCTGTGATCGTCCTGTGTAAGAAACAGATACGAGCCAATATAAAAGTACATTGATGATGGCTCTATCAATCAATTAATCAATCAATCAATCAATCGCCCCACATTAACAAGAGAGAAAGAAGAAGATATGGAGTCATATTGAAAAACGAAGGATTGACTTCAGTGCACCTGGTGTCCCCATCGATTCTTTTTATTTACTAGGGTAGCTTCCCTAGACCCCTAACTCAGTCGTCTTTTAAGACGTGCCTTGTAGGTCACCGTGTCACTATTTTCTTGCTCCCTTGAGCCTGGTCAACACTTGGACGATACATGTATTTGACAATGTTCTATTTAGTTTTTCTGTTGTAATCATTCTGTTCTATATATTTTCTGTCTATTACATCATTTGTGACCATCATTAACTACAAAGATAGAGAGATATTGTGCATATGTATCCTGTGATATATAGTAAAGGGTTTAGTTAGGAGAGTTTTCCGATAAACAGTGAATGAGTAGGGAAATCTTCTACTTCTTCTTTTGTCGTCACACTGCTACCGGGTTGTTGCCTAGTGTCGTCACACTGCTACCGGGTTGTTGTCTAGTGTCATCACACTGCTACCGGGTTGTTGCCTAGTGTCGTCACACTGTTACCGAGTTGTTGCCTAGTCTCATGGTTTTCTGTTTTTGTCTTCCGCTGTTCTAGTGGCTAGGTGATTGTTATTTTTGCTCTGTGACAGGATTCTGCTATGCCATCCAACCATCTTTTTCGCGGTCTACCTCTTGCCTTCTTTCATGATGTTCTGTTGAGAAGACTCTGTATACTGTGGAGTTTGGATGCATTCTTATTAAGTAGCCAAACCACTTAATCCTCAAATAGCTTGTCATGAGTAGAACTTTGCCACCCCAACAGTCCTCAATTTCTCTCTTTCATATGCCACATGTCCCGCCTCTGCAGCCGTCATGTTCAAACCATCAGTTAATCCTGAATCTATCATCTCCGTGGTCTTCCTCTTCTTCTCTTTGCCAGTATGCCTCCTTCCATGACGGTCTTCTCCAGCCCTTCATGTCTTTTTATATGTCCAAAATATCTCAGTTTTCTCTTTCTTATTTGTAGCATCAGCCAGTCTTCTTTGATTTTGAATTCTTTCTGGATAGATCTATTTGTTCTCTTCTCTGTCCAAGATAGATCTATTTGTTCTATTCTCTGTCCAAGATAGATCTATTTGTTCTATTTTCTGTCCAAGATAGATCTATTTGTTCTATTCTCTGTCCAAGATATATCTATTTGTTCTATTCTCTGTCCAAGATAGATCTATTTGTTCTATTCTCGTCAAGATGATCTATTTGTTCTATTCTCTGTCCAAGATAGATCTATTTGTTCTATTCTCTGTCCAAGATAGATCTATTTGTTCTATTCTATGTCCAAGATAGATCTATTTGTTCTATTCTCTGTCCAAGATATACGAAGGACTCTTCTGTAACACTTATATTCTTCTTCGATCGCTCCATATTGACCACTTGTTAACCACTCTTTACGATTTGTATGTGATCTGAGTCTAAGAGCGATTGTGCGTTGCGACAGTTATGCGCCTACAAGCAGGCCTACATATCCAATTTCTGCAACGTTTTTATTTACTAGGTAGCTTCCTATGCCCTACATCAGTCACCTTCTACGAAATGCCCTGTAGGTCACAATGATGCTTCCCTTGTGGGCCCCGGCACCACACGGACGAGAAAGATATTCAAAAGCCACTGTTTTAATATTTATTATAAATTGTGATGAGAAACGGGTGTTTTTCTCTGCTCCACATTTGAAGATGAAAAAAATGATGACCACCACTGATGCAGACGAACGTGTTTCATCAGTTACCTGATGTGTACCCAACATATGTTCTAGATGTCGGTTAGAGTAGTCTAACACTAACTCTATGTAGACTATGTTTGCATAGGTTTGTAACTGACACAGTCTATAGCGTGTTTAAACACGTTCTGTTGCGAAAATTCGAGAAAATATGTTAATCTCTAAAGGAGCCTGAACGTTATTGGCGGAACATGAAAAAGAGTGAAAATTTGAGAGAAAGAAAGAGAGAATGACAGAGGGAGAAAGAGTGAAAATTTGAGAGAAAGAAAGAGAGAATGACAGAGGGAGAAAGAGTGAAAATTTGAGAGAAAGAAAGAGAGAATGACAGAGGGAGCGGAGTGGAGAAAATGTAATATAAATATAAGACGATTAGACGTTGGTATTTTTTTTTCAATCCTGTTTTGCCTCACAGCGTCAGGATAAGAAGAGATTTCTAGAACGAGCCCTTGTGTGCGCTTCATATATACTGCCTTTATTTGCCTCTTTTATCTCTGAGGTCCACCTTTTATGTGGCCGGCCTTTTGTTTAGTATCCATTGTATCGAAGCAATATTGCTCTCTGATGTGCACTGTTTATTGGTAATCTGCTTATGTGACCGAACCATTTAATTTGTTGTTTCTGATGAAGTTCAGTACTGAAGTTGTACCACTTTTTCCTGATGCTTTCATTTCTCAACCGCTCTTTTTGTTACCCCCAGCATTCTGCGTGGACACTTCATCTCTGTCGTGACTAAATTTTGTTTCTATCATTTAATGCCAGCGTCCAGATTTGGCACAAGTAACATAATGTGGGGAGAAAGATTGTGTTGAACACTGCTTTTTTGTGTTCATGGTGACATGTTTGCATTTGATTTGCTTTGTTGCATCTATGTTGGATTTCATTTGTTATTCTTCTGTTTCTTTAAAACTGCTCCTAAGTTTCTAATGTCTTTGACTTGTTTTAATGAATTATTGTCGATGGATATTTGGAAGTGTTTTCTCTTTAGAGAATGTCATTACTTCGGTTTTGTCGATGTTTATATTGGAAGTGTTTTCCTCTTTAGAGAATGTCATTACTTCGGTTTTGTCGATGTTTATATTGGAAGTGTTTTCTCTTTAGAGAATGTCATTACTTCGGTTTTGTCGATGTTTATTTTGGAAACATTAAATTAATAAATACATATTCTCATCTAAGAAGAGAAATTCATAGACATAGGAATCAGGCCTAATAAAGAGACACATGGAGCAAAACTCTTGTGCGCTAGTATATAGTAGAATTTAGTGCCTCGGATATTCCGTCTATTCATCGTTTACGTGGTCACACTCTGGGTCTGTTGTCGTTGTATCTGAGTGTTAGTGCTTGTTGTGGAAGACCGTCTTGTTGTAATCTTGTTACGTGTCGGAACAATTTGACCTGTTATTTTTAATAAATTAAAGTACCGACATTCATATGTACCGACATTCATATGTACCGACATTCATATGTACCGACAAGGATTTTACTTTTCTATGATTTCGTCGTTTGTGACTTTATCTCTTCTTGTTACATTTAGATTTCGACGTTTGTGACTTTATCTCTTCTTGTTACATTTAGATTTCGACGTTTGTGATTTTATCTCTTCTTGTTACATTTAGATTTTGTCGTTTGTGACTTTATCTCTTCTTGTTACATTTAGATTTCTTCGTTTGTGACTTTATCTCTTCTTGTTACATTTAGATTTCGACGTTTGTGATTTTATCTCTTCTTGTTACATTTAGATTTCGTCGTAAACACTTCATCTCTGTCGTTTGATTGTCGTTGAGGCGCACAGTCTGTTGATAATCTGCTTATGTCACCAAACTAATTAATGTGTTGTTTCTTAATGAAGTTCAGTACTATAGTTCGTTCCAAAATTCGTGAACATCTTTACCGACAAACATTTTTTTTTCTTCCGATCCAGAAGCACTTGAGCTTTTCAGCTCTTCGGCTCGGTGCCATGGACATCGTAAATATGGGGAATCTGTGACTTTTTCTGCCATCCCGTGGAATTGAACCCGCACACACAGATGGATAGTCACCCGTAGTCCAACGCGCTACGAACACGCTGGGCAGACGGGCTACCGACAAATATAAAATCATCCACTTGACAGTAATGATTGATTTTTAATTTTTATAGGTAAAAGTGGTGACCTTCGCAAAGTACTTCTTGCCTACCCAAACCTTTACGCTTCAAGATTTTACTTATATGTTATTAGTAAAATAACAGCGATGCTGATTTGGTATACATGTTAAAGTTTAACAGTACTATAGTCAAGTGTTCCTAAAATTAGGCATTTGCTTGCTCCACATGCAATTCAGCGCAACTGAAAATCGAGAATCCCGTGGAATTAATGATTTCACACTGTATCCGAAAGAGTGTCATTGGCGTATGGACACACCAATTATTTTCATTGATGAAAGTGGAAGGTATCATTTGTTCACTATGTCACATTGCTTTTCATAATATGTAATAGGGATACGCCTTTGCAAACATTCGCCACTATTTTGTGTATTACTGTAAATTCTACTTTTTGATTATCATTTTGTTGGGTGTATGCAAAATTTTATAACACAAAAAAAAACACTTTTTGCATCAACCAAGCTACCTACCAATTAGTTTAACATGAATTCGTAAGGTCGTGAGGTATATAAGACTGTCTGCAAAAATTACTGTTATCCATCCGATAGATTTCGTACAAATTAAACCTTAGTGTGTTCACGAATTTTAGAACGAACTTTAATATATTGTTCAGTGCCGATCTACTAAATAAGAGCTCTCAAAAATAGGATATCAGAAATGAGAACACGAGGAAGATCAAGAAACAGACAGACAGGCAGGTAGGAGGATTTATGATAGGACGAGGTCAGGTAGGTAGGTATGTAGGTAGGAGGTGAGAGTAGGTAGTAGGTGTAGGTAGGTAGGTAGGTAGGTAGGTAGTGTAGTAGGTAGGTAGGTAGTGGTAAGGTAGTAGTAGGAGGTAGAGGCAGGTGGAGGTAGGCGTAGTAGGTAGGTAAAGTAGTAGTAGTGGGTAGTGAGGTAGGGGTAGGTATGATGAAGGTAGGTAGGTAGAGTAGGTAGGTAGTGGTAGGTAGGTAGGTATGTAGGCAGGCAGACAGACAGGCAGGCAGACAGGCAGGTAGGTAGGCAGGTAGGTAGGCAGACAGGTAGGTAGGTAGGTAGACATGTAGATAGACTGACAGACAAACAAACAGACAATTAGAGATACATGTATTGGACGAAAAACATACATTCAGACACATGTATACATTTATACAGTTATACAGACAGACATAAAACATCAAAGAAACACCACGGACTGGAAACTTCTATAATACACTTGTACCAACAGCAAGAACATCTTCACGTTGTTCATGTCACTCACTGCGGGTGTAGGTAGACAAGACATTCTCTACACTTTTAAAATATGTACAGTTTTCATATTTCTGATTAATACGTCTGTCGTTATGTCTTTAATGTTTTGCTATCAAAGTTACTATTAATCACCACGTTTTATTAATGTTGTTGTATGTTGTCAGATGATACGAAATGCAATCTTTTTATGCAGATTTCCTTTCATGATTTCATATATGTAAACTTTACACTCGTTTACCTGACACTGTGTTGTTTTCAAACATGTTGCGATTGTTCTTTTTCTGTTTCTGTCTTCCTTCATTACACCTCATTGATGTGTTGGTTGGAGGGAGATTTACGAATCTTTTGTGAGCCTCTTCTAATGCACTTTTGTAACTTGGTAATCTTTGTGAGCCTCTTCTAATGCTCTTTGTAACTTGGTACGTTGTGACTTAGCAGTAGTGAGCCTGATCACAACCCAAGAGTATCTGGTTCAAACTCCGCTGCGTGCAGTTTGGAAGCAAAATAGTTTCCGTGGATTTTTACTAACGGTAAAAGTATACATAACCGTTCAGAAAGCAATGACAAACTACTGAACGTTTAAGTGGTGTCTAGAAAATCAACGACTTGCTTACTATGGTTGATGGTAAAGTCATATAAAGGATATGCCACGATTTTTCAAGTTGGTATTCTTTTCTTTGAAGTTAGTCTTGATGTCGTCACTTCATCTTTTGCGTGGTCTTCCTTTTGCTCTGTATTCTTCATTATGATTGTTTCAATGTGGCTCTCTATTGTAGACGACGATACCAAGGATTCTTGTCAGGTGACCAGACCAGAAAATATGTTGTTATTTTATGAATTGAATGACTTCTTCTTACTTTTTCTAACCTCTTCATTTCGTATATAATTCCTCAGTGTTACTCCTGCAGCTCTTCTAAGACACCTCATCTCTGTTGTTATGATTTGCCATACGTTCTTCTTCTTCTTCACCTTTCGCCCTTAACCCTTTCGCTGCTAAGGACGTATATATACGTTTTCCCATTCGCTTCTAAAGACGCATTAACACGTCTGTTATTATCTCTCCTCTGTGGGCTAAATACGTGTTAACACGTTATACATTGCTACGGTCACAGTTATAGGCGTACATTCACGTTTGTGACCTAGAAACAAAAAGTAACTATTTTTAGCTCAGCCTTCAGAAAGTATGTAGCAGCGAAAAGGTTAGGGAAGCTTAGGTCTGCAACCAAGAAGTTCCAAGCCCGACTATCCCGACAATGCCATTTTGTTCCAGATCTCTCCACTCTCTCCCCGTTTTCTTGAATTCCGACTCCAACTCCCGTCTCCAAGTGTTTCTGGGTCTTCCCTTACCTCTAGTGCCCTGGGGGTTCCATATGATAGCTTGTTTTGTGATGCTGTTAGGGGGTTCCATATGATAGCTTGTTTTGTGATGCTGTTAGGGGTTTCTCTGTGTGTGTCCTATCCATTACCACGTTCTGCTCTTATATCTCTTTTCCACCTGTCGTTATCCTGTTCTATCCCAGAGTTCCCTGTTTGTAGCCCTGTCATACCATTGCAGATGGAGTATCATGCGCAGGCATCTATTGATTAATATCTACAACATTTTGGTGTTCACCTTAGTTGTTCTTCATGTCTCCGCTCCATATAGAAGGACAACCTTGACACTCGTTAGCGACCGATTATGTTTGACATTGCTAGCATAATTTTGGTCATACAATAGTTCTTATCAGATTTGATTTAGTATTCATATGCACGTATCTTTCTATGTGTCAGGAGTGTTGTTAGTTGTCCAGTACCTGGTATCTTCTATGTGTTAGAGTGTTGTTAGTTGTCCCAGTACCTGAGTATCTTTCTATGTGTCAGGAGTGTTGTTAGTTGTCCCAGTACCTAGGTATCTTTCTATGTGTCAGGAGTGTTGTTAGTTGTCCCAGTACCTGGGTATCTTTCTATGTGCAGGAGTGTTGTTAGTTGTCCCAGTACCTTGGTATCTTTCTATGTGTCAGGAGTGTTGTTAGTTGTCCCAGTACCTAGGTATCTTTCTATGTGTCAGGAGTGTTGTTAGTTGTCCCAGTACCTGGGTATCTTTCTATGTGTCAGGAGTGTTGTTAGTTGTCCCAGTACCTGGGTATCTTTCTATGTGTCAGGAGTGTTGTTAGTTGTCCCAGTACCTTGGTATCTTTCTATGTGTCAGGAGTGTTGTTAGTTGTCCCAGTACCTGGGTATCTTTCTATGTGTCAGGAGTGTTGTTAGTTGTCCCAGTACCTAGGTATATTTCTATGTGTCAGGAGTGTTGTTAGTTGTCCCAGTACCTTGGTATCTTTCTATGTGTCAGGAGTGTTGTTAGTTGTCCCAGTACCTGGTAATTTCTATGTGTCAGGAGTGTTGTTAGTTGTCCCAGTACCTGGGTATCTTTCTATGTGTCAGGAGTGTTGTTAGTTGTCCTAGTACCTGGGTATCTTTCTATGTGCCAGGAGTGTTGTTAGTTGTCCCAGTACCTGGGTATCTTTCTATGTGTCAGGAGTGTTGTTAGTTGTCCCAGTACCTGGGTCATCTTTCATTGTGTCAGGAGTGTTGTTAGTTGTCCCAGTACCTGGGTATCTTTCTATGTGTCAGGAGTGTTGTTAGTTGTCCCAGTACCTAGGTATCTTTCTATGTGTCAGGAGTGTTGTTAGTTGTCCCAGTACCTGGGTATCTTTCTATGTGTCAGGAGTGTTGTTAGTTGTCCCAGTACCTGAGTATCTTTCTATGTGTCAGGAGTGTTGTTAGTTGTCCTAGTACCTGGGTATCATTCTATGCGTCAGGAGTGTTGTTAGTTGTCCCAGTACTTGGGTATCTTTCTATGTGCCAGGAGTGTTGTTAGTTGTCCTAGTACCTGGGTATCTTTCTATGTGTCAGGAGTGTTGTTAGTTGTCCCAGTACCTGGGTATCTTTCTATGTGTCAGGAGTGTTGTTAGTTGTCCCAGTACCTGGGTATCTTTCTATGTGTCAGGAGTGTTGTTAGTTGTCCCAGTACCTGGGTATCTTTCTATGTGTCAGGAGTGTTGTTAGTTGTCCCAGTACCTGAGTATCTTTCTATGTGTCAGGAGTGTTGTTAGTTGTCCCAGTACCTGGGTATCTTTCTATGTGTCAGGAGTGTTGTTAGTTGTCCCAGTACCTGGGTATCTTTCTGTGTGTCAGGAGTGTTGTTAGTTGTCCTAGTACCTGGGTATCTTTCTATGTGTCAGGAGTGTTGTTAGTTGTCCTAGTACCTGGGTATCTTTCTATGTGTCAGGAGCGTTGTTAGTTGTCCCAGTACCTGGTTTCTTCTTATTTTTCTTCTTCACCTTTCGACTCCCAATGGAGCACAGGTCTTCAACAAACTTCTTCCAGCTCTTCCTCTCTCCTGCCATCCCTTCCAATTATTTTCATGTTTTACTTATCCTTTTAATATCAGCCTCCAGCTCTCTTCTCCAGGTCTGTCTAGGCCTTCCCTTACTCCTCTTTCCTGCGGGTTCCAAAACAATGCCTTTCTTGCAATGCTTCGGTCGGTCTTCTTAATGTGTGTCCTATCCATCGACAGCGTCTCTTCCTTAGCTCGTTCTCCACAGGTATCTGCTTAGTTCTTTCTCTGAGTTCATCGTTTGTAATGTTATCATACCATCTCAGTCCCTAGTACGTGGTTTACTATTGCGTATATTAATTTTCTATCCATTTTTCCGTCTGATGTGAAGATTTCTCCTTGATATTTCGTTTCACATAGTTGTGTGATGACGTTCTAATTTAGTTTTATTGAAAGTGTTTCTCTCTATCTGCCTGCATATCACCATTGGCTCTGTATTTTCATTACTTGCTTTCGTATTATATTCTAGGGAATGCTAACTCGAAACAAATGCTTGCAGAAAACGGATGCACCAGGTCGTACGGCGTATAACATGGTGCAACTACCCCTCACAATGAGGAAATCATAGGAATTATATCCTACAGAACTGCTCCCAGTATGCAGACTTGAGAAGAAAGAGGTGGCCCACTTACACTAGCTTCCAAGACAAACTGTATGGCGTGGTTGATAATCTGAGGCAGACGGCTGCCTTTATTAGAGAATCTGAAATCCCAATCTAGTGAGAACGCAGAAGACAAACTGTATGGCGTGGCTGATAATCTGAGGCAGACGGCTGCCTTTATTAGAGAATCTGAAATCCCAATCTAGTGAGAACGCAGAAGAGGAAGAATAAAATTATATTCTTCGATCTTGATGTCGAGCTATATGTAAGAATTCTTCGTTTTCTGCTATTAGTACTTAATTATCTGCATATAGCAATTCTGCACAAGTCTCAGATTGTTGTTATTATAGCTAGCGATGGACTTAATTATCTGCATATAGCAATTCTGCACAAGTCTCAGATTGTTGTTATCATAGCTAGCGATGGACGGCCATTATTACAATGACAGTTATAAAATAAATACTATTAATGTTATTAGTTCAAGAATGTATTACGTTTAAATTGATATATTTCTAGCAGTAATATTCATCTTTTACTTCGAACGCTCCATATCCACCTCTAGTTAACCACTCTGTGTGATTTGTATGTGATCCGAGCCTAAGAACGATTGTACGTTGTGCGAGTTATGCGCCTAAAAGTAGACCAGCACATCCTTTTTCTGCGATGCTTTTTATTTATTATTGTAGCTTCCCTAGGCCCCTACTTCAGTCGCCTCTCACGACATGCATTGTAGGTCGCAGTTTTACTATTCTTTGCTTCCATTGAGAGCGTCGGCAACAGATGGGCGTTGTTTTGCGTATCATTCTTGGCTGTACTAGGGATACTCCCATTGTAAAGATAAGATATATGCTTGGCCTTCTGCCACTATGTTTCCGACATGCTATAGCCCAAGCCAAATCATATATGCGGATTAATGTGGATAAGAGACATCCGCTGCACAAGAATACCAATAATGCTAATGGCACACCAATCAAGTGTGACATTCCATGGATGGGACAAGTTGAAAGAACAGTTGAACAGGTGACTACAGTTGCGGATCTACAGATAACAGAAGAATAGATCCCATGAAATGGTATCATAATGTATATAAGACATAGAGAAATCGTATTATCAATATAAGAAAGAGGCAGTCATCATTTTTCGGGCATGTGATGAGGAGGGGAGTTTTCAGAACACATTGTGACAACCGGTAAAATTGATGATAGAAAAAACAGAGGAAGACAGAGGGAGAAAATTTTGGACAACCTGACTTTATGGCACGGTAGAGCGTCAACATCTGAGATGATAGCAAACACCAAAGATAGAGATTTGTGGAGATTCATGATCGCCTACGCCAGCCGGCACGGTACCTGATGATGATGCGTCGACTTCCTCTACGTTATCATCACTCTTAGAAGGAAATGTAGAGACTGGGGCAACATGAAAGTTAAATTCAAAATTGTGCACCATATAGCAGATAATTTATCGTCTGTGGCTTAAGATGATAGTGACTCGGTCTATTAACCCGACGTTCTGAGTTCGAATCACGCTACGGACAGTTGGGTTGCAAATTGTTTCGCGTGGATTTTTACAATAGGACGATGGCTCAACCCGTTCAGAAAGCAATGGCAAACTAAAACAAAAGTTAATTGTATATCCTTTACAGGACTTTGCGAATCAACCACAGCTTTGTAACGGTGTTTGTGATTTTTCTAGGCATTATTATGTTCAGTAGTTTGCCATTGCTTTCTGAACGGGTGGTGCCATCGTCCTTTTATTAAAAGCCACGCGAAACAATTTGCAACCAAACTATCCGCAGCATGATTCGAACTCAGAACGTCGAGGTTAATAGACCGAGTCACTAACCCCTTAGCCACAGACGCCACAAAGGGCAAACTACTGAACGTAATAATGCCTAGAAAAATCACAAACAGCGTTAAAAGCTGGTGTTGATTCGCAAAGTCCTGTAAAGGATATGCAATTTTTTTGGGTAGATAATGCAAGTGATGATGATGTTGTTTATACCGATGGGTCTGTGTATCGGGTTGAGAGATCAGACAAATGTTTTCTGGCATGCACGTGGGGTAGGGTTGTTAAAGAACAATGTGGAGCATACAGGACAACTACTTCCAGTTGAGGACAAAGCTTGAGGCCGTTACTTCTGCCCAACAGTGACTCTTGGACTTCATTAACTATTTGATGAATGTATTCTATTACTTTATCTGGTATAAGTGAACTTATAAGTAACTTATAACTTATAAGTGTACTTAGCAGTAAAAAATAACAAATGCTTTTGTTCTGCAACAGCTTGATATTAAAGAGAGTTGGCTATTAAAGAGCATAAAATCAAGGACAATTAAATATTTCTGACACATTAAACGACCTGAGTGCCTAGAGAAAATAATTTTGGAGGGAATGATGCCTGGAAGAAATATTAGAGGAAGACCTAGAAGACAATGGGTGCAAGATGTCATTGACGATCTGAGAATGACTGCTGCTGACGCTAGTCAACTTGCAAAAAATGGAAAGTTTTCCAGGGCTGCTGTCATGGGTTGCCAAGTTCCAGAACGGACAAGCTACTTGATGATCCTTCTGTAACTACTGAAATATACTGCTAATAGACTTTGCAAACATCATTCTCAGATTTTTCTTTTTCTTTACCCTTCGCCCCTAGGGAAGCATAGGTCCGCAACCAAGGCCTTTCAAACCCACCTATCCAAGGCCATCATTTCTAGATCTCGCCACTCTCCCCCCTACCCCCATTCTCTTGTGTTCCGTCTTCAGCTGTTCCTGTGTCTTCCCTTGTTTCTATTACCCTGGGGGTTCCATCGGAGAACCTGTCTCATGATGCTGTTAGGGGTTTTCTCAGTGTGGGTTCACTGGGTCGCTTCATGAGTCCCTCCTTGCGGGTTCCTTCTTCTTTCGGTGGCGAGCTATGAATTTTCCTGGTTGTGGTTTCCATAGCTATCTAGTGTTTTTTTAAGGGGTGTAGTAGCTAGCCCCCACGCTCAACCTCCTTAGTCGCCTGTTACGACATGCATGGAAGGTAACAGTGATTCTATTCTTTACACCCCAACTTGGGCACCGGCAACCAGATTGGCCATTCTCAGATCTTTCCTGTAGATAGCTACGCCTACAAATATAGGAATTGTATGACTATCTTGTCAGGCAATGCCATTTTTGTGAAAGTTCGATATAGATGTCTGCAGTTATCACCCAAAATCATCCACTTCTAAATTACCTCCCATTTCTTTTCTCATCAACCTGTTTCAAAACGATTCCTTCCCTTACCTACGACTTCAAAGATGAGTCACGAATCTCTGACTATCCTAAGCCAAACATTGTAAATGCCTATGAAAAATCTGACACGCAGACGTCAGGAATTTGGTACAATTATAGTCCAAACCATACATCCAACATACCCCGCCTCACTTCTATTTAGTTCTAGGGTGGTCTTCCTACGACATGTCAGAATAGGGAGGTCTAATCACAAAAAACTAATGTTGGCAGTAAGCAGATTTCTCTAATAGGACCTCACAGGATTGAAGAAACTGGGTCTGTTTTGTGCAAACATGTCGGTCATAAACTCAAATCCAAATTTCGTGTTCTAATTTCTTATATTTTCTTCCGTTTCTTTGCTTTCTTCTGCCAACTTGATGTCTTTCTTCACAGTATCATCCTTCTTTCTCATCATCATCATGAGGCTAGAGAATCCAAACACTGGGAAGGAAGTTCTAACAGTATGCGTCTGCAGCTGATCTTTCCGACAGTAAAACTCTTGGAGGTTTATGCAGGTGGAATGATTAAAACGTTCTGATGGTCGCGAGTTCGAATCGGACGTGTCGATCATTTTAGATGTGAAATATTTCCCGAGATTCCTATTATTGTTGCTGAAGCTACGGTTTCATGCTTTGTGCAACACTCCCGACAGGTCGCTTCTGTAGAAGCAGGTTTCTGCCTAGAAGATCGGATATATATATGGAGAAACCCGGTGCAGTGAGGTCAAAGCTTCGCATTTTGATAATTTAGACTAAAAGGTTTAATCGGTCGATCCTGGATGGCCGAGGCAGAGGATGTTTTTAAACAGGTCTGTACTCTAGACGAGCTGAGGCATGGGGGAGAATACATGCCTATATCATAGGATATGATTGCTTACACCAGGGTTGTCAGTACACTTTGACGCTGCTGTAGGGATTGAGCCACTGGCGTTGCCAGTGCGGAGATGATTGCACTCGTGGATCACCACTCCCATCCTGTGATATTATTTACACCGATGGCTCTGTCAGACGCGGAACCAGATCATCGCGGGCATATTGAGCACATCGAAGCGTAAGCACAGTTCATGAGGACTGCGCGCGGCGCTTTCGAGTTAACAACATTGCGCTTGACTATGGAGATCACCCCTGCCTCCAGGGCTCTCTCATGGGTGGCTGAGCAACAGGTAGCTCATACGATTGACCATCATATTAGACTCGATGAATATGCTTCAAAGGATTGAATCTGGACGTATGCGCGTGGAATGGGTGGACAGCATTCGGATATCACATCTCAAGAAAATAACTTGGCTGTATGCACCTGGACATGCTGGAGTGCAGGGTAACGAGGGTGCTGTTAGAATGTTGTTATTGATTATCCTTTATATGAGAACTATCATTATAGAACTCCGGACATGTCCATACGTGATCTAATCCCAGCCTTTAAAAAATCTAGCATCACCCAACGGTCCACCAGACCAGTTTAATGTTGATTAGTCAATCTTGTTTTCTCATATTTGGCATACCGTTCTTTTCGAGCGGTGTAATAATAATTCCTCTCGTACACGTTATACGTTACATAAGACCTGCAAGCAATTTCTCTATACCGTTCTATCCTGAGCAACTCGCTCAATCTCCTCCATGGAACTGAGACCGATATTTCTTGCCTCTCTCAGCAAAGTTCGTTTCAGGATCTTCCTAGGTCGTCCTCTCTTTCTTGAACCCTTTGCATACCACTTCAATGACTGCTTTAATATTCGTTGATCATTTCTCCTCAAAGTGTGTCCAACATATCTCCATCTTCTCTTTCCTATAATAATTGTCACTAGTTGTTGACCAGATATTTCTCTGATTTCATCACTTCTGAATTCGTTCCATTTTACGCAGACATACAAACAGCAATAATCACACCAATTTGGAAAACAAAGGCAGCAAGAAGGAATGTAATAACTATAGGGAATCTCACTACTAAGTCACATAGGACAAATGTATGCTAAGATACATGAAAGAAGACTAAAACCAACAATTGAAGAACAACTCTCAGAAGCACAGATGGGTTTCAGACCAAATGAAGCTGTACCGATGCAATATTCACATTAAGACAACTGACGGAAAGCGCAATAGAACATAACAAGACCTGTAGTGTGGCATTCATAGATCAGAAAAAAGGTCTTCGACAGAGTAGATAGAAACAAACTATGGGATTGTCTAAGAAAATATGGAATCAGCAAACATCTCATCAAGGTCTGCAAGAGTTTTTACATTTCAAATAAAAGTTACATAAGAACAAAAGCCGGAACATCAAAACATTCACAGTAAACTCAGGAGTTAGACAGGGATGTGTGCTCTCCCACTGCTGTTTATAACATACATGGACAACATAAGTAGAGAAGCAGAAATAGAGAAAGAAAATAATATTTCAGAATTTTTATTTGCAGATGACCAAGTACTGATTGCAGAAAACGAAGAATCTCTCCAGAACCATTTGAGCTTAGTTAACATCAAGGGTGAGGATTACAACATAAAAATAAATATAATAAAGACAGAGACAATGGCAATAAGTAGACAACCAGAAAGTCTTACAATAAAACTCCAGAACGTAGACATAAAACAAACAATTGAGGTCAAATACTTAGGAGCAATTTTCACAGCAGATGGAAGTATCGATAGCGAAATCAGCAATCGTTGCACAAAAGCTAACCAGGTACTGGGACAGTTAACACCACTGTTGTCACATAAAGATATACCGCTAACAACTAAAGCAAATCTCATAAGAACGATTTTCTGGCCAACACTATGTTACCAGTGTCAAACATGGCCAATAACAGCAGCTAATGAGTGGAAAATCATAACAACAGGGATGAGGTGTCTTAGAAGAGCTGCAGGTGTTACAATAAGAGACAAAATTAGAAATGAAGAAATCAGAAGGAGACTGGATGTGAAACCAGTCATGCAATTCATAAAAAACAACAGATTAAATGGTTTGGACACCTGACCAGAATGCCCTGGTATAGCCTACCACAGAGAGCCACACAGAAAAGTATAATGAGTACAAGGCAAGAGGAAGACAACGCAAAAGATGAAGCGACGGCATCAAGAACAGCCTTACGAACATGAATATCCGCTTACAAAGTGCCTTAATACAAGCACACACAAGATCACTACATCCCCCAACACTTCTATAAAGAAGTCAATGGTGGAAGAGAAGAACAAGCACATACAAGATCACTACGTTTCACCCCCAACACTTCTATAAAGAAGTAAATGGTGGAAGAGAAAACAAGCACACACAAGATCACTACGTTTCACCCCCAACACTTCTGTAAAGAAGTAAATGGTGGAAGAGAAAACAAGCACACACAAGATCACTACGTTTCACCCCCAACACTTCTGTAAAGAAGTAAATGGTGGAAGAGAAAACAAGCACACACAAGATCACTACGTTTCACCCCCAACACTTCTATAAAGAAGTAAATGGTGGAAGAGAAGAAGAAGTTCTATTTTCAAAAGCATTCAACTTGCTTTAGGGCTGTGTCAATGTCGAGATCCATCTCTTAATCTTGTCAGTACATGATATTCCCAACCCTGAAACTGATCCATTAGGATAGACTCTCTCAATGCATTCAGAATGTGAATTTAGTCTTTACTTTAGCTTTGTCCCCTGAAGGCATTGCAATGACAGTCATTCTATCAGCTAATTCATTACTCCTGACTTTGGATTGGATTTAAGAAAATGTAGAATTCATTACCTGCCGACAACAGCGACTGTCCAGTCAAGTTGGTAAATAGTGAGATCATAATGCTGATGTACACGTCATGTTTGTCAAGTATTACATAACTTTGAAACACGAGAAGGCCATTCAGAACTAGTTCTACGAAGATATGGGGTACATCTAGATTTATTGTTTTTTAGTGGAATCAAGAGAAAGTTCTGTATACACAAGCATGTATTAAAACAACCCTCCTCTATGTATCTGTGACTTGGAAAACAGATAACAAACTATAAATTATTTTAAGAGGGTTCGAAATAAAACGTCTTAGAAAAATGCTTGGGTATACCATGCAGGATATGATTAGCAATATCAGACTTCAAGAACTAACTGGTCTGGAAGTCACAAAAGGAGATATAAAAATGACGATGGGGATGGGTTGGACATGACTTCAGATTGAGAAAAGAAAGATGACCTGCTAACAACTGGCAGTCTTGCAGTATGTGCTCTGCCATCATGTCCGCCTTTTCATAAATAGCACAGGCTAGTTGTGCCAATTTAAAATTTGTTGTACATGTGGGCACGAAGTCTGTTATGACCGGTACGGAAAATGAATATAACAACTTGTTTGCTACGGGATAGACTATGGTACTCATCTCTGACGCGGTGTTGAGGGTGGTCTTTCAACCACTTTTCTCTATACTGCCAACCGATGGTTGTTTTGACCTCCTCGTAGCTAATCTGTCCTGTTCTATGCTAGATTTCCGTTTGTAGTCCTGTCTAAATACATAGTATGCGGCTGAGAAAACCACTGGAAAAACAGAAAACAACACATACCCGTGTACACCCAGAGATTCCCATTAGTGCTCCTACTGATTATAACTCGGGATTTGGAAATGTATGTTGTATGCCAGTAAGAGAGCCCGCCTGCCCAGCGTGTTCGTAACGCATTGGACGACGAGTGTCAAGCCCCTGTGAGTGCGGCTCAATTCCCCGGGCTGGCATGAAAACCACAGGTTCTCCAGATTTACGGTATTCGTGGTACCAAACCAAAGGTTACGATGTACACGGCACCGAGCCGAAGAGCTGAAAGCTTAAGTGCTTCTGAATTTAAAAAAAACAAATGCCAGTAATGACTTTGGCTAAGATGGACAACAGCACTGCGATGAATAATGGATCAGAAAAGAAAACGGGAGTTTTAAGGAAAATAAAGAAGAAATATGTAAACAACGTTGAAAATTGTGATATAACTTGGGAAAGAGTTGGAAGCAAAACGGAAGAACGGCAACAGTGAAAATGTCTTGTAGAAGCAACATGTGTTAAACCACAGCCAACTCTAGATAACTAGGCCAGACAACTGACCCGGGGTTTCCTGACCTAGATCAGAAAAGGGGGCCGGAAAATATAGATGTGTGATAGAACACTGCAAGCTTTTTTGCAATTTTACACAATTCTGTGAATCTATGGTTATTTATTGATGAAAAATATTCATAACATTGATATTCCTTATTGTTAAACTTAACTTGTTGCATAATATAACTTCGATTTAGTTTTTTGTGTTGATTTTAAATGAATTCGTCTATATACACCAATACTGGAATGCGAGGTCCTGTGGTGTAGTTGTGGTCTAATTTTCCATAATTCTTACCTGAGTCCAAAGGCCCATAAGTTTATAGTTGGCTGGTAAACGAACACGGATATGCCATAAATAAAGACATCAATCAACAATTTCTCTATAACAGTAAAACAATTCAATCATCAATCTATATGTAACTGTAACAGTAAAACAATTCAATCATCAATCTATATGTAACTGTAACAGTAAAACAATTCAATCATCAATCTATATGTAACTGTAACAGTAAAACAATTCAATCATCAATCTATATGTAACTGTAACAGTAAAACAATTCCATCATCAATCTATATGTAACTGTAACAGTAAAACAATTCCATCATCAATCTATATGTAACTGTAACAGTAAAACAATTCCATCATCAATCTATATGTAACTGTAACAGTAAAACAATTCAATCATCAATCTATATGTTGCTGTAACAGTAAAACAATTCAATCATCAATCTATATGTTGCTGTAACAGTAAAACAATTCAATCATCAATCTATATGTAACTGTAATAGTAAAACAATTCAAAGAGGTCTTCATTTCATCAGGTTTTCCATTTGCTCGGAACCTCTATGCAGAAATGCACTCCACCTTCCGACAGTATTGCACAAAACACAATATTTGTGCTTCGGAAACAATCCTAATGCTAGCAGGAAAATGAGCATGGTAACAGAACAGAGCAGTCCAGGTAACAGAACAGAGCAGTCCAGGTAACAGAACAGAGCAGTCCAGGTAACAGAACAGAGCAGTCCAGGTAACAGAACAGAGCAGTCCAGGTAACAGAACAGAGCAGTCCAGGTAACAGAACAGAGCAGTCCAGGTAACAGAACAGAGCAGTCCAGGTAACAGAACAGAGCAGTCCAGGTAACAGAACAGAGCAGTCCAGGTAACAGAACAGAGCAGTCCAGGTAACAGAACAGAGCAGTCCAGGTAACAGAACAGAGCAGTCCAGGTAACAGAACAGAGCAGTCCAGGTAACAGAACAGAGCAGTCCAAATTCAAACCCACGACATTTGCAAAGTAAAGAAAATGTCTTTAACAATTTAGCAACAACAACAACGACCCTCTAATACTCTATATATCTGTATTCTTTTTCGAACGCTCCATATTGACCACTTGTTAACCACTCTGTGTGGTTTGTATGTGATCTGAGCCTAAGAGAGATTGGACGTTGTGCCAGTTATGCGTCTACAAGTAGGTAAGCACATCCGATTTATGTGAAGCTTTTTATTTACTAGGGTAGCCTCCCTAGGTCCTACATCAGTCGCCTCTTACGACATGCCTTGTAGGTAGGTCTCAGTGGTACTATTATTTGCTTCCATTGTGGTCTCCGGAACCACATGGGTGTATCTGTATTCGATTCTAGTGTCTGGTTTCTGTGTCTGGTTTCTGTGTCTGGTTTCTGTGTCTGGTTTCTGTGTCTGGTTTCTGTGTCTGGTTTCTGTGTCTGGTTTCTGTGTCTGGTTTCTGTGTCTGTCATGCGGAAGAGTTACACTATCTCTCTAGTGTTAGTTTGCTTCCATATTTAAGTAACCAGTGATGACCTTAAGCTATTTCGGGATCTGTACACAATACACTGGGCGTTTTCCCTCCTCACTGGACCCTACCTCCCGGACAAGTCAAATTGTCTTTTATTGCAGATAACTTTCTTTTAGTAGCTAGTTAATACTGTTAAAATGATTAATGTGGAGGTGTTGAATGAAGCCAAGACATTGTTCGGACATGTGATGAAAAGGGGCGATTAAGAACAGGTTGTGACAACCGGAAAGATCGAAGGGAGACTAGACATAGGAATACAGAGAGAGAAAATATTCGACAGTCTGACTTCATTGCATGGAATATCGTCAACGTCTGAGACGGTAGCAAATACCAGGGACATAGTGATGATCGCCAACGTCAGCCGGCCCGGCACCTGATGATGATGAACTTATACGTATAACAGAACAATGTTTACCGGCACTGCACCTGATGATGATGAGCTGATACGTACAACAGAACAATGTTTACCGGCACTGCACCTGATGATGATGAGCTGATACGTACAACAGAACAATGTTTACTATGAAACCTCACTTGTAAGATAATAATTTTTCCGCACCAGTCTAGGTTGTCGAGGTTGTGATCTTCCTGATTACCTCAACGAGAGAGAGTTGAACTTCTGGCAAGCAGTGCAATGATGATGGTCCTATCAATCAATCAATCAATCAATCAATCAAGCTGGACAGACCGAAAGGGAAAGACCTGATTAAAGGACAGGAAGCAGTGTCTTCTTCTTTTTTGTCTTTCTCTAATCCTGTTTTGCCTCACAGTGTCAGGATAAGAAGAGATTTCTAGAACGGGATTTTGTGTCCGCTTCATAACCAGTGTTTTTTAGTGTCTATGTTATTTCGGAAGTCATCCTTTTGCATGGACGACCTTTTGCTATGTATGCATTATATCGGAGTAATATTGCTCTTTGAGACGCACTGTCTATTGGTAATCTGCTTATGTGGACGAACTATTTAATTTGTTGTTTCTTGATGAAGTTCAGTACTGATGTTGTAACCACATTTTACCTGATGTCTTCATTACTAAACCGGTCTCTTCTTGAAACTTCCAGAATTCTGCATAGACACTTCATCTCTGTCGGGACTAGTTTTCTTCTTTCATTTAATGTCATCATCCAGGTTTGGCACTGATAGCATAATGTTGTGAGAAAGATTCTGTTGAACAATGCTCTTTTTGTGTTCATGGTGACATGTTTGCATTTTAAAATTGTCGTCATTTGTCCAATAATTTGCTTTTCTTTGTTGTCTCTATGTTGGATTTTGTTAGTTATTCTTGTGTTTGTTGGAAACAAAATGTTCTCTCTATATGCAGAGTCTTTTACTTGTTTTAGTGTGATTTGATCGATGGACACAGAGCAGAATAAATCGGACAGTAGCATATGCTCTGGCTACAATCTCTTCTTCTTCTTCTTTGCGTTCGTTCTTTACGAGCAATTTTAATCAATCTTTGTGATTTGTTTGATCTTTGCCAAGAACGTGTATAAGTTGCACATTGGTTTGGTAGGCCCCTAAACGCATAGACTTCTACACGATTAGGACACATGCATCCGATTTCAGCCAAATCTCCTTAATCGCCTCTTACGACATGCATGGTAGGTAACAGTGGTTCTATTCTTTGCACCCCAAATTTGGACCCTGGTAACCACTCAGGCGTGGCTACAATCAATTCACTCCCCAGTGCAATTATGAAATTGTCTCCAAGACATTGTCAGTTTTCCATTTTACTTTCTCTAACAAAAATCATCTTTACTAGGTTTGATTTGTTAGTTCTTATCCAGTTTTCAATGTTGTTGTTGTTGATGTTTGCGTTTTCTTATCAACCAAGTTTAGCATTATTTGTGATCTGTAGTGGTTCGCGCCGAGAACGTGAGTACGCTGCAAACCCGTTAGATTCCTACAGCACGTAGAACAGGTACATCACATCAGAATTGTCACCAAGCGGCCAATAACCTAGAGAATCGTCTTCTTGTGTTGTCACTCTCACTGTTACCGGATTGTTTTCCAATGATGTGGTTTTATCATTTTTTGACTAGCGTTGCTCTAATGGCTTTAAGTGATAATTATTTTTGCTTTTTGACTGGATTCTGCTATGCCATCTAACAATTTCTTTTGGTGGTCTTCCTCCAGCCTTCTGGTATTTTGGTATCCTAGTGTTCTGTTGTAATATTGTCAGATAGAGCACAGCTTTGTACACATGGATTACGCTTACAATTTTAGGGATACAACGCACTATTTTGTAATACTACATCTGCTGCGTTATACTGCAACGTTTTATCCGATCTGATTAGCCATACAGGAGGCTGTGATATTTGATTCGTAACCCGATGTCTACTATATTCAGATTTTTTTATTTGTTTGTATTATTCTCCCATAACAGAGATTACAATTGTCGTTTACAATTAGAGAAGGGGTCTGTGGATAAGCTCTTGCATTGTGAGTCGAAGGGCGTGAGTTTGAATCCGGACAGCGCCGTTCTGTTCACGAGTGCATTTTGTCCGGTGTTTGTGCTTTGTGCAATACTCTCAGCAGGGGGCATGCCAATTCTACTTAGAGGGATCGAGACATATGGAGTAAAACCCGGTGTTCTTCTTCTTCTTTGCGTTCGTTCTTTACGACCAATTTTAATCACTCTTTGTGATATGTTTGATCTTTGCCAAGAACGTGTATACGTTGCACATTGGTTTGGTAGGCCCCTAAACGCATAAACTACTACACGCTTAGGACATGTGCATCTGATTTCAGCCAAACATCCTTAATCGCCTCTTACGACATGCATGGCAGGTAACAGTGGTTCTATTCTTTACACCCCAAATTTGGGCCCTGGTAACCACTCGGGCGAAACCCGGTGTAATGAAGTCAATCTTTCGGCTTTAAACCCTTTAACTCTTAGTAGGACAGGGAACAAGTAATTATAGAATAAAACGCCACTTACTTTGGCACCTGGTCCACAAGGAGTTAAAATAGTAGACAAGTTATGTAATATTTCAGTTGAAATACTTTGTAGTAAAGAAGATAATTCTGGAGGAAACAATGCATGGAAGAAAATTGAGAGGAAGAGCAAGACGATGATGAGTACAGGTTGTCAATGACTAGATTAGAATGACTACCTCCCCGATGTGCAACGTATACACGTTTTTGGCATAGATCAGACATCACAAAGAGTGGTTAAAATTTGGTCGTAAAGAACGAACGCACAGAAGAAGAAGAAGACTGCTCCTGACGACGGTTATCTTGCACAGAATAAAGAGTTTTATCAGGGCTGCTATAATGGAAGCCAAGTTCCGAAAGCGACAAGCTACTTGATGATGATACTTTGCAAAACTATCTTACCCCGTTTTTATGTTTTTCTCGGGTTTTTCCTCTATAGTCTGTGACGTCCTTGACATGAGGCAGCAATAAATACACATCATTCTTCTACTGTTCTTGGCAGCACTCTTTGTTTTCAGCTGTGATTCATTTCTTTCACTTTCTGTTCTATTGTTCTCTTCCAGCTCGTTGTGTATCCCCAGTCTTATCGTATATCGAACATCGATATCTCAATAACAATTTTCAATAATTCATACATTTTTTTCGTTTTCAATCATTTATAAATATCTTGCATATTTTCACGTTTTTATTAGAGTAATACACAAACGTATTGTGTTTGTTTTTTTCGATCCAGAAGTAATTGAGCTTTCAGCTCTTCGACTCGGTGCCATCTACAACGTACCCTTCGGTTCGGTGCCACGAACAATGTAAATATGGAGAACCTGTGGCTTTTCTGCCAGCCCGCGGAATTGAACCACACTCAAAGGCGGCTTGTCACCCGTCGTCCAACGCGATACGAACACGCTGGGCAGGTGGGCATTCACAAACGTATAGATCCCGTGTTGAAGTTGAGCATGGAATAGAAACTTTGTCAGTTAAAGATTAATAAGAGTATAGTACAAAGTTGTGACCAGGACATAATTAATTCAAAGAAATATTTTTATTTCTGCAAATTCTTATTATATTTTAAAATTACATCGGGACTTTCGACGGTGTTTCGGAGCTCGTGCTCTGCCTCTGATATTCCTGTGTAATAAAGAGTTCGGATCACACATGGTTATTCACCAAAGTGCAATGATGATGAGTCATATCAATCAATCAATCAATCAATCAATCAATGAGAACACAACGTTCATAAAATGAGCTCCTTGTCAGTCTAGAGTTATTTAACTATTTAATAACCCATCTCTAAAAGATATCAGAAATACCAACTAGGTCATATTTTCAAAGATTGTTTTCTTGACTGGAGTGTCCAAAGTGCACGTACGTTTGCTATGACTGGAGTGTCCAAAGTGCACGTACGTTTGCTATGACAGGTCTAGACAGCATTTAATATATTGTCCAGTTTACATATTTCTTCGTTCTTGCCACTTGACATCAGGACATCTCAGCCAACTTGAAACTTGACATTCGGACATCTTAGTCATTCTGCGACTTGACAGTCCAACATCTCAACACTGCGGCATTGTTTTCTGTCAGTGAGAAAACTTTCCCTTCAGTTACTACAGACGTTTAGTCCTGGAGTACTAAGTTCAAATCGCAAATTTCCAATTACTGAAATGGATTAGATGAGCTTGCACTGGTTAGCTGGTTTTTAGTAATATAAGAAAACATTGACTGCGTATGGGCTGTTCTGTGTGTCATGAATGGTTGGGGATTCAATACAACTAAGAGGCACTGTGAGAAGTTAATATTAATGCTTTTTTTCTGACTTCTTTTTCTTCTCTTCCACCGTTTACTTCTCCATAGAAGAAGTATTGGGGGCAGGGGGAGGAGATGTAGTGATCTTGTGTGTGCTTGTTCTAAGACACTTTGTAAGCTGATATTCATTTTCTTAATTCTGTTCATGATGCCATCGCTCCATCTTTTGTGTAGTCTTCATCTTGTTCCGTACTCCTTATACTTTTTTGTAGTGTGGCTCTCTGTGGTAGGCGATACCAGGGCATTCGTGTTAGGTGTCCAAACGATTCAATCGTTTGTTCTTTTGTGAATTACATGACAGATTTAACATCCAGTCTTCTTCTGATTTCTTATTTTTTTATAAAACGTCTCATTTCCGTCGCTATAATTTCCTGTTCATTAGCTGCTGTTGTTGGCCATGTTTGACACTGGTAACATAGTGTTGGCCAGACTTATTGTCATACATGCAGCTCTTCTAAGACGCCTCATTTCCGTCGCTATAATTTCCCGCTCATTAGCTGCTGTTATTGGCCATGTTTGACACTGATAAGATAGTGTTGGCCATGTTTGACGCTGATAAAATAGTGTTGGCCATGTTTACCACTGATAAGATAGTGTTGGCCATGTTTGACACTGATAAGACAGTGTTGGCCATGTTTACCACTGATAAGATAGTGTTGGCCATGTTTGACACTGATAAGATAGTGTTGGCCATGTTTGACACTGATAAGATAGTGTTGGCCATGTTTGACACTGATAAGATAGTGTTGGCCATGTTTACCACTGATAAGACAGTGTTGGCCATGTTTGACACTGATAAGATAGTGTTGGCCATGTTTGACACTGATAAGATAGTGTTGGCCATTTTTACCACTGATAAGACAGTGTTGGCCATGTTTGACACTGATAAGATAGTGTTGGCCATGTTTGACACTGATAAGATAGTGTTGGCCATGTTTGACACTGATAAGATAGTGTTGGCCATGTTTACCACTGATAAGACAGTGTTGGCCATGTTTACCACTGATAAGATAGTGTTGGCCATGTTTACCACTGATAAGACAGTGTTGGCCATGTTTGACACTGATAAGATAGTGTTGGCCATGTTTGACACTGATAAGATAGTGTTGGCCATGTTTGACACTGATAAGATAGTGTTGGCCATGTTTGACACTGATAAGATAGTGTTGGCCATGTTTGACACTGATAAGATAGTGTTGGCCATGTTTGACACTGATAAGATAGTGTTTGACACTGATAACATAGTGTTTGACACTGATAACATAGTGTTTGACACTGATAACATAGTGTTTGACACTGATAACATAGTGTTTGACACTGATAAGATAGTGTTGGCCATGTTTGACACTGATAAGATAGTGTTTGACCAGAAAATCGTTCTTATGAGATTTGTTTTGTTCTAACTAAGAAGTAAATACAAGAAAACAGAACAGTTAATATTTAGATAAACACAGCACTTTGTTCTGATGTATATTTCTTATAGAATTTTATTTGGAATCAACTGCTTGTATCATGACAAAAAATAATAGATTTGCAGGAAAAATAATACATTGCAGAAAACATAATAGATTGTAGACAAAAATAATAGATTGTACACAAAATAATAGAATGTAGAAAAAAATAATAGATAGCAGACAAAAATAAAAAATTGTAGGCAACAATAATAGATTGTAGACAAAAATAGATTGCAGACAAAAATAATAGATTGTAAAAAAAAAAAAAGATTGTAGATAAAAATAGATTGTAGACAAAAATAGATTGTAGACAAAAATAATAGATTGTAGAAAAAAAAGATTGTAGACAAAAATATATTGTAGAAAAAATAGATTGTAGAAAAATAATAGATTGTAGACAAAAATAGATTGTAGACAAAAATATATTGTAGAAAAATAATAGATTGTAGACAAAAATAGATTGTAGACAAAAATAGATTGTAGACAAAAATAATAGATTGTAGAAAAATAATAGATTGTACAAAAATAATAGATTGTAGACAAAAATGGATTGCAGAAAAGAATAAATTGCAGAGAAAATTATCGATTTTTGTATTATGCATGCACTAAACGTTGCTTATCAACAAAAACAATACATTTGATAACATGTGGCCAAATGGTATGATAATGTATTTTCAAGAACATGAATTATTTTTAAAATAAATAATTACAATGCATACACTAAACGTTGTTTATCATCAAAAACCAATATCTTTGACACCATGTAGCCACATGGTATGACAAAATGTTTGTTAGTGTTTTTTCTGTGAATTTATTAAAAGACAACCCTTGTTCTGGGCGGGTCTCTCTCCTTAACAGGTGGGCAGACAATGTCATTGAAATATGTGGTGTGTTCTGTTTGTAATTATGTCAAGTTACTAAAGAAAAGATATGATATATAAAGCGGTATTATGAAAACACAAAGTAAAATGTAGTTTTACGAATTAAATCAACTAAATAGAAAGATCTTCCTTATGTAAATTATGCAAAGTAAGTATACGTACTTACTTACTTATTTCTCTCATCTCCTCGTGGAGCATAGGGTCACAGCAGTTGTGTCCCAATTTTCTCGATCTGGCTGTTTTCTTTATGGTCTCCTAGGATATTCGAGCACCCTTCAGTTCCTCAAGAAGACTTCGTCTCCAGGTCTGTTTATGACGTCCCCTTTTCCGTTTTCCTTGCGGGTTCCACTCAAGTGCTTGTCTAGTGACACTCGACTGTGTCTTCTGTAGTGTATGCCTGACACCGCGCAATTTTCTCATATTAACTAGGATCATCATAGGTAAGTTCAGTTTTTTTTCATAGATCCTTAGGATTGTTGCTGGAGCTACGGAGTTCTTGCTTTGTGCAATACTCTCGGCAGGTGGCGTGCCATTTCTGCGGAGAAGAACGGAGCCATATGGGGTAAACCCGGTGCAATGAAATCAATCCTTCGGCTTTTAAAACCATTTAAAAATTGTACACTGTTTATTTGTTGATCATATTCTTGCTTCCGTTTTTCGTGCTTCCGTTGTTCTTTGCTCCGTTGCTTCCGTTGTCCGTTGTTCCGGTTTCGTGCTTCCGTTGTTTCCGTTGCTTCCGTTGTTTTCCTTGCTTCCGTTGCCCTTTGCTTCCGTTGTTTCGTTGTTTCGTGCCTTGCCGTTGTTCTTGCTTCCTCTGGGTTCTTGCAAAAAAACTTCTTGTTCTCACCTTGTCTTGTATTGCACTTTGTCAGACTGTAATTTGTTAATCTCTTTATGTTTCCTTCCCAATTGTGTCTCGGTCTTCCTCTTGTTCCTCTTACTTTAACTCTCCCCTTTAAAGATGTTTTGATCAATATGTCATATCTCTTTATGAGATGAAAGTATTTTTTATGTCATAGATTTGTATATCCGGTAGTAATTTCTTCCATCTTCATCATCATCATCAAGCAGCTTGTCTTTCTGAAACTTGGCTCCCATGACAGCTTCTTCTTCTTCTTTTGTCGTCACACTGCTACCGGGTTGTTGCCTAGTGTCGTGGTTTTCTGTTTTTGTCTTGCGATGTTCTGGTGACTTGTGTGATTGTTATCTTTGCTCTTTCACAGGATTCTGCTACGCCAACTAACCATCTTTTCCGTGGTCTTCCTCTTGCCTTCTTTCCCGATGTTCTGCTGTAGAAGATTCTGTATACTGTGGAGTTTGGATGCATTCTTATTAAGTGGCCAAACCACTTCATTCTTTGTTTATCTATGTAATTCAAGCACGGTTTTGTGCCAACTTTCTTTCTTATGCTGATGTTGGTGATTCTGTCTTTTTGTGTTGTTGGTAACTTTTCGCAGGCAATGCATTTCACATGTAGTTATTTTTGTGACTGCGCTTTGCTCAATGTCCATGTTTGGCTCTGGTAACACAAAGTAGGTATAAAAATGCTGTTGATCATCTGTTGCTTAGCTGCCTGTAAAATTTTTGGGTGCCTTAACAGTGGGGCTAGCTGGTAGGTTACAGCATTTGCTTTTTGTACTCTAGCCTCTATCTCTCTATCCAGTTTTCCGTCTTCTGTGAATATGCTTCCTAAGTATTTGAATTCGTTCACTTAGTTTATTTTAGTGCCATTGACATGGATGTCTAAATTATTATGTTTTCTTCCCATATTCATTATTTTCTGTTTTAGTGTTGTTGATTTTCATGTCATGTTTTGCACAATTTTTGTTCAAGGTGTCAATATGATGTTGTAGATCTTGTTCATTTTGATGTATCAGGCACTGATCATCTGCAAACAACAGTTCATTTATTTCATCATTATCTGAATTTGACTCTTGAGTTATTTTATCCATATATGCAATAAAGAGTAGTGGTGAGAGGACACAACCTTGTCTAACACCTGTTGACAGCAGCCTTGAAAAACTGTCTATTATGTGCAAGATGTCCGTGGTCAACAGCAATCTCCTTCTTCTTTGCATTCGTTCTTTACGACCAATTTTAATCACTCTTTGTGATATGTTTGATCTTTGCCAAGAACGTGTATACGTTGCACATTGGTTTGCTAAGCCCCTAAACGCATAGACTTCTACACGTTTAGGACACGTGCATTCGATTTCAGCCAAGCCTCCTTAATCGTCTCTTACGACATGCGTGGCAGGTAACAGTGGTTCTATTCTTTACGACCCAAATTTGGGCCCTGGTAACCACTCAGGCGAGCAGCAGTCATTCTCAGCTCGTCAATGACATCCTGCAACCATCGTCGTCTAGGTCTTCCTATCTTTCTTTTCCCAATAATCGTCACTACTATTTATCAAACCTAGACATGTAGACTATTAGGTCCAACTACCAACTGTAGCATTTCGTATACTTCTCTTGACGAAGATCGTTTGGTGAATACGTGCTTTAAAAAATACTTTGCAGAACTACATTGCGCTGTAGTTTTGTGTTTGCATCAGTGTTTCCTTTTATTGATTTATTGTCGTTGTAACCACATAATATCAAGTAACCACATAATATCAAGTAACCACATAATATCAAGTTACCACATAATATCAAGTAACCACATAATATCAAGTGACCACATAATATCAGTACCACATAATATCAAGTAACCACATAATATCAAGTGACCACATATATCAAGTCATATAGTAACCACATAATATCAAGTAACCACATAATATCAAGTAACCACATAATATCAAGTAACCACATAATATCAAGTAACCACATAATATCAAGTAACAACGAAACATAATATCAAGTGACCACATAATATCAAGTAACCACATAATATCAAGTAACCACATAATATCAAGTAACCACATAATATCAAGTGACCACATAATATCAAGTAACCACATAATATCAAGTGACCACATAATATCGATTGACCAGTCATGCACTATTCAGAAACTCGATCATCAGTTAATCCAGCAAACAAGTAGAAAAAGGAAATAAAAGAACAAAGTAAGAATAACAGTAATTGTAAAATCAACTAAAATGAACTTTTCCCACTAAAACCCTTCGTATAATATATGACACATAATATAAGAAATCATATACAAGTTAAATAGTGACCACTACAAGTCCCAATCAAGTTTATCATACCCATATCGTTTATCAAGTTTTCATTTAAATGGTCCACTCACCCTTCTCCCTTGTCATTGCAACGTTTGTTTCATTAAATGGTACCACATCACCCTCTCGTTGTATTGCAACGTTTGTTTCATTAAATGGTCCACTCATCTCCCTCTCGTTGTATTGCAACGTTTGTTTCAATAATCTATGATCAACTTTTGGTCCCACTCACCCTCTCGTTGTATTGCAACGTTTGTTTAATTTTAAAACTTGAGAGTTCCAATTCTTCCTTAGATTTTTTTCTCCCCAAAAAAAACTGCTTTTACTTTTTTTCCCATTTTCTTTTGATCTTTGTCCTTGTCTCTTTGGCCTAATTTGATCTTTTTTTTTTAATACGCCCACAAAACATTCACTATTCTTTCCAGACAATCTTGTTGATATTTAGATGTGTACGTGTTTGTGTGTGAGCTGGGGGGCGTTCATTCATTTGCTTCTGCAGACGTTTTCTTGTTTGGGCTCAGCATCCAAATTTTGCCTTTATGTGCCAGCCGCCACTAGCAAATCTTGGTTTATTTTGGCCACAATTTGATATCTAACACAAGGACCAACAGGCAACTCCCATACGCCTTGTTGGACTTGGGAGTGGGAAAAATTCGACTAGGAAGTTCGAAATCACGAGCTGTATTTAGACGTTTGTTTGTTGTTTCAACAACACAGGTGTGCGAATCTAAAAATAACCCTCAACGAAATTAGATTGTTCATGTTAATCATGTCTACCTTGTTACCATATTTTGATTCAATGGTTTAATTGTTAGCTCTTTTACCTTTTTTAAAACATTTTCTGCATTTATATTGATAGTGAATTGTGTGTACATCTACTCTGCAGTTTGACACAGAATTTCAAAATAAATATTGATCAAGTCTGGGTTTGTATGTAGAATGATTTTGATAGAACCATTCCGTTTACTGAGGTCGTTGTTGTTTGTGACTTTTAGTCGATGCTACAGAAGATACAGATTAGCAGGTGGCGGTATTTGTGGATTTCGTCTTTAGTGATTTTCAACCTCCAGAGATGCACGTAGATATACTGTCCTGGGCATGCGGGTGTTTGTCCAGAGCCAACTATAAACTTATGGACCTTCGGACTCAGGTAAGAATTATGGGACATCAGACCACAACTACTTCACGTGATCTCGCATTCCAGTATTGTTGTATATAGACGAATTCATTTTAAAATCAACACGAAATGCTAAATCGAAATTATATTATGTAACAAGTTAAGTTTAACAATAAGGAATATCAATATTGTGAATATTTTTCAGCAATAAATAACCATAGCCTCACAGAATGGAGTAAAATTGCAAAAAAGCACGCAGTGTTCTATCAAACATATACAGATTCCAGCCCTCCGCTCTGATCTAGGTCAGGTGTTTCCCCGTGAACTGTCTAGTCTAGTTATCTAGAGTTGATTGTGGCTGGTTGCAACTAGAGAGCCGACAGATTTGCATCGAAAGCATCCATTGTTTGGGATGGATAAGGTGGATCTTTATCGGTCTCTTAGCAACCTACTGTTGGATGAGGACACTAGAATAGACGTTGAATCAATCCAGAGATTTAATGAGTTTGGAATTACACGTTATAGAAGTAGAGCTGGAAGCTTGTGGGACAGAGAGAGGACTCATTTTTACTAGCGAGTCACAGAAATCATTAGTATGCACACTCTTCTACATCTGTTGGGGGAGACTGAGTACCTATGGGTCTGCCCGAAGAACTCTGAAGTCAGTTAAGTAACCAATATCTTCTTCTTCTTCTTCTTTGAACACTCCATATCGACCACTTGCTAACCACTCTTTGTGATTTGTATGCGATCCGAGCCTGAGCGCGATTATACATTGTGCCAGTTATGCGCCTATATCTGACTTCTGGATTGCTTTTTGTTTACTAAGGTAGTTTCCCTATGCCCCTACCTCAGTCACCTCTTACCGTAAGCCTTATAGGTCACGGTCTTCCTACTATTCTTTGCTCCCCTTGTGAGGCCCCAACAACACACACGCGAGTAACCAATATAACCATCACAATTCTCTTCGGTTAAAAAACATTTGTGCTCCAATCTCTTTCTTACAAAGCACGGTATCAGCGGCAGCGTACAAATTCAGTGGCACCGGCGAGTCACTGCTGCAATTTTGAGAATGGTTAAAATTTGTGGAAATTAAATTTTAATAAATGTTTGTCCAAGCAGCAGATTTTCAGCCTATTCTTTTCAATTTTTTCTTTGTAAGGTTTATTCTAGGTATTCGACTTTAACGATGGATCTCATTTTTCACCTCCATTTCTTATACTAAAAATGTCAGTCTTACCTACATTCCAATCAGATATCCTTTATAAAAGATTGACTTCAATGTCCTGTCTAACACAAAGTTTTCACAAGAGATTTCCATTGTTGCTATTCTGGTGCATTTTTATCAGTTGTTTTTTCATGCCAAGCCACAATCTTTTCATTCTCTTTTCACAGTTCTTCTACATGTTTCCTTTGGTCTCTGTTGCGTAGAGGCTTACTACAATGTCCCTTGCGATGATAATAAATCCTTCCTTTAAGATTGTTAAAGTGTAAAGTCTCTGAGAGAGTTCAAAATAGTTTATTGGTCAATGTTTTAGGACCTCTTTCAATAATTATCTTTTCCTTCGTAATCTTTCCAGAGTTTTTGGTATTTGTTACCTTCGTGCTGTTAGGTATGCTTTAAAGTCTGTTTTTGTTGTTACTGTTATGTTTTTTCCTATTTTTCGTATCACTGTTACCAGATTGTTGCTTAGTTTCGTGGTTTTCTGAGGGATTTTTGCGCTGCTCTAGTGCCTTGGGTTTTAGTTATTTATCTTTCTGACTGGATTTTGCTATGCCATATATCCACCTTTTTCGTTATCTCCCTTTCACCTTTATTCATGATATTCTGTTGTAGAAGACTAGTTATAATGTAGAGTTTGGTTGTGTTCATCTTAGCTGGTGGAATCACTTCATTCTTTGAATTTCATCTCAATGTAATTCAAGCAAGGTTTAGTGCCAACTTTCTTTCTTATGCTGATGTTGGCTCTGTCATTTCCAGTGTTGTTGGTAACTTTTCGCAGACATCGTATTTCACATGTAGTTATGTTTTGCGACTTTGATTTGCTCATATTTCACGTTTGGTTCTGGTAACATATAGTATGTCCTTTATTTGTATTTTCATTTGAAAAAGTGTAATCTTGTCCACCAGCTGTTTGTTCAATGTCCACATTTCTTCTATTGTCTATTGTCTATTCCCAGGTGGAAGATGTAGTTGGCTGTCCACTCTTGCCGTTAAGCGTAGGGATAGGAGCTTTAATTTGCGTTCTAGGGCTAGATGAGTCGCCCTTGTTGTGTTATATCCGTGTTTATGTAGTGTGGGCTTGATATTGTCTATCCATCTTTTCTTGATCTTCCCTTAGCTCTAGTACCCGATCTCTTTTTATTGCATGCTGTTATTGGTGGTTGGTTGTATTTCATTCTCATTAAATATCCAAACCACTGCATTTGTTGTTTTTCGATGTATTCGGTGCATGAAGGTATGCTCACTCTGCTTCTGGTTTCCTCATTTCGTAGTCTGTCTTTCCTGGTGACTCCCACTGCCTTCCTCAAGCATTTCATTTCACATGTGGTGATCTTTCTGTAGTATGTTGCTGTTCACCATATGCTGTTCACATTTCTTCACCATATATTAATGTGGAGTATATATCTTATTTTACTCGCTGACAAGTATCTAGAAGTGCAAAAAAATATCTACTTGTGTTTCATTGACTACAGCAAAGCTTTTGACAGAGTCCAACATGAAAAGCTAATCATATGTCTACAAGAAATAGGCCTAGATGGGGATGATATCAGACTAATAAGTACCATATACTGGGAACAGACAGCAATAATAAAATATGAAAATAGCTACTCTCCATACATAGACATAAAGAGAGGAGTGAGACAAGGATGCATTATGTCACCAAGCCTATTTAACATCTACACAGATAAAATTGTCAAACAACTAGAGGGAATGCCAGGACTCAAGATCAATGGAAAATAATAAACAACTTAAGATATGCAGATGACACAGTATTGGTAGCAGAAAGTGAACAAGAATTACAAGAACTGGTGACCAATTGGACAGAGCTAGCAAGGAATATGGATTAGACATTAACATACAGAAAACAAATACTATGGTAATCAACAAGGAAATGGAAAACCTAAAATGAATATAAAAATACATGGAGAATTACTACATCAAGTAAATAGTTTCTTATATCTTGGTCAGATGATAACAGATGGAGTATAACAGAAATTAAAAAGAGAATAGGAATGGCCAAGGAAAATTTCAATAGTATGAGAAAGTTACTGACATCCAAACATATTACAAACAGGCTAAAAATGAGAATGATCAAATGGTATATTTATCCTATATTAATGTATGACTCGAAACATGGACAGTGATCAAAGCAGTTAGAAGACAGAATTGATGCATTTGAGATGTGGGTATATAGAAGAATAGGCAGAGTTTCATGGACAGAAAAACAGACAAATAAACAAGTTTTAGGAAAACTAGGCATGAAGAAACAATTATTAAGAGAAATAAAATTCAGACAAGTAAAGTATTTTGGGCACATAAAAGACATGACACCATGATAAAATCTTTACTAAAGGGGAAAATTGTGGGAAGCCTGAGAAGACATGACATCATCCGAACAACTGTATAAGGGTTTGCCTGCCAGGTTATCCACGATGGAAGATTGCCCGAGGAGTTCCAGGTCACTATGGATGTTGGGCAAGGATGCATTCTATAACCTCATCTCTTCTTAGTACTACTTAATTGGGTTAAACGCAGGACATATACCAGGTCCGGAAAAGGCATTCAGTGGACACATATCAAAATTAGAAGACATGAACTTCGTTGATGATCTTGTCTTGCTCTCACACAGACTACAAGACATTCAGGAACAATTGGATGATCTGGCAGAAATAGCACAACGGGTCTGCCTTAAAATAAGCCACAAGAAGACACAAATACTGCGAAGCAACAACATACAGCAAGAACCGATATTGATTGAGGGAAGATGTAAAAAAAGATGATGGTAAATTTGTCTACTTTGGAAGCTTGATCAGCCAATCAGGAGGTACACATGAGGAAATTAATGCCAGGATTAGGAAAGCCCGGCAAGACTTTTCTATTCTGCACACAGTGTGGAAATCTACTGCCATCTCCACTAAAACAAAAGCTCAGGATATTCAGCTTACATGGGCATGGTGAAGCGTGAGTCGCGTTAAGAAATGAAAATCGTGGCATATCTAGGACTCCATCAACCACAGTAAAGTCGTTGATTTCTGGCACCACTTTGCAGACTTAGCTGAGTCATAACCTAGCCAAGACACAAGTTAAATACAAATAAGATTCAGACCTTTATCAAGTGATGTCTTCGGCGCATTCTCAAACTAAGATGGTATGACACAGTTGCAAATACAGACCAGTGGATAAGAACAGGACAGGAATCCATAATGACCCAGGTTAAGAGGAGAAAATAGAGATGGGTCGGGCATACTCTACGGAAGACACAGTCGAGTATCACTAGACAAGCACTTCAGTGTAACCCGAAATGAAAACGAAAAAGAGGACGCACTAAAGAGACCTGGAGACGAAGTTTTCTTGAGGAACGAAAGGTGCTCGACTATCTTGAGAGACCATAAAGAAAGCAGTAAGAGACCGAGAAAAGTGGCGAACAACTGTTGAAGCCCTATGCTCTACGAGGAGAGGAGAGAAATAAGTAAGTCAAGCATTAATTATGCCGAATCAGTGCGGCAGACCGTTTGATGCATTGAACAGCATCTTTCTCTCTCTCTCTCTCTCTCTCTCGCTCTATCACTCTCTCCCTCTCTCTCTCCCTATCTCTCTTTCTCTTGTGTCTTTGAAACCCCGGTTGGTTCATGACCATGAACTAACTCCTACCGAGTCTCAGTGACTGAATCTGAAAGAGATCAAGAAAGGGATACAAGAGATGAATGCCATAGACAGGACACATTCTCAACATGGAAACGAACATGTAATACAGTGGATATCACATGAATAGTATATCAGAATAGCAGAAGAAAGACTTACTAGCACATGGAGTAAATCTTTTGAAGCAGAGCTCAAAGAAATGCATAGGACTATGTTTGAGCATGGTCTCCTGTAACATAAGAACGACTAGCGCAGACGAATAAAACCAAATTCTTGCGTAATGGGGCTGGTTTTTATAAGTATTTGATAGAATACTGTAAAGTTTTCTGCAATTTTACAAAACATTTCAATGTCCATTGTAATTTATTGATGAAAAATGTTAATAATACTGATATTCCTGAGTAACTTAATCTGTTACATAACCTTGATATAGCCTTGATGTTGTGTTGTTTTTGAAATTAATTTGTCTATACCTTACAATACTGGAATACGGTTTAGGATAGAAAGCAAGGGGCACAAAATTAAATTGAGTTACACTATATTAACTCTGCCTTCTATGCCATTGGGCGTAACGAGGATTGATGAAACAGAATCATTGATACAAATTTGTATCAACCTTGACACTTCTAGTATTCACAAAGTTAAAGAATTGGCATACATTTCAAGAGAAAAGGTTTACAAACAGGAAAATTTGCAGAAATGGCAAAATCGTTTTTGTGACACCTTGTGTCAACGATAGTCAAGTATCATTTGAGCGACTTTACTTTGTCCCTAACAAAGAATTCGCGTTTACGAACATTTGTCCAACACTAGCATCATTCTGGGCAATTTTCTCACCTTCACATCCCGTCTTGAACAACCAACAAGATCTGTCTGTTGAATTATGTGTTTTACAAGGCAGTGTCTTGTTTCTGTGTCACTTGGCGCTAATAGAAACTGGCAGCGATCAAGGTTAGACTATTTTTATTTCTCTTCCTTCCATCTTAGACACACATTATCGTTTCTGAAGACAAGATATTGCACAACTTGTTTTATATCTCTTTTGTTTCCATTTGTCTTGTTCCCTATTTCTCTTTCCATCATTTCACTGTTTTGTCACAGAAGTATTGTTTTTTTCTTTGAGTGACCTATTGGAGGAAGCTATACATATTAATGTGAGCATCTGTAGCTCTAGCGGTAGTGAGCTCGATCACAAACCCAAGCGTACCTGGTTTAAACCCCACGGTGGGTAAGTTTGGAAGCAAATTCGTTTCCGTGGGATTTTTACAAAAGGTAAAATAGACCTCACCGTTCAGAAAACAATGGCAAACTACTGAACGTATAAGTGGTGCCTAGAAAATCAATGACTCGTTTACTGTGGCTGATGGCTACGTCTGTAAAGGATATGCCACAATTTTCATTTTTCATACATATTATAATGCAAATTAATGCAAATTAATGCAAATTAATGCAAGTGAATGCAAATGCAACAGAAGAGTACTTATAATAATATGGACAGAGAAAAGAACAAATGCTTCTGTCCTGTAACAGCTTGATATTAATGAGAGTTGGCTATTAAAGTTATCAAGGAAAATTCAATATTTCAGACACATCAAACGACATGATTGCCTAGAGAAAATCATTTTGGAGGGAATGATACATGGAAGAAGAATGAGAGGAAGACCTAGAAGACGATGGATGCAAGATCTCATTGAGGATCTGAGAATTACTGCTGCTGACGCCAGTCAACTTGCACAGAACAGAGAGTTTTTCAGGACTGCTGCCATTGGAACTAAGTTCCGAAAGGGACAAGCTACTTGATGATGACAGGTTTACCAAGTTTCTATGGCCATTTTTGTTCAATGTTAGATGAACGATAAAATGGGAAACTAGACAATGATCTCCATTTTGAGCAGCCATTTTGACCTTGTCCATAAAACTCATCATCATCATTATCATCAAATAGCTTGTTCTAGTAGAATGTTGCCACCCTAACAGTCCTTCGGAATTCTCTCTCTCTCTCTCTCTCATATGCAAGATGTCCCGCCTCTTCATGCTTTCATGCTCAAACTATCAGTTATATCCTGAATCCATCTTCTCCGTGGTCTTCCTCGTCTCGTGTTTGCCGTGATGTCTCCTTCCATGATGGTGTTCTATAACCTTTTGTTCTCATTCTTCTTAATCTCATTCTTATTTGTAGCATCAGCCAGTTTTCCCTGAATATCGTTTCTTTCTAGTAGATCTATTTCTTCTCTTCTCTATTCATGATATATGGAGGACACTTTTGTAACACTTATATTCAAAAGCAAACTTATGTTTGTTCACTCGATGAAACTATTGATGTCAAATGTATGAAATGTATACACAATATAAGTAAATATCTTCTGTATACATAATGTGCTTTTGCATATAACCTCATATCGCCAGCGCAAAACAATGACATATACATAATGACATTTTTCTGTCGTGTACCAGTACGTGGTATGTGTACGTAACCATGTCCACACTACATGAAGCGCCTCTGGACATCACATTTACAAGAGTCGCTCTATCAGTGTCCAAAATGACGGCGATTTTAACCTTTCAGCTGAAGTAGCTATCTTGAAATGTCTTTGTTTGGGTGAGGACAGCGTGTGAGACCTCGCCGCTGAATGTCTTTTCCTGAAGCCGTAACTATCTGATCCCATCTTCCAAATGTGCTCCTGTCGACCGCACAACTTTCATACATAGAAAATAAACTTTGGAGAATGTTGTCCACACATTTTTCCTCCACCATCAAGAATGAAATTACAGCTCGTTGTTTCTATCGGATGTCATACACATATGCCATTTTGACGGATTACTACATTGGCGTTATATGTCAGACTGTTGTGCTATTACCACAGCGTAGTGGATATATGCGATCCAGTCATGAACAGCAGTGCCGAGGACAACTTGCCTATCTTGGCAGCCTCCTATCCAGATCGGCAAATATAAACTCTGCGGTCAACAATAGGATATCCAAAGCCAGTTCTGCGTTCGGAAGGTTATGTGTCACTGAGTGGGAGAGGAAGGGATAAGCGTAGCCACAAAGCTGAAAGTTTACCAGGCCATAGTGCTAACCACGATGATGTACGCAAGCGAGACACGGACAGTGTATAGCAGACACGCAAGAAAACTAAACCACTTCCACATAGGCTGTCTACGCAGAATACTAAATATAAACTGGCAGGACAAGATTCCAGATAGCGAAGTCCTCACAAGAGCAAAGATCCCAAGCGTCAACACCCTGTTGCAGAAGGCCCAAGTGAGATGGGTCGGTCACGTTGCTCGGATGCCTGATAAACGCATTCCACAATAGTTGATTTATGGCGAGCTTGAAGGGAACACAGACGTTCAGCTAGTGGACAGAAAAAAACGCTTTAAAGACACTCCTAAAGTGTCCCTGAAATTCTTTGATATAGACACCACGTGCTGGGAATCCCTTGCGCAAGATGGGCAAATGTGGCGCTGTAACAACACAAGAGGAACCCGCATAGCTGAGAATCATCGTATTGTTGAGTCACAGAGAAAACGTGATACGTGAAAAGACAGAACACACAACACGCACATGCCTAACCTTGATCATGTATGCTCCACCTGTGGTAGGGGAATCTGTTCTAGGATTGGACTCTACAGTCATCTCCGCACACACCAGAGAGGTGCAGCCGCACACAGAGAGGTGCAGCCCGCACACACCAGAGGTGCATCTCCGCACACACCGAGAGGTGCAGCCGCACACACCAGAGAGGTGCAGCCCGCACACACCAGAGAGGTGCATCTCCGCACACACCAGAGAGGTGCAGCCCGCACACACCAGAGAGGTGTAGCCGACAAACCAGAGAGGTGCAGCCCGCACACACCAGAGAGGTGCAGCCCGCACACACCAGAGAGGTGCAGCCCGCACACACCAGAGAGGTGCAGCCCGCACATACCAGAGAGGTGCAGCCCGCACACGCCAGAGAGGTGCAGCCCGCACACACCAGAGAGGTGCAGCAGAATACGTCTGAAACTGTTGTCATCATCGTTTGCGATGGACGGCTATTTTAAAATGTGGATATAAATAGGATGGATGACTAAAGATGGAAAGCCCACATGTTGCCATGGAAACTGGTAGGTATGAAAACTTACTCATCTTTATAGCCATCCATCCTATTTAGATCCATAACTTAGTTTGTTTAGTATTCATTGTGTATGTATGTAGGTTTCCTTGACAAAGAATTATAGTCGAAACGTAGGATTTTGTTTAGTTTTAAGATGGTATAGAGGAAGACCTAGAAGATGATGAGATTATTCATTTTGCTTGCTTATGTGATACCATACATACCTTTCTTTGTTCTAAAACACCAATTTATTAAGTATCACTGTAGCAACCCCTTGGTTTTCTCTAGATCTGATCTCATCCGGTCTGACCACTTCAGATTTGTAGGTTTCCGTACATTGCCTAAAACGCAGTGGTTAGAGCACGTGCTTCGTAGACGTGTGGTCCAGGTTCAATTCCACTTTAAAAATGAAAGTAATTTTTTCCCTACAGTAACGGCTATTAGTTTGACACAGAGGAACACTGGGAAGTAAATGTGAGAGACGTGATGTTGACCACTTCATCCATCTACTGGGAAGTAAATGTGAGAGATGTGATGTTGTCCATATCATCTGCTGGGAAGTACATGTGAGAGACGTGATGTTGTCCATATCATTCATCTACTGGAAAGTACATGTGAGAGGCGTGATGTTGACCCCATCATTCATCTACTGGGAAGTAAATGTGAGAGATGTGATGTTGACCACTTCATTCATCTACTGGGAAGTAAATGTGAGAGACGTGATGTTGACCACTTCATTCATCTACTTGGAAGTAAATGTGAGAGACGTGATGTTGACCACTTCATCTGCTGGGAAGTAAATGTGAGAGGCGTGATGTTGACCATGTCATTTTTCTACTGGGAAGTAAATGTGAGAGACGTGATGTTGACCACATCATTCATCTACTTGGAAGTAAATGTGAGAGACGTGATGTTGACCACATCACCCATCTACTGGGAAGTAAATGTGAGAGGCGTGATGTTGACCACATCACCCATCTACTGGGAAGTAAATGTGAGAGGCGTGATGTTGACCACATCACCCATCTACTGGGAAGTAAATGTGAGAGGCGTGATGTTGACCACATCACCCATCTACTGGGAAGTAAATGTGAGAGGCGTGATGTTGACCACTTCATCTGCTGGGAAGTAAATGTGAGAGACGTGATGTTGACCATGTCATTTTTCTACTGGGAAGTAAATGTGAGAGACGTGATGTTGACCACATCATTCATCTACTGGGAAGTAAATGTGAGAGATGTGATGTTGATCACTTCATCTACTGGGAAGTAAATGTGAGAGACGTGATGTTAACCACATCATTCATCTACTTGGCAGTAAATGTGAGAGACGTGATGTTGACCATATCATCTGCTGCGAAGTAAATGTGAGAGGCGTGATGTTGACCACTTCATCTGCTGGGAAGTAAATGTGAGAGGCGTGATGTTGACCATATCATCCTTCTACTGGAAAGTAAATGTGAGAGACGTGATGTTGACCACATCATTCATCTACTGCGAAGTAAATGTGAGAGACGTGATGTTGACCACTTCATCTGCTGGGAAGTAAATGTGAGAGGCGTGATGTTGACCACATCATTCATCCACTGGGAAGTAAATGTGAGAGATGTGATGTTGACCATATCATTCATCTACTGGGAAGTAAATGTGAGAGACGTGATGTTGACCATATCATTCATCTACTGGGAAGTAAATGTGAGAGGCGTGATGTTGACCACTTCATCTGCTGGGAAGTAAATGTGAGAGGCGTGATGTTGACCACATCATTCATCTACTGGGAAGTAAATGTGAGAGATGTGATGTTGACCACATCATCCATATACTGGGAAGTAAATGTGAGAGACGTGATGTTGACCATATCATCCTTCTACTGGGAAGTAAATGTGAGAGACGTGATGTTGACCACATCATCCATCTACTGGGAAGTAAATGTGAGAGACGTGATGTTGACCATATCATCCTTCTACTGGGAAGTAAATGTGAGAGACGTGATGTTGACAACATTATTCATCTACTGGGAAGTAAATGTGAGAGACGTGATGTTGACCATATCATCCTTCTACTGGGAAGTAAATGTGAGAGACGTGATGTTGACAACATCATTCATCTACTGGGAAGTAAATGTGAGAGACGTGATGTTGATCATATTATCTGCTGGGATGTACATGTGAGAGACGTGATGTTGACCACTTCATCTCAATCAATCAAATGCCATGCCTGCCGGCGTAGGCGATCATGTCTCTCCACAACTCTCTTTGCTTGGTGCATGTAATCAGTTCTGACGTCGATATTTTGTCGAACCATGATGTCAGGCCATCCAACATCTTCTCCTCTGTCTTCCACGATCTCTCCTTCCCTGAATTTTACCTGTAGTCACCAAATGTTCTAAACCTTCTCTTCGCATTATATGCCCGAAGAACCTTGATTGTCGGATTCTTATTCTTTTGATAAGGTTTCTTTGTGTGCAGGCCTGATTTAAAACCTCCACGTTTGTTTTCTTTGCTGTCCATGGAATTCTCAACATTCTTCTGTAAAACCACATCTCTGTGGCTTCCAATGATCGTATTGATTGTTTGTTCAGTGTCCATGATTCGCTGCCATACATAAGAATTGGTTCAATATAGCATTGGAGTACTCGTTTTCGCAGTGTCATTGGTAGTGAGTTCACGCATAGTGTGTTCTTCATTTTCATAAAAGCTGCTTTCGTTTGAGCTATTCTACTCCTAATCTCTGTTGTACATCTTCCATCTGGTGTTAAGAATGTTCCTAGATACTTGAATCGATGGACTTGTTTCAGTGTTGTGTTATTTATTTTGATATTGCATGTTGGTGTTTCTTGTTTCTTGGAGACAACCATAACCTCTGTTTTCTTTATATTCATGCTTAATCCTTTCTTTTCACTTTCTCTCACTAGTATGTCTATCAAGTCTTGCAGATCGTGTTCATTTGTAGCCATGAGAATTGTGTCATCAGCGTACCTTAGGTTGTTTATATTTTGTCCACCGACTGCTATTCCTGTCTTTTCTTCTATAGATCTCATGATGTTTTCACTATATAAGTTGAATAGGTCTGGTGAGAGTACGCACCCTTGTCGTACTCCTAACTGTATCGCCTGATAGATTCCAATCTTACTCTCTAGTCTAATGGCTGCGGTTTGTTGCCAGTACAAATTCTTGATCAGTCTAAGATCTTTACCATCAATATTTATATTTTCTAACATGCTGATTATTTCTCCATGTTTTACTTTATCGAAAGCTTTCGCGTAGTCTATGAAACATAGGTATAAGTCCAACTTCATTTCTATTGATCTTTCCATTATTGTTCTTATTGTATATATTGCGTTGTTTGTTCCTCTGCGTTCAACAAAGCCACATTGTTCTTCCTTAACTTCTGGTCTTATTTTGTTTCGTACCCTTCTCATAATAATGCTGAAAAGTAGTTTTGTTACGTGACTCATGAGGCTGATTGTGCGGTGTTCTTCGCATTCTATCGTTCCTGCTTTCTTTGGTAGTGCTATAAAAATGGATTGTCGTAAATCTTTGGGTACATATCCAGTGTTGTTGATGTCATTGAATAATTTTGTTAAAACGCCTATGCCCAATTCGCCTGTTGCTTCTATTTCTTCTGTTGTTATGTTGTCTGGTCCTGGGGTTTTTCCTTTTTCGTGTGTCTTATGGCATTGATAACTTCTGATGGAAGTATTTGTGGTCCTTCATGGTTGTAATTAATGTGTATTTCTTGTCTGTTATCACTGTATAAGTCCTTAATGTACTCTGTCCATCTTTCTATTTTCTTGTCTGTTTCCATCAGGATATCTCCCTGCTTTGATTTTAAACATCCAGTAGTTGTACGTTTACGTCTGCCAAGTAAGTTGTCTACGTTTTCGTATATTGATTTGGGGTTTTCTTTGTGTTCTGTTTCGATCTGTTTGCATTTTGCATTTAGCCACTCTTCTTTTGCTGTTTTACATTTTTGTCTTATCTCTTTATTGATTCGATCGTATTCTGCTTTATTATGTTTGTTTTTCCTTCTATTTTCCATTAATTCCAAAATGTCTTCCGTCATCCATTTCTTCTTGATCCGTTGACATGTTGTGTGGGTTAGTTCCTTTGACGTTTGTTGGATTGATTCTTTAAGCATCTGCCATTGTGCTTCTATTGTTTCTATTTTTTCCAGAGCGTTATATCTGTTTTGTATAATGCGTTTAAATGAGTCTTTCACTTTTTGTGTCAGTCTTGAGTGTTGAGGAGTTCGATATGATGTTTCTTGCGCCCTCTTTATCTTCTTCAGTTTTATTCTTACTTTTCCTATCAGTAGTGTATGGTCACTGTCGCAATCTGCACCTGGTCTTGTTTTTATATTTAGTAGTCCATTTCGAAATCGTTTATTTATCATAATATAGTCAATTTGATTGTGTGTGTTGTTAACTGGACTTCATCTACTGGGAAGTAAATGTGAGAGACGTGATGTTGACCACTCCATCTACTGGGAAGTAAATGTGAGAGACGTGATGTTGACCATATCATCCTTCTACTGGGAAGTAAATGTGAGAGACGTGATGTTGACAACATCATTCATCTACTGGGAAGTAAATGTGAGAGACGTGATGTTGATCATATTATCTGCTGGGATGTACATGTGAGAGACGTGATGTTGACCACTTCATCTACTGGGAAGTAAATGTGAGAGACGTGATGTTGACCACTTCATCTGCTGGGAAGTAAATGTGAGAGACGTGATGTTGACTACATCATCCATCTACTGGGAAGTAAATGTGAGAGACGTGATGTTGACCATATCATCCATCTACTGGGAAGTACATGTGAGAGGCGTGATGTTGACCACTTCATCCATCTACTGGGAAGTAAATGTGAGAGATGTGATGTTGACCACATCATTCATCTACTGGGAAGTAAATGTGAGAGATGTGATGTTGATCACTTCATCTGCTGGGAAGTAAATGTGAGAGACGTGATGTTGACCACTTCATCTGCTGGGAAGTAAATGTGAGAGACGTGATGTTGACCACTTCATCTGCTGGGAAGTAAATGTGAGAGGCGTGATGTTGATCACTTCATCTACTGGGAAGTAAATGTGAGAGGCGTGATGTTGATCACTTCATCTATTGGAAAGTAAATGTGAGAGGCGTGATGTTGACCACATCATTCATCTACTGGGAAGTAAATGTGAGAGATGTGATGTTGATCACTTCATCTACTGGGAAGTAAATGTGAGAGGCGTGATGTTGATCACTTCATCTACTGGGAAGTAAATCTGAGAGGCGTGATGTTGACCATATTATCCTTCTACTGGGAAGTAAATGTGAGAGATGTGATGTTGACCATATTATCCTTCTACTGGGAAGTAAATGTGAGAGATGTGATGTTGACTATATTATCCTTCTACTGGGAAGTAAATGTGAGAGACGTGTTGTTGACCACATCATCCATCTGGTACAGATGGTCAAAGTAAAATCCGGGTAAAACAACTTTGTCCACAATAGTGTTAAAATAGTTTTCCTATTTATTTAGTTAACACGGCAAACATCACTATTTCCTACACACTACGTCGATATCTTCTATTTCTTCGTAAAATAACACATTAATGGGGAATTACTTTCTGAGTAACATTCAGCTACAAGAAAGACAGTTATGCCATTGTTTGTCTATGATGTTCGGCCGTAGAAGTAAACAGCGATAACAGGAACAAACAGATGTGTAAATCACATATCCACTTAAATTGTATGTGAATTGTATCCAGCTGAAGACGTATCCAGCTACGTGAAATAAGAGATTTGTCCTTATTCAGAAAAATTTGATTATTTAAATTTACTTTTTAAAATCCATTTCTGTTTATGACAAATATTGATTAATATTATTTTGTTTAAGTAAATAATTATATATAAAGCAAGTTTTGATTAATTATGTATTCCTTATTTATAGATCTCTTTCTATTGTTAATTTTGATTTACAAGATATACTTTTCGACATATTTTCTGTTGATAACGAGTTGCGATTAAGTTATATATTACTTATTTACATGTCTGCGGTTGATAACGAGTTGCGATTAAGTTATATATTACTTATTTACATGTCTGTGTTGGTAACATTTATTTTGCTGATATATATTTTTTTTTCTTAAACAAGTTTTCATTATTATTATTTTATTTATCTGATTATTCCGTTTTGTAGTAATTTGTTATGAGAGGAAGACGATGGGTGCATTATGTCATTGACGATATGAGAATGACTGCTGCTGACACCGGTCAACTTACACAGAACAGAACCAAGATCCGGAAGGGACAAGCTACTTGATGATGATGAGTAATTTATTATTAATTTTTAATTTGTTATCCGCATATTTCTTTTTGAAAAGCAAAATAAAGTGACTCGATTACTGTGGTTGATAAGTCATGTAAAGGATATGCTACGATTTTCATTTCATATAGATTAATATATGGAATACCAGTGCCAAACTTGGTCTCTTACAGCAACACATCACAGTAAGCGCACCATGTGTGAAATGAAATGCTTGAGGAAGGCAGTGAAAGATAGGTTACGAGATGTGGACATCAGAAGCAGAGTGGGAATAACTTCATACACTGAATACATCGAAAGAAAGCAATTGCAGTGGTTTGAACATTTAATGAGATAGAATAATACAAAAAACCACCAATAACTGTAAACAATAAAAAGAGATCGGGTACTAGACCTAAGGAAAGACCAAGAAAAAGATGGATAGACAATATCAAGACCACACTACATAAACACGGATATAACACAACAAGGGCGACTCATCTAGCCCTAGAACGCAAATTAAAGCTCCCATCTCTACGCTTAACGGCAAGAGTGGACAGCCAACTACATCTTCCACCTGGGAATAGACAATAGACAATAGAGTTATACGGTGTTAGATCCGTGTTTTTCATTGATCGTCAGTACGATTTTACTTCTTAGTGCTATTCCTGCTATCTACTTGAGGCTGACTCGACCTGAGAGCCGTTACGGTCTCAAAAATGCTACTCCCACTGTGAAATTAAATCCACTAGTCTAAGAAGCCAGTTCCCTAATAACTACGCTATTACTGCACTCATTTTTTTTTTAATAGTAAGTTTTTATTAATTTTTAATTCTTCTTCTTCATCTTTCAACTCCCAATGGAACACAGGTCTTCAACAAACTTCTTCTAGCTCTTCCTCTCTCTTACCATCCCTTCCAATTCTTTCAAATCCCAACGGAGCACAGGACTTCAACAAACTTCTTCTAGCTCTTCCTCTCTCTTACCATCCCTTCCAATTATTTCCATGTTTTACTTATCCTTTTAATATCAGCCTCCAGCTCTTTTCTCCAGATCTGTCTAGGCCTTCCCATACTCCTCTTTCCTTGCAGGTTTCAAAGCAGTGTCTAGCTTACCTAATTACTTACATACATATTTCTTTTTGTAGCAAGTTTTGGTTTATTTTTAATTAATTATGCACAACATTTTATCATTGAACTATTAAACAAGGACATACGTTTGTGGAAATACATGATCGCCTACACTAGCTTGACATGTCACATAATGACGTTAATGATACGCCAAAGTTAAGTGAGATCCCACCAATTCTGTAAAATAATGTTTTGTAGTTCATTTTTTTTAATATGTTTTTCCTATTTGAATTCTTATACAAATATATAATATAATATAACAAACATAATATAATATAATATAATATAATATAATATAATATAATATAATATAATATAATATAATATAATATAATATAATATAATATAATATAATATAATATAATATAATATAATATAATATAATATAATATAATATAATATAATATAATATAATATAATATAATTAATATAATATAATACATGGTGTTCAACTTAAAAGCAGTGATAAATAGAAATTGCCAGGTACGCATTGCATCTCCGTCTATTTACTATTTAAACTGGTTCTGACTAGCTTGTCCTATGTCACATTTGTTCATCGCCCTTTCCCGCACTACAATTGCACACCATCACACAACCTTGACCTATACTACGTCATAACTGAACCTTCTCATTTCCATACATATAGCCAGATTAGCTCCATTCATGGGCTGATTTTAAGTTGAACACCCTGTATAATATAATAAACATAACATAACATAATATAACATAATATAATATAATAAAATAAAATATAATATAACAAATATAATATAATATAATATAACATAATATAACATAATATAATATAATATAACAAACGTAACATAATATAATATAACATAACATAATATAATATAACATAATATAATATAATATAATATAATATAACAAACGTAACATAATATAATATAACATAACAAACATAATATAACATAATATAATATAATATAACATAACATAATATAATATAATATAACATAATATAACATAACAAGCGTAATATAACATAATATAGCATAATATAATATAATATAATATAATATAATATAACATAACATAACATAACATAACATAACATAACATAACATAACATAACATAACATAATATAATACTATATATTTAATACATATAATCATGCAATTTATAAATGTAACAAACTCAATGTAAATGTATTCGTCCGGTAACGATATTAATTATCTGATATGCATATGTCTATATAATATTAATTATCTGATATGCATATGTCTATATAATATTAATTATCTGATATGCATATGTCTATATAATATTAATTATCTGATATGCATATGTCTATATAATATTAATTATCTGATATGCATATGTCTATATAATATTAATTATCTGATATGCATATGTCTATATAATATTAATTATCTGATATGCATATGTCTATATAATATTAATTATCTGATATGCATATGTCTATATAATATTAATTATCTGATATGCATATGTCTATATAATATTAATCTTAAACAAATTAGTGTTATCATTTCTCTTACATGTAGATGTTTCCATCAACATCCAATAGCTTGTCTTGAGCAGAACTTTACCACCCCAACAGTCCAACTGAATTTCTCTCTCATAGACCAGTTGTCCCGCCTCTGCAGCCGTCATGTTCAAACGATCAGTCACGTCCTGAACCCATCTTCTCCGTGGTCTTCCTCTTCTTCTCTTTGCTGGTATGCCTCCTTCCATGATGATCTTCTCCAGCACTTCTTTTCTTTTTGTATGTTTGCTTACATAATATCAATCTTGAACACATTAGTGATATCAACTATAGTACATGTTTGCTTACACTCCATCAATCTCGATCAAATATGTAATCATTTGATATATTTTGAATAATAAATAAGAGCTTTACTCATTACAAATCAATCTATCTCTGACGACGGAGACAACACGACTGAATAGCGAAGGACACTGATGATAAGGAAACAAGACTTCACGCCAAAATCAGTCAGTAGCGCCATTATAGCCGCTCTGTCTACGCCTGAATTCATAACAGATGAGCAGAAAAAAACAGAGGACAACTCAGTAGCCAGTCTTCATTGCTTGTTAAGCAAATGTGTTCGTAAATTATTAAATATTGTTCCGTTAAATTAGAGTTTACTAAATATTGTTTCGCTAAATAGTGTTTCGCTAATTTAGAGTTTATTTAATAATGTTTTGCTAAATTAATATTTTTTTTTAAAATTGTTTTGCTAAATTAGTGGGTTTACTAAATATTGTTTCGCTAAATTAGTGTTTACTAAATATTGTTTCGCTAACTTGGCGTTTATTAAATATTGTTCCGTTAAATTAGCGTTTGTTATTTATTTTTTCGCTGAATTAGCGTTTATCAATTATTTTTTTTTTGGCTAAATTAGTGTTTATTAAATATTGTTCAGCTAAATCTTCACTACAAAATGTAACAGATATCACTCCGTATGCATTAATTCATGATATTATCTTTTTTAAACTAGTTTGATGTAGCAATTACTACTTCTGACAACACTTGTTTAAATACTCACGCCCCTGAGAGACACACAGCATACGTCATATGTCGGAGTATCGTAATGAGCCGAGCCAGATGTCCAAGAAATATTCACAGGTTTTGAAAGATAACGCGGAAGTACACCACCCATGTGATTACACAAATATTACAGAAGACAAAGTCTGAAAATTTTTTTCTGTCGATTTTGCTAAAATTTAATTTTTACTGATTCAACATTTTCATGGTTTGACAAATATTAATTAAAATTAGAAATCATGGAAAATTGTCAGAAATTGTGTTCGTAAGACGTAGCCGGAAATATTCCCTTCTTTTAGCTCTCTTTCACTTCCCTACCATCCCCTGGGAACATCACCCGCATATGAAAACACGACCGAAATAAGGGTGTTTTATTGAGTTTTGTTGCCCGTCTGCTCAGCGTGTTCGTAGCGCGTTGGACTACGGGTGACTATCCCTCGTGTGTGCGGGTTCAATTCCGCGGGATGGCAGAAAAAGCCACAGATTCCCCAGATTTACTGTGTTCGTGGCACCGAACCGAAGGGTTACGATGTCCATGGCACCGAGCCGAAGAGCTGAAAAGCTCAAGTGCTTCTGGATCGGAAAAAAAATATAAAAAAATTGAGTGTTGTCAAGCTGCGCAAATATGACTAGAAGTTGGTTAGTATTTCACCCAACTTATATAACATTGGTCTCTATTTCTGACCTGCCTTTCACCTGGAGGTCTTTTATTATATACACACACACATATATATATATATATATATATATACCCACGCACATATAAATACATACATGCACACATACATACACGCACACATATATACATACATTCACTCATACATATATACAGACACACAATTCGTCCCATCTCGAAGAGTGCCAATCTACAGCTGAAATCAAGCTACAGTAAAATTTGAGCCAATTGATACCAGCCACATAAACACATATACACACACATTAACAAATTTATGAACATATATGCGTGTGTGTTAATGTGTGTTTTAGTGTGTGTGGTTGAGAAACGAAAATTGCAATGTCATTTGTGTACATAATATTTGCATTAAAAAATTGCTAACTTTTTAATTTACTGAATGATTGATTGGTTGATTGATTGATTGATTGATATGACCATCGTCATTGCACTTCGGTTAATAACAATGTGTATTCTGATCTCTTTCTTTCACATAAAGATCTCATCGGCAGTGCACAAGTTCGGTTGCACTGGTGAGATTCTAACGTAATCTTAAGAATTGTGAAAAAAATGCTTTGCATTTTATTTTAAACTTTTAATTAATTTTGCCCTGTCAGTGTTTTTGCGTCATATTCTTATCGATTTTGAAATATGAAGGTTTCTTTCACGTTCTCATCTTGAACACCGGGTCTACCTTTTATCGTCCGTCTCTGATAGGACTAGGAACTGAATCTCACCTGCAATGACATCAGGGATATCTAGAAAAATATTCCAATCACGACACGCGGAACGACTGATAACTTTTGGAGCAAGAGACGAGCGACTTAACATTTTGTTGTGTAGAAGAGATTTCAATTTGTAGTAATTGTTTCATTTTATTGAATTGTGTTTTTGTACTCAATTATTTCAGTTATTAAGTTAGCTTTTGCTATGTCGCACGCTTTAATAACGTCCTCTTTGACATATTCCCTTACTACATTTGACTTGTTTTATGTCAGCAACCGACACCAAGCTCGCTTGTGTGGCGCCCTAGCCTGCAAGGAAGCAAAGAATCGTAACATTGCAACCTACAAGGTATGTCGTATTAGGCGAGACCTACAGGGTATGTTGTATTAGGCGAGACCTACAGGGTATGTCGTATTAGGTGAGGGCCTACAGGGTATGTCGTATTAGGCGAGACCTACAAGGTATGTCGTATTAGGTGAGACTTACAGGGTATGTAATTGGGCAGAGACCCAGGCTTCATTTGTTTGTAAAAAGTTTCAAAGTAAATTTTTGTTTTTAATTTTGTACCAATTATTTCATGATTAAGTTAAGCAGCGTTTCACCAAAAAAGGCCTTTATCATACCAAACGAACAAACTGGTTTATGTCACAAATTAAAGCACTGTGGACGCCAATACAAAGCAGTAATCGTAACATTGAACCTACAAGGTTTGTGTCGTATTAGATACGAGACCTACAGGGTATGTCGTATTAGGCGAGGACCTACAGGTATGTCGTATTAGGACCAAGAAGGACCTACAAGGTATGTCGTATTAGGCGAGACCTACAAGGTATGTCGTATTAGGCGAGACCTACAGGGTATGTCTATTAGGCGAGACCTACAGGGTATGTCGTATTAGGCGATGATGATTCGTATTGACGAGACCTAAGGTATGTCGTATTGGCGACTGATGTAGGCATAGGATGCTACCTGTAGATATAAGGTGTCGCAGAAATCGGAAATGTTTGCCTACTTGTGGACGCATAACTGGCATAATGTACAATTGCTCTTAGCTAGATCACATACAAATTACAAAGAGTGGTTTAACAAGTGGTCGTTATCCTAAAGAATGCAAACGAGAGTTGACAACAACTAAAGTTATAAAAAGTTGAATATATTTTTTAAAATAAATCCTTCCAGAAATAATGGCAATAAAATGATTTGAATTCATGTGTGGTAATGAAATTAGAAACATGGTTTTATAATATAATAATAATTCCTCTCGTACCGTTATACGTTACATACGGCCTGCAAGTAATTTCTCCATACCGCTCTATCCTGGACAACTCGCTCAATCTCCTCCATGGAACTGAGACCGATATTTCCTGCCTCTCTAAGCAAAGTCCGTTTCAGGAACTCCTTAGGTCGTCCTCTCTTTCTTGAACCCTTTGCATCTCACTTCAATGCCTGCTTTGATATTCGCTGATCATTTCTCCTCAAGGTGTGTCCAACATATCTCCATCTTCTTCCTCTTCCCTCTTACAACAGTAGTCAGTAGTGGTTGACAAGACATTTCTCTGATTTCATCACTTCTTCTGAATTCGTTCCATTTTATATGAATTATTTTTCGCAGACATCTATTTTCAAATGCATTAAAATTACGTTTATATCTTTAGTCATTTTAAAACTTTTGGGATGGGGAGAGGAAATACTTTAGAAAGTCGTCAATATTGCCTATATAAAAATGTAAAAATCAATGATCTCTGTCAAGTAGATGATTTTATGTCGGTCGGTAAAGATGTTCACTAATGTTTGAAACGAACTATAGTAATAACTGTTTTAATGAAAAGAAGATAGAGATATGTTGGGAATATTCTTAGAAGAAATCATCAAAGAGTCACGAAGCAGGTCTTGAAGTGGGAGGTAAATAGACCAAGAAAGAAAGGATACCCTAGTGAAACCCTGAATCTAACTATAGTTCATAGTTCATATGTACAGTTCCAACTTCGCTGCAGGGTCACCCCAAAATGCTCCGTTCCTGTGCCAACGAAAATCACACAAAATGATAACAACTATCTCCTGTGTCGTGAACTAATTCCAGAATGAAACAGCCTACAAAAAGCAACCAGCACCGCATAAATGCATATGGCCGTTGCTAAAGTGACGACACAAAACTGTTCATCACTTGAATTGCAATTCATGTCAAAGGGAATATCAATCACGACAAAATCCAACTTTCTGCACAGCAAAACACGGCATACGGCAGATTGAGTCGATTCGTCATAACCGCTGTCCCCCATTTTCTCAATACCCACAATCACAACAAACGCACAGTTGACACAGTAAAAAGCATTCCATGTAACATTCATAGCTCACAGCATTGCTCAAGCACTAACTCAGTAGCTCGGCAAACGAAACCGGAAAATACCCGACCAAACATGGTGGAAATGCGCTAGCAAAATCGTGTCCAGAATAAAACAGTTTTGATTCTGAAGGGCCCCTCCCGCATTCCACAATTGCTGGCCAGATTTTTTATATCTATTTCTAGAATCTAACTATAGTGAAATAGGCGAGAAATATCAAACTCTATCTCATAAAAATGATTTGAACGAGTTCTCCAGTATTAAGCAGTATGAAGACATTACTTACATGTCCTATTTAACGTATACGAGAGGTATACTTACTTACTTATTCCTCTGCGTTCCTTGTGGAGCATAGGGCCTCAACATTTGTTGCCACTCTTCTCGGTCTCTGGCTGTTCTCTGTATGGTTTCACACGACAGTTCAGCACTCTTCAGTTCCTCAAGAAGACTTCGTCTCCGGGTCTGTTTATGGCGTCCTCTTTTTCGTTTTCCTTGCGGGTTCCATTCAACTGATTGTCTAGTGGCACTCGACTGTGTCTTCCATAGGATATGCCTGACTCATCGCCATTTTCTCCTCTTGACCTGGATCACCATGGGTTTCTGTCCAGTTCTTATCCACAGGTCTGTGTTTGTAACTTTATCATACCATCTCAGTCTGAGAATCCGCCCAAGACATCTATGACAAAGGTCTGAACCTTATTTGTATTTAACTTGGTGACTCTCCACGTTTCTGAGTCACATAGCAACAAAGAGATTTCACATTTGAGCTGAATATCTTGAGCTTTGTTTTCGTGGAGATGGCAGTGGACTTCCACACTGTGTGTAGGTTAGCAAAGGCTTGTCGGGCTTTCCTAATCCTGTCATTAATGTCCTCATCTGTACTTCCTGATTTGCTGATCTTGCTTCCAAGGTAGACAAATTCACCAACATCTTCTATACCCCTTCCGTCTATCAATATTGGGTCGTGCTATATGTTTTTGCTTCTCAAAATTGTTGTCATCTCTTGACTGATTTTAAGATCGATCCGTTGTGCCATTTCCGTCAGAACATTCGCCTTTTCATGCATGTCTCGTAGCCTGTGGGAGAGCAAGACAAGATCATCCGCAAAGTCCAGGTCTTCTAATTTTAACATAAGTGTCCACTGAATCCCTTTTCCGGACCTGACATATGCTGTGCGTGTAACCAAATCAAGTAGCACCAGGAAGAGGGGGGCAGCAGGCAACCTTGTCTCACGCCAGTAATGACCTGGAACTCTTCTGACGGTCTTCCATCGTGGATAACCTGACAGGCATATCCCTCATCCAGGTGCCGGATGATGTCAGCAACGAGATGTATACAATACAAAATAATCAGAGAAAATAATGTAATCCAATACATTAATCTGCAAGGAGGCTTCTGTGGCGTAGAAGTTACCTGCTCATCTCTCGTGCCAAAGGTACTCGATTCGCTTCTTCGTGGAGCCATCTGGATATTTTTCAAGAGATCCCTGATGTCAGTGTAGGTGAGATTGAGCTCCTAGTCCTATCAGAGACTGACGATAAAACGTAGTTCCCGTGTTATATTTGAGCAAGTCAAAGAACCCTCGGCAGTTCAAAATCGAGAAGAACAGGCTGGAAAGCCTATGTCCGGGCAAAAATTATTGGAAAGATTAAAAATAAAATACCTATAAAATATCTTCACTATCTTCAAAAATTACATTGGGGATACTCGCCGGTGCTCAGGAGTTCGTGAACTGCAGTTGAGATCTTCCTGTGTAAGAAAGAGATCAGAACACACATGGTTACTCATCCATGTGCAATAATAATTGTCCTATCAATCAATCAATCAATGTGTGCATCTTCTTCTTCTTCTTTCTTCTTGTGTCGTCACACGGCTACCAGGTTGTTACCCAGTGTCATGGTTTTCGGTTTTTGTCTTGCGCTGTTCTGGTGGATTGTGTGATTGTTATTTTTGCTCTTTGACAGGATTCTGCTATGCCATCTAACCATCTTTTCGTGGTCTTCCTCTCGCCTTCTTTTCTAATGTTCTGTTGTAGAAGACTCTATATACTGTGGAGTATGGATGCATTCTTATTAAGTGGCCAAAACCACTTCATTCTTTGTTTCTCTCATAGTGTGCATCAAAGATATGAAATTGCAATGTAACGCTATATAGAATATATAGTAATGTAGGATTATAATATTAGCTTCTTTTAAACCAGTAAATTTGCATCGCTGGTGGGCTGTCGTTTGCAAACACATAGAGTAACTCGTTGAACAAGAAATAGCGGGAAGCTTATTCTCTCTGACACTAACCGAAGATTGAATCAAATTGTAGCGCATATTGTATCCAAGGAGAAAAAGGCAAGTTTTTTCAATGGATCGAGACGAGCATCGAATGAATAAGACATTGAATAGAAGTACGGGCATGAAGAATCATTGGGTCGTGGCAGATTAGGGTGTTGTTAAAACCACGAAAAAACTAGACAAGAAAAGGACTCCTGCAGACGCGCCAATTCTATCGCTGTTATGACGGGGATATAGACTAGTGATTTTGAAGAAACATGTTTATAATAGTGGAGAAATTAATTTGAAGCGTGCAAGGCGAATAAAGTGACACAAGGGTGGTCTCCCCTCACTGCGTTGAGCATAATATTTGGCAAATATATCTAGCGAATAAAAACTCATTGTGTGACAATGTCAAATCTGTGAATGCAAATTATGCTAGCACATGTTCTTAAACAGACTGACATTATTCAAACGCCACGGGTAGATAAACGCAACACGGTTTTAATGATAGTCCTGTTGAAATTTTCAGTTTTCTATGGGGATGCTAGTAAGTGAAATTGTAGAAAATCTTTCCAAAGAGACCTACTGTAGCCTGCAGACATGGTCGAAAACAAGAAAGTAGGGGGGCACCTTGACGTTTCTATTGGACCACGAAAGGACCGCCCGTTTTTATCGGGATACTCAAGTGGCAATGAATTCTCTACGCTGCAATTTGATTTTCGTGCTATTTAAAATTCGCTTCTTATCTTAAAAAAAAAAAGAATGTCTTTTATTTGTTGCTTCTTCGTGTTTTTCTCCTGATTATATTTCCATCATCCACTCCTCTACCTGCACTTCAATTGAGTCATTCATTTTTCTTACACTCGTTTGTATACAAGCGTACAATGTGACAAATGTTTATTTCGTCACAGATACTTGATAGAGTAGAAAACCCAGTTGGAAGAAAGGATTGAATCAAATCTTGGACGCCAAGACGCAGTGTTCACAAATTGGCAAGTTATTGTTCAAGAGCGTATGTCAGCCGTGCAGTTTACATACAATCTTTGTTCTTTCCATTTAATTACTACTGGTAGCCGCTTCTATTGGTGATGGAGAGGAAGTGGTTGATGCTTCATGGTGGCAGTAGTGACAATCATTGTAGTTGTTGACGGTGTTGGAGATTTAGTAGAGAATGCGATTATTTATACACAGGTAATGTTGGATGTAGCCATGGTGGGTTGTCAAGTCTCACAGTGGGATATGAAGAATATGACATTTAATCGAATCAAATATGCCACAACAAACATGTCAGACAGATAAAATGTAAGTATTTAATCGAATCAAATATGCCACAACAAACATGTTAGACAGATAAAATGTAAGTATTTAATCGAATCAAATATGCCCCAACAAACATGTCAGACAGATAAAATGTAAGTATTTAATCGAATCAAATATGCCACAACAAACATGTTAGACATATAAAATGTAAGTATTTAATCGAATCAAATATGCCACAACAAACATGTCAGACAGATAAAATGTAAGTATTTAATCGAATCAAATATGCCACAACAAACATGTCAGACAGATAAAATGTAAGTATTTAATCGAATCAAATATGCCACAACAAACATGTTAGACATATAAAATGTAAGTATTTAATCGAATCAAATATGCCACAACAAACATGTTAGACAGATAAAATGTAAGTATTTAATCGAATCAAATATGCCACAACAAACATGTCAGACAGATAAAATGTAAGTATTTAATCGAATCAAATATGCATCAACAAACATGTCAGACAGATAAAATGTAAGTATTTAATCGAATCAAATATGCCACAACAAACATGTCAGACAGATAAAATGTAAGTATTTAATTGAATCAAATATGCCACAACAAACATGTCAGACATATAAAATGTAAGTATTTAATTGAATCAAATATGCCACAACAAACATGTCAGACAGATAAAATGTAAGTATTTAATCGAATCAAATATGCCACAACAAACATGTCAGACATATAAAATGTAAGTATTTAATCGAATCAAATATGCCACAACAAACATGTTAGACATATAAAATGTAAGTATTTAATTGAATCAAATATGCCACAACAAACATGTCAGACAGATAAAATGTAAGTATTTAATCGAATCAAATATGCCACAACAAACATGTCAGACAGATAAAATGTAAGTATTTAATCGAATCAAATATGCCACAACAAACATGTCAGACATATAAAATGTAAGTATTTAATCGAATCAAATATGCCACAACAAACATGTTAGACATATAAAATGTAAGTATTTAATCGAATCAAATATGCCACAACAAACATGTCAGACATATAAAATGTAAGTATTTAATCGAATCAAATATGCCACAACAAACATGTTAGACATATAAAATGTAAGTATTTAATCGAATCAAATATGCCACAACAAACATGTTAGACATATAAAATGTAAGTATTTAATTGAATCAAATATTCTGTTTGAATTTGGAATATCTTTATTGTATTCTAGACATATCAATGTGTGCTCTGATCTCCTTCGCAATATCTCCAACAGCGTCCAGCGACTGACCGAACCAGTTCCATTTTGATTGATGAACCTACTCATATACCTGTTGTGCTGTTCTTTTCTGACCACTTCAATCTTCAATTCCAGCACTTGCAGTTGAGGTGGGTTGATTTCAATGAAAATCTTCTTTGCGGCCACACTCTATTGGACGTTCAGGATGGCAGCTCTACCTGATAGGGGGCAGAGCCAGCCAGCCTGTCTGCCAACGACACCCATGTGCCCCGGAACGAAGACAAGTGTAATTCAGACATTCCGAAACAAACATGTCACATCAAACATTCCAAGCTGATAAAATATGAGCATTGAACCGAAGCACATGTCATATGAAACGCAACAAAACGAATACAAAAGCTGCAAATTAACTGTAGCAAACAAGTTATAATAAACATGCTAAATCATTAAAAAAAATGTAACTATCATACCGAATACAAAATGTTAGTACAAACATAATAATTTTGTTTAATGATCGCTTGTTATACCACGTGGTAAATAGAGTGTTCTCTCTCACTCTCTCTCTCACTCTCTCTGCCTTTTTACCCCAGATTGGGGCATAGGTCCTCAACCAACTCATGTCAAGTCTTCCTATCTCTAGCTATCTCCTGCAGCTCAATCCATCTCTTCTTTATATTGTTGATCTCTGCCTCCAAATCTCGTCTCCATGTATTTCTCGCCTCCCTTCTTTTGCTGTCCCTGCGTGTTCCAGGAAAGGACCCTTCTTGTTATACTTCCCTCAGATTTTCGCAAAGTGTGTCCTATCCAGCGTTTTTTTATAGCATCTTGGTCCACTAGAATCGGTCTTGTTCCCTCCATAAGTTCCTCATTTATAACCCTATCATACCATCTTAGTCCCTCTATTCTGCGCAAACACCAGTTGATGAATGCAGTTTATGCGTTATTGTTTTAGTAGTTCTCCATGTTTCTGACCATACAGCAGTACTGCCTTAACATTACGGTATTAGTCCCAAATTTTTCATTCACCGTTGACACACGATGTGTGATGTGGTCAAGATCACGCCGGCCGCCTTAACTTCCCAGTTGAGTTCCAGTGGCCCCTATACCTAGTGCTTTTCCTGATACTTTATTGAGGCTGGGTCGACTTGCGAGCTGTTACTGTCAGGACAAATGTCACGCCCACTGAGGAATTGAACTCAGACCACTAGCATTAGAAGCGAGTTCACTAATAACTACTTTACTGAAGCTCTCCATTAGAAGCGAGTTCACTAATAACTACTTTACTGAAGCTCTCCATTAGAAGTGAGTTCACTAATAACTACTTTACTAAAGCTCTCAAACATAATAATAGCTAAAAAAAAAAAGGATCCTGTTTTCATTGATTATTGGTGACTAAACTGATGTCATTGCATTCCAGGCAGACCCATAGGTGCTCAGTCTCCCCCAACAGATATCGCAGAGTATGCAAACTGATGGTTCCTGTGGCTCGGTGATTAAACACACCTCTCACTCTGCCCCTCATGCATCCAATTCTACATGTACAATGGGTAACTCCAAACTGGATAAAAATCGCTGGATCGATTCAATATCTATTTTAGTGTCCTCATCCAACATGAAGTCGCGAAGAGCCCGAAGAACATCCCGCTTATCCATCTTCAACTCCACAGCAATCGATGCTGTTGATGCAAGCCTGTCCGCTCTCTAATTACCGTATCAACACCCGAATGCCAAGGACAATATTTCCACGTAAGCCTCTGGAGGTTAGATACTTTTATAGACGACATCCACTCATACCGAAACCTGCTCTTCAGGATCTTGTGAAGCATCGACTGAGTCAGATACAACAACTGCCCCAGTAAATGAGGTCCGAAAGAGCCAATAGAGAGCAGCAGTAACGGCCTCAACCTCCATCCTCATACTAGAAGTAGCTGTCCTGTACGCTCCACTTCGCTCTGCAACAACCCTACCATGCGCATTAGCCAAGACACCTCAGCCTGACTTCTCACCACAATGAACCGACCATCCGTATATACAACATCATCATCCCTTGCATTATCTTCTATCAGCAGTTTAACCGCGAGATCAGTTTTCCTGTTGCCCCAATCTCTACATTTTCTTCATATTTTCATACAACGAGATTATCTGGGGAATAGGATATTGAGCGAATATTTTTCTGTGATCAACAGCCCATGATGGGAGATAGGGTCAGCATCACGCAAACCTATTTTACTTCCCAGTGTTTCTCCGGAGTCCAACTGATGCTGGGTCGACCTGAGAACTGTTATGGTCCCCAATAATTCCAGTATCACTGTGAAATTGAGCCAGGGGCAACAGGCCTAAGAAGCAATGCACGTACCACTGAACTGTCGCGTAAGTATGTGCAATGACCCTGCTCAATAGCAAGTACACTAGATAATAGTCGTCCATCACAGGCGATGATAGCAACAGTCTCAGACGTGTGCTGACGCACCTCTCTGGTGTGGGCGGTGGTGGCTATAGAGTTCAGTCCAGAACACAATCTCCTAACACAGGTGGGGCATACATGATCAAGGTCAGACATGTGGGTATTGTGTGTTCTGTCTTTTTACGCAGCTCGTTTTCTCTGTGCCTCAACGGCACGATGATTATCAGCTATGCGGGCCCCTCTTGTGTTGTTACAGCACCACATTTTGGCGATCTTGCGCAAGGGATTCCCAGCAAGTTGTAACTATATCAAAGTATTTTACAGACACTTTAAGAGTGTCTTTAAAGCGTTTTTTCTGTCCTCCAGTAGAACGTCTTCCCCTTTCAAGTTCGCCATACATCAACTGTTTTTAATGGTGAACGTGAAGTGCACTAACCACTATGCTGTCAAGACTTAATAAACATATCAGATTGATGAAATGGTTATTGCTGTCAAGACTTAATAAACATATCAGATTGATTGAAATGGTTATTGCTGTCAAGACTTAATAAACATATCAGATTGATTGAAATGGTTATAGACGAAACTGACACGTTCCTTAATAAATTAATTGATTCATTCATAGGATCATCATCATTGCACTTCGATGAGTAACCATGCGTTCTCAGATCTCTTTCTAATACAGGAAGATATCAGCTGCAGTGCACGAGCTCTGTAACACCGGCTAGGGTCCCCGATGAAATTTTGAAGATGGTGAAGATATTTGTCCAGGAATTTTATTTTAAAATTTGTCTAATGAGTTTTGCCAGGATATCGGCTTTCCAGTCTGCTCTTCTCGATTTTGAACTGCCAATGGTTCTCTTACGTGCTCAAATTGAACACGGGACCTAAGTTTTATCGTCCGCCTCCGACAGGACTGGGAACTCGATCTTACCTACAGCGAATCTGGTACCTTTGTCACGAGAGACTTATTTGTTTAAAAAATGTTATTTTAGTGTGTCAGTCCCTTCAATTATTTAAATCATTTTTTTGCTTTCTTTGTACAATTCGTCTTGATACTTCGAATAAATTGCTTTCTCTATTTAAACTCTTATTTGGGTAATTTTCTTTACTTACTTGACAGTTCTTTTCGCTTGTGTGAACAGTTGTCTTTACTTTCTCTTCATAATTCTATCCATTTCTTTGAAGAGTTATCTTTACTTGTTTCAACAGTTATCTACACATGATTGAAAAGTTTTTGAGTTTTTTTGGTTCAATCAATCAAGTGTCAAGCCGTGCTAGCGTAGGAGATCAAGTCTCTCCACAGCTATCTCTCGTTTGTGCAGGTAATCAGTTCTGACGTCGATCTTTTGTCAAACCACGAAGTCAGACCATTCAACATCTCCCTCTGTCTTCCACGATCTCTCCTTCCCTGAATTTTTACCTGTTGTCACCAAATTTTCTAAACCTTCTCTTCGCATTATATGCCCGAAGAACATTGATTATCGGATTCTTATACTTTTGATAAGATTTCTTTGTGAGCCTTGACTTATTTAAATTTATTAAAGTTGTCTTCGCTGTTTTGTTCTTAAACTGGTATATTCCTACTAAAAATGATTTAATAAATATTCTCCTCTAACCCATATGAAGTATAATGTCTCAACAGCTGTTCTCCGCTTTTCCTGACCCTGACCATCTTCTTTATGTCTTCCCAGAACAATTCGGCAATCTTCATATTCTTTAAAAGACAATCTCCAGGCCTATTTAAGGCGTTTCCGTTTTCCTTGCTGGTTCCACTCAAATACTTGTCTAGTTACAAGTGTTTGTGTCTCCACAGGGTATGACGAACCAACTACCATTTTCTCTTACTGACCTGGATTGTCATGGGTTCCTGTCCTGTCATTGTCCACATGTATATGTTTGCTACTCTGTTATACCATCTCAGTCTGAGAATCCTCACGTCTATGCTTGTTACTCTGTCCTATCATCTCAGTCTGAGAATCCTCACGTCTATGCTTGTTACTCTGTTCAGTTATCAGTTATATGAGGACTATCATCATAGCACTCCGGACATGTCCATAGGTGCTCCGATCTCCGCCTCAGCAAATCCAGCAGCGTCCAGCGACCCAATACGCCAGTTCGATGTTGATTAATCAATCTCCTTGCATATTTAGTATGCCGTTCTTTTTCGGGCCGCATCAATATTGACACCCATCTCTTTCAATCTGGTCAGCGAGTGGGATTCACAGCCCTGAAACTCCTCTGTTCGGAAAGACTCTCTCAATGCGTGAAGAATGTCACTTCGATCCATTGCAGCTCCTCTGATATTGTAGCTAAGCCAGCCAATCTATCAGCTCGTTCATTACCCTAACTCCTGCGTGCCCAGGGACAAAAATAAAGGTGATTTCTCTGATCATTGTCTGTACCAGTACCTCCACCCAGTTGCGTCTCACCATACCTGATTCGACTTTACGAATCATGCTCATGGAGTCACTGAGTATGAAAACACGAGAGTAATTGTGAGATGCCAACCAGTTCACCGCCTCTGTAACCGCCCGAACCTCCATTGTCAAGCTACTTGTGGTTGTTGCGTAGGCCCCACTGGCCTCTCTTATTATTTTTCCTCCTGAGCGTGCTGAAAAGTCCACGCACAGCGTTGTTGGCGAATGACTGAACCATCGGTGTAAATAACCACATCTGTATCATTGATGATGTCATTTAAGAGAGCCTCCACCTCCACGTTTAGCAGTGATAGATTATTTTGTTTGCAGTTTTTCTTAATAGATGTAATAACGATGAAAGCAGTCGGAAATTGAGGCGGCACAGCAATCCATTCCTCTCCTGTTTCAATTCCGGATGGATCACATATTTTCCTAAGCGTATCTTCCGCCTGACTCAGCCATGATCTGCCTCTCTTGAGTCGACACCCTTTCTCCTTAATGAGTTCTTCATGGAGAGGATGTTCCTTGTTTGCATTGATTCTTAGATATGATCGAACCCTCCAAGTTTCAATTCTGTTAGCAATAGTTGGGAGATCAAGAAGGAATCGCATTGACACTCCTGGTGTATCTTTAGTGCATCCCAGAATGATGCGCATAGCCTCATTCTGAATTCTTTCCAGTCTAACTGTTTGCGTAGGACTAATTGTTAGGAGAGTGCATGCATATTCTATACATGACAGAACAATACCTTGGTACAAGAGCACAAGAATGCGTTGCTCAATGTTAGCAGCCGCCATGATTCTCAGTGCGGATAGTGCGTTGCGAGCCTTGGCAATAACTTGGTCGATATGGTTCCTAAAGCATAGACTGCGATCAAATTTTACACCCAAATAACTCATAGATGCTGTTCGGGTGAGTGTATGTCCATCTAACGTAACGTGTGGTGTGTCAGACTTCACAATGTGATTATTTAGGGAGAACCATGATAGCACAGCTTTGGTATGGTTTATAGATGCACCAGAAACATCCCACCAGGCCATTATGCGGTTTAGTTCTTCCTGGAGCTTATTAGCAATTTCATCCCTGTTTCTCCCCTGTCTGTACACCAAGATGTCGTCTGCAAATGACAGTGTTCGTTCCCTGCCAGATAATTGCTGCTTCGTAATCATTATGGTGAATACATTGAATAGTACTGGAGATAGTGGAGACCCTGGGGTAGGCCCGGTGAAATTTTTGTCTGCACAGAGTACCAATTACCACACCTGAGTGCCACTTTCCTCTCGAACAGGGCCCTTGCAATCCATCTTATGAGCAATGTATCGATTTTGAGTAGCGTGAGCATTTGTATAAGGTATGTGATTGGAACTTTGTTGTAAGCATCCTCGAGATCTAGTACAACAGCACAAGTCTCCAAACCAGCCTGGAAGCCTTCAAAGACGTCATAGGAAAAGATCGATGCATTACACCAAGTTTCTTTATTCCGCCTGTATGCGCCGAGGGTGGAAGGAAACATGCGACGTTCCTCCAAATCCCGATCGAGCCTACATGCCACTAACTTTTCCAGAAGCTTGCCCACTGTGTTACTCTGTTACACCATCTCAGTCTGATAATCCTCACGTCTATGCTTGTTACTCTGTCCTATCGTCTCAGTCTGAGAATCCTCACGTCTATGTTTGTTACTCTGTTATACCACCTCAGTCTGAGAATCCTCACGTCTATGCTTCTACCTCTGTCTTACCATCTCAGTCTGAGAATCCATGTCTGTGTTTGCCACTCTGTCATCCTAGCTCTATCTGAGAATTCACAAGTTTGTGTTTGTCAATATGTCCTACTATCTCAGTCTAAGAATCCACACGTCTTTGCTTCTCCCTTGGTCCTACCAACTCAGTCTGAGAATCCAAAAATTATGTGTTTTTACTCTGTCATTCTAGCGCTGTCTGAGAATCCGCAAGTCTGGGTTTGCCACTCTGTCCTACCATCTCAGTCTAAGAATCCACACGTCTATGCTTCTCACTCTGTCCTACCACCTCAGTCTGAGAATCCACAAGTCTGTGTTTGTCACTCTGTCATACTAGCTCTTTCTGAGAATCCACATAATTGATTGATTGATAGGACCATCATCATTGCACTTCGGTGAGTAACCATGTGTGCTCCGATCTTTTTCTTGCACAGAAAGTTATCAGCTGCAGTGCACGAACTTTGAGCACTCGAGCCAGGGTCTCCGATGTAATTTCGAAGATGGTGAAGATATTTTTGTAGGAATTTTATTTTTAATATTTTCTAATGACTTTTGCTTTGGTAGCGGCTTTCCAGCCTGCTCTTCTCATTTTTGAACTGCCAATGGTTCTTGTACGTGCTCAAATTGAACACGGGACCTAAGTTTTATCGTCCATCTCCGATAGGATTAGGAACTTGATCTCACCTACATTGAGATTAAGGGTCTCTGGAAAAATATCAAGATGGCTCCACGAGGGAGCGATCCTGGTACCTTTGGCACGAGAGATGAGCACATAACCTCTAAACCACAGCGACCATTCTGTCATGCCAGCTCAGTCTGAGAATTGCCTGAAATTAATGTGTTTTTGGGGGTTTTTTTTCCGATCCAGATGCACTTGAGCAGTCAGCTCTTCGGCTTGGTGCTATGGACATCGTAACCCTTCAGTCCAACGCGCTACGAACACTCTGGGCACGCGGGCAAATTAATTATTAAAGACGGTATAATTTTAATTATTGGCAACGATATCTTTAGTTTGTCTTCTTCTTCATCGACCTCTGATTAATAGATTATGGAGCACAAACTATGCAGTAGTTTTTTGCTTTGTTCATATTTCCTCAACTTCGTCTTGTTAGATCGACTGGGTGTGGTCACATGTTGCTTCTAAGCTTTCTCAGGAGATGATACACTTGCAAGGCATGCTCCAGTGTCTGTTCTACATGTTGAAACTGGCAGAAAACTGTTTGGCTTATCCCTAATATATGTATGCGTTGGTTAAGTCTGCAATGTCCGGAATGTATGTGATATATAATGACCTGGTCTGTTTTGCTTGGGACTTTGAGGACGTCTTTTTCCTTAGTCAAGGAAAGACGAGGTAATAGAATAGAGCATTACAATATTTTGTTAGAAATTAACACAAATATACGAAGATCATGATTCTACTAAAATGTCTTTATCAGGTTGCGAACACGCATACTTGCTTGAGTTACATTCTTCTTCTTCTTTGCGTTCGTTCTTCACGACCAATTTTAATCATTCTTTGTGATATGTTCGATCTTTGCCAAGAACGAGTATACGTTGCACATTGGTTTGGTAGGCCCCTAAACTCATCGAATTCTACACGTTGAGGACATGTGCATTCGATTTCAGCCAAACCTCCTTAATCGCCTCTTACGACATGCATGACAGGTAACAGTGGTTCTATTCTTTACTCCCCAAATTTGGGCCCCGGTAACCGCTTGAGTTACATTAAGAAACAAAGAATCAAGTGGTTTGGCCACTTAATAAGAATACAACCAAATTCTACAGTATACAGAGTCTATTACAACAGAACATCAGGAAAGAAGGCGAGAGGAAGACCACGAAAAGATGGTTAGATGGCATATTAGAATCCTGTCAAAGATAAAAAATAACAATCACCCAAGCCACCAGAGCAGCACAAGACAAAAACAGAAAACTACGACACTGATCAACAACCCCGTAAGACTGTGACGACAAAAGAAGAAGAAGAAGAACACACAGGCACTAAGAAAAAATATACGGACAGAAGGGTTACTGTATTATATCTGTAATATTAGACAATAGTTATGTTGTTTGCTAGGGTCACAATGGCGAAGTGGTTAAGACTTTAGCATGACGTACTGATAGTTGCGGGTTCAAATCTGAATCCAGACACATGTATAATTGATTTTAGTTATGTTGAATGTATTTGTTTGTTCATATCTGGATTAAAACATATTGGCCGAAACGAGGAATCTGTGTAACAGTGTTTATTTGTTAAATTGCATTTAAATTTCATTATTCATTCACGTCTTGTTACTTATGTTTATTCATGCTTATGTTCGATAGCTGTCTTGATTTCAGTTGATGCATTAGAAGACAACTATTTTACTACTTTGTATTATTTTTATATGACCCATTCCATATTATTATAATACTAAACATCTAAGGAAAATGTCGAGGCATCACTCTCAACACAAACGCGTAATCGATATGTATATGCCATGCCCAGAATACGAACCAGATCATATCTGCATTACATGCTTTCCAATACTGGTTATTTCATTGGGGTTTAAGGAGGCTAGGGATGGTAAAATTTGTACACATTTTCTGTGAACTCTACACGATAAAATACGATAAAATTTGTACACATTTTCTGTGAACTCTACACGATAAAATACGATAAAATGTTCATAGTGAAGTAAGATCTACGTTGTCAGATTAAATTAGGTTATACTAAATAAATATGACACATGACACAATGAATTTACCAGATCTTTGATTGGAAAAATAAATCAATATTGATTTTGTTGAATGTGCTATAGCTGTGTGTATTCTAAAAAGGAGGAATAACCAATAACATTCACTTTAAACTTTCATTAAATTTACTCCCATTATCTGCAGCTTTCACCACTTATTATTCATTATAGTAAGCAGCATCAACATCCAATAGCATGTTCTGAGCACAGCTTTGTCAACTTAGCAGTCAGTGTGAATTTCTCTCTTGCATAGGTCAGATGCTCTCCGTCTGCTACTTTCATACCCGCCATTCAGAAATCCAAATAATTAGTTAATCCATCTCTTCCGTGGTCTACATCTTCTTCTTTATTCCTGGATGCTTCCTTCAGTAATAGTTTTCTACAAATCTTTGTGTTTTTTTACATGTTTAACAGACTTTAATTTTTTTCATCCTAATTTGTAAAATAAGCCAGTTTTCTTTGATTTTGAGTTCTTCCTGAATCGATCTATTTGTTCTCTTCTCTATCCATAGTATACGGAGGACTCTTCTGTAACATTTGTATTAAAAACACAGATATGTCTTTTCACTGCCTTGTTAAATATCCATGTTTTACACCCGTACGTTTCAACTGGAAATATGCTTGTTTTTTTGTACTTTGATTTGTGTTTTTCTATCGCTTCCATTCCATACTGGTATTAGTTGTTTAATTGTTTTGTAAGGTTATGTGTTTTTCTTTAATTTCCTTTATCCCATTTCCATATTTTGTTAATAGTGGACTAAGATAAGAGAGAGGATGGTACATTTACTAACTACAAATCATTGATTAGAATATGACTGTAGCAAAGAAATACAGCAATAATCAATGCGGCTATAAGTTTTATATATAAAGCGCTAATCCCTGCAATTTTTACAGGGTGTTCAACTTAAAAGCAGCCCCCGGGATAAATAGAAATTTGCCAGGTACTCATTGCATCTCGTACATTTACTATTTAAACCGGTTCTGACTAGCTTGTCCTACGTCACATTTGTTCATCGCCCCTTCCCTCACTACAATTACACACCATCACACAACCTTGACCTATACTACGTCATAACTGAACCTTCTCATTTCCATACATATATGCCAGATTAGCTCCATTCACAGGCTGCTTTTAAGTTGAACACCCTGTATTTTTTCTTATTTTGAAATGAGTAACACTTAAGTATACCATATCTGGGTCCCTCGTAAGACTCAGTGTGCCATTCACATAAACCATTATAAATATTGTTCGCATTACTGAGACAATGATTGTGATTGTAAAGTGCACAGAAATTACGGTAGATTGTCTGAAGCTGTCGCCACGCGTCTCGAGATCATCGTTAGTTTTTCTAGCAGAAAACAATCTTTCGATTTATTGAGGTGTCGAGTACATGACATCTTCGTTAGAAAAAGTCAGCAAGTTTAAACATTCGGCCAACTACTCTCTCTAAATTTTTTTTTTTTAAATATATCCGTAGCTTTTATGGCAGAAAATCACTTCACTTCACATTTCTAGGCTTTCTTGTGCATGATCTATGAGATCCAGTTTCATTTCTTACGTGTGGAAACTCCAGTATGGGATTGAACCCACAGCCCTCTTGTGTCCAAGTCGATATGCGAACTCTTATGCATTACGCTAATCCGTCCCACACACCCGCTTTCTCTACACAGAAATACATGACGTAATCGAGCACTCACATAGAACGATGTGAACAGTATAAGAGAACTAACCAGTGATATAGGAATTTGAAAAACTAGTTTTTATGTGTTATTTCCCCTGAGTAAATGATCCAACATTTTATGACTTGAACGAATTATATAGACTTCGACGTTTTATATAGACTTGAACGTTTTATATAGACGGACGTTTAATATAAACTGGAACGTTTTATGTAGACTTGAACGTATTATATAGACGAACGTTTTATAAAGACTTGGACGTATTATATAGACTTGGCCTTTTTATATAGACTTGGATGCTTTATATAGATTTGGACGTTTTATATAGACTTGGACGTTTTATATAGACTTGGACGTTTTATATAGACTTGGACGTTTTATATGACTTGGATGTTTATATAGACTTGGATGCTTTATATAGACTTGGACGTTTTATATAGACTTGGACGTTTTATATAGACTTGGACGTTTTATATAGATTTGGATGTTTTATATAGACTTGGATGCTTTATATAGATTTGGGACGTTTTATATAGACTTCGACGATTTATATAGAGTTCGACGTTTTATAAAGACGACCTTTTTATATAGAATTCGACGTTTTATATAGACAAACGTTTTATATAGACTTCGACGTTTTTTATCGACTTGGACGTATATATAGACTTGGACGTTTTATATACTTGGACTTCTTTATACTTGGACGTTTTATATATTGTGATGTTTTATAGACTTGGACAAGATGAAGATCGAGACATAAGTGTGAAGGGAACAAGAAATGAAAAACAAATTACAGTCTGAAGAACTAGAACATCAATGCACGAGACAATGGGTACGGTGAGCAAGTGTACTTTGGGAGAACTGCTGCAGTGGAAGACAGAGCACGCATAGTAATGTATACTATGCCATGACATCGTTCATATTACTAAATATAACATCTCCTTAGTTATACTATAACATGGTCTCAAATCTGATGGGTTATATTACTAAATATAACGTCTCCTTTGTTATACTATAACATGGTCTCAAATCTGGTTGGTTATATTAGAGATTGTCAGATCTGTTTCGTATCAAATTGATATTATCAAATGTGACAACATTGTATGCATAATTTATCTTAAATTCATGTTTGAATGACGTTATCTTATTCATTAACTGCAATACTTAATCAATAATTTTATTAGGACATGCGACCTATTTTCTCTGGCTTAAAGTGGTTAAGTTTGACAACAGAGCAGGAGCAGGATATGAGATGGACATCCCACTTTGAAGATGTGCTAAACAGACCTGATCCTGAACATCCACCGGATATCCCACCGGCTGCACAGGATATTGATATCAACCTCAAATTGCCAGAAAAGCAAGAAATAGTAAAAGCTATTGGATCCCTGAGAAACAACAAAGCACCGGGAAATGATGAAATGACAGCAGAGCTTTTCAAGATCGATCCCATCTTAGCTGCAAACATATTAGAGCCATTGTTTGCAGATATTTGGAGAAAGAAGAATTGCCTAAGGATTGGACTAGGGTACTGTGGTGAAAATCCCCAAGAAAGGAGACCTAACAGATTGCAATAACTTGAGAGGAATCACGTTGCTTTCAATCCCAAGTAAGATATTCTGCAAAATTGTCATAATGCGAATACAAGAAGCAGTAGACAAGTGTCTACGAATGGAGCAAGCAGGATTTAGGAAAGGAAGAGGAACAAATGAACATATATTTACCCTGCGTAACATTTTAGAACAATGTAGCGAGTGGCAAAGGACTATATATATCAACTTCATAGATTTTGAAAAGGCATTCGACAGCGTCCACAGAGACAGCCTATGGAAGATACTGAGACAATACGGCGTACCGCAGAAGCTTGTCAACATCATAGCCCTCTTCTATAAAGATTTCTCCTGCAACCTAAAGAATTCCAACAAAACATTCCCAGTAAAATCTGGTGTAAGACAGGGATGCGTAATGTCCTCTCTTTTGTTTAGTATTACAATTGACTGGGTGCTAAAAATGCCATAAAACAACAAGCACCAAGAGGAATAAGATGGACCCTTTCGAGATGCTTGAGGACCTGGACTTTGCAGACGATATAGCCCTGGTGTCACACAAATATGAACATATACAAGAGAAAAGTACAATACTTCACAGCACGGCAAAGACAGTAGGCCTCAAAATAAACACAGGAAAAACAAAAATTATGACAAACAGTGAAATCCAACAACCAGTAATGTTAGAAGATGAAACACTGGAAAGGGTTGAGCAGTTTACATATCTTGGTAGCGTACTGACACTAAATGGTGGCACAGAGGAAGATATAAAATCACGTCTGAGTAAGGCCAGAACCGCTTTTGCCAGAATGAAACCAGTATGGAAGTCCAAAATCTACAATAGGACCACAAAGCTTAAACTCTATAAAAGCATTGTTTTGCCAGTTTTGCTCTACGGATCGGAGTGTTGGAGGATGACCAAAGGAGATACTAGCAGGCTGTCAGTTTTCCACCACTCTTGTCTTCGCAGAATCTTGGGAATCTTTTGGCCAGTAAAAATATCCAATAACCAACTACTCCAAGACACAAGACAAGAGCCAATGAATGACATACTCAAAAGAGAAGATGGAAATGGCTCGGACATGTTATGAGAATGAGACAAGAAATGTCTGCAAGGATAGCCCTCACTTGGACACCAGAGGAAAGAGAAAGAAAGGCAGACCACGGACAACATGGAGGCGCATGATGGAAGAGGAACTGGACACCGCATCTCTGACGTGGGGCTCTGCGCTGAAGGTTGCACGGACAGGAGAGCATGGAAAGTCCTTTCTGAAGCCCCATGTGTCACTAGGCATGACGGGATTAAGTAAGTAAGTAAAGTGGTTAAGTTACTTGCCTGTCGTACTAAAGATTATGGGTTCCAATCCGGAACGAGACATATGTACTTATTTTTCATGAGAATCTTAGGATTTGTTGCGAGAGCTTAGGAGTTTCGCTTTGTGCTATGCTCTCGCAGATGACGTGTCATCTCTGCCGAGAGGGACTGAGCCGTAGGTGGAAACCCAGTGCAATAAAGTTAATCCTTCTTCTTGAAACCCTTTAGACATTGTGTGTGTGTATTTCATTCATTTTGTTGTTATTTGATACTTGAGAAGCCCATTTTGGGAGGATTTAGTTGTAGTGAGTTGCTTTCTCATTCTCATTAGAGGTCTCTGTGACGTAGATGCTAGGTGCTCGTTTCTCGTGCCAGGTTCGCTCCCTCGTCGAGCCATCTGTATATTTATCCAGAGATACCTGATCTCAGTGTAGGTGAGATCGAGTTCCTAGTTCTATCTAATACGACAATATTGGTCCCATGTTAAAATTTAGCAGGTAAACAATCCTTGGCAATTCAAAATCGAAACGAGCAGATTGGAAAGCTGCTACCTGTGCAACATTCATTAGAAATGATTAAAAATAAAATTCCTACAAAAATATCTTCATCTTCTTTAAAATTACATCGGGGATCCTCGCTGGTGGTATAGAGTTCGTGCAATACAGCTGAGATCTTCTTGTGTAAGAAAGATATCGAAGCCCACATGGTTACTCACCGAAGTGCAAGGATGATGGTCCTATCAAATCAATCAATCTTCTTCTTTGCGTTCGTTCTTTACGACCAATTTTAATCACTCTGAGATATGTTTGATCTTTGCCAAGAACGTGTATACGTTGCACATTGGTTTGGTAGGCCCCTAAACGCATAGACTTCTACACGTTTAGGACACATGCATCCGATTTCAGCCAAACCTCCTTAGTCGCCTCTTACGACATGCATGGCAGGTAACAGTGGTTCTATTCTTTACACCCCAAATTTGGGCCCCGGTAACCACTCGGGCGCATCACTCAATCATTCTGATTCCTGCTTCCGACTGCAAGAACATTTAAAACATTGACTACTGACATACAGAGTTATTATCAATCAAAACAAGTCTAACTTGATCATATGATTTAGACATATACTGGACACACACACACACACACACACAAACTCAGATATCGTAACGTGTTACCAACAGATTAGAAATACATTTATCTTGAGAGTAGCGATTATGAAAATTGGTAGAGACAGAGAATGCTAGTTTGTTGTTGTCGTACAAGTCAAAGATGGTACGTGTTATTAGATTTTACTATTGACATTTTGGTCTTCTTCTTCTTTCCACCATTTACTTTTTATAGACGTGTTGTGGGGGATGTAGTGATCTAGTGTGTGCTTGTTTTAAGGCACTTTGTAAACTTATATTCATTTTTGTAAGGTTGTTCTTGATGCCATCGCTCCATCTTTTGCTTGGACTTCCTCTTGCTTTGTACTCATTATACTTTTTCTGTGTGGCTCTCTATGGTAGGTGATACCAGGACATTCTGGTCAGGTGTCCAAACCATTTAATCTGTTGTTCTTTTATGAATTGCATGACTGGTTTACATCCAGTCTTCTTCTGATTTCTTCATTTCTAATTTTGTCTCTTATTGTCACACCTGCAGCTCAGAAGAGGTGTCTTAGCTCATCTCTGTCGTCATGATTGCCCGCTCATTATCTATTATATATTTTGGTTAATGTAACATATTTTAGACAAACCATCTTCTGGTGTTATAATTGTAACCATTTTTTCACTCAACTTCTGCTATCAAAGCTAAACATGGATCATAACAATCACACGGGATTTAAAAGATGACAATATGTGAGATGAGATATTTGAGGCATGTTTGTAATGTTACTAGAAGAGACAGAGTAAAAAGATGATAACTTCAGGAAAATTGTAAGAACAACATCTAACATGACATAGACAGAAGCACAAAGATAGAAGCACATAGACAGAAGCACATAGACAGAAGTATATAGACAGAAGTACATAGACAGAAATACACAGAACGAAGTACATAGACAGAAATTCATAGACAGAAGTACATAGACAGAAGCACATAGACAGAAGCACATAGACAGAAGTACATAGACAGAAGTACATAGACAGAAGTACATAGACATAAGCACATATACAGAAGCACATAGACAGAAGTACATAGACAGAAGTACATAGATAGAAGTACATAGACAGAAGTACATAGATAGAAGTACTTAGACAGAAGTACATAGACAGAAGTACATAGACAGAAGCACATAGACAGAAGCACATAGACAGAAGTACATAGACAGAAATACATAGACAGAAGCACATAGACAGAAGCACATAGACAGAAGCACATAGATAGAAATACATATACAGAAGTACATAGACAGAAACACATAGATAGAAGTACATAGACAAAAGTACATAGACAAAAGTACATATACAGAAGTACATAGACAGAAGTACATAGACAGAAGTACATAGACAGAAGTACATAGACAGAAGTACATATACAGAAGTACATAGACATAAGTACATAGACATAAGTACATAGACAGAAGTACATAGACAGAAGTACATATACAGAAGTACATAGACATAAGTACATAGACATAAGTACATAGACATAAGTACATAGACATAAGTACATAGACAGAAGTACATATACAGAAGTACATAGACATAAGTACATAGACAGAAGTACATAGACATAAGTACATAGACAGAACGTGAAATGCTTTAAGCAACTCGTTAGAATGGGTCGGTGTGATATATTGATTAATTGATAGGACCATCATCATTGCACTTCGGTGAGTAACCATGTGCGCTCCGATCTATTTCTTACATATGAAAATGTCAGCGAAAGTGTATGAACCTCATAGCACCGGCCAAGTTTCCCGATGTTATTTAAATGATGGTGAAAATATATTGTAGGTAGTTTTCTGTTCTATATTTCTAATGAACTTTGCTTGGGCAGCGGCTGGCCAGCCTGTTCGTCTCGATTTTTGAACTGCCAAGGATTTCTTTACGTGCTCAACTTGAACACATGACCTACGTTGTATCGTCCGTCTCCGATAAGACTAGGAACTTGATCTCACTTACACTGAGATCACGTATATCTAGACAAATATCCAGGTGGCTCCACGAGGAAGGGCACCGAGTAACTTTGGAACTAGAGATGAACCCGTAACATCTACACCACACAGAGACTCCAACAGAGATGTGAATACATGTATATAGTATATTAGAACTTGGCATAGCCAGCATACTAAATCAACCACTAGTAACATCTACACCACACAGAGACTCCAACAGAGATGTGAATACATGTCTATAGTATATTAGAACTTGGCATAGCCAGCATACTAATTCAACCACTAGTAACATCTGCTATAATGAGAAGAAGATGGAGATGTGTTATGCATACGTTGAGAAGAAATGATGGCTATCTGAAAGCTGCTAGTAAACAGAAAGATGTTAGTCTACAGAAAGATGTTAGTCTACAGAAAGATGTTAGTCTATAGAAAGATGTTAGTCTACAGAAAGATGTTAGTCTACAGAAAGATGTTAGTCTACAGAAAGATGTTAGTCTATAGAAAGATGTTAGTCTACAGAAAGATGTTAGTCTATAGAAAGATGTTAGTCTACAGAAAGATGTTAGTCTATAGAAAGATGTTAGTCTACAGAAAAAATGTTAGTAAACAGAAAGATGTTAGTCTACAGAAAGATGTTAGTCTACAGAAAGATGTTAGTCTATAGAAAGATGTTAGTCTACAGAAAGATGTTAGTCTACAGAAAGATGTTAGTCTACAGAAAGATGTTAGTCTATAGAAAGATGTTAGTCTACAGAAAGATGTTAGTCTATAGAAAGATGTTAGTCTACAGAAAGATGTTAGTCTATAGAAAGATGTTAGTCTACAGAAAAAATGTTAGTCTACAGAAAGATGTTAGTCTACAGAAAGATGTTAGTCTACAGAAAGATGTTAGTCAACAGAAAGATGTTAGTCAACAGAAAAATGTTAGTCTACAGAAAAAATGTTAGTCAACAGAAAGATGTTAGTCAACAGAAAAATGTTAGTCTATAGAAATATGTTAGTCATCAGAAATATGTTAGTCTATAGAAAGATGTTAGTTATCAGAAATATGTTATTTTATAGAAAGATGTTAGTCATCAGAAAGCTGCTAGTCATGAAGATTTTTTTAATGGGATTTTAAAGTCGATGTATTGACTTCACTGCACCCTGTTTTATCCCATTTGGCCCGGTCCCTCTCCGCATAAATGGCAAGCCATCTGCCGAGAGTATTGCAAAAAAAGCACGAACTGCGTAGCTCCTTCAAAAGTCCTATTTGTTTCTGTAAAACATGTATGAACAGAACGGCGCGATCCGGATTCGAACCCACGACCTTCGACTAGCAAAGCAAGGGCTTAACCACCAAGCCAGAGGTACTTAGCCACTCATTTTGATAGAAGCTGTTTTTGCTTGAGCTATTCTACTCCTAAAAAATGATTACGCCTCTGGTAAATGTGTTCATCATTTATCACGTCCTATCTTGGTATAGCGCCTGATTATGTAACGTTCGTAACTAAAACTAAGATAATCTGATATAGAATTTGAAACTGATAACAGCATATCTATGCACGAGGAACAACGATAACACCAAGGTCTTGTGTTACTTTTCGATACAGTAGGTAGGTTTCATTTGAGTTGTGTTACTTATTAGTCAATAATTGTATGTGTTTTGTAAGTTAGTTATGTGTTCCTAACTTCTCAACATCTTCTAGATAGTTAATGTAAGTTAGTCATATGTTTCATGCATACACATGGCCTTTTTCGTCTTTACAGACGTTCAATTGTCAAGTGTTTTACTATGACAACTTCTGTGTTTACGCTTTTCTTTCTTGTCCGTAGCTCATACACAAGTTTTTTTCTAAAAAGACCCTGCGCAATATCGCTTTCCACACAACTCTGTCATCAGCTAGTCTTTCCCATGTGCTTGGATCCATAGAAAAGTTCTTAATTGAGGCCTTGCAGACATCTTTATATCTGAGCAGTAGTCTGCCCTGGTGTCTCTTCCCCTAAGAAAGTTCACTGAACAATATTTGTTTTGGTATGCGACACGTTTCCATTCTTTCTTCTCACATGTCCCAATCATCTTAGTCGTCTACTGCTGAGCATACCCATGATGGAAGGCAGGCTTGACGGACCTATCTATCATCATACATATATATATGAATATATATCATCTTCATCTATCTATCTATCTATCTATCTATCTATCTATCTATCTATCTATCTTCTATCTATCTATCTATCTATCTATCTATCATCTATCTATCATTATCTATCTATCTATCTATCTATCTATCTATATATCTATTCTATCTATCTATCTATCTATCTATCTATCTATCTATCTATCTATCTATCTATCTATCTATCTATCTATCTATCTATCTATCTATCTATCTATCTATCTATCTATCTATCTATCTATCTATCTATCTATCTATCTATCTATCTATCTATCTATCTATCTATCTATCTATCTATCTATCTATCTATCTATCTATCTATCTATCTATCTATCTATCTATCTATTATCATCTATCTATCTATCTATCTATCTATCTATCTATCTATCTATCTATCTATCTATCTATCTATCTATCTATCTATCTATCTATCTATCTATCTATCTACTATCTATCTATCTATCTATCTATCTATCTATCTATCTATCTATCTATTATCTATCTATCTATCTATCTATCTATCTATCTATCTATCTATCTATCTATATATATATATATATTCTCTTCGTGTCTCATTCAAGACATAAGGTTTCACAAAGACCTTCATTAGTTGTTGTTGTTCGACGTCTTTCTACCAATTGTTTACTTTGTCAGGCCAAATTTTTATTCTACTTTCACAATTCTTACCAATGTTGCCTTTGCACGCTCAGATCTTCTTTCCCCATGCGCTGTCCCTCTGAGAGCTGTCCTAGCCAATGCCCCTACTGGCACACGACATTCATCAATGCCCCTACTGGCACACGACATTCATCAATGCCCCTACTGGCACACGACATTCATCAATGCCCCTACTGGCACACGACATTCATGTCCAATCCATTTCCATCTTCGTCTTTTAATGATTGCCTCCAATGATATACAGTTTCATTTTTCAAAAGCTCTTTATTTGCTACCGTATTTGGCCAGAAAATGTAAGCAGTAAATAAAACAAGAAGAGACCATATAAGAAATGAGAAATTAGAAGAACAGTCGGAACAACACCTGCTATTAGATTTATTGAAAAACAGAGACTCGAATGGTTTGGTCACTTGGTCAGAATGAACCTGAATACACCAGTTGCAAGAGCGTACAACCTGAAAATGGAATCATCAAGAGGAAGGGACAGACCAAGAAAAGATGGGTTGATGGAGTTACAGAAATCTTAAAACTCCACAATACCACACCATATCCAGCGACCGAGCGTGTATTATCTCGGAAACCGATCATCAGTTAAACCTGCTACGCCTAGCGGCAAAAGCAGAGAAGGACAAAAGAAAGAATAAAAAGAAAGAAGAAGAATGTACAGTATTTTTCTTCAAGATTTATTTGTTAATGTCCTCAGCTTGTGTATGATGTTTTGGATCATTTTCCAGCACTGAATACTGTAAAATAACACTTTCATGGCACTGAATACTGTAAAATAACACTTTCATGGCACTGTTTCCTGCTTTCTCTATATATTTAACAATACTTCTATAAATAAGTTATCTGTTTTCTATCATTTTTTCGCTTACCTTCTTTGTTTTCTTTTCTCTAATTCTGTTTTTCCTCACGGCGTCAGTATAAGAAGAGATTTATAGAACGGGATTTTGTGTGCGCTTCAGAAACAGTGTCTTTTTATTGCCTCTGTTATCTCTGATGTCTACGTTTTTGCGTGGACGTTCTTTTGCTTTGTATCCATTGTATCGGAGTAAGATTGCTCTTTAAGGCGCTCTGCTTGTTGGTAATCTGCTTATGTGGCCGAATCATTTAATTGATTGTTTCTTGATGAAGTTCAGTACTGATGTTGTACCCACGTTTTGCCTGATGTCTTCATTTCGAAACTGGTCTCTTCTTGTTACTCCCAGCATTCTGCGTAGACACTTCATCTATGTCGTAACTAGTTTTCTTCTATCATTTGATGTCAGCGTACAGGTTTGGTAGTAAAATGTGGGAAGAAAGATCGCGTTGAACAATGCCCTTTTGTGTGTTGTTGGTGACATTTTTGCCTTTTAAAATTGAAGCCACTTGTCCTATTATGTGATTTGCTTTGTTGCATCTATGTTGGATTTCGATAACTATCTGTCTTAAATGTCCGACTTTTCGATATTCATCTGTTTTTTTTATTCTAACTTTATGTGTGTCCACAATATGCATTTGTAAGCAATTCCCTGTATGTGGTATGCGCTTTCATTACTGCTGACATAAACATGTAAATGTCTTGTGTCCTAGTTTCCGTTTCCATAACAGGAAAAATGCAAACTAAAATTGTAATCAATTTGGATGAATTGTAGTGAAAATTATAGTGAAAATTGTAGTAAAAATTGTAGTGACATTATATGAAAATTGTAGTGAAAATTATAGTGAAAATTGTAGTGAATAGACGCCATAAAAAAAAATTTGTAATGGATTTTACGCTAGTGATAAATATTAATAACCTTTTATTAATAAGTTATGTTCAGTTAAGGTTGAATATATATATAGTATGTATATATATATGTTTGGTTAACAATTCATTATTTAGCCCTTTAGAATCATAAGTACGTTAAGCTGAATACACTTCTATCTTTCTAAAATCGAATAGAATGCGATCTAGAAATAGTCCTGGTTTGAGAAAAACATTATGGTAATATATATTCCTATCGTATCGTCAGTGGCGGCTCGTCATTAAGGGCCAGTGGGGCCGGGCCACATAAAATAAGGTGTAACCTGTATTTATTAAATTATACATTAAAATATAAACTAATCGAAACCATGATTTTTCCAAAATATTCTGGTTGGCCCCACCACCAAAAATGATCACGAGCCGCCACTGCGTACCGCTATACGTTACATAGGGTCTTCAAATAATTTCTCCATACCACTCCGTCCTCAGCAACTCGCTCAATCATTTCCATGGCATTGAGTCCGATATTTCTTGTCTCTCTCAACAAAATTTGTTTCAGGGTTTCTCTTGGGCGTCCTTTCTTTCTTGAACCCTTTGCTTTCCACTTCAGTGCCTGATTTTGTAGTCTTTAATCATTTCTTCACAAGGTATGTCCAAAATATCTCCATCTTCTTCTTCTTATAATAGTTGTTACTATTGATTGATAAATTTCTCTGATTTTATCACCTCCTGAATTCATCCACTGAAACAAATGCTTGCAGAAAACGATGCACCAGACCGTAAGGCGCATAACATGGTGCAACGACCCCTCACAATAAGGAATGGGATAACGTATTCTACGGTTGCCAATCTGTCTCGGAGATGTAGCCACGCAGTAAGAATGTCAGACCTACCATCACGAGGGTGGCGCAACGGGAAGCAGAAATCGTAGGAATTATATCCTACAGAACTGCCCCCAGTATGCAGACATGAGAATAAAGAGGTGGCCACTGACACCAGAGTTCAAGACAAACAGTATTGCGTGGCTGATAATCTGAGGCAGACGGCTGAGAATCCGAGAATCCGTAATCTCAATCTAGTGAGAACGCAGAAGAAGAAGAATTCCTCCCATTTTATGTTCATGTGATGAATTAAGGAGAAGTGATAAAATCAGAGTAATAATATGATAAGTTTACTTATAATGATAACTACTTTGCGCTCTATTTATTTTATAATTATCTCATTTATTTTTGCATTCTTCGTTTAATATTTTGTATTCACGTATACCTTTACTGTTATAGTACAGCTATATTTGCTTCATTAAATTGTATTTTCTTACTCCTTAGATGTATGCAAGTAATTACTTTGCTCATTGTTGTATTACCACAAGAAAAGAAGTTGCAAGTCATGTTTTAGAAAAGAAATGAAAGATAATATCAAAGATGATATTTTTGTTGCATAATCTATAGAATCTCTGATTCTTGTCATTTCAACGTCAAGCTTCTAAGCAACTTCAATCACTGATTATTGTCATTTGCAACGTCTTCTCTTCAAGGTCTCTAAACAACTTCAAGCAACGCAACATTTTAAAAATTGATTCCAAGAATCATGACAAATTCTTTCGTAGAAGCAGGAACAAGAAATGATTCAAACTTTAGTCTCCTGACATCAATGTTATCACGTCTGCGTGCAGACCACCTCGACATGCAGACACACTCAGCAGTCTTTGTCAACGAAGAACATCCCAGTTCACCTTTAGACTCATCAGCTGAAAACTATAAAAACATCCTTGGAGTGTTTACAAATAAATCAACTCTGACTATCCATGTTCAACATTTTTTATCCACATTGCAAGGGGACATTATGATTAAAGAACTTCCCAGTAGTAATAACTACACCAGTTACAATGTGGTACCAAATCATCTGTTAGGTTCTACTGATGTTATTGATCTTGCTTGGTTAATTCCTGTTATCATTGCTGGGGTTGTATTTATGATTATTCTTGCACTTCTGTGTTTTTATGGAGTGAGAGCCACCGAGTTAAAGATCATGAATTTCTGTTCTCAAAGCTGTGGCTGTTGTTGTGCGCAAGATGTGCCACGTACATCTAGAAGTGAATTGTCTGGAGGCGAGACACAACCTCTGACAGCAAATCCAGAAGCCAATCTTGAACTGAAAGGTACTCACATAATATAGAAATTAGATACAATCAAATGAAATATATAGAAAGATACAATCAAATGAAATATATAGAAATTAGATACAATCAAATGAAATATATAGAAATTAGATACAATCAAATGAAATATATAGAAATTAGATACAATCAAATGAAATATATAGAAATTAGATACAATCAAATGAAGTTTATAGAAATTAGATACAATTAGGTCTTTGAGGGAGTCTTTTCCATAATCATATCCAGTGTTTGTCTTCCAGTCTACTGCAGATTTCTCTGTATGAGGGTTTTGACCTCTTGAAAAGACAAGGGTTGTAAATTTGCTCTTTGGCACTGCCCTCCTTAGCTAAGACATCAGCACTCTCATTGCCTGCAATGCCACAGTGAGATGGAATCCACTGCAAGTGAATTTCTGCCTTTTCTGAAAGCTGAGCAAGTTCTCTTTTAGGTTTTTACTGTGCTGTCAGTGGATTTAGCCTCCAGGGCTTGTATAGCTGACAGTGAGTCTGTAAGAAATACCATCTTGCCTGCAGCTGCTTGCAGCTTATTCATGTGCTGTGGTGCCATCAGAAAGGCTAAGAGTTATGCTTTGTAGTTGGAACATATTCTTCCAGTAGGGGCCGCTAGAGACACAGTGGTAGCATATGGGTGCCTAATGTACACTCCTGCTCCACCATTCATGGTTGCCTCCATTGCCGATCCATCTGTGTAAATTCTTATCCAGCTGTCTTCTGGAAACATGTAATGGAGATGTTCCATTATAGTTGCTTTTTTCACTAGATTAGGATCGGCATCTTTGCTTAACAATTTAGGGATGGAGGTTGAGAAGTTTAGTGCTACTGAGTCTGGTTCCTAGTGATCAAAAAGTAATTCTTCAGGTATGGAATTATGATTTAGTAGTTCCAAGTATGACTTTCCTATCTCTTTTGCTTTGTGGTTTAGACTTGTACGCTTTAGTCTGTTCTTTGTTCTAGCCGCCATTTTTTCATGCAGTGGATGGTGAGGCATCCCTTTTATCCTTTCAGTCTGTAGAATCACTTTTCTCCTTCTTCTGTCTTCCAAGGGCTGGATGTTGGCTGCCTTTTCCATTTCTACAATTGGTGTAGATTTCATGGCTCCCAAAATAGTACGCAGACACCTGTTTTGAGTTTTTCCAGTATCAATTTGTTTGAATGGGCTGCTGATATCCATGTCGATGATGCATATTCCAGGGTCGGTCTAACTACACCAGTGTACACTTGACTCAGGATTCGACTATCAGCTCCCCAGGTAGTTCCAGCCAGCTTCCGCATCACATTATATTTCGACTACACACCGGACACTGCAGACTTAACAAACACTTATACAGACTAGGAATAAGTCAAACAGCTCTCTGCCAGTGTCAGCAGGCAGAACAGATACCAGAGCATATCCTGCGAGATTGTCCTCTTCTGTGTGAGCTGAGAAGCAACATGTGGCCACACCCAGTCGACATGAAAACTAAGCTTTGGGGAAACCTGACAGACCTGAAGCTGACCGCCCAGTTTGTGGTCCACAGTGAATTAAGCGCATGACCAGAGATCGCTGAAGAAGAAGAAGAAGATACAATTAAATGACATATATAGAAATTAGATACAATCAAATAAAATTTATAGAATTTAGATACAACCAAATAAAATTTATGGAAAATTGGATACAAACATATTTTTTAAATACGTATGCATAATCTCTGAGGGCCCCACAGATGTGGTTTTACAGAAGAAAGATAAGAATTTCATTGACTGCTAAAATGACTAATGTGGAGATGTTGAATGAGATCAAGACGCAGAGAAAGCTTATCATCAATATAAGAATGAAGCAGTCATCATTTTTCGGGCATGTGATGAGGAGGGGAGGTTTAGAACACATTGTGACAACCGATAATTTCGAGGGTAGACGAGACAGAGGAAGTCAGAGAGATAACATTTTGAATAGCACTGTAGAGCGTCAACATATAAGTTGATAGCAAACACCAACGACAGATATTTGGGAAGAGCCATAGTCGCCTACGCCAGCCGGCACTGCACCTGATGATGATACATAAACAGACAGACAAATAACGAATTTCTAGGAAAGAGATACATCATCATCATCAGGTGCCGACTCCGCATTGAAGGTTGGCTGCAATGAATCTCCAGCATCCTCTGTCTTTCGCCTTGGTGCTGCACTCTGCCAAACTGTATCCTGTCCATTTCTTTAAATTATTTAATAGGAAAGCGATTAACGAGTGAGAAAAAAATTATAAAGGTATACAAAAAATTGTTCATAAAATATTTCGGACACATAGACATTACACATGAAAGAAAAACTTGTTAGAAAGTAAAGTTGAAGGACAACTATAGTCTGTCCATTAATTCGTGAGCACGTTTGAAATTGATTTTCTCGAAAACTACCTGTTGGATCTCAGTGATTTTTGCATGCAGCCTTAGAATATCCATGACGCTAAAATAAAGCTAACCAGTAGTCCATAGATGCTACGGATTTTGCACATCGGCGAATTCCATTCATCTTTTATGACAATTGCAAATACGGGGCTCAAATTTTAGATTTTACAGTAATCCCTAGAATTTGTCCATGTCAATTCTATTCATAGGTGTATCTCCATATTAACTTGATAGGTCAAGTAATTAAGTGTGTTGCCCTTTATGTGCAATCGTGAACTTGGATACAATATGCAACAGTTAGTCCTCCCTTCGGTCACCATTAGACCCCAGGGTGTCTTAACTTCACCACAAATTGTATGATGGTAGACGCATTTGGATATGGAAATGTATACGTTGCTATTTCTCAGTCTGTAATCAAAATATGATTTGTATCATCCCGAATCTGACGATTCCATGAGGTTGATAATTGTTACTGGCTGGACAAATTGTAATCCATCTCGGTGCCAGTACTCGTCTTCCTCTCGAGCACATGTTCAACACACTTCTTCCAGAACTGCATGTCTATCATTGAGAAGGACTCACGTGTCAGAACTTCAACATCACACATTTTAAACGTCCTGTTCTGTTCGGCAACTTGCCCTTTTACTTTAGCCCAGACAAGCTCTATCGGATTGAGCATGATATGGAGGTAGTCGCAAAGACGTGTGGCCGTATTCCGCAATGATTTTGTCAATATGAAACACCTTTGTCTTATTTGTCATCCTCACCAGGTGCAACAACTCGGGTTTCAAATATGTATCATCGAAGCTGACATTTTCCTTAGCAAGCCAAGTCCTAATTTGATCTTTTGTATTTGATGCAGTTGGTACTTTGTCTTCCGCTGATACTGCGTTGTGATAGGATGCATTATCCATTACCAAGCATGATGGTCTGTTTAGAATTTGAAGTAGATCTTTCTCCATCCAGTGCCTGAAAATATGTCCATTCATTTCTGTGTGGTAGTCCCTACCGTCGGTACTTTTGATTGGAAAATAAGTCCAGCGTCATGGACAAGACCTTCTTCACTGCTTCCTGCATGTGTTAGTATAATACGCTGGCCTTTGCTGCTTGGTATTTTTCTTTTCTGTTCACCGTCTACTGATTGTCATTCTTTAGCATTGGTGTGGTGAGCATTGACCCAGGATTCGTCCAAATATACAATATCATAGCCTTGCCTCCGCCGCTCAAGGATCTGCCTCAGGTATTTACTTCGGGCAGCAATTAAATGTGGCTTTTCACAAATAATATTCCTGACGCCTATAGTTTTTCTGAAGGTGAAGCCGGCGGCTCTTACAATTTTCCATAGAGTACTTTTAGAAATGTCTATGCTGCAATCTGATTGCAGTTTTAATTTCAGTTTCCTGAGAGTAACAAGTTGATTTGTCGCAAACATTTTCAAGAGCTCCAGTCTTATGATATCTATGTCAAAGTCGTCAATTGTTCTTTTCCTTCCTTGCTTGAAATTAGTGCACTTTGTGTCCTGTTTAATCCATCGGGAAAAGGATTCTCTATTCAGACCAAGCGCCAGTTGCGTTCGTTTCTCAGGGTTATGAATATCGCAATATAGATGACCTCTCTTAGATTCCCTACGGAAGTGTTGGTATAGTAAAACTGTAACCTTCTGCATTGTTATAAATGTGCACTTCAGACTCATTATGAATGTGATATCAATGTCAGTTTGATAAGCCAACAAATATGATACAATAGCTTCATACAAATAGCGAGATACACCTATAACTATTCAACGGTATCCCAATTATAACGTCATATGCTTTCCGCTTTCAAAGTCGACTGGGTTAGGTGCACTGGAATTCGTGAAATTGTTGTTTACTCACGATATTTCAATGTTACCATAATGTATTTTAGAACAACGCGTCTGTGTACCGTAGATCTGTTACTATTGTGTACAATCCGGTGAGGTTGATTTTAATATAACCTGAAGAAGAAATATTTCAAACTACATCAAATTTTCTTGGAAAAATATTTCTCTAGCGTCATGGATATTCTAAGGCTGCTTGCAAAAATCACTGAGATCCAACAGGTAGTTTTCGAGAAAATCAATTTCAAACGTTCTCACGAATTAATGGACAGACTTTTTTTTATAGCAATAGGAAGACATAAACACAATTGGGATTGAAACATCACTGGATAAGAACATACAGTCTGGAGGGGGTATAACATCCAGGCAAGAGACAGGAGCTGTTGAAGGTCCACTACAGCCAAACTTTGATACGGAGACGGTACTGATGATGATGATGATGATGACGATAAAGAGATAAATTTAAATGCATATATATATATATAGATGTTGGACTGCCCAGGGTGCTCGTAGCGCGTTGGACGACGAGTGTTAAGTCCCCATTGAGTGTGGTTCAACTCCGCGGACTGGCAGGAAAATCACAGCTTCTCCAGATTTACGGTGTTCGTGGCACCGAACCGAAGGGTTACGGTGTTCATGGCACCGAGCCTGAGAGCTGAAAGCTCAAGTGCTTCTGGATTGGTAAAAAAATAATATATATATACATAGATAAATACAGGCAGCTATATGTTTTAAAATGTTTCATATCACGTGATGTATTGAAGAAGACAATGAAAGGACGGCCTTTTTCTTAGACCAGTGAACCACATTGGGTGATGTGGTCAACATTGCCCTCTGACGCTACTTCCCAACGCCTTCTGGTACACAATTGAGGTTTGGTTGATCTGAGAGACATTGCGGTCGGAAAAAAACCCATTCCAATTGGGGGTTACTAAGATGGGACGATAGGTTTACCACATAAGGGACATAACCACTGTTTTGGTGACTCTAGATACAAGATAGACAATCACGCAGAGAAACATACAAACATGTCTGTAGATAAACAGAAAGACAGACAGAAATATATAAAGACATAAAGATAGATAAATACATGGATATATTGGTAAATGGAAAGATAGATAGATGGATGAATAGATGAATGAGTGGATGGATGGATGGATGAATGGACGGATAGATGGATGGATGGATGGATAGATGGATGGATGGATAGATGGATGGATGGATGGATAGATGGATGGGTGGATGGATGGATAGATGGATGGATAGATGGATGGATGAATGGATAGATGGATGGATAGATGGATGGATGAATGAATGGATGGATAGATGGATGGATGAATGGACGGATAGATGGATGGATGGATGGATGGATGGATAGATGGATGGATGGATGGATGAATGGAAGGTAGGAAGGGATGGATGGATGGTTAGATGGACAGATGGTTAGACAGACAGATGGTTAGATAGACAGATGGTTAGATAGACAGATGGTTAGATGGACAGATTGTTAGATGGACATATGGTTAGATGGGCAGATGGCTAAATGAACAGATGGTTAGATGGACAGATAGTTAGATCGACAGATGGTTAGATGGACAGATGATTAGATAGACAGACAGATGGATAGATGGACAGATGGGTAGATGGACAGATGGTTAGATGGACAGATGGTTAGATAGACAGATGGCTAAATGGACAGATGGTTAGATAGACAGACAGATGGATAGATAGCAACTCAGTATGTTGCAGCTCACATTTATTGACATTACATTTTAATGAAATTATCAGATGTTTTTTGTTTCTTCCTGTATTTTCAGATTATCGAACTTACAAAGACTCTACACCATTTGATGACGACTACGTCATTTGATGAATACAATAAACGAGCCAATCTTTTTTTGAAATTAAAATGTTCTCTTCTATAGTTCAGTTTATTTCCCTTGTATTCCGGAGTTCCAAACGATTGATACCATCACACGAATGTGACTGTACAGATGCAGATGTAAATTGAATTTTGATATTGTTCATTGTTCATTTGAGGATCATCTTCATCGCACATCAGACATGTCCATAATTGTTCCGATCTCTTCCCAAGCATGTATCTCAGTGTGTTTAGGCTAACAACTCCTGTTCTGTGAATTGATGTATCTACTGGGTTTCTCTCGTCATTTGTCCGTCTTGCGGCACCTATCGGTAAGCATACCTTGCGAAACCGAGATAGAGAATACCCTTTATCTTCTTCGTTGAAATCTTCAGGGTGTAGGTTTTCTCTTAGAGCAGTGGTTCTCAATCTTTCTAATGCTGCGACCATTTAATACAGTTCCTTATGTTGTGGTGAACCCTCAACCATACAATTATGTAAAATATTTATTTCTAATTATGATAAATATGTGTTTTCCGATGGTCTTAGATGACCCTGTGAAATGGTCGTTCGACCCCCAAAGGGGTCGCGACCCACAGTTTGTGATCCACCGTCGTAGAGCATTGATAGTGTTACTTTTGATCATATAAGACCCATATTATTGCTCGCCAGTGCATCCGCTCTCTCATTGACTCTCATTACAGAATGACATGAGACAAAGATGAATACTGAAACTATCAAGTATTAGCTCAATCTATACCTTAAACCATTATAGAGGCTTACAAATATGCGCTAATTACACATCACCAGCCACCATTCTGACTTTTCGTGTAGATCACTTTCATTTTGTAGTAAGCCTTTCACGATATTATCGTAGCTTGATTGATTAATTGCTCGATTGATTGATATGACCATCATCATTGCACTTCGGGGAGAAATCATGTGTGCTCCGATCTCTTTCTTACACAAGAAGATCTCAGCTGCAGTGCACGAACTCCGTAGCACCGGCCACGGTCCCCTATATAATTTTGAAGTTGGTGAAGATATTTTTGTAGGAATTTTATTTTTAATCTTTTCTAATTTTGATGATTATAATTTGTATAATTTTATAATGAATTTTGCCCGAGCAGCGGCTTTCCAGCCTGCTCGTATCGATTTTGAGCTGCCAAGGGTTCTTTTACGTGTCCAAATTGAACACGGGACATACGTTTTATCGTCCGTCTCTGATAAAACTAGAAACTCGATTTCACCTACACTGAGATCGAGGATCTCTGTAAAATATCAGATGGCTTACGAGGGAACGAACCTGGTACCTTTAGCACGAGAGACGACACTTTTAAATCTACGCCAAGACAGACATTCCCGTATCTGTAGATGCCCTATAGTGCCCTGTAGATAGCACAGACATTCCCGTATCTGTAGATGCCATATAGTGCCCTGTAGATAGCACAGACATTCCCGTATCTGTAGATGCCCTATAGTGCCCTGTAGATAGCTATAAATTGTGAATCAAAAATAGTGTATAGGATGATAAATACTATTGTTATCATGTTTATCAGGTGGCGCGGCGGGCGTATTCAATCATGGATCTTCACAAATCTCTGTCTCTGTGTTTTTTGCTATCTTCTCAAAAGTTGACATTCTTCCCTGCCATGAAGTCAGGCTGTCCAAATTTCTCTTTCTTCTCTTCTCTTTCTCTGTCTCGTCTCCCTTCGATTTTACCAGTTATCACAATGTGTTCGAAGTCTCTCTTTCTCATTACATGTCAGAAAAATGACGACGATTGCATCTTTCTTATATTGACAATACGTTTTCTCTGTGTCTTGGCTTCATTCAACATTTCTCGTCAATTTAGCAGTCCTTGGTATTATCATCCTTCGTCTGTAAAATCACATCTCTGTGGCCTCCAGATATTTTTCTCTTTTTTTGCATGACTCACATCTGTTTGTCAGTATTAGCTATATGTGGTATGTGGTACCTACCACAAACAAAGTAAACACAAAATATGTGTGAGTTACAAACTCTGATCTCACAAACAGAATATCAAGATAGAAGGCAAGAGGAAGTTCCCCCCAAAATATGGTTAGATGGCATAGCAGAATCCTGTCTAAAAGCAAACATGACTATCACACAAGCCACTAGAGCGACACAAGACAAAAACAGGAAACTACGACACAGGGCAACAACCTGGTAACAGTGTGACGACAAAACATGAAGCTGAAGATGACACAAACAAGAAGCTAGATGACACAACTGAAGCTGAAGATGACACAAAACATGAAGCTGAAGATGACACAAAACATGAAGCTGAAGATGACACAAAACATGAAGCTGAAGATGACACAAAACATGAAGCTGAAGATGACACAAAACATGAAGCTGAAGATGACACAAACATGAACTGAAGATGACAAACATGTGAAGATGACACAAAACATGAAGCTGAAGATGACACAAAACATGAAGCTGAAGATGACACAAAACAAGAAGCTGAAGATGACAAAACAAGCTGAGATGACAAAACATGAAGCTGAAGATGACACAAAACAATCGTTCTTAGAACTCAATAACGTTCACGGTATGGAAAGAGTTAAACCTTATAATGTATAAACATTTTTCATAATACAAATATGTCAAAAATAAAGTGGGTGACTGTCCTTGTATGTGATTTGTTTATATAGAGGATTTATAGTCAGATCAGATGTTTCATCTCCTACCATATGACAGACGGTACCGTCTGCAACTGTTAAACACACTGTCAGATCAGATGTTTCATCTGCTAGCGTATGACAGTAGACGGTACCGTCTGTAACTGTTAAACACATTGTCAGATCAGATGTTTCATCTGCTAGCGTATGACAGTAGACGGTACCTTCTGCAACTGTTAAACACACTGTCAGATCAGATGTTTCATCTGCTAGCGTATGAAAGTAGACGGTACCATCTGCAACTGTTAAACACACTGTCAGATCAGATGTTTCATCTGCTAGCGTATGACAGTAGACGGTACCATCTGTAACTGTTAAACACACTGTCAGATCAGATGTTTCATCTGCTAGCGTATGACAGTAGACGGTACCATCTGTAACTGTTAAACACACTGTCAGATCAGATGTTTCATCTGCTAGCGTATGACAGTAGACGGTACCATCTGTAACTGTTAAACACATTGTCAGATCAGATGTTTCATCTGCTAGCGTATGACAGTAGACGGTACCATCTGCAACTGTTAAACACACTGTCAGATCAGATGTTTCATCTGCTAGCGTATGACAGTAGACACCATCTGTAACGTTAAACACACTGTCAGATCAGATGTTTCATCTGCTAGCGTATGACAGTAGACGGTACCATCTGCAACTGTTAAACACACTGTCAGATCAGATGTTTCATCTGCTAGCGTATGACAGTAGACGGTACCATCTGTAACCGTTAAACACACTGTCAGATCAGATGTTTCATCTGCTAGCGTATGACAGTAGACGGTACCATCTGTAACTGTTAAACACACTGTTAGATCAGATGTTTCATCTGCTAGCGTATGACAGTAGACGGTACCATCTGTAACTGTTAAACACACTGTCAGATCAGATGTTTCATCTGCTAGCGTATGACAGTAGACGGTACCATCTGTAACTGTTAAACTCATTGTCAGATCAGATGTTTCATCTGCTACCGTATGACAGTAGACTGTACCATCTGCAACTGTTAAACACACTGTCAGATCAGATGTTCATCTGCTAGGCGTATGACAGTAGACGGTACCATCTGTAACCGTTAAACACACTGTCAGATCAGATGTTTCATCTGCTAGCGTATGACAGTAGACGGTACCATCTGTAACTGTTAAACACACTGTCAGATCAGATGTTTCATCTGCTAGCGTATGACAGTAGACGGTACCATCTGTAACTGTTAAACCCACTGCCTTGTGGAGAGAGGCTCGGGAGAGCTACCGGCTAGGAAAGTAAACCCTGATATAAAATCGCCCCTGCCTTGTGGGTCAGCACAGTTATGCAGAAGGCTAGAGGAGTAAACCTTGACCACAAATCTGGAGGGAGGGATTCTAGGGCAGTATATGGTTAAATTTGTATTCCATTTCCTCTTCTGGAATCGCCTCCATGATTCCAAACGTATGGACTGTGTCCTTCCTTTGAGTGAAACAGTTGGGTAGATAGGGGTTTCTCACGAAATGAGCAAGGCACATTCCCCATATCAGCTGCCCAGACTAGGCATAAATGGAGAGACAACATTACGCAAAGAGCTCCAATATTTTGAAAAGAGACTTAGGGACGAACTAAAAGTCAAGAGATACAAGCGCAAACTCAGAAGTTTCACAATAAAATGCTTGCCAATTGAACGTCTGTAAAGAAGAAAAATACTATATGTATAGATGAGTGATATGTTTGGTCTGTTGATACAACGTTTACGTCATGATATACTCCAAACCTAGGCCGATATGCTATCCACCAGTCACCAGAGGGACAGCTACTATACAAGAGCACTAGTGATGTTAATATCATGAAAGTAAAGCTGGGCATGTCCAACCTAGGCCGACATGCTATCCACCAGTCACCAGAGACAGCTACTATACAAGAGCACTAGTGATGTTAATATCATGAAAGTAAAGCTGGGCATGTCCATATCGACGAAGCAGAAAGAACGATTTTTAATTGTTCACCACCTTAGCCAGTGCAGCCAGATGGTATGTCTAAAAACATAACGAATCTAAAGGGGTCTAAAGCTGAAGGATTGACTTCACTGCACCGGGTGTACCCCATATAGCTGGGTCCCTCTCCGCAGAAATAGTAGATCACTTGCCGAGAGTATTGCCCAAAGCACGAACTCTGCAACTCCGGCAAAAATCCTTAGGGATCTCTGGAAAAAATTCACAAATTGAACAGGATTACGCAGTCCGGATTTGAACCCGTGATCTTATGAACGCAAGGGAACCGATTACCCACATAGCCACATAGACACCCGGAGAGAATAAAATACAAGTCTTCTAAAATGTCGATTATGAGGAAAATCGACATGGTCTCAACTTAATGAAGAAAATATTTCAACTACATTGTGATGTGATGACTAACTCAAGGGTCTTCTTCTTCTTCTTCTACTAACGCTCCATACCGACCACTTGTTAAACCATACTTTGTGATTTTTATGTGATCTGAGTCTAAAAGCGGTTGTACGATGTGCCAGTTATGTGTCAAATCCAATTTCTGCAACGCTTTTTATTTACTAGGGTAACTTCCCTAGACCGCTACCTCAGTCGCATCTTACGACGTACCTTGTAGGTCAAAGTATTACTATTCTTTGCTCTCCATGCGCGCCCCAGCAACACACGGGCGAGACTAAAGTGTCTAAATACAAAGGAGTGACTACATTGCACGGGATTCCCCATATGACTCCGTTTTTCTTGGCAGACATTGATGGCATGCAACCTACCGAGAGTGTTCCACAAATCATGAATTCCGTAGCTCCAGCAATAATTATAGGGATCTCCAGCAAATTATTGCATATTTAACTCTGTCGAACCTACAACCTTCTGAACGTCAAGCAAACCAGTGGCGGCTCGTCATTAAGGGCCACTGGGGCCGGGCCCCATCAAAAATAATGTGTATTTATTATTTTACAAATTAAAACATAACAACACAAAACCATGATTTTTCCGAAAAATGTATGTCTGGCCCCACCAACAAAAATGATCACGAGCCGCCACTGAAGCAAACAATATAACCACTTCTCCATAGGAACTCCGTAGTGAAGAACTAAACACTCTCTCATTATAAAATAGCTTGTCCTGAGCAGAACTTTGTCACCATAACAGACCTTCGGAATTTCTCTCTCTTTCATAGGCAGTGCGGTGGTCAATCAGTTGCATCTTGAATCCATGGTCTTCCTCTTCTCCTCTTTACAGGGATGCATCCGTCCATGATGGTCTTCTCCTCTTTGCAGGGATGCCTCCGTCCATGATGGTCTTCTCCAGCCCTTCGTGTCTCTTAATATGTAAAAAATATTTTAATTTTCTCATTCTTATTTGCAGCATCAGCCAGTTTTCTTTAATTTTCAGTTCTTTCTGGATAGTTCTATTTGTTTTCTTTCCTATCCGTGATATACGGAGTACTCTTCTGTAACATTTGTATTCTCTAGTGCAGCAAAGGAAGCACTTTTACCCACCATTCTATCGGAATTCTGATTACCTGCTTGGTCAGTATACTACTAATGCCTTGATAGCCACAAATGTTTGTTAAAGTAGATGTGTTTCATTGTCATCAGTGGGCAATTTTATTTTCAGGAAGCCTCATATACCTGTTTAGTTATTTTATCACCCGAGTGGTTACCGGGGCCCAAATTTGGGGTGTAAAGAATAGAACCACTGTTACCTGCCACGCATGCCGTAAGAGGCGACTAAGGAGGCTTGGCTGAAATAAGATACACGTGTCCTAAACATGTAGAAACCTATGAATTTAGGGGCCTACCAAACCAATGTGCAACGTATACACGTTCTTGGCAAAGATCAAACATATCACAAAGAGGGGATTCACACCTCATGGAGTCATCGGGATAGGTGAGATCGAGTTCCTAGTCCTATCGGAGACGGACGATAAAACGTAAGTCCCGTGTGTAAAAGGGAAGCACGCAAAAGTATCTTTAGCGGTTCAAAATCGAGAAGAACATGATGGAGAGCCTCTGCCCGGGAAAAATTCATTAAAACGGTGGGTTTTTTTTTAAATTGCTCCAAAGATATTTTCACCGTCTTCAAAATTACATCGGGGACCCTTGCCGGTGCTACGGAGTTCGTGTACTGCAGTTGAGATCTTCCTGTGTAACAAAGAGATCGGAGCATACATGGTCACTCACCGGAGTGCAATGATGATGGTTCTATCAATCAATCATTCAATCAGTATGTGGAATATTGTGATCGATAAAATGACGTTAGTTAAAATTGCAAGGAAGCAATCAAATAATATAGAAGTAACTTGATTTGGAGACGAGTTATCTAAGAGAGATAAGTTTAGAAAAACTGAACACAAGAGTTATCTTGTGACAACACATATTGTGTGATATATTTAAGTCGCAGCATTTTTAGTTCATAACCAAACATACGTAATATTAAGCATACTCATGTTACTAATCTAAGGTATAACTGAGACCAGTGGCGGCTCGTGATCGGTTTTGTTGGTGGGGCCAGACACAAATTTTCGGGAAAATCATGGCTATGGGTTAGGTTATATTTTATCTTATTAAATAATAAATACACGTTACACATTATTTTTGGTGGGGCCCGGTCCCTCTGGCCATTAATGACGAGCCGCCACTGACTGAGACTATGTCGTTACTAAGACTGACGATGTGTAATAGTCGCATTAAGGACTTATGTTTTTAATTCTTCATTCCACACAAACCTTAACTCCGGTCTTCGCCCTTGAATGTGATATATATAGACGAACCAGCCTTAACCACAAACTGACGTATAATCTCAAGAGATATCTGACCACAAACTGGACGTCAAACACCTCGTGGTTTCCAAGTCATATGTAGTCTGGAAAATTCTGGCTGAATGGATTAAAGCGTGGCTCCCATCGGGAGGACCCGTGTTCAATTCACGGTAAAGCCTAGGATCTTTTTCTGTTGGGGACATAAATGAAAAGTCATAACCTGAACAGCTTCGCGGCGACTGCACTAGACATGTGATCATGAAATTTCTCAGGCTCACGTCCCATCTGTCCTACACCGCCCTAAAAGTGGTACTATAAGCAGTAACAACAGTCTCAGTGCCTTTTTGTGTTGTTGTTTTTGTGTTTTTTTTTTACTGAACTGACGTCACAGCACACAGGGAAGACCGATGTGTGCTGGCCACTAACAGATGTCGTAGGATATGTATATTGGTATGTCACCAACAGGTCGCCACCAACAGATGTCGTATGGTATGTATGCTGATGGTCCAAAAGGCTCTCTGGTTAAACACACTCCTCTATCTGAACCTCAAGCATCCTGCTTTACTTGTTCAACTTGTAATTTCAAATTCCTTAAATCGCTGGATTGAATCATCTGCAAGTTTAGTGTAACCATCCAACAGACGATCGCCAAAAGACCGAAGAACATCCCCTTAACCATTCTAAACAAACGATGCTTTCGATGCAACCCTGCCTGTTCTCTCGCTGCCACAAACACCAGTGTGCACAGGACACTAGTTCCCCGTAAGTCTCTGGAGGCTGGAAACATTTAAAGACGGCATCCACTCATACCGTAACCTGACATTCTCGATCTTCCGAAACATCGACTCAAAGTCAGAAAAAAACAGCCCCAGTAAACGGAGTCACACAGCGCCAATGGAGGCAGCAGTAACCACCTCAACCTCCATCCTCTTGACTGCATAAGCCTCTCAGTAAGTTTCCGTTAGCTGTAATTAACATTGAACATTGAAAAGGTCCAAGCGCGCTCCGTCCCCTAATCCAACAGCCATCTCAATGTTTGCACACTCACTGTACACATGTAATCATGTATTATGTAACATGATACTGTCTCCAGCTAAATTCTGTCCATGATGAGCTGATATCATTCTTGTACATTGATAGGAAGCTCCTTATAATCATATCTGCTTATGTCTTTGTGAGAAAGAAAGAGTCACTGGCCAAAAGGTGATATCTTTACTTATTGCTTGATGATTTCTCTCTCTATTCTTCTTCTTTAAACGCTCTATATCAACCACTTGTTAACCACTCTGTGTGATTTATATGTGATCTGAGCCTAATAGCGATTGTACGTTGTGCAAGTTATGCGCCTACAAGTAGGCCACCACATCCAATTTCTGCGATACTTTTTATTTACTAGGATAACTTTCCTAGGTCCAACATCAGTCGCTACTTACGACATGCCTTGTAGGTTGGAGTGGTACTATTCTTTGCTTCCCTTGTAGGCCCCGGCACCACCCGGGTGAAACTCTATATCATCTTACACAAATATTTCTACGACAAGTGACATTGCTGGTAAGCATGGGAAACGATGAGTAGAATAAGGGGGCAAAAAGAATCTAGTTGGGTAAAAAGGAATACAAACTGATTGATTGGTTGATTGATAATATCGTCATCAGTGTACTTCGGTGAATGGAACTACCTCACCCAGTCACCTACAAAGTAGGAAGTGCTCTTTGGCGTAGATTCAGGCCAACATATACGGCATTAAAAGATCATTAAAAAGTGTTCATTATACATTGCACAAGGAACGCAGCGCTCAGTTAGAAAGGTTGCAGTACAAAAGGTTCTTTGACGTAGATCCCAGCCAAAATATACGGCGAAACGGATCATTAAAGAGAACTTGTACGAATGAAGTGGAAGTGTCAGGGACTGACTGACAGCGAGACGGACTCAAAACATTTCCCATAGGAGAAAACCTGTAGCCCTGACCTACACCGTGTATGGTACCTTACACAAAGTGGGGGGCCTAATTTTAACAGGGGTTCAACGTTAGTCATTCTTGTCAAAGATTAATTATATATCACAATAAGAATGATAAAATTGCAACGTTTTTGTAGTTATTTATATCAAAAGAATTAAATTATATATCACAATAAGAATGATAAAATATGAAGAGGAAGAACGCTAAGAGGAAGAAAAGAGTTAACGTTGTTGAATAATCATGTGTGCTCATATTTCTTACTTGTGATGAAATAATCATGTGTGCTCATATTTCTTACTTGTGATGAAATAATCATGTGTGCTCATATTTCTTACTTGTGATGAAATAATCATGTGATGTCTGCTCTTGATGAAATAATCATGTGTGCTATTTTCTTTCTTTTGATGAAATAATCATGTGTGCTCATATTTCTTTCTTTTGATGAAATAATCATGTGTGCTCATATTTCTTTCTTTTGATGAAATAATCATGTGTGCTCATATTTCTTTCTTTTGATGAAATAATCATGTGTGCTCATATTTCTTTCTTTTGATGAAATAATCATGTGTGCTCATATTTCTTTCTTTTGATGAAATAATCAGTGTGCTCATATTTCTTTCTTTTGATGAAATAATCATGTGTGCTCATATTTCTTTCTTTTGATGAAATAATCATGTGTGCTCATATTTCTTTCTTTTGATGAAATAATCACGTGTGCTCATATTTCTTTCTTTTGATGAAATAATCATGTGTGCTCATATTTCTTTCTTTTGATGAAATAATCACGTGTGCTCATATTTCTTTCTTTTGATGAAATAATCACGTGTGCTCATTTATCTTTCTTTTGATGAAATAATCAGTGTCTCATATTTCTTTCTTTTGATGAAATAATCAGTGTGCTCATTTTCTTTCTTTGATGAAATAATCATGTTTGCTCATATTTCTTTCTTTTGATGAAATAATCATGTGTGCTCATATATCTTTCTTTTGATGAAATAATCATGTTTGCTCATATATCTTTCTTTTGATGAAATAATCATGTATGCTCATATGTAGTTTTACAAAATACAAAATCAATAACAATACACAGCAACCTATCGACCAAAAGACCTTTATCAAGCTAAGGATACAACATACAGCTGATAAAGACCATTTGGTTGAAATGTTAACATGCACTGTTATTGTTTTTGTATTTTGTAAAACTAAGTACTTTGTTTGTACGTGTTTCGCCATTGTTACATAGTTTTATTGCAGTCTTCCCTTATCTCGATCTATAGTGCTTGCATCGCCCGAGTGGTTACCGGGGCCCAAATTTGGGGTGTAAAGAATAGAACCACTGTTACCTGCCACGCATGTCGTAAGAGGCGACTAATGAGGTTTGGATGAAATCGGATGCACATGTCCTAAACGTGTAGAAATATATGCATTTAGGGGCCTACCAAACCAATGTGCAACGTATATACGTTCTTGGCAAAGATCAAACATATCACAAAGAGTGATTAAAATTGGTCGTAAAGAACGAACGCAAAGAAGAAGAAGAGTACTTGCATAGGAAGAACTCAGCGACAGTGCACAAACTTTGCAGCACCAAGGAATATCTCAGGTGTCAATTTGAAAAAGGTACAATTTTTGTAGCGGTTTTATTTAATTTGTGTTAATGAACTTTGTACGGGCAGCAGCTTTGCAGCCAACTCTTACTGATTTTCAACTGACAATGGTTCCAATGGATAACGGAACATATAATGATATTTACACAAATGCAACGATTATACAGGGTGTTCAAGATAAAAGCAGCCTGTGAATGGAGCTAATCTGGCATATATGTATGAAAATTAGAAGGTTCAGCTATGACGTAGTATAGGTCAAGGTTGTGTGACGGTATGTAATTGTAGTGCGGGAAGGGGCGATGAACACATGTGACGTAGGACGAGCTAGTCAGAACCGGTTTAAATAGTAAATAGACACAACGCGATAGGTTATCTGGCAACTTTCGATTTGTCAATGGGGCTGCAATTATCTTGAACACCCTGTAGAACTATCATTCAATTGTAAAAAAAATTACATACCAAAAAAAACACGACAAAAACCGAAAATACTTGACAATGTACTCTTATTATACACCCATACAAAACAAACAAAGATCGAAAATACTTGATTTCTTTCTTCTTCTTCATTGAACTCTCCATGTTGACAACATGTTAACCACTCTGTGTAATCTGTACAATCCTAAACTTCGATTGTACGTTGTGTCAACTATGCGCCTACAGGTAGGCCACAGCACATCCAATTTCTTCGATGTTTTTATTTACTAGGGTAGCTTCCCTAGACCCTTACCTCGTCGCCTCTTACGACATGCCTTGTAGGTCGCTGTGGTACTATTCTTTGCTTCCTTTGCGGGCCCGGCACCACACAGGCGAGAAAATACTTCACGATGTGACCTCATCTCACACACACATAAAAACGGCAAAGATCGAAAATACTTTACACTGTAACCTCATCTCACACACACATAAAAACGGCAAAGATCGAAAATACTTTACAATGCAAACTCATTACACGTAAAAAAATGAGTAAACAAAATTGTTTGTAACGTAGAGTAGAGATACTTCTTCTTCTTCTGCGTTCTCACTAAATTGGGATTTCAGATTCTATAATAAAGGCAGCCGTCTGCCTCAGATTATCAGCCACGCCATACAGTTTGTCTTGGACGCTAGTGCAAGTGGTCCACCTCTTTCTTCTCAAGTCTGCATACCGGGGGCAGTTCTGTAGGATATAATTCCTATGACTTCTGCTTCCCCGTTTGTGCCGACCTCTTCCCGCAGTAAGTTTTGGCCACCCTCGTGATGGTAAGTCTGACATTCTTACTGCGTGGCTAAATCTCCGAGGCAGATTGGCGACCGTAGAATCCGTTATCCCATTCCTCATTGTGAGGTCGTTGCACCATGTTATGCGCCTTACGGCCTGGTGCATCCGTTTTCTGCAAGCATTTGTTTCGGGTTAGCATTCCCTAGCGGAAACGTGCATCCGATTTCAGTCAAACCACTTTAGGCGCCTCTTACGACACGCGTGACATGTAACAGTGGTTCTTTTCTTTACATCCCAAATCTGGGCCCCGGTAACCACTCGGGCGGAGTAGAGAATCAAATTTGATCATCAAAAATTGCATTTTTTGTTAACATCAAATCATGCACGCCTTACACTTTCTTATAACCCTGTTTGAAAATAAAAACATATTTAGATTATGTTATAAGTACGTATCACGGGGTAGCAGAGTAGGTAGACCTACCCCTGATAAACTTGTACAGGGGAGGAGGATAACTATTTTTTACCATTTTTGTTTATTTTTTATCTTTCATGTCAAGTGTGTGATGGTGTGTGTGGGAGTGGGAGGGGGGTGTTATTGGTTATAACATTGAAGCCGCGTGATCATCTAGATCTAGTGACGGTTTTTTGGGTCTTTTTATATTTAAATGTTATTTTGTAGAAAGTACACAAATAGAAGATATAAAAACGTGCTTACCTCCCAGAATTGTTGTCTCCACTAATTTTTGGTTGTCCTAATGATGATGTTAGACTATGGTCTTCCGCTTCAAAGTTTCTTAATCTGTTTCCCTTCTGAGACAAGGAAGAAAACTAGTAGGAATTCTCGCAACTTCTGATTCATGGTATGTGAGATCAAGCATCTGGTCCTATCAAAGATTGAAGGAAGAATCAGAGTACCAGTGTGTAATTTACGATGAAATAGTTTGACCACGTTACACTTGTGTACACTCAGATGTACTTGTAATTTAATTTAGTTTAGTTCTGTTTTAGAGGATCGTCTGGCCAAACGGATTAGAGCGCGGCTCCCAGACGGGAGACCCGTGATCAATTCACGGTAAGACCAATGATTTTTCTGTTGTGGACATAAATGAAAAATCCTAACCTAACAGCTTTACGGCGACTGCACTAGCCATGCCGCCAATAAATTCCTCATGCTCACGTTCCACCTGTTATAAACCGTCAATAAAAAGCGGTTGATACAGACAGTAAGCACAGTTTTGTTGTAGTTAGTTTAGTCTTCCACACATCACTGCAAATCGAAACACTTAATCGTCCGAGTGGTTACCTGGGCCCACATTTGGGGTGTAAAGAATAGAACCACTGTTACCTGCCATGCATGTCGTAAGAGGCGACTAAGGAGGTTTGGCTGAAATCGGATGCACGTGTCCTAAACGTGTAGAAGTCTATGCGTTTAGGGGCCTACCAAACCAACGTGCAACGTATACACGTTCTTGGCAAAGATCCAACATTTCACAAAGAGTGATTAAAATTGCTCGTAAATAACGAACGCAAAGAAGAAAAAGAAACAATTAATCCATAAGTGCTCCGAGTTCTTTCTTATTATGTCTCTCAGCGTGTGGCAACTAACGACACCGGTTCTTTCTTGGTTTACTATACTATTTTGGCTACCATCATAGTGTTCCTGTCTAGCTAAGAAAAGACTTTGATCCTCAAGTAAAGGATCGGCGTTTCATGTAATCCAACCATGTATCGTGTGCGCACCGAGAACTTTGAATTCAAGCTCGACTCGAACTGGGCAATTTCCATGGCAACTTCAATAATTGCGACCCCAAGAGACGCGTGAGATATATATATATATTTGTATATAACACTGTGTACATTTGTGTGTGTGCATACTTATATATATATATATGTGTGTGTGTGTTCGTGTATGTTTGTGTTTGTTTAACTTCTTCTTCTTCGAATGCTCCATTTCGACCACTTGCGAACCACTCTTTGTGATTTGTATGTGATCTTCTTCTTCTTGCGTGCGCCCGCAAGACATGAACTCAGACATAGTCATGGCACCTGGAGCTGGTGGTCTGGGTTCAGCTCCCGCAATGCGCGGGGAATTTTCCCGACCACGACGGCTCTCAGGTCGACCCAGCCTCAACTGGGTACCAGACATGCTCTGGAAAAGTAAAGGCGGCCGGCGTGATGCTGACCACATCACCCATCGTGTGCCGACGGTCAACGAAAAATACAGGCCTAACACTGTATTGACCTATATACCTCGAGGTATGAAAGGGTTCCTTTACTTACTTTTTTACATGGCACCTGGTATGACGCTTCTGACTGATTTATGCGTGAAGACATGCTTTCCTTACTATCAGTGCCCTCCTCCCCCTCGCCCCCTTCGCCAGACGTACCTTCTCCGACTTAAGAGATAATGTTATCTGAGCCTAAGCGATTGTACGTTGTTCCAGTTACACGCCTACAAGTAGGCCAGCAATCCTATTTCTGCTACGCTTTTTATTTACTAAGGTACCTTCCTTAGGCCCCTACCTTATTCACCTCTTACAACATAACTTGTAGGCTGCAGTGGTACTATTCTTTGCTTCCCTTGATGGCCCCAGCAACACACGGGTAGTTTCTTGTAACGATATCTTGATATCTGTTTTATGAAATAGTTTCTTGTAACGATATCTTGATATCTGTTCTATGAAATAGTTTCTTGTAACGATATCTTGATATCTGTTTTATGAAATAGTTTCTTGTAACGATATCTTGATATCTGTTCTATGAAATAGTTTCTTGTAACGATATCTGGATATCTGTTTTATGAAATAGTTTCTTGTAACGATATCTTGATATCTGTTTTATGAAATAGTTTCTTGTAACGATATCTTGATATCTGTTTTATGAAATAGTTTCTTGTAACGATATCTTGATATCTGTTCTATGAAATAATTTCTTGTAACGATATCTTCATATCTGTTTTATGAAATAGTTTCTTGTAACGATATCTGGATATCTGTTTTATGAAATAGTTTCTTGTAACGATATCTTGATATCTGTTCTATGAAATAGAATGTGTTTTATGAAGTGTTTATATGATAAGATATATTATCTATACACATACTTTTAACAAACATTCAACCACCCTTCCTTCCATCCCGTCCACATTCAAAAATAAAGTATTGATAATTAACAACCGGCTTGCAAATGGAGGTGATAAGTGGATGGGTGATGTCGCAAGTGATAAGTTGTCACAATCTGTTTTAGATTGTGTGACTTTTTAAAACTTTAAATGTGCAGGGAGATAGTGGGGTTGTTATAGAGAAGGGGTTTGTGGGGAGGAGAGTGACTGACATTGTAATGTGAAGTGTGTGAGGGGTGACTGACATTGTAATGTGAAGTGTGTGAGAGGTAACTAACACTGTAATGTTAAGTGTGTGAGAGGTAACGGACTTTGTAATGTGAAGTGTGTGAGAGGTAGCGAACTTTGTAATGTTAAGTGTGTGAGAGGTAACGGACATTGTAATGTTAAGTGTGTGAGAGGTAACGGACATTGTAATGTGAAGGGGGTGAGAGGTGAATGACAAAGTTTAGTTTAAAATCGACTTTTGTTCTCTAAATCTTAGTTTGAAATCGACTTTTGTACCCTGAGGCTTAGTTTGAAACCGACTTGTGTTACCTAAATCTTAGTTTGAAACCGTCTTTTGTCCATAAATTTTAGTTTTAAACCGACTTTTGTTCCCTAAAGCTTAGTTTGAAACTGACTTTTGTTCTCTAAATCTTAATTTAAAACCGACTTTTGTTCCCTAAATCTTAGTTTGAAACCGTCTTTTGTTACCTAAATCTTAGTTTGAAACCGTCTTTTGTCCATAAATTTTAGTTTTAAACCGACTTTTGTTCCCTAAAGCTTAGTTTGAAACTGACTTTTGTTCTCTAAATCTTAATTTAAAACCGACTTTTGTTACCTAAATCTTAGTTTGAAACCGTCTTTTGTCCATAAATTTTAGTTTTAAACCGACTTTTGTACCCTGAAGCTTAATCTGAAAACGTCTTTTGTTCGCTAAACCTTAGTTAGAAACTGACTTTCCCTAAGGCTTACATCTTTACTAGTTAGAAATATTCCCCCTCTGTTGTTGTCATATTCAAGTTAAAACATGGAGATAATAACACCCGTTTATTCAAACTAATGCTAGACCACGTAACTGGTTATGAATGAGTGTCACGTGTGTGAAGTTATGTAGCGCCACCGCAATCTAAACTTGGTAGCAAAGGAAATCAAGCAAAGGATACAAAACCGAATTTTACAGCACACTACATATGTACTACGACAGAAACATTCTAACGGACCTATAATCAACGGACATAATTTCAGGTCCGTTAGAATGTATCTGTCGTAGTCTATATGTAGTGTGCTGTAAAGTTCGTCACTCCTGTTGTATCATTTGCTTGATAAAGGCCTTGTGGTCGAAACGTTGCTGTGTACTGTTATTGTTTTTGTATTTTGTAAAACTACAATACTTTGTTATTACGTGTTTCGCCATTGCTACATAGTTTTACTGCAGTCTTCCCCTATACTGATCAGAAAATTGGAAAGGCACATTCCACATACTCTGTGCCCAGGCTAACCATAAATGAAGATGCCACTACTTCCTTGCATTTTCTCTCAAATGACTATCTGAAAAGACAACAAAAAGATCATACATCCAAAAGAAATGTACATCCATTGCATTTAAGAACTGCTAGCCCTGCTGCTCCAACACACAAACTTTGGGTATCCCTGATCGATGATAAACCAAAACACTTACTACTATATCGATATTGATAATTATTTTGTACCAGTTATTGCTAGCTGTTAGACTATCAAGATTTTTAGAGAAATATATGAAGTGTTTTATGTGTTTTAATTTCTTATAACAATATCTTGCACCTATCGTCTTCTAGATCTACCTTTCATTTTTTTTTCAGGCACCATTCACTCCAAAATTATAGGCACTCATACCGTTGCATTTCTCTCTCTCTCGCCATCCCAATACCGTTGCATTTAAGAACCGCTAGCCCTACCCCAACACACAAACTTTGGGTATCCCTAATCGATGATAAACAAACAAAAAAATACTATGATATCGATATTGATAATTATTATGTACCAGATATTGCTAGCTGTCAGAATGTCACGATTTATCAAGAAAAATGTGAAGTGTTTGATGTGTTTTTGTTCCTGATGACCGTATCTGTTAATTGAGCGCATTATCTGTGAAATATAATTGTGAAGTGTATAGACTGATAGCAGAAGTGATTGGACTAAGTGGATTATAAAAAAGGGTGAACACTTGATAGGAAACACATGGAGATTACAAAGAGAAATTGGCCAATATAAGCAATATTAACTGATCTATATAAACAAGTTGATTTGTTTATCAGGGAAAGTCGAATTATGCAGCAAATTATGTCAATCGCTTATTAGAGTATTATCATAGTCATCATCATCAACGTGTGCCGTCTCGACTTCGAATGTTGACGACGACTGGTTTCCAGAACAATATGATACTTGCCCTGAGTGTGTTTAACCAGCGAGCCACGAGAACCATCAGTGTGCATTATTATGAGACTGACGCGCTACCTACTGCGCTACTGAGGCTTGTGGGAGTCTCAGAGAATAGATGCTCACCACTAGTGCCAAAGGTAACCGGTTCGCTCCCTCGTAGAGCCATTGTGATATTTTTCCATAGATCCCTGATCTCAGTGTACGTGAGATCGAGTTCCAAGTCCTATCGGAGATGGATGATAAGACGTATTCACGAGGTCACGTGTTCAATCTGAGCACGTAAAAGAACCCTTGGCAGTTCAAAATCGAGAAGAGCAGGCTGGAAAGCCGCTGCCCGGCAAAATTTATTACAAAAAGATTAAAACTAAAATTCCTACAAAATATCTTTACCATCTTCAAAATTACATCAGGGACCCTCGCCGGTGCTATGGAGTTCGTGCACTGCAGCTGAGATCTTTCTCTGTAAGAAAGAGGTAGGAGCACACATGGTTACTCACCGAAGTGCAATGATGATGATCATATCAATCAATCAGTCAATCAATTAATCAATCAATTAATACTCTTCGATATCTGTTGTGGGAGACTGGGTACCAATGCGTCCGCCCGGAGTGTAATGACGTCAGTTTAGTAACCAATAACTATACAATTTGACATGCTGCTTGATGTCTGTACCTGTTGATCTATTATAACCAATACCCATTGACATGCTGCTTGATGTCTGTACCTGTTGATCTATTATATATCCTCTTCGTGTCCAGTTTGAAACATAATACTTCTCTAGAAGAGAACCATCACCAGTGTGGTGCCGGACCCACAAGGGCGCAAAAATAGCCCCACTGCCACTTACAAGGAAAGTCGTAAGATTCGATTGATGTAGGACTTAGGGAAGCTACCATAGTAAATAAAAAATCATCGCAGAAATTGAATGTTCTGGCCTATTTGTAGGCACATAACTGGCACAACGTACAATCGATCTTAGGTTCTCTTTCTCTCTCTCTCTCTCGCGATCATCCTTAGACTGATGTACCAGATTTCCCTATAAATCTCGTTCATGTGGAAATCTGATTCATGCAGCCCTAGCGTGTCTCATGTTTCGTCACATCTTCCACTCCACTTTGGAGCTCTGGTGCTTATTCTTCGGCGATGTGTCCGGTTTTAGCCAGCATTTACTGCGTTCGCTCTCTGTCAGCCTTTGGCTGTCCCCAACCGACCTGCAAGGCAGCAGGTTGATCTTATGCTCAGATCACATAAAAATCACACAGAGTGGTTAACAATTGGTCGATATGGAGCGTTCGAAGACCAAGAAGAGACCAATGTTGACGCTCTGTCGACTTTCTACGAATTGTTTCCCACGTCAGGCCATAATCTTTTAACTCTTTTTTCATATTTTGTCTTCATTTGTCCTTTGGAGATTCAGCCATTCATTTCCTATCTGCTGTCAATGGAAGATCTGTCCTAGACAATTCTATTTCTGGAATACAACCTACATGCTTAATTAACTTATATCTTCTTCTCTTAATTATTTTCTTCTTCTCTTAATTATTTTCTTCTTCTCTTAATTATTTTCTTCTTCTCTTAATTATTTTCTTCTTCTCTTAATTATTTTCTTCCGTGTTTTTTTTTTATTTCTGTTTGTCCGCTATGAATACAGACGTAGTCTCTTAATTTATACGCGGTACTATCATAAGTTTAGTAGTAATAGTAGTAGTAGTAGTAGTAGTAGCAATAGTAGTAGTAGTAGTAGTAGCAGTAGCAGCAGTAGTAGCAGTAGTAGTAGTATGCAAGTAGTGAGCAGTAGTGTAGTAATAGTAGTTGTAATTGCAGGCCAGCAGGTAGTAGTAGCAGCAGTAGTAGCAGGAGTAGAGCAGCAGTATAGTAGAGTAGTAATAGAGTAGGAGTAGTAGTAGCAGCAGAGTTGAATTGCAGTAGCAGTAGATGAGTAGGTAGAGCAGTAGTGAGCAGTGTAGAGTAGCAGAGTAGCAGTGAGTAGCAGTAGTAGCAGTAGGTAGTAGTAGTAGCAGGTAGTAGTAGCAGCAATGGTAGTAGTAGCAGCAATAGTAGTAGCAGTGTTGATGCAATAGCAGTAGCAGTAGTAGTAGTAGCAGTAGTAGTAGCAGAGTAGTGCAGTAGCAGAGCAGCAGTAGGTAGTAGTAGTGACGTAGTAGTAGTAGAGTAGTAGTGAGTAGTAGTAGAGCAGGCAGGCAGTAGAGCAGAGGTAGTAGCAGTAGCAGTAGAGTAGTAGTAGTAGTAGTAGTGTAGTGGAGTAGTAGTAGCAGTAGTAGTAGGAGTAGGTAGAGTAGTAGAGTAGTAGTAGTGCAGTAGTAGAGTAGTAGCAGAGTAGTATGTGGTAGTAGTGAGTAGTAGTAGTAGCAAGGGTAGTAGTAGGTAGTAGTAGTAGTAGTAGTAGTGGGCGTAGTAGTAGAAGTAGTATAGTTAGTAGACGTAGTAGAGTAGTAGTAAGGGTAGTAGGTAGTAGTAGTAGCACGCGTAGTAGTATGTAGTGGTAGTAGTGTAGTAGTAGTAGTAGAGCAGTAGATGTAGCGAGTAGCATGTAGTGTAGCAGAGCAGTAGCAGGTAGTAGAGTTAGTAGTAGTAGTAGTAGTAGTAGTCAGTAGCGTAGCGTAGTAGTAGTAGTAGTACGTAGTAGTAGTAGCAGTAGTACGCTAGTGTAGTAGTATGTGTAGTTTAGATTAGACCTAGTAGAACTATTGTTTAACCAAGACACACTAACCATCAGTATGTATATCATTCGACATCTGTTGGTTGAGACTGTGCACCTATGGGTCTGTCCAGAATTCTATAACGTCGATTAAGTAACCAAAAACCAACAACCAATAAACTTTATAAATCCATCTGCTTGTTCATGTTGTTCTTGCTCGATTGAACGATTAATTGATTTATTGACTGACTGATTGTTTGATTGATTGATTGATCGAGTGATTAATTAATTGATTAATTGATTAATTGATTTATTTATTGATTGATTGATTGATTGATTGATTGATTGATTGATTGAATCAACACTATTGTACATCAGTGAGTTATTGTATGTACTCCGATCTTTTGTTGGAGAATAATAGTGAGGGATGTAAGGATACTGTCCACCCTGCCGCCACTCATACCGATACAGACTCATAATAACATTCTGAAGACAAAATCATGAGAACATTCTGAAGACAAAATCATGAGAACATTCTGAAGACAAAATCATGAGAACATTCTGAAGACAAAATCATGAGAACATTCTGAAGACAAAATCATGAGAACATTCTGAAGACAAAATCATGAGAACATTCTGAAGACAAAATCATGAGAACATTCTGAAGACAAAATCATGAGAACATTCTGAAGACAAAATCATGAGAACATTCTGACCAGAAAGAACACCTAACAACATGCTTATCCAGACAACCAAGCATGAAACAATGAATGCCATTATAAATGATTGATTGATTGATTGATTGATAGGACCATCATCATTGCACGTCGTTGAGTTATAATGTGTGCTCCCATCTCTTTCATACTTAGGAAGATCTCAAAGGCAGTGCATGAAATCCGTAGCACCAGCGAGGGCCATCGATGTAATTTTGAAGATGGTGAAGATATTTTTGTAGGGATTTTATTTTTAATCTTTTCTAATGAATTTTTCCCGGGCAGCGACTTTCCAGCCTGTTTTTATCGATTTTGAACTGCCAATAATTATTTTCATCATCATCAAGGTGCGTATCCTTTATAGGACGTTGCTCTCTTTGCAACACATCTGAAATTCACTCAGTTTCTAGCCAGTTCACCCACTTCGTCGATGGTCATATTCATGGTTTCTTTAATATCTGGTAGCCATCTTCTTCTTGGTCTGGATCTGCCTCTGCGTCCTGGGGCCCTGCCCTCTAGTATTGTTCTTTCCAAGCCATCGTGACGCGTGATGTGACCAATGTATGTAATTTTTCTGTATAGTATGTTGTTTATCATTTAATTCTCTTTAACATGGTTCTTTTACCTGCTCAAATTAAACACGGGACCTAGTTTTATCGTCCGTCTTAGAACTATAGGACTATCGGATTTGGAACTCGATCTAACCTACACTGAGTTCAGGGATCTCTGGAAAAATATCCAGATGGCTACACGAGGGAGCGAACCTGATACGTTTGGCACGAGAGACGAGTACCTAACCTCTACACCACAGAGACTCCTAAGAACACACACAACAACATATCATCATCATCATCATCAAATAGCTTGTCCTGAGCAGAAATTTGTCACCCCAACAGTCCTCCAGAACTTCTCTCTCATCATAGGCCAGATGTTCTGTCTCTGCAGCCGTCATGTTCAGACCATCAGTTACATCCTGAATCCATCTTCTCCGTGGTCTTCCTCTTCTTCTCTTTGCCGGTATGCCTCCTTCCATGATGGTCTTCTCCAGCCCTTCATGTCTTTTTATGTAATAACATATCAGACTTGATAAATATGTTTCAAATATGGAAGTTGCACGTTGAATGGGTGAACAGCATTCGGAGATCACATTTCAAGAAAATGACTTGCCTATACACCTGTACATGCTGGAGTACATGGTAACGAGCGTGCTGACTTTCTTGCAAACAATGCCCCGACTCAAGCGGGCAGAAGTATGGACAGAGCCGATGTCATGAATGCGGCACGCTCTCATGTATGTGATATGTACAAGTCTCAGACACTGGAACGAGTCTGAGAATTATGAGTTAAGTTTGGACATGCCAGACAGTGTCGTCTTCATGGTAGAGAGAGAAGGTATACTAATCAACTTCTCATGGGTACGGTGAGCAAATGGGCTTTAGGGTGGCTTCTGCAGCGGAGGACGGAGCATGAATGTGAATGTTCAATATGCCATAACGTCGATCACATAACATAACATGACATAACATAACATAGTATGACATGACATAACATAACACGACATAACATGTCATAACAACATGAGATAAATATTAATCTCAACAAAAAAAACAGAAACAAAACTGCTTTATTCACAATCAGTTTATTCAAGTATATTATGGGATGTTGAGTATATAATCAGTCTATTCGTTGTAAATGTATACCAGATGCAAGCATCACTCACTGTAGTTGTAACAACAAGGTATACATGTTAGGCACACATCAAAGGGGAATGTTAAAATAGTGCTATGTACAATTTCTTACAATTATAATATTCAATCAAGTGCAAATCTGTCAACGAAAGCAAATACAAAATACTTACTGGTACTTGTTGCAATACACATCTAATGGTAAACTGTAATAAGTACAGGAAGTTGAAACGACCATCAATGATGTGTAGATTATCAAGGCATTATAAAACTGGTATTATCACACAAGTAGATAGATAGAAATATATATATAGTGTTTACAGGCCCATGCCGTGCTATGATGCAGAGAGGCGGTCGCATCAGGCGGCACAGTAAGGAGGGCGGCATAAGCAGCAAAATCAAAATTACAATTAAAGGTTATTTTAAAGAAAAAAAGGGCGGCATTTCGAAGACTTGCATCATACTGAAAAATAAACCGACTACCCTGGATAAATTAATATATATATATATATATATATATATATATGAATAGTGTTTATGTGTGTTTATTATTCACTTTATTTTCTGTATTTATATATTAATTTGAGCACATTCAAAACTTATAATTTGTTTAAATCATCACTAATTACCACCAACAGTAAGGTTACTATAAATCGATAGTTCGGGTATATTGAAAATATGACAAGAGATCAGATAGACTAAGAATGTATATGAAAATGAAACTGAAAATCGTGGCTAATCCTTTACATGACCTTGCCATAAACTGCAGTAAACGAGTTGTTGATTTTCTAGGCACCACTTATACCCTCAATAGTTTGTCATTGTTTTCTGAATGATAAGGTTAATTTTTACCCTTCGTAAAAATCCACGAAGGCGAATTTGTTTGCAAATTGTCCATCACGGCGTTGGATCTAAGTACTAGTGGGTTGGGATCAAGCTCCCTACGGCTAAGCCACAGACGCCCACACGGTAAATTGCACATTCACACATCACACACACACAAAAACGATGAAGAGAAACTGACCACTAGGCAGCCTAAGTAAACGATGGAGACAAAACATTGAAGCAGACCTTGAAATAACATAATTATTTGGAAGTGAAGGTGAATATAGATGAATGGAGTTGGATGATATCTGCAGCAATGAGCCTCAAAGTGGAAAATGAAGACTATGAATAGGGATTAATCGAGGCGGTGATATCTGCAAAATGAGCCCAAAGGAAATGAAGACTAGAACACGGATCAATCTGAGGCGGTGGATATCTGCAGCAATTGAGCCTCAAATGGAAATGAAGACTAGAATACGATCAATGGAGGTGGATGATATCTGCAGCAATGAGCCTCAAAGTGGAAATGAAGACTAGAACACGGATTAATGAGGCGGGTGATATCTGCAGCAATGAGCCTCAAAGTGGAAATGAAGACTAGAACAGGATTAATTGAGGCGGGTGATATCTGCAGCAATGAGCCTCAAAGTGGGAAATGAAGACTAGGAACACGGATCAATTGAGGCGGGTGATATCTGCAGCAATGAGCCTCAAAGTGGGAAATGAAGAATAGAAACGGATTAATTGAGGCGGGTGATATCTGCAGCAATAACCTCAAAGTGGGAAATGAAGACTAGGAACACAGATTAATTGAGGCGGTGATATCTGCAGCAATGAGCCTCAAAGTGGTAAATGAAGACTAGTAATAGGATTATTGAGGCAGGGTGATAATGCAGAAATGAACATCAGAGACTTACTAGAAGAAGAAGATGACACAAATGAATAACGATTTAAAATAAATGTTTACCAATAATACAGATAATTAAAGAAAGTTTTCGAGAATGATAAAAAGTGCTAGTAAACTTAGCCTGAGATGACACGGACTCTGTAGCAACGAGTTATATATGTGAATAGCCTGCGTGCTACTGGAACTATCAGTAGCCCATACCCATCGCCATCTACTGAAAAAGTTGAACACTAAGTTTTATAAACAGAGCGCAGTAATGTCGGTTCTTTTAGCTATTGCTATCTGTGTTCTTTTCATGGTTTGCCTTTCGACATCAGGCTGGAGCGAGCCTTTCTCTACGCTTTGTACAAGGTAAAATTTAGTGCCTCTGATATTCCATCGAACCATCGCTTATATGGTCGTCCTCTGGGTCTGTTGCCGTTGTCTGAGTACTATGTTCTTTGTGTGAGACTGTCTTGTGGTAACCTTGATGCGTGTCCGAACCATATGACTTGTTGTTTCTAATATTTTGAGTACCGGCAAGGATTCCACTTTTTTCTGATTTCATCGTGTCTAGTTTTATCTCTTCTTGTTACATTTAGAATTCGTTGTAAACATTTCATCTCTGTCTGTAACAAGCTGATATTATAAATTTCCTAAGTGAGAGAGGACGTATACATGATTCAAGTAATATTGGTGAATCTAGAACACTAACCAGACTGCAAGAGTTCCAAGTCAAATGTGGTGTAGCTAAACAAGAACGCTATGTCGTTTGAAGATTGGAGTAGCAAGAAAAGAACAGCATAACAGGTACGTGAGTAGGCTCATCAATCAAAATCGAACTGGTATGGTCAGTGGCTGGATGCTGTTGAGGATACTGGGAAGGAGATCGGAGCATATGTAGACATGTCCGGCGTGCAGTGAAGATATTCCAAACTTCAACTGAAACTATGCTGGTAGCCAAAGAAGAATAGTAAACGAACAAAGAACCGGTGTCGATAGTGGCTACACGCTGAGACTCATACTGAGGAGGAGATCGGTGCACTTATGGATTAATTGGCTCGATGTGCAGTGATGATGTTTGATATAAGGGAAGACTGCAGTAAAACTATGTAACAATGGCGAAACACGTAAAAATCTGCAGCGATGATGATCCGACGACTAAACTAAACTAAACCTTCATCTCTGTCGTTTGAATTCGTCATAGACAGAGAAGAGAACAAATAGATCTATCCAGAAAGAACTCAAAATCAAAGAAAACTGGCTAATGCTACAAATAAGGAAAAGAAAACTGATGTATTTTGAACATATAAAGAGACATGAAAGGCTGAAGAAGACCATTATGGAAGGAGGCATACCCGTAAAGAGAAGAAGAAGAAGACCACGTAAAAGATGGATTCAGGATGCAACTGATGGTTTGAACATGACGGCTGCAGAGGCAGGACATCTAGCATATGAGAGAGAAATTCCAAAGGACTGTTGGTGTGGCAAAGTTCTGCTCTGGACAAGCTATTTGATGATGATGATATCAGTGTCCAGGTCTGACACTGATAGCACAGAGATGGTTAAAAAAAAACTGTGTTAAACATTAACTACTTAACTAAACAAATATTGACAACACAGAAAACATTTGCTAAACTGAACTTGATGATGTAAAATGTAACACAACAGCTTAAAACGACAAACTAATACGATATTATTGATCAGTTATCCCATTTGAAGAGGAAATGGAGAATCCTTGTCCTTATATCATGTATAGTTTAGAGGGCACTTACGGTGGTTTTTTAATGGGACAGGTAACATGATAACTTAGAATAAACAGTTGCAGTCATGATATTGCAATAACAAGGGCATTGCAAGAGTCATGACACGAGCATTGCAATAATTTTGTAGGCAAATTATTTATGTAAAGTAGTCACGTAGTTATTGTTGCTGCCCCATGTTCTAGTGGAATGTGGTGATTGGGAGGATGGGGGGAGAGAAAATGTGTTCATGACGATGATTGTGATGATGATGTTGGTTGCGATATCGGTGAGTGATGCTGATGATGGTCATGATAATTATGATGATGATGATACCGATGATGATTGTGATCATGATGATGATGCCGACGATATTGATTATAATGATGATCATGATGATTATCGATGATGATTGTGATAATAATGATAAAGATATCGATGATGGGGTGCTAATGGTCATGATGATGACGTCGACGACGATGATGATAACATTGGACAATAGTTAAAACCATTGTGCGCTGTTGACATCTATTTTGGCATGTGGCTGTTTTGGACGTTGCTGAGGTTCAAATAACATGTCATACACAGTTGAATTTCATATAAACAATCTAAGTAGTCATATCTATCTGTCACCATCAACGGTTCAGTCTCACAGTGTATATCCGTATCCGTCTACATTAGCCTACCTTATTGTGGTTGAATGGTTTGTGTATCGTTACGATCCTTCAGGCCATATCGGCGGGAGCCTAACTCCTGGCAAGTCTAACCAAGCTGAACAGACTGAAGGGGAAAGGCCAGACCACAGGGTGGGGAGCAGGATGGGGCCTCATTATGTGACAGCGCAGAACCCACCGGCGAGTGGTAAATACTCTTACTGCAAGCAGCCCATCCCCCAGCTATGGGACAAATAGCAGTCGTCCTCTCTATCCCTTGAGGATGGCATCCTTTTTTGTACTGTCTTCTTCTTCTTCTATGACACTTTCCCCCAAGTATATGGGAATAAACTAAAGTGTTCAGGGGGCACACCCTGCATACAAGCCCGGTTGGTGAGCCCGGTGACAGAAGGCTGGTCACCTAGAGTAGGACGACTCCAGACAAGCCTAGTCAAGCCAGAGCTCGTCAGCAGGTAACTGCGACTATCCAGAGTCTTTATTCTCTTCCACCATTTGCTTCTTTATATAGAAGTAATGGGGGAGGAGGGGACGTAGTGATCTTGTGTGAGCTTGTTTTAAGGCACTTTGTAAGATGATATTCATTTTTGTAAGGCTGTTTTTGATGCCGTCGCTCCATCTTTTGCGTGGTCTTCCTCTTGCTTTGTACTCGATATACTTTTTCTGTGTGACTCTCTGTGGTAGGTGATACCATGGCATTCTTGTCAGGTGTCCAAACCATTTAATCTGTTGTTCTTTTATGAATTGCATGACTGTTTCACATCCAGTCTTATTCTGATTTCTTCATTTCTAATTTTGTCTCTTATTGTCACACCTGCAGCCCTTCTAAGACACCTCATCTCTGTCGTTATTATTGTTCGTACAAGCTCAAAAACAAGATGTCCTCAGAAACGGAATGTATCAGACATAATTAGCGGGGGGAGGAATCAACACAAACGAATAACTCAATGGCCATATTCTTATATACTTTCTCTTGTTATATCTTTATCGTCTGACTGTTATCACTCCTGTATATAGTAAATACTTTCCCTCTTCCTAAACACATTCACTACTAAATTGAAAAACACGCTTCGGCCGAACTAATTTTTGTTCTTCATCGATCGTTCTCTTCGGTCATTTTGATCTTTCCTGTTGTGATATATAAACAGCCATTGTCAAGAACGGTTTTACCGTCGTGCCAAGTTATGCGCCTATGATGACTAGACCAGCACATCCGACTTAGTATCAGCATTTTATTTACTAGAGTAGCTTGCAGTAATTTTTTTTCTCATTACCATTCCATTAAAATAATAAATGTTATCAAATTGACAAATTTTCACAAAACTGGATTGGATTACGAAGTGGAAATCTATAGGTTTAATGTCGATTAAAAACCAGAAATTTGATCAGAATGGGATGATGTCAATTTTGTTTGAATTTTAAATGAAAATAAATAAGGCTATTTACACGAACTGATATTTACAAATTGCATCATTTTCCAAACTATAGTACCGTGTTGTTAGTTGATGTACAAATATATAAGTTTTATCAATAACAGTAGCAAAGACAGTCACCAATATTAGCATAAGAAAGTTGGGACAGAATCTAGCTTGAAGTACATTGAGAAACAAAGAAAGGTTTGGTTTTGTTTTCGATCCAGAAGCACTTGAGCTTTCAGCTCTTCGGCTCGGTGGCATGGACATCGTAACTCTTCGGTTCGGTGCCCCGAACACCGTAAATCTGTAAATGTGGCTTTTCTGCCACCCCGCGGAATTGAACCAAACTCACAGGGTGTATCCCCGTCGTTGAACGTGCTCCGAATACGCTGGGCAGGCGGGCATGGGGTCAAGTAAGGACTTAAAGAATTATTGTTTTATTTTTGTGCCAGGACATGCAAGTGTAAGGGGGAATAGCTGTTCAAATAGACTTGCATGTATGGCTGCTCGTGGGCTCCGATAACATAAGGCCGGCGAGTTCAGGTAAAACTTCTAGGAAATATTATGTTGCCGTTGGCTACGGCTGCTATAGAAAGTGAAGGAGCAATGGACAAAGCTGATATTCTGAATTCCTAAGAGAGAGAGAGAGAGAGAGAGAGAGAGAGAGAGAGAGAGAGGAAAGTGGAAAATTTGCATCAAGACTGCTGGAAAATTTGCAACACTAACCAGACTGCTGGAAAATTTGCAACACTAACCAGACTGCTGGAAAATTTGCAACACTAACCAGACTGCTGGAAAATTTGCAACACTAACCAGACTGCTGGAAAATTTGCAACACTAACCAGACTGCTGGAAAATTTGCAACACTAACCAGACTGCTGGAAAATTTGCAACACTAACCAGACTGCTGGAAAATGTGCAACACTAACCAGACTGCTGGAAAATTTGCAACACTAACCAGACTGCTGAAAAATTTGCAACACTAACCAGACTGCTGGAAAATTTGCAACACTAACCAGACTGCAAAAATACCAAATTAAATGTAGTATGACCTAGATAAAAGCCCTGTACTGGAAGCTTCTTTTTCGATCCAGAAGCACTTAAGCTTTCAGCTCTTCGGCTCGGTGCCATGGACATCGTAACCTTTCGGTTCGGTGCCACGAACACCGTAAATCTGGAGAACCTGTGGCTTTTCTGCCAGCCCGAGGAATTGAACCACACTCACAGGGGGCTTGTCAGCCGTCGTCCAACACGCTACGAACACGATGTGTTGAGGCAGGCGAAACTGGAAGCTAAAGAAGACTAGCAAACCAACATATAACTAGTGTCGTTAGTTGCCACACTCTGAGAAATATACTGAGGGGAAGATTGGAGCACATACAGACCAATTGGTTCTATATGCAGTAATGATGGGCCAACGGCTAAACCAACTATTATATTATTAATAAATGGGTTCAACAGCAAGAACAACTTTAGAACTTTGCCTAATATCTCACTCTCTATTTGTTCAGTAATTTTATCAATCATATGGTTCGGTCACAGAAACCAAAATAAATATTAACAGCTTAGAATGAAATAAATTGTTCAACTACACATTTGGTCAGGAAGGTAACAACACACTAACGTGAACGTGTCATGTTTTTAAGTGTGTCACCGGACAAGAAATGGGTCAGCTCTATAAGTTTCTGGGGTTTTTTTAAGGCATGTAAATGTGCTACAGCGAGGACAGTGAACCGGAAGTATTTCATAAAGGTTCTAAGTACACCACTGCACTTAATGTCTGAGCATTACACGCGTGCTACACTTAACATCATGTGTCTAAACATTACACGCGTGCTACACTGAACATCATGAAAATGCTCTCTCTCACTCTCTCTCTCACTCTCTCTCTCTCTCTCTTTCTCTATCTGCATGCCATAGAACCAAGACTTACATATCTCTATATTTTAGACTACCAATGTGGAGTTTCTGTGGCTACGTGGTTAAGCCGTTTCTTGCGTTCCAAACATCGTCGTTTCGAATCTGGACCTCGTCTTTCTGCTCATAAATGTATTTTTTCCAGAAAAATCCCTAGAATTGTTGCCGCAGCTGTATAGTTAGTGCTTTATGCAACAATCTCAGCGGGCTACGTGCTATTTCTGAGTAGAAAACGAACCATATGGGGAAAACCCGATGCATTTAAGTTAATCCGCAGCCCCGGTAACATAAGACCGAAAAGCTTAGGCGACAAATCGGAAATTCCTGTTAGATGGGGGCTGGATTATGTACATGTTTGATAGAGAATACTGTGCGCTTTTTTGCAATTTTTCTCAATTCTATTCGTTCTTGATTATTTATTGGTGAAAAATGTGAATAATACTGATATTCCTTAGCTTTAAACATTTAATTGTTCATTTTATCATGTTGTGTTGTTGTTGACATGAATTAGTTTATATACAACAATACTGTTGTTTACATGAATTAGTTTATATACAACAATACTGTTGTTGACATGAATTAGTTTATATACAACAATACTGTGTGACATGAATTGGTTTATTACAAAATTTACCTGAGAATGGAGGATCATGTTAGAACTTGTAGTCTTATTTACTAGAATTGTTATCTGAGCCTGGTGACATCGTTTTTTATTGCGAGGCCACGGTCAATCCTTCGTGTTCAGAACCTTTAGACTAGCAATGAATTCTTAATATATTCTTGTGTATCCTATCACCTACGAGACATAGGAATGTGTAGATGATACAGTCGTTGAAGTTGAAGTTAGACTAGCAATGAATTCTTAATATATTCTTGTGTATCCTATCACCTACGAGACATAGGAATGTGTAGATGATACAGTCGTTGAAGTTGAAATTAGATTACAATAATTCTTTAATATATTCTTGTGTATCCTATCATCTACGAGACATAGGAATATGTAGATGATACAGTCGTTAAGTTAAGGTCTTAAAACAGGAGGCTATGGATCGCAATGCATGGAAGAGAAATATCAGGGATGAAGTCTCCGTGGATAAGTTGTCAAACCCTTGCCTAGCATCCAGATGGTCGTGGGTTCGAATCCAGACAACGCCGTACTGTTCACAGATGCATTTGTTCCCCATAGAGCTCTAAGATTTTTGTAATAGGTAGTTTACACATAGACATATATCCATATAACCCAATAATTATGAGTTTAACTGATATTGCTAACATAACTGATGCATAAAGATTCGGTTGACCGATTTCGATTTGTACGGAGATTGTGGGAACAAGAAAACATATTGTACCTTGGTCTAATTTTAATATCGACATTTATTTAGTTTACCTAGAGTATAGGGAGACCTATAAGCAGTCACACAAAAATAACTACATGTGAAATGTGCTACCTGCGAAAAGTCACCAACAACACTAGAAAAGACAGTGTCACCAACATCACCATAAGAAAGAAAGTTGACACAGAATCTTGCTTGAATTACATTGAGAAGCAAAGAATGATGAAGGGTTTTGTTGTAAATTGCGTCATGTTCATGCATGGATGGTTTTGTTGTAAATTGCGTCATGTTCATGCATGGATGGTTTTGTTGTAAATTGCGTCATGTTCATGCATGGATGGTTTTGTTGTAAATTGCGTCATGTTCATGCATGGATGGTTTTGTTGTAAATTGCGTCATGTTCATGCATGGATGGTTTTGTTGTAAATTGCGTAATGTTCATGCATGATAGTTTTGTTGTAAATTGCGTCATGTGCATGCATGATAGTTTTGTTGTAAATTGTGTCATGTTCATGCATGGATGGTTTTGTTGTAAATTGCGTCATGTTCATGCATGGATGGTTTTGTTATAAATTGCGTCATGTTCATGCATGGATGGTTTTGTTGTAAATTGCGTCATGTTCATGCATGATAGTTTTGTTGTAAATTGCGTCATGTTCATGCATGGATGGTTTTGTTGTAAATTGCGTCATGTTCATGCATGATAGTTTTGTTGTAAATTGCGTCATGTTCATGCATGATAGTTTTGTAGTATATTGCGTCATGTTCATGCATGGATGGTTTTGTTGTAAATTGCGTCATGTTCATGCATGGATGGTTTTGTTGCAAATTGCGTCATGTTCATGCATGGATGGGTTTGTTGTAAATTGCGTCATGTTCATGCATGGATGGTTTTGTTGCAAATTGCGTCATGTTCATGCATGGATGGTTTTGTTATAAATTGCGTCATGTTCATGCATGATAGTTTTGTTGTATATTGCGTCATGTTCATGCATGGATGGTTTTGTTGTAAATTGCGTCATGTTCATGCATGGATGGGTTTGTTGTAAATTGCGTCATGTTCATGCATGGATGGTTTTGTTGTAAATTGCGTCATGTTCATGCATGGATGGTTTTGTTGTAATTGCGTCATGTTCATGCATGATGTTTGTTGTAAATATCGTTTATGTTTACATTGCATGATTATGCATGATGTTTTGTAAATTGCGTCATGTTCATGCATGGATGGTTTTGTTGTAAATTGCGTCATGTTCATGCATGGATGGTTTTGTTGTAAATTGCGTCATGTTCATGCATGGATGGTTTTGTTGTAAATTGCGTCATGTTCATGCATGGATGGTTTTGTTGTAAATTGCGTCATGTTCATGCATGATAGTTTGTTGTAAATTGCGTCATGTTCATGCATGGATGGTTTTGTTGTAAATTGCGTCATGTTCATGCATGGATGGTTTTGTTGTAAATTGCGTCATGTTCATGCATGGATGGTTTTGTTGTAAATTGCGTCATGTTCATGCATGATAGTTTTGTTGTAAATTGCGTCATGTTCATGCATGGATGGTTTTGTTGTAAATTGCGTCATGTTCATGCATGATGGTTTTGTTGTAAATTGCGTCATGTTCATGCATGATGGTTTTGTTGTAAATGGTATCATGTTCATGTATGAATGGTTTGTTGTAAATAGTGTTATTTATGCACAATTGTCGAAGTTGACTAGCTATTTCCTAAGGTTTACAGTTGTCTAATTATGTTTACCTTGCCTTAGTTTCGGTCATTCAAGTCATCTAATTACATCAGTATCATTATTCGACATGTGTATTATTCTTCATGATTGTTTTGAAATGAAAATCGTGGCATATCCAGAAAGTACCATCAACCACAGCAAACGAGTCGTTGATTTTTCTAGGCACCACTTATACGTTCAGTAGTTTGTCATTGCTTTCTGAACGGTGAGTCTATTTACCTTGTAAAATCCACGGAAACGAATTTGCTTCAAACTTGCCAACTGGTTTGAACCAGGTACGTTTTTGTCTGGGATCGAGCTCACTACCGCTTGAGCTACAGATGCTCACTGATTGTTATTACTGAACAAAATATTACAGCATGTTCCACCTCCCTCTAATTGCTCTTGTCGGTCAAAGTTACATCAGCCTTATCTTTTTCTCTCCATAGTGTTTTTTAATCTCCCGACGCACGAGTGGCAACGTATACTAATTTATATAAGAAAAAACTCAAAATCAAAGAAAACTAGTTGACGATGCAAATAAGAATGAGAAAATTAAACTATGTTTGATATATAAACAGACACGAAAAGTTTGATAAGAGCATTATGGAAAGAGTCATCCTTGCAAAGAAGAGAAGATGAAGATTACTGAGAAGATGAATTCTTGGTGTAACTAATGATTTGATCATGAGAGCTGCAGAAGCGAGGCATCTGGCATATGAGAGAGAAATTTGGAAAGACTGTTAGGATGGCAAACTTCTGCTCAGGACAAACTTTTAATCACGACACCAAATTAGTCGGTATAATGTCTTCCAGTAATCTTAAAAAATACAGCGAACCAGTATACCAGTTCAAAGGGGTGAAAGGGTTAATATATGTCAGACAAAGCTACATCCCATATCTCCACTGCATTGGTTTTGAACATATGTTCAACAAAATCGTGTATATTTGTCTCCACGTGGTTCATCAACGAACTATTTTTAGCCTGAAACATGTGGCGAAAATATATAAATATTGGCATGACGTTCCACGTATGAAGAAAGGAATCAGCATTCTTAACTCTTGCATGCTTGGGATATAAACGTGAAGTGACAGGTACAACATACCTTTCGGTCTGCAACAGCTACGGGCCATTTTCATTGAATTCTTACACATACAAACACATAGTTATACATATAAATACACAACATACATTTATACACGCACATACACATAAATTAGCAAATAATAAGAGAATGTCAAGTTGTTCATAATGAATATTGCATGTTAACCAGTTGTAACTTTGTTGTAAAAGTTATATTATAAACGCACACACATATCAGAGAGAGAGAGAGAGAGAGAGAGAGAGAGAGAGAAGGAAACTACATAGTCTGTCTTTTCACATAAAATTAAATGTGAACCCAAACACCCACATACACACACGCCCACACACACAGATAAAATATGAAACTATTAATCTTGTTTTGTCATGTAAAAGTTCTATTATAAAAATGCAGAGACAAAAGAGAGAGACACAGAGAGAGAGAGCACAGAGAGAGCACAGAGAAAGACAGAGAGAGCACAGAAAAGACAAGAGAGAGCACAGAGAAGACAGAGAAAGAAGAAGAGCACAGAGAAAGACAGAGAGAGAGACAGAGAGAGAGCACAGAGAAAGACAGAGAGAGAGAAGAGCAAGAGAGAGATAACAGAGAGAGAGAGAGAGACAGAGAGAGAACAGAGAGAAAGATGGAGAAGAGAGAGACACGAGAGACAAAGAGAGGCAGAGAGAGAGAGAGGGGAGAGAGACAGAGAGAGAACAGAGACAGAGAGAGAGAACAAGAGAGAGACATGGAGAGAGACAGAGAGAGACAGAGAGAAACAGACACAGAGAGAAACAGAGAGAGAGAAACAGACACAGAGAGAGAGACAGAGAGAGAGAGACAGAGAGAGAAGGAAACTACCTAGTCTGCTATTTATTTGGTAAAAATCAAAGTATACCTATCCACACACACACACACCCATACCCACTCACACACACACACACCCATACACACTCACACACATTCACACACACACACCCATACACACTCACACACACACACACCCATACACACTCACACACACACACCCATACACACACACACAATCCCAAGGCTAGGCAAAGGCTTAACAACTTAGCCACAAAGACCTCCTGACAGAAGAAACATGACAAAAGAAGAAGAGGAAGAAAAACTAAACAATTTATGCTAAGCTAATATTTACATTTTGCTTCAATGAGTTACAGTTGTATATTCCAACATTATCGTCTCACAAATAACACTTGTTATGAATAACACATGAAAGTTATTTAGATATTATTATTCATACAAGTCATCTACCTGTTTTTTCTATGAACTTTCCTATGCTTGGCCAGATGGTCTGACCGACTGAAGCATTTCGTGCAGATGTCACATTTGTAAGGCTTGACGCCAGAGTGAGAACGTTTGTGTCGGGCTAGCTCGTCAGAGCGCGAGAACTTCCAACCACAATCTGGCCAGGAACAGTGGAAGGGTTTTTCTCCAGTATGTCGTCTAAGATGAGCTTTCAGGTGCGAGCTCTTGCTGTATACTTTGTTGCAGTCTTTGTAAGTACACGGGTAGATTTTCTCGTCAGGCTTGCTTCCTTGTCCTGTTATGCTTGGAGATGAAGAAGAAGAAGACGATGATGATGAGCTGGAGTAGCTTCCTGAGCTGTCCAGTGAACACGGGCTTCCAGACGGTGAAACTTGGTGGCCTTGAATTTGGTATGTGGTTAACATTGGATCAATACCTGTTGAGGTCATACGATGACCTGCGCCGTGTGGTAATTTGTGACTGGAACTAACTTTGACTCTGTTGTTGATGAAATTGGACTTCCGTAGCAGAGATGTACCTGCTGTTGGTATTACGTGATCTGTTGGCGACAGTAAGGACAATGCTGATGAAGAAGGCGTTGTATACACTCGTGTCTGTTGACTGGTTGTTCTAGACATGAACTGGAAGGACTCACTAACGTGTGAACTCGTTCTGGAATTGATAAATCTCGGTTTGGTGATAACCTCACACGGGGTTTGACTCGGCGACGATTTCATAGCATAGTCATGCATCAAATTTGATATATCTACACCCAACACAACCATATCCGCATTGTTCTCTTTGGGTATAATCCATTCATTACCGTGACCACTGCTGGATTCACTCACACTTGAACAGCTGCTATTACTGCTTCTTCTGTCAGAGTCTAAATCACTGCTGTTAGCGTAGATTTCATCACAAATAAAACTAACATCATTTGTTGCTAATGTGTTAATTCCACTATTAGAATACGTGCACTTATCTTTGCTTGAAAACCTATTATTATGGTTTATGTTAAATCCAAAGGCGTCCTCTACGTGAGGTAATGGACGGGAATTTTTACTTTCAATATCATTCTCAACTTGATGTCCAAAGAAAGAATCAAAATCTTTAAGTAATGAAGACTCCTTCTTAGAAAATGTTATAATGTTTGGATCACAACTTTGAACGGTGTTTTGTTCCCCACATCCAAACCCTGTCCCTCTAGAGAACAGGTAGTCATTCATTACCACATCATCGTTAAAGTTGAACAATGCAATTGTGGGATCAAATCCAAAGTCATCACACATGTCATCAGGTGAGTCGTTTAGTTCGCTAAGTGTCTTCTGTTCAGAAAACGGGTTCAGAATGTCGTCTGAAAACATGAAGCTCAGTTCATTCATAGTTAAAGTTTCACTAAAATCCTTCATTGTTAACTGTCCCGTTTAATGGAAGTCACACTATATAGATGTCGTTCGTTGTTGGTCCCGACTTCGGGACGGAGCAATTATGAGTGACAACTAGTGAGCCGGTTAAGGTCGTTTCCACTTATTAAATGCCTGGCCTGAAGGAATGCCTTTATTTTTTGCTTACAAGAATAGAAAAAGGGGGATGGTGGGAGGCTGGATTCTATTTCGCGCTAAATGCCAGTAAGTAAAAAAATAAAGTGCGGAGGGAGGTTATAGGAACGGGGGGATACGTTATAGAAGTTTGAAGATTTGGAAGAAAGTAGTTGGCTTATTTCTTCTTGTACATAGCTAGCTATGGAAAATTACTAGACGCTGGTGAAGGTGATTATTACTAAGTGGTTGTAAGTACAGCAGACAGATCGTGTTAATATGTCTGTAGAAATGAGGGTGAGAAAACAGAAACCAAGATCCGCGCACTTTTGTTATCTTCAGAACTCACGTGCTGAGCGGTTAATGGACGGACTTGATCACGTGACTGTGATAGCGATTGGTTGAGTGTTGTTATGACGTAATTCCACGCTGCGTTAGTTTACCTCCCCCTACTCTTAGAAGTCACGAGCTCTTGACGTTTGTTTGAATAAAACAACAGCTTGAGTTTATGAAACAAATTTATATCTTTCTGAGTTCGTGAATGAGCGATTTAACAGTCAGTAGGTGACAGACACAGCTTGACTCAACGAATTAGTAAATAATCCACAAATATCATCAAAGATGACATCACTCGAGTTCACAAATATCACTAAATTGTTTTCATCTAATCGATCCGGTATGGCTGATATTTCTTAATCAACTGTATTACGAAATGTTCTGTAACTTCGTGATAATCAATCCGACTCGTATATCTTTCGATGATTAGACCGCTAATGTCATAAAACAATCTGCATCTCCCTAGATGTAACTAGCCCTTACTATTTGCAGAATTAAATACAGAGGATCTGAATTTGGTTATCTTCTCCACAGTTTAAGAGAATAGTTAGTCTTCGTGAAAACTTCAGATTTAGCATCAAGAATGCGAAGGCAGACTGATCAGTTCTTTTTTATGTCCTAGACAATTCATGCACCTCTAATCGTAACACAGTATAATCCTTACTTGTTCTGTGACTTAGCCGATGAAGTGTTCCAAATACTAACAAGATGGCATCCTTCAAAAGTTTACAATTGTATAAAGCATCAATATACTTTTAAAATCAATGTAGTATTTTTAAAAAAATTAATATACTTGTCCATTCACCTTATTGTTTTCAGGTAACGATCTCCCCCAAATTCACAACTGCAACATATATTCAGCAACTACAGATTTGAATATTCATTGAAGTAAAATTCAACAGTGTTTGCATTTATCGTGAGATTACATCAGTCATACAGATGATTACAGTGTTCGGTGACTTGGTGTATTCCTTTAACAATAATTTTGTTGTCTTTAGTCGCACAACATCTAAATATCCTGTTGTCAGACCTCGTCAACAGGACCTACGTCCTTCACATCACACGTCTCATGTTTTTATTTCCTGTGTCTGAAATTTAAAAAAAATATAAGTAAACATCAGTTAAACAGGACGTGAATGTTTACTATCAAATGTTTTCTATCGGTTAATTCTTCTTCTTCTTCTTTGAACGCTCCATACCGACCACTTGTTAACCACTCTATGTGATTTGTATGTGATTTGAGTCTAAGATCAATTGTACGTTGTACCAGTTATAAGCATACAAGTTGACAAGCACATCCGATTTGTGTGATGCTTTTTATTTACTAGGGTAGCTTCCCTAAGTCCTGCATCAGTGACCTCTTACAACAAGCATTGTAGGTCGCAGTGGTACTATTCTTTGCTTCCCTTGTGGGCCCCTGCACCACACGGTTGAGATAATTCTATAAATATGAACATGTTCCCAATTATATAAATATGAACATGTTCCCAATTCTATAAATATGAACATGTTCCCAATTCTATAAATATGAACATGTTCCCAAATCTATAAATATGAACATGTTCCTAATTCTATAAATATGAACATGTTCCCAATTCTATAAATATGAACATGTTCCCAATTCTATAAATATGAACATGTTCCTATTGAAATCTCTATTAAGAGCTCTCTGTGGCGTAGATGTCAGGTACTCTCCGCTCGTCCCAAAGGTACTCGGCTCACTCCATCGTGGCGATATCGAGATATATTGTCCAGAGACCGCTCTATCTCAGTGTAGGTTAGATTGAGTTCCTAGTCGTATCGGTGACGGACGATAAAACATAGGTTCAGTATTCAATTTGAGCATGTCAAAGAAGCCTTGGCAGTTCAAATTCGAGAAGAGCAGACTGGAATGTCGCTGCCTGGACAAAATTCACTAAAAGGATTTTAAAATAACATTTCTACAAAATATTGTCACCATCTTCTAATTTACATCGTGGACCCCCGCCGGTGCTAGGGTTCAGCACTGCCGTTGAGATCTTCCTGTGTAAGAAAGAGATCAGAGCACACATGGTTACTCATCAAAGTGCAATGATGATGGTCCTATAAATCAATCAAATCAAATCATTAAAATCACTGATAGAATTGTTAACCAGATCACAAGTGATATAATGATGATGAGGATGTAACCAGCCACCAATAATAGCATACAATAAACAGAAATCGGGTACTAGAGCTAAGGGAAGACCAAGAAAAGATGGATAGACAATATCAAGACCACACTACATAAACACGGATATAACACAACAAGGGCGACTCATCTGGACCTAGAACGCAAATTAAAGCTCCCATCCCTACGCTTAACGGCAAGAATGGACAGCCAACTCCATCTTCCACCTGGGAATAGACAATAGACAATAGATAGACAGATGTAAAAGGGAAGTAAAGAAAGCCATTTTTATACCATGAGATGGGGTCTCCCCGATGGCGAAGTTGATAGCACGCTGCACAATAGGCCAGACATTCCGGAATTAGAGTTCAGCTTTAACCATTAATTTAGACACAGCTTTAGGTTGGACTACAGGAAACCCTGATCCGTTACTTGGGGATCTAAATTACAAGCACCTCTGAAGCCGTATGAAGGCTCATCTGAATGGCGAGGTTCACTTGTGATAAGGAATGCAAGACTTCCCGCAAAAACAGTCAGATGCGCCATATTCAGCATCACGATTACGTCAAAATCCATAGCAGGCAAACGGAAAAAAATACCATGAGGTATATTAGGTTAAGCAGGCATTGAAATGGGAGGCAAAGGGTTCCAGAAAGAGAGGTCGCATTAAGGAAACTCTGAGACGAACGTTGCTGATATATCGGATTCCATTCCAAGGAAGAGATTGAGCAAGTTTCTAAGAACAGAGCGGTATTGAGACATTACTTGCAGGTTCTATGTAACGTATAACGGTACGAGAGGAATTAATACATATTAGGCGATACGATATGACACGGAACTCGATGCGATATGATATGATGCGAGTACAATATTATAAGTCATTAGTTACTAAGCCGACATCATAACACTCAAGGCAGACTCGTAAGTGATCAGTCTCCTCCAACAGATGCCGACTGGTATGCATGCTGATGGTTCTCATGACATGATAGTCAAGTTAAACAGTTCTCAATATCTGTTATTTGAGGACTATCATCATAGCACCTTGGACATGTCCTTAGGTTTTCCGATCTCCGCCTCAACATAACAAGCAGCGTCCAGCGGCCCAACAGTCCAATACGATGGTGACTAATCAATCTCTTTGCATATTTGATATGTCGTTCTTTTCAGGCTGCACCAATATCGACACCCAGTTTTTTCAATATGGTCCGCTACTGGGAATGACAACGCTTAAACTGCCTGTTCGGATAAATTCTTTCAATGCGTTAAGGCTATCATTTCAGTCCATTGCAGCTCCTTCTAATATCGTAACCATGCCAGCCATTATATAAGCCATTAGATGTACAACCCTGATCGAATAGCGTGTAATTACAAACTCACTCAATACATAACCATTATAGTGGCATTCAAATATGCAGCAATCCCACCATTATCAAATATTACACTTTTTCACACAGAGTACTTTCTTTCACTGTGTCGAAACCTTTCAACTTTCATAGTTACTTTGGGATCCACCTTTTGTGTAGGCGATCGTTTGCCTTCTATGCACTGCATACGAATAATATTGTCCTTTGTCTGTTGGTAATCTGCTCATATGACCAAACTATTAAATTTGTTGTGTTTTTTTGTATGAAGTCCAGCACTGACGTGCTATCGTTTTTTTCCTGGATGTCTTCATTCCTAAACTAGGTTTTTTTTTTTTCTGGATGTCTTCATTCCTAAACTAGGTTTTTTTTTCTTGATGTCTTTATTCCTAAATCGGTTTTTCCTTCATGTCTTTATTCCTAAACCGATTATTTATTGACGTCTTCATTCTTAAATCGATTTTTACTTGATGTCTTTATTCCTAAATCGATTTTTACTTGATGTCTTTATTCATAAACCGGGTTTTTTCTTGATACTACCAGCCCTCCCGCTCTGCGTAGGCACTAAATATCACTGTAGTCAAAAGCTATAATCCATAGAAGAAGTAAAGTGACTAAGTATGTGAAGTCAAACAATGCAAGTCAAAGAAACGACCTCAAAGATGTATCTATCTTTTGTTTTATGTTACAGTTATCGACCAAACAAACAATCGAATGATTTGACAACGCATGAGTAATACTATCTTAATATAGCACTGCCTTTGCTGAATGTTGGTGTTGTCATAGACCGTGTGAAAGACTCTTGATCTCTAGTACTCCCACCTTTACTATTGTCATGTTCAATGTTTCTTTAATGTCCTATTGACACCATCATCTTTGTCGTCCCATGCAACGTTTCCTAAAAATCACTGTCGTTACTGCCTGATATAACACTTTTTAGTGTCATGTAGGAAAATGTGAACAAGGGATTGAGAAATTTAATAGTAGCATGGCTAGTGTAGTCCTCATGAAACTGTACAGGTTATGATTTTCTTTAAAAAGATAGTTGGAATATTATTTTTTGCTCTTGCGTGTAAAAGCTCTCTATTCTGTGCAAGTTGACCGGTGTCAGCAGCAGTCATTCTTAGATCGTAAATTGGGATCGAGAGAGAGAGATCAGCAATGATATCTTGAAGACGATGGGTGCAAGATTTCATTGACGATCTGAGAATGACTGCAGCTGATGCCGGTCAACTTGCAGAATAGAACGTGTTCCAGGACTGCTGTCATGATGGGAGCCTAGTTCCAAAAGGGACAAGGTACTTGGTGATCATGATGCTTTTATTGGACAAAAACCGCCCGTGTGTTGCCAGGGCCCGCTAGAGATCAAGAATATTAACACTGCCACATACAAGGCATGTCGTAGAGGCGACTGAGGTAGGGCCTAGGAAGCTACCTAGTAAATAAAAACACCCAGAAATCTGATGTTCTGGCCTACTTGTAGGCGTATAGCTGGGACAACGTACAATCGCTCTTAAGCTCGGACCACATACAAATCACAAAGAGTGGTTAACAAGTGGTCGATATGGAGCGTTAGAAGTAGAGGAAGAAGATTGTACTAAGACGCTCTCCAGGTCGCAATGTTGGATGTCTATGTTCATCTTGTTTCCCCTCTTTAAAGTCATACATACACGAGAGTACGTATGTTAGAAATGTTTTATAAACCTTTAACAAAGAGACTTTTGTTTAGAGAAACTGCTTCAGAGTGTCATAGTTTAGTCTTGTCATGTTTGCTCAACCGTTTCAAGAACGTTTTATGTGAGATTTTAGTGGTCGATTCATTGAGTGAGGGCAACCATTATTCTCTCAAAGAGCCTCTACATCATAATCTAGGAAAAGGGGAAAATGGCGTTGGTTCAGGTATAACCTGCAGAATTGATTAATTGATTTATCGATTGATTGATAGGACCATCATCATTGCACTTCGGTGAGTAGCCATGTGTGCTCCTATCTCTTTCTTACCAAGTAAGGTCTCAGCTGCAGTGCACGAACTCCGTAGCACCGGTGAGGGCCCCCAATATAATTTGGAAGATGGTGAAGATATTTCGTAAGAATTTTATTTTAAATAGTTTTCTAATGTATTTTGCCTAGGCAGCAGTTTTTCAGCCTGTTCTTCTCGATTTTGAACTGTCATGGGTTATTTTACGTGCTGCAGAAGATGCAGTGGAGTGGCACTAGAGCCCGAGTGGTTATCGGGACCCAAATTTAGGGTGTACAGAATAGAACCACTGTTACCTGCCACCCATGTCGTAAGAGGCGACTAAGGAGGTTTGGCTGAAATCGGATGCATGTGTCCTAAACGTGTAGAAGTGTATTCGTTTAGTGGCAAACTAAACCAATGTGCAACGTATACACGTTCTTGGCAAAGATCAAACATATCATAAAGAGTGATTAAAATTGCTCGTAAAGAACGAACGCAAAGAAGAAGAAGAAGTGGCACTAGACAAGCACTTGAGTAGAACCCGCAAGGAAAACGGAATAGGGACGCCCTAAATAGACCTTGAAACATAGTCTACTTGAAGAACTGATGAAGGCTGAACTATACTGTGAAGCTATAAATAAAACAGGTCAGAGATGGGGAAAAGAGGCGAACAACTGTCGAAGCCCTATGCTCGACGAGGAGCGTAAAGAAATAAGTAAATAAGTAAGAGCTGATCTATCAAGAATTACTAGACAAAATAAAATATTGAAACTCTAGATGTCATAAATTCATTAATACTTTCTGTCAGCTGCATACAAGGGCTGTAAGTGCAAAGGTCACAGTATAACAATTCTCTCACATTCGCATTAACCATAGCCAACTTTAGATAACTAGGTCAGACAACCGCGCGGGTATTCCATGACCTAGATCAGAGAAGGGGGCTGGAAAATATAGATTTTTGTTTAAAAAAACTGCAAGCTTTTTTTTGCAATTTTACTCAATTCTGTGAGTCTGTAGTTATTTATTGGTGAAAAATATTCATAATATTGATATTCCTTATTGTTAAACTTAACTTGTTGCATAATATAACTTGGATTTAGCATTTTGTGTTGATTTTAAAATGAATTCGTCTATATACACCAATACTGAAATGCGACGTCTCGTGGTGTAGTTGTGGTCTGATTTCCCATAATTCTTACCTGAATCCGAAGGCCCATAAGTTTATAGTTGGCTCTGCATTAACCCTCGTCTATGTTACGGACCACATTACCCATAATGCGCCGTCGGTCAAAACATATACGAGCCTAAGACCGTATTGCTCAATATTATCTTCTTCTCTTCCTCCATTGACTTCTTTATGGAAGTGTTGGGGGGCAGTGATCTTGTATGTGCTTGTTTTTGGGGGGCAGTGATCTTGTATGTGCTTGTTTTAAGGCATTTTGTAAGCTGTTATTCATTATCTTAAGACCGTTCTTGATGCCGTCGCTTCATCTTTTGCTTGGCCTTCCTCTTTCTTTGTACTCGTTATACTTTTTCTGTGTGGCTCTCTGTGGTAGGCGACACCAGGGTATTCTTGTCAGGTGTCCAAAATATTTAATCTGTTGTTCTTGTATGAATTGCATGACTGGTTTCATATCCAGTCTTCTTCTGATTTCTTCATTTCTAATTTTGTCTCTTATTGTCACACCTGCACCTCTTCTAAGACACCTCATCTCCGTCATATATATATTTCCGCCAGTGCAAAAAGCAAATGCTGTAACCTACCAGTTAGCTCCATTGTTAAGGCACCCAAAAATTTCACTGACAGCTAAGCAACAGATGATCAACAGCATGGACAATGAGCAAAACGCAGTCACAAAAATAACTACATGTGAAATGCGCTGCCTGCGAAAAGTTACCAACAACACCAGAAAAGACAGAGTAACCAACGTCAACATAAGAAAGAAAGTTGGTACAGAACCTTGCTTGAATTACATTGAGAAACAAAGAATGAAGTGGTTTTGCCACTTAATAAGAATGCATCCAAACTCCACAGTATACAGAGTCTTCTACAACAGAACATCAGAAAAGAAGGCGAGAGGAAGACCCCGAAAAAATGGTTAGATGGCGTAGCAGAATCCTGTCAAAGAGCAAAAATAACAATCACTCAAGCCACCAGAACAGCGCAAGACAAAAACAGAAAACCACGACACTGGGCAACAACCCGGTAGCAGTGTGACGACAAAAGAAGAAGTTCAATATACCTCGAGCTATGAAAAAGGTTCCTTAATTAATTTTTTTACTGTGTAACAAACATGGTCCCAACAACAAATGAAGTACACTATCTACATAAGCACAGCAAATACACTCACAAACAACTCAACATACGTTCTTCAAACTTACAACATGTCAAAGAAACCAGGATCACTGTTTTTATCCCGTTAACCTTACAAAACCTCCTTTTGTGACTCTATCTTAACTCTGACTTGTCACTGTTTCAAGACACTTCCTAATGACTCAATTAGTATTCTTTCTGTTCTCTAACCCTGCTTTGTCTCACATCGTCAAGATAAGAAGAGATTTCTAGAACGGGTTTTCGCCCTAGTGGTTACCCGGGCCCAAATTGGGGGTGTAAAGAACAGAACCACTGTTACCTGCCACGCATGTTGTAAGAGGCGACTAAGGAGGTTGACCATGGGGCTAGCTTCCCTACATCGTAAAAACACTAGATGGCTACAAAACGGAGAGCGAACCGAGTAAACGCTGGCTGAAACCGGACACATCGCCGAAGGATAAGCACCAGAGCTACAAATGGTGGTGAAGATGTGACGTAAAACACACCAATGCTAAGGTTGCATGAATCAGATTTCCACATGAATAGAATTTATGGGAAAGTCTGGTATATCGGTCTTGGTGGTGAACGCACGAGAGAGAGAGAGAGAGAGAGAGAGAGAGAGAGAGAACGGGTTTTGTGTGCCCTTTAGAAATAGTGTTTTATTTCTGAAGTACACTTTTTGCGTGGACGAGCTTTTGCTTTGTATCCCCTCTATCGGAGTATCATAGCTCTTTGGTCTATTAGTAATCTGCTTATGTGGACGAACCATTTATTTTGTTGTTTCTTGATGAAGTCTAGTACTGATGTTGTACCCACTTTTTTCCCGATGTCTTTCATTTCTAAACCGGTCTTTTCGTGATACTCCCATCATCTCTATCGTGACTAATTTCCTTCTAAAGAATGAGGTCAGCGTCCAGGTTTGGCCCTGATAGCATAATGTTGGAGAAAAGACTGTTGTACAATGCACTTTTAGTCTTCATGGTGACATGTTTGCATATCAAATTATGATTATTTACATATATAATTCTCTGTAACCTTGTCACTTTGCTAAGAACTTTCCAATATAAAAATTAGTCTATATACACAACATTTGATAATACAATATGAAAAATCGCCACATATCCTTTACAGAATGTCGCCATCAACCCCAGTAAACGAGTTGTTCATTTTTAAGCACCGCCTATACGTTCAGTAGTTTGCTATTGCTTTCTGAATTGTGAGGTCTATTTCTATCGTTCTTAAAAATCCACGGAACAAAATTGTTTTCAAATTGCCAACCACGGAGTTTGAACCAGGTACTCTTGGGTGCAGAGGAGCGTCTGGCCGAGTGGGTTAGAGCACGGCTACCATGCAGGAGACCCGTGTTCAATCCACAGTAAGACAAAAAGGTTTTTTATGTCAAGGGCGTAAATAAAAATCCTAACCCGAACAGTTTCGTGACGACTGTACTAGCCATGAAGACTTTAATCTCCACAGCCTCATGTCCCCCTTTATCCTACAACGCCCTAAAAAGCGGTATTACAGACAATAAAGACCGTAACGACACTTGGATTATGATCAAGCCCGCTAAGCCACAGACGTCAACACTGAGATCAACTATAACAATACTCGGAATAAAACAAAATCACATCGATGGCAATCTTGTAGAAGAGTGTTACGACTGAAAGGACAATAGTAAAAACAGATAATCTTGATGAAGTAAACACATTAAAGAAGTATTAAATGCACATCATAAATGAATCATTCCTACTTTGTTGGTCACGCCTTAATACAAGATATTTGATATAGCATTTACAGACATTGTGACGCTGCCAAACACGGATATGCTGGGCAGAAAAGCGTACAATATTGCAGCTGTTTGAACAGGATATAATGCCGAAGCATTGACTTTATTACAGCTAGTTTTATACCATATCGCTCAGTCCCTCTCTCAGAGATGACGCGCCATCTGCCTAGAGTATTGTACAAAGCAGGACCGTGCCGTGCTATGACACAGAAGAGACGACCGGCAAGAAGCAAAATTATAATTACAATTGAAGGTTATTTTAAGGAAAAAACATTTAAGGGCGGCATTTCGAAGACTTGATCATACTGAGAAAATAAACCGCACGACTCTGGCACAAAGCACGAAATATGTAGCTCCGGCAATAATCATAATGGTCTCTGGACACAAAAAATGCACTCCTGAACAGAACGGCGCGGCTCGGATTCGAATTCACGATCTTCGGAACGCATTGCAAGATCTTAATCACTTAGTCACACACACCCCAAACTGTTTGCAAAACGATGTAAACTAATAGCACAACGTTTCCCTGGTATTTCTACCACAAACACAACACATACAGGCCAGAAACACAGGCATACAAGTAGTGAAAAGAACAAACACAGGCATACAAGTAGTGAAAAGAACAAACACAAGCATACAAGTAGTGAAAAGAACAAACACAAGCATACAAGTAGTGAAAAGAACAAACACAAGCATACAAGTAGTGAAAAGAACAAACACAAGCATACAAGTAGTGAAAAGAACAAACACAAGCATACAAGTAGTGAAAAGAACAAACACAAGCATACAAGTAGTGAAAAGAACAAACACAGGCATACAAGTAGTGAAAAGAACAAACACAGGCATACAAGTAGTGAAAAGAACAAACACAGGCATACAAGTAGTGAAAAGAACAAACACAGGCATACAAGTAGTGAAAAGAACAAACACAAGCATACAAGTAGTGAAAAGAACAAACACAGGCATACAAGTAGTGAAAAGAACAAACACAAGCATACAAGTAGTGAAAAGAACAAACACAGGCATACAAGTAGTGAAAAGAACAAACACAGGCATACAAGTAGTGAAAAGAACAAACACAGGCATACAAGTAGTGAAAAGAACAAACACAGGCATACAAGTAGTGAAAAGAACAAACACAAGCATACAAGTAGTGAAAAGAACAAACACAAGCATACAAGTAGTGAAGAGAACAAACACAAGCATACAAGTAGTGAAAAGAACAAACACAAGCATACAAGTAGTGAAAAGAACAAACACAGGCATACAAGTAGTGAAAAGAACAAACACAGGCATACAAGTAGTGAAAAGAACAAACACAAGTATACAAGTAGTGAAAAGAACAAACACAAGCATACAAGTAGTGAAAAGAACAAACACAGGCATACAAGTAGTGAAAAGAACAAACACAGGCATACAAGTAGTGAAAAGAACAAACACAAGCATACAAGTAGTGAAAAGAACAAACACAGGCATACAAGTAGTGAAAAGAACAAACACAGGCATACAAGTAGTGAAAAGAACAAACACAAGCATACAAGTAGTGAAAAGAACAAACACAAGCATACAAGTAGTGAAAAGAACAAACACAGGCATACAAGTAGTGAAAAGAACAAACACAGGCATACAAGTAGTGAAAAGAACAAACACAAGCATACAAGTAGTGAAAAGAACAAACACAAGCATACAAGTAGTGAAAAGAACAAACACAAGCATACAAGTAGTGAAAAGAACTCAAAAGCAAGCATACAGTTTAAGTAGGATAAATGAACAACTACAGCGTTATACAGTAGTGAAAGCATTCAAAACGGCCATCAGTGAAATGAACAAAGCAGCCGGCTCAAGTGAGTGAAAAGAACGACCGACAGGCGACGTAAGGGCGGCATAAAGAAATCAAACTACAATTAAAGGGTTATTTTGAAAAGAACAAGACACTAGAGCATATAAGTAGGAAGAAGCACAAATCACAGGCAAAATCATAATGGTGGAAAAGAAGCACAACAACGGCGTCATCAATTAGATTGGAAGAGCAACTAACACAGCCATACACATAGTTGAAAAGAAAAACACAAGCATCAAGTTGTGAACAACAAACCACATACAAGGAAAACACACAAGCATACAAGTAGTGAAAAGAACAAACACAAGCATACAAGTAGTGAAAAGAACAAACACAAGCATACAAGTAGTGAAAAGAACAAACACAAGCATACAAGTAGTGAAAAGAACAAACACAAGCATACAAGTAGTGAAAAGAACAAACACAAGCATACAAGTAGTGAAAAGAACAAACACAAGCATACAAGTAGTGAAGAGAACAAACACAAGCATACAAGTAGTGAAAAGAACAAACACAAGCATACAAGTAGTGAAAAGAACAAACACAAGCATACAAGTAGTGAAAAGAACAAACACAAGCATACAAGTAGTGAAAAGAACAAACACAGGCATACAAGTAGTGAAAAGAACAAACACAAGCATACAAGTAGTGAAAAGAACAAACACAGGCATACAAGTAGTGAAAAGAACAAACACAGGCATACAAGTAGTGAAAAGAACAAACACAGGCATACAAGTAGTGAAAAGAACAAACACAAAAGAAAAAGATATTGTGACAACAGAAAAACATTCATTGAAAAAAGAGTAAGAGATCCAAGAGACCATTCTGGTTGTTTTATCGTCAAGACATTCTAAGGACCAGTACTTCTCACTTCAAGTCCGGCTTCCTGGTATTGTTAGTATCACATAAAGTCTTTAGTTCCCTGGTGAGGAGGGGTGGGGGCGGTCTCTGTAGCGGAGAGGTACGGTGTTCGGGGGTCTCGTGACGGTGCTTATCTCACGCTCAAACAGTACTCGGTTCGCGTTCCATGGAGTGAGCATACACTTTTCCAACGAACCTGATCTCGATATAAGTGAGAGATATATATAGTGCTATGTTTTGTCGGAGACGGACGATAACATGTAGGTGTTGTGTTCAAATTGATCACCTAAATAAACCACTGGCAGTTGAAAATTGATTACAGTAAGTTTAAAAGTCACTACCCCAAATGGTCTAATGGTTAGGATGCTTGGCTTTCCCACAGGCAACAAGGATTCAATTCCCTGCATGGGAAACATTTTAAGTGGATCTCTATAACTAAGTGCCTTGCGTTTCAAATAGCATGGGTTCGAATCAGAACCACGACGTTCTGTTCATAAGTGCTTTTCTAAGATCCCTAGAATTATAGCTGGAGCTATGGAGTTCGTGTGTTTTAATACTCTCGGCAGATGGTGTACCATTTCTACAGAGAGGGACTGAGCCATATAGGTAAACCCCGGTGCAATGAAGTCAGTGCTTCAACTTTAGACAACTAAGATCATTAATATTGATTAAAATGAAGTCAATAGTAACTGTAATCATCATTTAAAAGTACTTCACTAAGAACATCTGCTAGTACTATGAAGTTCGTGCACTGAAATTGTATCAAGTACCAGGACTAGTAGTAATTACTAACATGGGTTTCTGTGACGAAGTGGTTATGACGTTCGCCTTGCGTTCTGAAGGTTGGAGGTTCGAACACAGATCGGAGTTGTTACGGATTGGAGGTAAAGGATACTGATCGCGTCGTTCAGTTCACAAGTCCATTTTTTCCCGAGACCACTGGAATTGTTGCTGGAGCTACGAAGCTCTAAGTTGTTTTTTGTTGCAACTCTCATGGTAAGTGGCTTGCCATTTCTACCGAAAGAGATGTGTCTATATGGGGAAACACGATGCAATGAAGTCAATTCTTCCCTTTTAGTCTCTTTTAAATGAAAATCGTAGCATATCCTTTACATGACTTAGCCATCAACCCCAGTAAACTAGGCGTCGATTTTCTAGGCACCACTTATATAATCTGTAGTTTGCCATTGCTTTCTGAACGGTGGGGTCTATTTTTACCGTTCGTAAAAATCCCGCAGAAACGAATTTCTTTTCAAACTGCCTGTCGCAGAGTTTCAACCAGGTACGCTTGGGTAGTGACCGAGCTCACTACAGCTTAAGCTACACACGCCCATCTTCTCAGCAAAGAGACATCATAATTGAAACTTCCATGTGGTCCAGCCGGTTTGAAATATGTTTAATCCACATTTTCACTTATATGAATGAGTGTGTCCTCCTATCTTGTGAAATGAAAATCATTCAAGCATGATGTTTAACAACAGATGTATCTGACATTCTGATGTACCAATATAAACTGTGTCACGGTTGTAATCTCTCGATTGCATAATCTTTATGTATTCACGGTGGCTTTGATAAAAGGATTTATGTGCAACAAACAGTCCATTTTAGAGAGACAATGTGTATGTGCGTGCATGTTTAATGTATGTATATATGTATATATATATATATATATATATCCCATGTTTATGTATGTCTTTAGAAGGGCAATGGCCAACGAAAAGTGCTATTTTTTGTCAAATAATACAAAAGGAACGTAATTTATATCCGACTGCTAAATCGTATGCTATTATCACCGAGGGATTCAACTCCAAACCCTCTTCAAACAGTCTTGATAATAAGCAATTCTCTCCAGTTTCCTTCAGCCGCTACATTCTCTTCCAAACACCGCCTCCAAATTTGTTTTCGAAATATTATTTTGACCACCTACCACTCTCACCCTTTGGGGTTACATGGCAGCGAGTGTCTTGTAATACTGGTAATGGGATTTAGTAGTGTGTGACCTATCCAACGCCACCTCCTTCTTCGAATCTTCAGTTCTTTCTAACCATGTCCTATTTTCTTTAACAAGTAGGCGTTAAGAACTTTTTTTAACCCCTGCAGACCAGGGTTCCCTAAAACCAAATTTGTTTACTAAAACCTGCAATCTCTTGATACTTTTTTTATCAGCTGCTATTCTTCTGGGATTACTTTATTTGTTCGTTTGTTCGCTATGAATTCAGGCGTAGTCTGGGAACATAATATGTCGCCTCTGACTGATTTTTGCGTGAAGACAAGCTTTCCTTATAACCAGTGTCCCCTGCATTTCAGGCGAGTCTTACTCCGACTTCTGAGGTACTTGTAATTTAGACAACCAAGTAAAGGATCAGAGAACGTGTAGTCCAATAACGTACCTTCCACACTGAATTTCTTAATAATCTTTTAGGATTGGGGAGGGAAGGGGGGGGGCAGAGAAGTTGGACGTGAACACCAGAATTAACACGTCTCGTGGTTACTAGCGAAGCATATTATCAACTTCAGTACCGGCACCTCCCCCCTCCCTCTCTCCCTTTCATCTTCGCATACAATGAAAGCTGAAAGACACAACATGAATAGATGTTATTAGTTAGAGAGCCGACGTTATTGCACTCCGGACAGACCCATAGGTGCTCAAGTCTCCCCCAACATATGTTGAAGAGTATGTATACTGATGGTTCCCGTGGCTCGCTGGTTAAACACACTCCTCACTCTACCCCTCAGGCATCCAGTTCTACTTGTACAACAGGTAATTCCAAACTCCTTAAAATGCTGGATTAATTCGATATTTATTTGTATCTTCATCTAATAGTAGGTGGCGTCTGTGGCTTAGGGGATAGTGGCTCGGTCTATTAACCCCGACGTTCTGAGTTCGAATCACGCTGCGGGCAATTTTTTTGCAAATTGTTTCGTGTGGATTTTTACAAAAGGACGATGGCACCACTCGTTCAGAAAGCAATGTCAAACCACCTTGTCCATCTTCAACTCCCCAATAATCAGTGCTGTTGGTGCAAGCCGGTGCGCTCTCTGATTTCCGCAAACACCCGCATAGCCAGGACAGTAGACGAATGCATTTCGAAGAATAGACATGTGTACTCCGACTTCATTCTAACAAAGGAACGTCTCAGCGGCATTCCACAAACTCCGTATCACCGGCGGGTACCGATCTATTTTGAGGATACTGATGAATATTTGGACATTGAGACCATGGATCATTGAAAAATAGCTCTTTAGACCCACACTGCATGCTAGCAGAATATTACTGGAGGGAGAGGCAAGCATGTGGCGGCTCGTCATTAAGGGCCAGTGAGGCCGGACTCCACCAAAAATAAGGTGTAAAGTGTATTTATTTTACACATTAAAATATATCCTAACCGAAACCATTATTTCTCCGAAAATATATGTCTGGCCCCACCAACAAAAATGATCACAACCCGCCACTGCATGGTACTATTACGACATGGAGACCGATCAGGTAAACATTCAAACTGATCTTATAGAATTAGTTTTCGAACTTTGGGACAACTAGCACAATGCTGTTATGTTAGTATGTTGCACAGCCAACTATAAACTCATACGGCCTGCGGACTATAGGTAAAAATTCTAGGAAATAAGACCACAACCGTCACGTGACCTCGTATTCCAATATTGTTGTATATAGACAAATCGTTTTAAAATAACACACGTGCTAAATCAATGTTATATTATGCAACAAGTTAAGTTTAACAATAAGGAATATCAGTATTATGAATATTTTTCAATCAATAAATAACCATAGACTTATAGAATTGAGTAAAATTGCATAAAAGCTTGCAGTGTTCTATAAAACATATATAAAATCCAGCCCCCCAACTCAAACTAGGTCAGGGTTTCCCGGTCAGTTATACAACCCAATATTAGAGTTGGCTGTGACATGTTGGATGGGGTAAGGATGAGCCCTCTCACCCTCCGAAGAGATGCTGAAGTCGGCGATACTAGGCCAGAAGACGCACCAAAAACTACAGTATACGCATCTTACGCTGATATGAAAATTGTAGCATATCCTTTACAGGACGTAGCCATCAACCACAGTAAACGAGCCCTTGATTTTCTAGGCACCACTTATACGTTAAGTAGTTAGTCATTGCTTTCTGAACGGTGAGGTCTATTTTTACCTTTTGTAGAAATTCCACGGAAACGAATTTGCTTCCAAACTTACACACCGTGGGGTTTGAACCAGGTACGCTCGGGTTTGTGATCAAGCTCACTACCGTTTGAGCTACAGACACTTATATATCTTCATTATAAACAAGTAAAGGAAACCTTTTTATAACTCGAGGTTTATTTGGGTAATACGGTGTAATGTCCGTATTTTTCATTGACCGTTGGCACACGATGGGTGATGTGGTCAACTTCTACTATTCTCCCCTTACGAGCCCCGGCAACACACGAGCGGAGCCATATAATGACTGCGGAAATGAGAAGTCAATTGCTATATTGAACCAATACTTATGTATGGCAGCGAATCATGGACAATGAACAAGTAATCAATAAGACCACTGGAAGCCGCAGAGATGTGGTTTTTACAGAAGAATGCTGAAAATTCCATGGACAGCGAAGAAAACAAATGAGGAGGTTTTAAAACAGGCCTACACACAAATAAACCTTATTAAATGAATACGAATCAGACAATTAAGGTTATTTTGACATATAATGTGATGAGGAGGTTTAGAACATTTGGTGACAACAGTTAAAATTCAGGAAGGAGAGATCGTGGAATACAGATAGATACGACGTTGGATGGTCTGATAAAATTATTCGACAAAAGATCGACGTCAGAACTGATTAACTTCATCAAGAAGAGAGAGTTGTGGAGAGACATGATCGTCTACGCCGGCGGACAATGCACTTGATTGATTTATATAAATTCATGAACATCAGAAAACTACCAAATAAAAATAGGAACATTATAGAGAAGAAGAGAAATAAGTGAGATATAAGATCGTGATGATTTAGACGACACAACCGCTCGTATGGTGCCGAGGCCTGTAAGGTAAGCAAAGAATAGTACCACTGCGACCTACAAGGCATGTTTTGTAAGAAGCGACTGATGTAGGACCTATGGAAGCTATCCTAGTAAATAAAAAGCAGCGCAGAACACTCGGATGTACTGGCCTACTTGTAGGCGCATAACTGTCACAACAAACAATCGCTCTTACACTCAAACCACATACAAATCACAAAGAGTGGTTTAACAAGTGGTCGATATGGAGCCTTGAAAGAAGAAGAAGAAATGATACAACAAAGACGATAAAATACTAATAAATAATAGAAATTCAATACAAAATAGCGTAGAAAATAATCAATGATTCACAAAAAGATAACAAAATTAAATCAATGAATCAAAACAGATAATGCTATGAAAATAATCGCAATTTTTCACTTAAATAAGAAATGTACTATTAAATAAGATTGAAATATGAACATACGATATGACCTAAATATTGGTTTGTTACTTTCATAACTTACCCCCTCAGGCTGAGTAGAGACATTCTATTCTGAGCACACTTTATAAACACAACACACATTACACACTCGTGTCTAACCTAGTGACATCGCGTAATGAAACTACTCGACGCAAGACATCGTTAAATCTGTCGACACACATGCGTGTTCACGCGCTGAATAATATAGACATATGTTTACATTACTGTATTATATTAAAGGGTTAAATTAGCAAACAATTGGATTTGTAAACCACTTCAGTTATCCTTGTATGGTTTGTTGTCAGAGGCGTCACGCCACCGGAAAATAAAATTAGTGTGTGCTAGGTTCCACAACTGGGCCTTCTATTTTAAGTTCTTTTGAAGTTGTTATTTTGTGTGTGGATGGAGTCCCCATGAATATATAAATAGGTTTTACATTTATGTACAGTAAATAAGAGTAAATTGAAGTAAAGTAGAATAGAGGGACTGAGATGGTATGATAAGATTACGAACGAGGAACTCAGAGAAAGAACTAAGCAGATATCAGTGGAGAAAGAGCTCAGAAAGCGACGTTGGCGATGGATAGGACATACATTGAGAAGACCAACCGGAAACATTGCAAGACATGCACTGTTTTGGAACCCGTACTGAAAGAGAAGAAGGGGAAGGCCTAGACAGACCTGGACAAGAAAGCTGGTGATTGATATTAAAAGGATAGGGAGAACATGGGAAGAATTGGAAGGGATGGCAAGGGAGAGGACGAGCTGTAAGAAGTTTGTTGAAGACCTGTGCTCCGTTGAGAGTTGAAAAGTGAAAAAGAAGAAATAAGAGTACTTAGAATATCATGAACAGAGAAAAGAACAAATGATTCTGTTCTGCAACAGCTTGATATTAAAGAGAGTTGACTATTAAAGAACATAAAATCAAGAAAAATTAAATATATCGGACCTGGTGTAGAGACACCATTGACCTGACAATGACGTGCCAGGGAAACCTGGAGATAAGTAACCAGAATCGTTTCAGAACGTTATGGTAAACTACTGGGCAAGCAATTCCTAGAAATTATGACAGTCAAAAAATGAAACGTTAAATAAACCTTGAACAGGATGTTGGAGGAGATAATAGAACTTACAAGAGATCTTGATTCTTTAAGAAGACCTGTGGTGATAGCAACATTCTGTAAAGAACATTCTACAATCTATCGGGGATCTTCCAGGACACATGATGATAGCGAAGTTCTGTAAGTGACATTCTACAATTTATAGCGAAACGTTCAGTAGAAATGAGATGATGATAACAACGTTCTGTAAAGAACATTCTACAATTTATAGCGGAACGTTCAGTAGAAATGAGATGATAGCAACGTTCTGTAAAGAACATTCTACAATTTATAGCGAAACGTTCAGGAGACCTGAGATGATAGCGACGTTCTGTAAAGAACATTCTATAATCGTTATGATGATACTTCTTATAAAGCAAATAGCTGAATGGTTTTATCTTATCTTATCATATCCACGTGTACTGTGAAGAGACGTGGGGCGTTTCAGCTTTCTATTCTGTGCCAGATGTGTTACATCTGTAGTTTTTAGACTTTAATGTCGCAGGATATCTGTGATAGTATCTATCCATCTGGTTCTTGGTCATTCTTTCTTGGACTCTGCTTCCAGGTTCCGAGTTGTTATAAGCGCGAGATGGTAATAGATCTGGTTTCATATTCATAAGGTGACAGCAGCATTTTTTTGTTGTCTTCTAATGTTGTTTGTCTTCTAATGTGTTGTCTTCTAATGTGTTGTCTTCTAATGTGTTGTCTTCTATGCTGTCTTCTAATGTGTTTTTGTCTTCTAATGTGTTTGTCTTCTAATGTGTTGTCTTCTAATGTGTTGTCTTCTAATGTGTTGAATGCATGGTGTCATTTCATCGAATGGTACATATTATTAATTGGAAGCTTATTTTAGTGTCAAATAAATTATCGTGGATTCCAAAAATTAAGATCTTCATCAATTTCTGAGAATTCAGTTCAGCTGCCATCTTGTATAAGTTTGTTCCGCCCACGATAACATGAGAGATTCTTCAAGAGCCGTCATCTGTGTTCTGTTTGTTGATGACAAGAACGACTGATAATATCTGCTGAGTATGTGAACAACATGAACTTGATACTGTGTCATTTATATAACCGTGTGTGAATACCAAGCACGTGTGTAACTTGTATGTGTATACTTTAATATATAATAATCATTCCAGCTCCATCTGTAGTAGATATGTTTACAAACATTCGATATTGGATTTTATTCTGCGACATTATTTCCATTTTCTTCTATGTCTTCTCAATCTTCACAAAGTCCATTTTGAGACCTCTTTTTCCTTGAGTTTATTTTTCCTTTGTTTCTTTTTCCCAGTGGGTTTCAGAACAAGACCTTCCGTGCTGTGTTATTTTCTTCTTTATCTTCTTCTCTTAACTTCCTCTGAAATATAAGGAATGAACACATTTTCTTTAACTAAATCTTTCTGAGCAAACAAACTTAGTTCAGTTTGGTTATGAACTTATTGTTTGATTCTACATGTTATGTGATGTGTGAGTAGTTAATTCTTCACTTCTCATGTATCCTTTTCTTGATAATGGCCTTTTGGTCGAAACGTTGCTGTGTATTGTTATTGGTTTTGTATTTTTTTTAACTACAGTACTCTGTTTTTATGTGTTTCACTATTGCTACATAGTTTTACTGCAGTCTTCCATTCTATCGCAATGTCTCCAAAAGCAGCTTCCAGCGACTAACTGTACAAGTTCGACGTTGGTTGATGAGTCTACTCCAATACATGTTGTGTTGTTCTGTTTTGGGCCCTCCAATTTTCAATCCCAGCTCTTGCAATCTAGCAGTTGACTAGTTGTTTGAATATTAGCAGAGAAAAGCAAAACTCATTGCATCTATGTTTAAGAAGGTTTACCAGAAAACTATTTTAATGATGGAAAATATTGACTATAAGAACAGAAAGGCACAACAATAAAAATGTGATTATATACACAAGTTGATTATAGCCCTAGATAGGACACACCTTGAGAAAATCCGAGAGGAGTATAGCCAGAAGGGCCCCTTGCCTGGAACACGCAGAGAAAGCTAAAGAGAAAGAAGTTTAGAAATACGAGTACATAGAGAAAAAAATTTAGAGGCAGAAATTAATGATATATGAAAGAGTTGGAAAAGTTAGCTAAAGATTGGAAGACTTGGCATGAGTTGGTTGAGGGCCTATCCCTCAAACGAGGTTACAAATGGCATAAGGTAGACGAGAGAGAGAAATGTTTTTTTAATAAAATACCCTTCTTCTTCTTCTTCTTCTTCTCCTTCTTCTTCCTATCGTTCGTTCTTGCAACCAATGAGATCATTCTTATTGTGATGATCTTTACTAAGAACGACTGTACCGCTGCACGCCGGTTCGTATGCTCCTACTTATGTATGGTACCATACACGTGTAGGTCAGGGTTTTCGGTGGTTATAACAAAAACTAGGGCCTAAGTTTATGAAATGCTAAAAGAGTAAATATGCGTCAAAAGAAAGAATCGATATCGTGACTAGTAGTTATGATACGCGCGTGTATGTATGCTGCTTGTGTGTGTCTAGGGTCTAAAACCAAAGGATTGACTTCATTACAGCTGGGTTTTACATCACATGGCTCGGTCCCTCTCCACAGAAATGGCCAGCCACCTGTCGAGGGTATTGCCCATAGTACAAACTCACTAGCTACAGCAACAAGACTAGGAGTTTCTATAAAAAATGAATTCGCGAACACAACAGCACGGTCTGGATTCGAACCCACGAACTGTGAAGTGCAAAGCAAGAACTTAACGATTTAGTCATAGATTACTTGTGTGTTGTTTATATGTACTTAACATATTAATTTGTACCACACATTTCATGATATTGACCACATAATCCATCGTGTAACTTTGATTAACGACAAATAGGGTCTAACACCGAATTCCCAAATATAAAAGTAATATCCTTAACACAACACCACCCAACACAAAGTTTTACAGAAGCAAAGACTGGAGGGAGCCTAACACAACACCACCCAACACAAAGTTTTACAGAAGCAAAGACTCTCCTGAAACAATCCAGAAAAATCATGTGGAGAAAAACAGATGATACAACCCAGAGAACGACAGTATAAATACACTAAACAGAAAACCACAGTCTTCAGACTTAGAACAGGACACAGCACACCTCCATAGAATGGGTCTCATGGACGGATGAATGCACCTGTGGAGCACCAAAGCAGCCTGAGAAGTGTGAGAATGGAAATCTGGTCAACAGAAACAACACTACAAAACAAATTATGGGGAACCGGTGAAGACCTCAAGCGCACCGCCTTGTTTATGACACATACCGTAGTAGTCTTATAGGAGAGGTTGATCGCTGAAGAATAATAAGAAGAACCAGTAATTTGTAATCGGGTCATATACGCACTTACCTTTCTTCTTCACCAAAGACAAATTCCTTGAATCAACATATCAATTCTTGAACCATATTTTTCTAAACATTCACGTAAGTAAAACAAATAACATCAATATAGAAACATCATTCCATTAGAGTCCGTGGCGAACTAAATCTATATAGAGACTTGTATCTCTTACACAGTGTTAACCCTGTGAACTCATAGACAACATTTTAAAGGTCAAATGTCGAACAACCATATGAACGTTTAAAAAACGTGAACTTAATAAAAAAAATATCTGACCAACTACCAACGCATGTTCTGCAGCTGTAGTAATATGTATATGAGACAGAATAAAGTATGTCAAGTTCTGGTAAACATACCACACTGACTTAGAAACGTTAGTCATTAACTAAATGATGCGTCTCAGTCTAGGGGAAAAATTGTGAATATAAAATAGAGTAATGATAGTTTAGTTCCGTCTTCTTCTTCTCTCCCGTCATTTACTTCTGTATAGAAGTGTTGAAAGGGAGGGATGTAATGTAGTGATCGCCCGTCTGCCCAGCGTGTTCGTAGCGCGTTGGACTACGGGTGACAAGCTCCTGTGAGTGCGGGTTCAATTCCGCGGGCTGGCAGAAAAACCACAGGTTCATCAGATTCACGGTTTTCGTGGCACCGAACCGAAGGGTTACGGTGTCCACGGCACTGAGCCGAAGAGCTGAAAGCTCAAGTGCTTCTGGATCGGTTTAAAAAAAAAATGTAGTGATCTTGAGTGTGATTGTTTTAATGCATATGAAGAGAAGAAAAATATATATCGTGGTAGAGATGGAAGCCGAGTGGTTACCGGGGCTCAAATTAAGGGTGGAAAGAATAGAACCACTGTTACATGCCCCGCATGTCGTAAGAGGCGACTAAGGAGGTTGGGATGAGGCTAGCTATCCCACCTTGTAAAAATCACTAGATAGCTACAGAAACCACAACTAGGAATATTCATAGCTTGCCACCCGAGAAAAGACCAAGCAAGGAGGGACTCCTGGCAAGAAAATGGGTAGAGATCTGGAAAATATTGTCTTGGATAGACAGGCTTGGAGGCATATGCCTCCCTAGAGACAAAGGGTGAAGAAGAAGAAGAAGAAGAGATGGAAGAACTGGCTACAGATAAATAGAAAAAAAGTCATAGGAGGACTGTAATGAAAACGATGCAAAGCAAAGGATAATGTCCATGAAGAATTAAATTACCATAACATTAGACCATATCTAAGCGATAAGCTAAACTTGCTTCTTAGGGTTCAATTCCCCAGCGGACATTGAATATTTGTCGACTGTACCGGTTCTCAGGTCGATCCAGCCTTAATTGGGTACCAGGAAACGCACCACTGAGAAGTAAAGACGGCAGGCGTGATGTTGACCACATCACCCATTGTGTGCGAACTGTTAATGAAAAATACGCGCCTTACACCGTATTACCCAACATAACTCGAGGTATGAAAACGGTTCCTCTACATTTTATTTTTACCTGGACGCAGAAGAGAAAAAAATACATTGTGGAAGAGATGGGAGAACTGGCTAGAGATATTTTTTTTAAACTCTCAGTCAGGCTATGATGCAAACAATGTTATGTAAAGTATAAGTTGCATGAAGAGTTAGATTTATCATAACATTAAGTTATCCCTTAGCGATACGCTGTAGATACTGTATATCATCCGAGTGGTTACCGGGGCCCAAATTTGGGGTGTAAAGAATAGACCCACTGTTACCTGCCATGCATGTCGCAAGAGGCGACTAAGGAGGTTTAGGTGAAATCGGATGCAAGTGTCCTAAATGTGTAGAAGTCAACCTGCTGCCTTGCAGGACGGTTGGGGACAGCCAAAGGCTAACGGAGAGCGAACCCAGTAAACGCTGTCTGAATCCGGACATATTTCCGAAGGATATGCACCAGAGCTCCAAATGGCGCTGAAGATGTGACGAAACTCACCCATGCTAAGGCTGCATGAATCAGATTTCGCCATGAATGAATTTATGGAGAGATCTGATACATGGGTATTTTAGGTGATCGCGAGATATATATATATATATATATAATGTATAGCTGTTTCAATAATGTATAGCTGTTTCAATAATGTATAGCTGTTTCAATAATGTATAGCTGTTTCAATAATGTATAGCTGTTTCAATAATGTATAGCTGTTTCAATAATATATAGCTGTTTCAATAATGTATAGCTGTTTCAATAATGTATAGCTGTTTCAATAATGTATAGCTGTTTCAATAATGTATAGCTGTTTCAATAATGTATAGCTGTTTCAATAATGTATAGCTGTTTCAATAATGTATAGCTGTTTCAATAATGTATAGCTGTTTCAATAATGTATAGCTGTTTCAAAATGGCATAGAGGCTAGGTGCTCGTCTATCGTGTCAAAGATGTCAGGTTCGCTCCCTCGTTGAACCATCTGGATATATTTCTGATAGCAGATCTTTGATCTCAGTGTAGGTGAAATCGAGTTCCTAGTCCTATCGGAGACGGACGATAAATTGTAGGTCCCGTGTTCAATTTGAGCACGTAAAAGAGCCCTTGGCAGTTTAAAATTCGAGAAGAGCAGGCTGGAAAACCGCTGCCCGGGGCAAAATTCACTAGAAAAGGTTAAAAATAAAATACCTACAAAAATATTTTCATCATCTTCAAAAATTACACTGGGGACCCTCGCCAGTGCTACGGAGCTCGTGCAATGCAACTGAGATCTTCCTGTGTAAGAAAGAGATCGGAGCACACATGGCTACTCACCGAAGTGCAATGATGATGGTCCTATCAATCTGTCAATATGCTTCAACCTTTTAACATAAAGAAAATGATGCATGCGTTTGGAAAGAAAAGTACACACAAGCCAATGCAACATTCCTGGTTTAGATGCACATACAAAATATGTCGTTCGTATTTGAACAGAACATTTGAGTCAAAGACAAATTTTGGAAGTATTTCGGTAGTTGGGTGAACAGCTTGTGTAAATATCGTCTTCTAATCTCTGCTGACAACTCGTTTCTTTGCCACATGCTACGAGTTTTAATATATAATCCCTTTAGAATGGTTTCATAATGTCATTGGGAATTCCCCTTTCCAATTATTGACAGGTAAAAAATGGGCAGGGCAATTCCCGTCTAAATACAGTAAACATTCGATTTAGCAACACCTCCAAATACAGTAAGATAGTCAGCTAAATATAATACTATTTAGCTGACTATCTTACTACGGATTTCTCATTTACTGTCCGGACAATTAAAAATTACTTATTATATTTCTCTCACATTGATACGTTACATAGGTCTTGCAATCACTTTCTCCATACCGCTCCATCCTGTGCAACTCGTTCAATCTCTTCTATGGAAGTGAGTCCGATATTTCTTGCCTCTCTCGATAACATTTGTTTCTGGCTTTCCCCAGGGCGTCCCATCTTTCTTGAATAATTTGCCTCTCTCTGTGTGATTCTTTGATCATTTCTTCTCAGAGTATGTCTAACATATCTCCATCTTCTCTTTCTTATAACAGTAGTTACTCATCATCATCATCATCAGGTGCTGTCTCCACATCAAAGGTTGGCTGCAATGAATCTCCAGCATCCTCTGTCTTTCGCCTTGGTGTTGCACACTGCCAGACTGTAACCTGTCCATTTCTTAAAGTTTCCTCCCCACTTATCTCTCGGTCTTCCTCTTGCTCTTCCCCCTCAACTTTCCCTCTAGTAAATGTTTTATCATGGTGTCATGTCTTTTATGTGCCCAAAATACTTTACTTGTCTGAATTTTATTTCTCTTAATAATTGTTTCTTCATGCCTAGTTTTCCTAAAACTTGTTTATTTGTCTGTTTTTCTGTCCATGAAACTCTGCCTATTCTTCTATATATCCATATCTCAAATGCATCAGTTCTGTCTTCTAACTGCTTGTTCATTGTCCATGTTTCCGAGCCATACATTAATATAGGATATATATAGCATTTGATCATTCTCATTTTTAGCCTGTTTGTGATTTGTTTGGATGTCAGTAACTTTCTCATACTATTGAAATTATCCTTGGCCATTCCTATTCTAGTTGCTATAATTCCTATAGTAGTTACTAGTTGTCGACAAAACATGTTTCTGATTTCATCACTTCTGAATTCCCACCATTTTATGTTCATTATTTTTCCCAGACATCTATTTTCCAATGCATTCAATTTATTTTCGATATCTTTAGTCATTTTCCAACTCTCACTAGGATAGGTGAGGATTGATACAACATTTGAATTGAAAATTCATAATTTAGTTTTAATACAATATAACTTGCAGTTCCATATTTTATTTAGACTTTTAAAAGCTGATGTTGCTTTGACAATTCGTGGCATTATTTCTAACATTTGATCTAGTTGTATCAACAATAGAACATGCAAACCTTAAAATATAGAAAATATCAACAGAAAACGCATGTCAAATAAAATATCAAGAATAGAACACGCAAACTTTATACATAGAAAATGTATAGAAAACAGAACATGCATACTGTAGATGGCAAATAATATCAACAATTCTACATATAAATTTTAGGCAGCAACAATTACTAACAATAGATTATGTAAATTATGCACACACAGAAATGTCAACAACAGAACCTGCACACTGAGGGTAGCCAACAAAGCATGCAAACTGAAGGTAACAAAAAGAATATGCAAAATGAAGATAGACATATATCCTGAAAAATAGAGATAGACAACATAGCCTGCAAAATGAAGATAGACAAATGGCCTGCAAAATGAATGTAGCCAACAAAGCATGCAAAATGAAGATAGACAACAAATCATAGATACTGAGGGTAACCAACAAAGCATGCACCATTTTAGACAGCAAAAACTATTAACAACTGAACACGAAAGATTTATAAAGCAAAAACTATCACCAATATAGCATATAAGCTTTAGAATGTAAAAACTATCACCAATATAGCATATAAGTTTCAGAAAGTAAAAAAATATCACCAATATAGCATATGTTTTAGAAAGTAAAAACTATCACCAATATAGCATATAAGTTTTAGAAAGTAAAAACTATCACCAATATAGCATATAAGTTTCAGAAAGTAAAAAAATATCACCAATATAGCATATGTTTTAGAAAGTAAAAACTATCACCAATATAGCATATAAGTTTTAGAAAGTAAAAACTATCACCAATATAGCATATAAGTTTTAGAAAGTAAAAACTATCACCAATATAGCATATAAGTTTCAGAAAGTAAAAAATATCACCAATATAGCATATGTTTTAGAAAATAAAAACTATCACCAATATAGCATATAAGTTTTAGAAAGTAAAAACTATCACCAATATAGCATATAAGTTTTAGAAAGTAAAACTATCACCAATATAGCATATGTTTTAGAAGTAAAACTATCACCAATATAGCATATAAGTTTTAGAAAGTAAAAACTATCACCAATATAGCATATAAGTTTCAGAAAGTAAAAAAATATCACCAATATAGCATATGTTTTAGAAAGTAAAAACTATCACCAATATAGCATATAAGTTTTAGAAAGTAAAAACTATCACCAATATAGCATATAAGTTTTAGAAAGTAAAACTATCACCAATATAGCATATGTTTAGAAAGTAAAATTATCACCAATATAGCATATAAGTTTTAGAAAGTAAAAACTATCACCAATATAGCAGATAAGTTTTAGAAAGTAAAAACTATCACCAATATAGCATATAAGTTTCAGAAAGCAAAAATTATCACCAATATAGCATATAAGTTTCAGAAAGCAAAAACTACCAAGAGCAAAACAAACAAAATTTAGCAAAACAAAAACTATCAACAATAGAACATATCAACATTAATCAAATTAAAAACTATGAAATAATATACATACGCTCTCAAAAGCAATGGGCGCCTGTAGCTTAACGGTGGTGAGCTCGTTCACAACCCAGGAGTACCTCGTTCAGACTCCGCGACGAACGGCTTGGAAGAAAATTCGTTCCGGCTGATTTTTACGAAAAGTAAAAATAGACCTCACCGTTCAGAAATCAATGGCACACTACTTAACGTATAAGTGGTGCCTAGAAAATTGACGACTAGTTTACTATGGTTGATGGCAATGTAAAGGATATGCCTAGATTTTCATTTCACAACAGAAAACAAATAGATTTGCACTGTGCAACAACACATAACAAATATGAATGCATAAAAGTCTTACTTGAAGAAATACTGCTTTGTGATTGCCATCTAATCCGAGGACATTAATGAAAGATCGTTGACGTGTAGATACTTTTTTATTGCACTTACAGCTTATTATTTCATCTGTTTGGCTATTTGGTCTAGTTGTATCAACCAGGCCCAGGACAGATCGCAGTCTTAATCATTTGCATAATTATAACGGCCGCAGAGAAGCCAATAATCACATGTATAGACACGCAGGCTTGAGGAGTAGATTGTGCGACACAAAATATGGACAGGAGAGATAGGAAAGGAGCGGGGCTAGAGGTCACAAGGAAACCTTAGTACGCTAATAGATACAAACACATATTGTAAGAGCTCTTGGCGAACCGGACAGAGCAGAGACGGGACGCTAGTTATCAGGGACAATTGATAACTTGTTATCTCTTGCTTGATATACAATACGTTGTTGTTATTTCTTCACGACTCACCCGCAAATCGGATTGTCTGTTTCTATTGTCTATGCGACTCGGTGCCCTGCCCATACAACGACTGCCCATACAACGACTGCCCATACAACGAAAATACAGTCGTTGATCAATGAAAATCGGTATTGCAGTTTTTGCAACCAAATTGATAACATATTGATACCTTAAAGTTCTTATTTGGTCTGTAGAGGCTAGATTCTCGACTCTCGTTCCAAAAGTACACGGTTCGCTCCCTCGTGTAGCCATGTGATATATTTCCAGAGATCCTTGATCTCAGTTTAGGTTAAGATCGAGTTTCTAATCCTAGCGGAGACGGAAGATAAAACGTAAGTCCCGTATTCAACCAAAGCACGCAAAAGAACACTTACCAGTTAAAAATCGAAAAGAACACTTAACAGTTAAAAATCGAAAAGAACACTTAACAGTTAAAAATCGAAAAGAGCATACAGGAAAGCCGCTACCAGGGCAAAATTCATTAGAAAAAGGATTCAAAATAAACTTCTTACAAAATATTTTTACCATCTTTAAATTTACATCAGGGACCCTCGCCGGTGCTGAGTTCATGCACTGTCGCTGATATAATTTTTGCGTAAGGAAGAGATCAGAGATATTATTACTCACCGAAGTGCAATGATTATGGTCCAATAAATCAATCAATCAAACAATCAATATCAAAGCTACAGAAACGGTTTAGCATCAGCAAAAACAAGGCACAGTGCCAGTAACAACAGCGACCACATTCTAGTAGTAGGAACAATTAAAATAGAGCTAACAACAATTTGTTATGAAATAGACAAATTATTGTTTAAACTATTAAAATAAATCCAGAAATGAAAGAAAAATACAGAATTATCATTAGGAAGAGATATAACGATCTGGGGTCTCAATGGCGAAAGAGTTAAGCCGTTTGCCTGTGGTACTGTCACATCTCAATGGCGAAGTAGTTAAGCCGTTTGCCTGTGGTACTGTCACATCTCAATGGCGAAGTAGTTAAGCCGTTTGCCTGTGGTACTGTCACATCTCAATGGCGAAGTAGTTAAGCCGTTTGCCTGTGGTACTGTCACATCTCAATGGTGAAGTAGTTAAGCCGTTTGCCTGTGGTACTGTCACATCTCAATGGCGAAGTAGTTAAGCCGTTTGCTGTGGTACTGTCATCTCAATGGCGAATAGTTAACGTTTGCTTGTCGTACTGAAGGTTTTGGATTCGAATCCGGCTGAAACACATGTGCAATTTTTCATGAGACCTAGGATTGTTGCCGGAGCTACGGTGTTCGTGCTGTAGAAATGCTCTGAGGCAAATGGCATGCTGTCTCTGCCGACAGGGAAGGGACCATATGAAGAAACCCGGTGCATTTAAGCCAATCCTTCGTCTTTGGATCCTTTAGATATAACGCAGTTGGAAAATGTAGAGGACCTCAACCTCCATCCTCATACTCAACCTCCATCCACATACTCAACCTCATGATACTCAAGCCTCATCCATACTAAAGCCTCCATCCATATACTCAGCCTCCATGCATATCTCAACCTCCATGCATAACTCAACTATCCACATACTCAACCTCATGCATACTCAACCTCCATCCTTATACTCAACCTCCATGCTCATACTCAACCTCCATCCTCATACTCAACCTCCATCCTCAAACTCAACCTCCATCCTCATACTCAACCTCCATGCTCATACTCAACCTCCATGCTCATACTAAAGCCTCCATGCTCAACTCACCTCCATCCTCTACTCAACCTCCATGCTCTACTCAACCTCCATGCTCATACCAACCTCCATCCTCATGCTCAACCTCCATGCCAACTCAACCTCCGGCATATACCAACCTCCATCCACATACTCAACCTCCATGCACATACTCAACCTCCATCCCCATACTCAACCTCCATGCTCATACTCAACCTCCATCCTCATACTCAACCTCCATCCTCATACTCAACCTCCATCCCCATACTCAACCTCCATCCCCATACCCAACCTCCATCCTCATACTCAACCTCCATCCTCAAACTCAACCTCCATGCTCATACTCAACCTCCATCCTCATACTCAACCTCCATCCTCATACTCAACCCTCCATCCTCTACTCAACCTCCATGCTCATACTCAACCTCCATCCTCATACTACCTCCACCCTCATACTCAACCTCCATCCTCATACTCAACCTCCATGCTCATACTCAACCTCCATCCTCATACTCGAAGTAGTTGCCCTCTATGTTCCACTTGCTGTATAATGACCATACCATGCAGCTAACCAGAAATCTCAGTTTAACTTCTCACCACGATTCACAGACACATCAGTATAAACAACATCATCATCACGTGCAAAGCTATCAGATGCTTAATTGCTAGTTCAGTCTTCATCTTGCTCAATCTTTACATTTTCTTCCAAGTAATGATAACATTGCGGTAGAAGGCCATGCTTCTTCTTCAAACGCTCCATATCGACCACTTGTTAACCGCTCTGTGTGATTTGTATGTGATCTGAGCCTAAGAGCGATTGTAAGTTGTGCCAGTTATGCGCCTTCAAGTGGCGAGACATCCGATTTGCGATGCTTTTATCTACTAGGGTGCCCGCGTGCCCAGCGTGTTCGTAGCGCGTTGGACTACGGGTGACTAGTCTCTGTAAGTGCGGGTTCAACTCCGCGGACTGGTAGAAAAGCTACAGGTTCCCAGATTTACGGTGTTCATGGCACCGAGCCGAAAGGTTACGATGTCATTGACACCGAGCTGAAGAGCTTTCGGCTCAAGTGCTTCTGGATCGAAAAAATCTACTAGGGTAGCTTCCCTAGGTCATACATCAGTCGCCTATTACGACATGCCTTATAGGTCCCAGTGGTACTATTCTTTGCTCCCTTGCGCGCCCGGACCACACGGGCGGGCCATGCTTTAACAAGACGCATAGAGTTATGAATGAGCATGATAACTATGTCCGCTGACATGGCACTTGTACTGCTTGTCACCCGTATGTCGCCGGGAAGGGCAAGGGAAATAAAAAAATAGTAACACTACGGCCTACAAGGCATGTCGTAAGAGGCGACTGAGGAAGGGGCCTAGCTCATTGGTTACCGAATTGAAAAACGGATTGTGGCCGAATTCAATTATGTCCTACTTTCCCATTGCAGGTGTGTGTACAAATTCAGCTGCAGTTTCCTTAATTATTAACCGATTTCTTTTTTTAGTATTATACCATACTGTAGATAAATGAATTTTCTTTAAGAAAAATCTTAAAACAAATACACAGTCGCTCTTAGATTCTGTTCACATACAAATCACAAAGAGTGGTTTAACAAGTGGTGTAAAAAGAAGAATTGCACTTCGGTGAGTAGCCATGTGTGTTCTGATCTCTTTCTTACACATGAAGATCTCTGTTTGTACTGCTTGAGAAAGTGCATATAATATATATTTTGTGGTTGTAAATTGAATTGAATGAATGATTCCTTGATATGACCATTATTACTGCATTGTGGTGAATAATTGTATATGATTTGATTTTTTTCTTACACCGACGATAATGCACGTTATTGGTTATTGGTTACTAAACTAACGTCATTGCACTCCGGGCAGACCCATAGGTGCTCAGTCTCCCCAACAGATATCGAAGAGTATGCATATTGATGGTTCCCGTGGCTCGCTGATTAAACACATCTCTCACTCTGCCTTTCAGGCATCCAGTTCGACCTGCACAATGGGTAACTCCAAACTGCCTAAATCGCTTGATCGATTCAACATCGATTTTAGTGTCCTCATCCAACAGATAGTCGCGAAGAGACCGAAGAACATCCCCTTATCCATCTTCAACTTCCCAACAATCGATGCTGCACGATAGTCACTGAGCTCCCAGCACCTGAAAGTACCTAATGTAAGTATCAAGATGGTAACATTTCTAGGAATATTTAGTTAATTTTGTCCCCGACGTTGGCTTCAGCATACTCTTGTCGATTTTCACATCACATTGGTTCTTTTGCGTGCTCAACTTATACACATGATCTACGTTTTATCGTTCGTCTCAGTAGGACAAAGAACCCACTTGTGTCAGTAGGACAAAGAACCCACATTGTGTCCAGTAGGACAAAGAACCCACATTGTGTCCAGTAGGACAAAGAACCCACATTGTGTCCAGTAGGACAAAGAACTCCACATTGTGTCCAGTAGGACAAAAGAACTCCACATTGTGTCCAGTAGGACAAAGAACCCACATTGTGTCCAGTAGGACAAAGAACCCACATTGTGTCCAGTAGGACAAAGAACCCACATTGTGTCCAGTAGGACAAAGAACCCACATTGTGTCCAGTAGGACAAAGTACCCACATTGTGTCCAGTAGGACAAAGAACCCACATTGTGTCCAGTAGGACAAAGAACCCACATTGTGTCCAGTAGGACAAAGAACCCACATGTGTCCAGTAGGACAAAGAACCCACATTGTGCCCAGTAGGACAAAGAACTTACCTCACCTACATTGAGAGCAGGTTCACTGGAAAATAACCGATCGCTTCAACGGAAATGAAATGAGTACTACTCAAAGCGAAAAACGAGCATAGTACCTCTACAGCGAGCACCGTACCTCTACAACGAGCACAGTACCTCTACAACGAGCACAGTACCTCTACAACGAGCACAGTACCTCTACAACGAGCACAGTACCTCTACAACGAGCACAGTACCTCTACAACGAGCACAGTACCTCTGCAACGAGCACAGTACCTCTACAACGAGCACCGTACCTCTACAACGAGCACAGTACCTCTACAACGAGCACAGTACCTCTACAACGAGCACAGTACCTCTACAACGAGCACAATACCTCTACAACGAGCACAGTACCTCTGCAACGAGCACAGTACCTCTTCAACGAGCACAGTACCTCTACAACGAGCACAGTACCTCTACAACGAGCACAGTACCTCTACAACGAGCACGTACCTCTACACGAGCACAGTACCTCTACAACGAGCACAGTACCTCTACAACGAGCACAGTACCTCTACAACGAGCACAGTACCTCTACAACGAGCACAGTACCTCTACAACGAGCACAGTACCTCTACAACGAGCACAATACCTCTACAACGAGCACAGTACCTCTCAACGAGCACAGTACCTCTGCAACGAGGCACAGTACCTCTACAACGAGCACCGTACCTCTACACGAGCACAGTACCTCTACAACAGCACAGTCCCTCTACAACGAGCACAATACCTCTACAACGAGCACAGTACCTCTACAACGAGCACAGTACCTCTACAACGAGCACCGTACCTCTACAACGAGCACAGTACCTCTACAACGAGCACATACCTCTACAACGAGCACAGTACCTCTACAACGAGCACAGTATCTCTATACCACAAAGACTTCGTGTACATGAAGACTTACAGAATCTTCAGTCAGCAAAATATCAAATGAGCACTATACTGATGTTAGCCCAAAAGGCCGAGACGAACTTTACTGAGGGAGGCGATAAATATCGTACTCAATTCCATTGAAAATATTGCACTAATGGGTTAGGTTAGAGCGGTATGGATAAACTGATAACAGGTCATATATCATGTACAACGGTACGAGAGAAATATAATATCTCTTCATACATGTATGACGCAAATCTAGAAAATGTACAGTGCTAACATCCAGTGGCGGCTCGTCATTAAGGGCCTATGGGGCCGGGCCCCACCAAAATTAATGTGTAATGTGTATTTTTTTATAATAAATTAAAATATAACCCAACACAAAACCATGATTTTTCCGAAAATGTTTGTCTGGCCCCACCAACAAAAATGGTCACGAGCCGCCACTGCTAACATCGTATTATAGGGAAATATGATTCCGTCGCTAAGATACGAAGATAACACAGTTCTCCTATCTAGTGACACAAACGTGTTGAACGACTGTTTTCTGGACAAAAACTAAAGTCAATAAGACCAGAATCTTGTTCTGAAAGCAAAGAAAACAAAGATTATGTCCACCGACAAAACACAATGTCATCATAAGCTAACCATCAATAAAGAAGACATCAATAATGAAGCTGCTGGAATTGCTGAGGCGGACATCGGAGCACCTATGGATATGTCCGCAGTGCAATGATGATAGTCCTCATAGAACTGATAACTGAATGAATACATTAAACACGGAGAATATACAAAAGCAATCACCGGACAACTAGCCATGGAAGATTAGAGAGTAATTAGAATGAAAAAAAACTATGTCATCAAATAAAACAAGCAAGGGAACATAGGTAAAACTTCTGAGGCCATACATTTCTTCGGGGGACATATGAACAGACATAGAGACAAAGCTGCGCCAGGGTCAGTGAGCTGGCACTGATCAAGACCTACCCACATCCTCGGGGTGGTCCTAGAAACAGACAACTGATCTTGGCTGGCTAAGTGAGTGGGGATTTGAGGAGAGCTACTTTAGCATAAGTAGTGGTGCTAGCGCAGTTACGTTTTATATGAGATCTACTGCAACACAGACGAATTCCAGAGTGAATACGTATGCACGTCTCTCCTTGCCGATGGGAAAAGTTGCATAAATGCATAATAATTCTAAGAAGTAACAAAGTGTGAGTCGTCTGTACGCATAAACTCACGTTCATCCGAGTACATTATCACACCATAATTGCTTGATCCATGCAAGACTCGTTGATAACGATGTAACATGTCGTAGCGACACAAGGGAATATTGATGTATGCCCTGTACAGGAGGCCAAGCGCAGGTTAATTTGTTGCGTAAAATTGGCCGAGAGTCAAACCTAAAGTTGCGTTTTGTGATTAAGTAACCTATCCTCCCTAGAACAACTGGGTTCGGTAATGTAGAACGAGCGCATAATTTTAAGTTATATTCCAGTGCCTGATAAAAATGCCCTCTCTAGAAGAACTGGGGTGGGGATGTTGGCGAGCGCAAAACCTAACGTTGCGTTTCTAGCGCCTAATGACATGACCCCCTTCTGTTTATATGTGATTAGCCCCAACCAGTGTTTCCCGTCGTCAAGAAAACTACAGTGTAAACCTGCAAATTTTCAAGTGCCGATACGAGTCTTGAAACGGCTGAAACTGTTCTTAATCCGGAACAACCTCATTGTGGCTAGAAAAACAAAGTCGATAATGGAAAGGTTTTGTCGTCTTATACACGCCCAAATATTAACAAAGGCCGACACTTTTTAGAAGCGATCGTACTACACATGTAAGAGGCCGTTCACTGCATACAATCACTCCCTGGCTTAGATCAAATAAAGGCCAATTAAACGGTCGAAAACTGATCGTACGAGAGACAAACCCTCGTGTCCCAGATGGCTGAGAATGTTAGTAATCCGAAACGACTTCACACAGTCAGAAAGGGCGCAAGTGTAGACATACTTTGGCGCAGATTATAAAACCCAAATATAAGGCGAAAATGATCCTTAAAGAGCAATGAATACACGAAGAAATGAAAGTGTGAGGGACTGACTGTCAACAAGACAGACTCAAACATTTCCCGTATGCCGACAGTTTTAGCTAAGGCAAAACATATCACAAAGAGTGATTAAACTGGTTGTAAAGAACAAACTCAAACAAACAAACTAATACATTTCTTCCTCTGGCAACATATGAATGGTAATAATGTACCATAACACAAACATTAAAGAACAAATCCAGTCTTTTGAAAAAAAAGAAACGGTTTAGACTGCTCTGGACCAGTGCGGTCTAACGTTGTTATATATTGTGGCGCATCTGACTGTTGGTTATGGAGGTGCAAGCGCCATGTGGCGTATGCTATACTACTATTATTACTCAAAACAATAGTAATATTAATATAGTAATATGATGTCGATGTTTTACCCAGTGAAAAATCAAATGTTTGGGATAAGGGTTAGTGAAATGGTTGCAAATTAAAATACGATTACAAACGTGAGAAGATCGTAGTGTTCATGGGAGTGCTCGAATAAACAGACGAAAAAACTGGTGAAAAATAGTTTATTTTCCTAACATCTAATTAACATTAAAGCAGTGGAGTAGAAAATAGGTAGCCGTGAATGTATGACACGGAGCCATTGTGTCCGTGGGCTTCGCGTTGAACAGCGATGATGTAGAGATTCACCAACATTTGTCTCCCCCACATACTGGACAGAGAAAAGAACAAATAGATCTATCCAGAAAGAACTCAAAATCAAAAAAACTGGCTGATGCTACAAATAAGAAAGAGAAAATTTAGATATTTTGGACATATAAAAAGACATGAAGTTCTGGAGAAGACAATCATGGAAGGAGGTATACCGGCAAAGAGAAGAAGGGGAAGACCACGGTGAAGATGGATTCAGGATGTAACTGATGGTTTGAACATGACGGCTACAGAGGCCTATCTGGCCTATGAAAGAAATTCTGGAGGACTGTTGGGGTGGCAAAGTTCTGCTCAGTGGACAAGCTACTTGATGATGATGACATACTACTTCCTATCAGACGGACGTATATGATAACTTCTTCTTCGAACGCTCCATATCGATCACTAGTTAAACCACTCTTTGTGATTTCTATGTGATCAAAGGCTGAGAGCGATTGTACGTTGTGCCAGTTATGCACATACAAGTAGGCCAAAACATTCAATTTCTGTGACCCTTTTTATTTAGTAGGTTAGCTTCCCTATGCCCCTACCTCATTCACCTTTACACATACCTTGTAGATCACATTATTACTATTCTTTGCTCCCCGTGCGAGCCCCGGCAACACACGGGCAATGTATGATAAGAAAATTAAAGTGAACTATTGCAAAAGATTGTGTGGGTGCGTGATATACAACATGTCGACATCATCTCAACTGTATTCACTTGGATTGAAGGACAATGTGATAACTGTCTGAACAATACGATTTCACTGATATCAATAGGAAAACTGGGTAAACCGATAAATACTGGGTCAATATGATATTGGCAATATATGATGAACCCTATTTGGCAATGTTGTTTTCAATATCAAATACCCGTGCCTTTGACTATGTAATATCATCATCATCATCAGGTGTCGTGCCGGTTGGCGTTGGCGATCTTGTTTCTCCACAAATTTTGTCTCTGGTGTTTGCTATCATCTCAGATGGTGACGCTCTTCCGTGCCATGAAGTCAGGCTATCCAACATTTCTCTCGCAGTCTTCTTTGCTCGTCTCCTTCGATTTTACCGGTTGTTACAATGTGTTCTAAATCTTCCTTCCTCATCACATGCCCGAAAAATCATGACTGCCTCTTTCTTTTATTGATTATACGTTTCAGTTATCAGTTACGCTTACTCTGTGCTACCTCATTCAGCACCTCCACATTAGTTATTTTAGCAGCCCATGGGACTCTCATCATTCTTCTGTAAAACCACATCTCTGTGGCGCTCAGAGATTGTTCGATATGTTTGTAATATATAGTAACGATACTCACTTAGTAATATATCCCGTGATTAGCAATCTGACCGAGTCATTGATACAGAATCATATATTGTATGATGGTTTCAAATTTATATTGAAAGGGGACAGATATCAAGTTGTTGTATATTGGGAACTGTGCGACAGAGCTGTTCAATGTTGTATATTGGAAGCTATCGACAGGCTGTCCAGAAGCTGGCAGGCTGTCCAATGTTTGTTTATATTGGAAGCTGTGCGACAGCGCTGTCAGAAACTGTTCAAGCTGTCAATGTTGTTATATATTGGGAGCTGTACGACAGAGCTGTCCAATGTTGTTGTATATTGAAACGTCGCAGAGCTGTCCAGGTTGTTATAGTATTGGAAGCTGTGCGACAGCGCTGTTCAAGTGTAGTGCAAAGCTGTCCAATGTTGTTATGTATTGGAAACTGTGTGGCAACGCTGTCTAATGTTGTTATATATTGAAAGATGTGAGACAGCGCTGTTCAGAAGCTGTGCTGCAGCGCTGTCCAATGTTATATATTGAGGCACATCTGACTAAGGCGGCACGGGAACCGTGTGGTAGTTCCAATAATAATACTAATAATAATAAAGTAATTTTAATTTTGTTGCCGGAACTTCAGAGTTCATGCTGTGTGTAATATTCTCTGTAGATGGTGTGCCAATTATGGGGAAAGTAACCAAGCGAATCCAGGTGTAATTAAAACAATACTTTGCCTCTACACCCTTTTACTTCTCTATATACACGTATACGCACACACAGTGGCTGAGTGGTTAAGCTCTTTGCCTTGTGAGTCGAAGGTCGTGGGTTCGAATCTGGACAGCGCCGTTCTGTTCACGAGTGCAGTTTTTCCAGAGACCCCTAGGATTGTTGCTGGAGCCATGGAGTTCGTGCTTTGTGCAATACTCTCGGCAGGTGGCGTGTCATTTCTGTGGAGAGGTACCGAATCATATGGGGTAAAACCTGGTGCAATAAAGTCAATCCTTCAGCTTTTAAACCGGCTTTATACACACGCACAATATATATAAATATTTACATATTTATATATTTATATGAGAGCGGCTGTAGCGTAGTTGTTAGTGAACTCGCTTCGCAAGGCTGGTGAATGATCTGGGTTCAGCTCCCGCAATGCGCTTGTAATTTTTCCGCACCGCGACGGCTCTCAGGTCGACCCAGCCTCAACTGGGTACCGACATGCTCTGGGAAAGTAAGGCGGCCGGCTGATGTGACACATCACCCATCGTGGCCGACGGTCAATGAAAAATACAGGCCTAACACTGTATTGACCTATATACCACGAGGTATGAAAGGGTTCCTTTTATATATTTATATATTGATTGATTGCTTGATTGATTGTCTGATATGACCATCATCATTGCACTTCGGTGAGTAACCATGTGTGCTCTGATTTCTTTCTTACACAGGAAAATTTCAGCTGCAGTGCACGAACTCCGTAGCACTAGCGAGGGTTCCCGATGTAATTTTGAGATATTTTGCTGGAATATTAGTTTTAATCTTTTTTTTCTAATGGATTTTGCCCAGGCAGCGGTTTTCCAGCTTGCTCTTCTCGATTTTGAATTGCCCAGGGTTTTTCTGCTGTCTTCAATAGGACTAGGAACTCGATCTCACCTGCACTTCAGAATATCTGGAAAAAATTTCCTGATAGCTCCACGAGGAGCGATCCTGTTACCTTTGACACGAGAGACTAGTACCTAACCTCTACGCTACAGAGACAAACAGGGCCGTGCGGTAGATTTTCTCAGTATGATGCAAGTCTTCGAAATGCCGCCTTTTCTATCTTTAAAATAACCTTCGATTGGTATTTTTTCTTAAAACTGACCAATATTGTATTTTGGTTTTCGCTGCTTATGCCGCCCCTTTACGGAACCGCCTGATGCGGCCGCCTCTTTGCATTATAGCACGGTACGGCCCTGGATACAAATGTATAAAGAAATGCATCCTACATTTTCTACAATAAATATCATTGAACTAATTACCCTACAAATTTACAAACCGGCATATTATGCAAAGGTTACAATTTGTGCTTGTCTATTGCCGAGTTGTAATTCGAAATACTGATAAGAATATTCATTGCAAAATCGTTCTAAGGGCTCAATTACAAAAGCCAAAGTTCGTTTTTCCACTGATAATTTCACTTTAACAAAATAAGGATTGGCCAGATTATGAAAACAATCGATCTGTAACATTTTTATTTTTAATATGCAACACAAAGTGCATTTTTAGAAACAGATTTGGCTCTATCAGTGACCGTAGTTAGATAAACAAAGCCCCCAAAAAAACCAGACTTGCAAAGTAGGATAGCAATATATTTTCAAAGCGGTGAAATAATCTATCAAGGGGTTCTGTTGATAACTGAAATCTGTTTAAGTTGAGTGCTGTGGTTCTCATACTTTTGAATTTTTGGCATACTTGAAGTCTACCAAAAAAAAAATCGTAGGCTCACTGTACACACAAACTTAATGAAATAAGATGCGAAAATAGTATTTAAAAATACAGAAATAATTGGAAAATTAGGAAATGAAAATCGTGGCACATCCTTTGCAGGACGTAGCCATCAACGACAGTAAACGAGTCGTCGATTTTATGTGCAGCACTTATACGTCCGAGAGCCGCGGTAGCGTAGTTGTTAGTGAACTCGTTTCTCAAGGCTGGTGGTCCGGGTTCAACTCCCGCAGTGGGCGTAGAATTTTTCCCGACCGTGACGAATCTCAGGTCGACCCAGCCTCAACTGGGTACCAGACATGCTCTGGAAAAGTAAAGGCGGCCGGTGTGATGCTGACCACATCACCCATCATGTGCCGACGGTCAATGAAAAATACAGGCCTATCACTGTATGAAAGGGTTCCTTTACTTTTTTTTTACTTATACGTTCAGTAGTTTGCCATTGCTTTCTGAACGGCGAGGTCTATTTTTACAGTTCGTAAAAATTCAAGGGACCTAATTTGCTTCCAATCTTGCCTGCCGCGGAGTTTGAAACAGGTACGCTTGGGTTGAAATAGAGCTCTATACCGCTTAAGATACACAGAAACTTAATAAATAAACCTGCAAAAAGCAAAACAATTAGTGGAGAATTCTATGTACCTTTATTCATTATTACATTTTTGCCTATGAGAAGTTTAAACCTGATGTGTCCTGACGATTTTTTACCCTGGTGCCCGCTGGCACCGCGTTGCCGACTCCTGATTTGGGATTTCCTAGGTCACACATAGACATGCACCGGGCACATTGGAGCACTTGGGCACACCACTTGAGAACCACTGGTTTAGTGGTTAGAATGATGATTGCATTGCTTTTTATTTGCTTGTTTGAGTTAATTGATAACTCACATGACACAAGTTTGACAAGTTTGATTAATTTATTTCAAGACACCAACACATACGTTAATATGTACTTACAATATGTCGGTGGAGAGCCAGTGGCTAAATGGTTATAGTATCGAAAGACAAAGGATTGACTTCCGTGCACTGAGTTTGATTGTTTGATTGATTGACTGATTGATATGTTGATTAATTGATTGATTGATTGATTGAATGATAGGGCCATCATCACTGCACTTCGGTGAGTAATCATGTGTGCTCCGATCTCTTTCTTACACAGGAAGATCTCAGCTGTAGTGCATACAAGAAGATATCAGCGACAGAACACGAACTCCGTAGCACCGCCAATGGGGGGAAATGTTTTGTAATAATTTTTGTTAATCTTTTTAATGAATTTTGCCCGGCAGCGGTTTTCCAGTCTGTTCTTCTTAATTTTGAACTGTCAGGTGTTCAACTTGAACACCGAACCTACTTTTTATGGTCCCTCTCTAATAGGACTAGGAACTCGAACTCATCTACACTAAGATCATGTATTTCTGACAAACAATAACTCTGATCACTCTACGAGGCAGCGAACCGAGAAACTTTGAAACGAGAGACAAACACCCTAACCTCTACACCAACGAGACCTCTCTTTAATAAGTCCTCCGTAGACATATCTTATCAGCTGTGAAGAGTGCTGCTCAAAGAGCGAGCTCCGTAACTCCAGCAACAACCCTATGGATCTCTGGGGAAAAAGCACTCATGAACAGAACGACGCGATCCAGATTCGAACTTATGATATTTTGAACGTTAGGCAGCGACTTGGAAACCACCCAAACGTTGTGGTGGTTTTTTCACTGAAACTTCCCACGTTAAACCCCACGGTAAGGTCAACAGTTGTATTTTGTTTAGAAAATAAAATAAACCCGATTACCTTCCTGCTCACGCGTGGCGACAGCTTTGTGCCTTAATTCTTCTATCCTATAGGAACCCCCTCCCTCCCCCCCCCTCCTCCCCACCCTCCACCCCTCGCGTACTCCCAGAAATGTAAAATAAAACTTTTTAATAACAGTTAAGTTCTACAATTACAATATTCAGTCATGTACCAGCTTCATAATATTATCTATTTTATTTGTTAATTTAGTCAAGAACTTGCTTAGGATTAATGTTTTGATATTCATGACCTCTTCATTAAGTAATACTGTCCCGTTTTCGAATCATGCGATGTTTCAGTTTCAGTTTGAAATATCTTCATTGCACTTCGGACATCTCGATATGTGCCCCGATCTCCTTCGCAATATCTCCAACAGCGTCCAGCGACTGAACGTACCAGTTCGATTTTGATTGACGACCCTACTCATATACCTGTTATACTGTTCTTTTCTTGCTACATCAATCTTCAATCCCAGCTCCTGCAATCTAGTAGTTGACGTGGATTGGTTTAAACAAAAATCTTCTTTGTGGCCACACTCTATGAGGGCGTTCAAAATGTCAGCTCTATCCATTGGCTGGTCCCCTGATATATCGGTAGAGCTAGCCAGCCTGTCTGTTCTCTCATTGCAACGACACCCATGTGCCCGGAACGAATATAAGTGTAATTCAGCAAATTGTTGACGATTGTAAGGATTCAGTCCATTGCCTGCGCACCGAATCAGCCTCCACCTTTCGGATCATACTTAACGAATCACTCAGAATGCACGCATGAGTGTAGTTTTGTGACTCCAGCCAACGTAAAGCATTAGTCACTGCCAGTACCTCCATTGTCATGCTGCTTGTTGTCATACTAAATGCATCACTCGCTTCCTTGACCATTCTGCCACATGAGCTTGCAGAGAAGGCCCATGCGGACTTTTCGAGACGAACTACCGATCCATCCGTGTAAATCACAACGACACCTTCATTGCAGTTTTCATCAATGATAGCCATGACGTCTGCCTTCAACGCCACGGGATTCCTCTCTCTGCAACCTTTGTCGAATTTAATTATGGTTGAAAAAGTGTTCCCGTATATTGAAGGCATCGGTTATTCCCATTTGGGAGTAGGGTGTTAGACCAGTGTTTTTATTTATCAACAACACACACTGAGTGATAATGTGAACATTACGTCGACCGCTAACGCTTCTCATTGTTTCTATCATACCAAACTGAGACTGGGTTGCCATAGAAAACCTGTAATCGAAAAGAAATCCCACTCCAACTGGGAATGTCGAGCCTGTGACCAAGCATCTGTGATCTAAATGTGCTACCTTTTTTTCTGGCTATCACATCTCTTAAGACGATCACATAATACCTCTCACACCTGCCCCCAATAGCGAATAAAGTGTAGGTTCTCTTGATGCTGCATTAAATACAGATCATCATCTTGTCACCGTCGAGCTCAAGGTCATATAAGACAGAGACAAAACTCATTAACTCAATTCAATGTTGTGCCTTTCTTTCTACCTCAAACATATTCATATGCTTGTCTTTGAGTTGTGCTTTAAATGGTATCCTTCATGTGACCCTAAAGCTTCCTTTTTTCCCCGCTGTCCTTGAGGTGTCCAATGCATTGCATGTCTTGGTCACCTTTTTTTCTCAACCTGAGGGCATATCTGATCCATCGCCATTAATTGTTTTCCCATCTCTTTAATTGTATCTTCCAGACGAGTTAGTTCTTGATTTCTCATATTGTTAATCTTATCCACCTAGTTAGTTCTTCAATTCTCATATTGCTAATCTTATCCTCCTAGTTAATTCTTGAATTATCATATTGCTAATCTTATCTTCGTAGTTAATTCTTGAATTCTTATTTTGCTAATCTTATCCTCCTAGCTAGTTCTTGAATTCTTATATTGTTAATCTTATCCCCCTAGTTAGTTCTTGAATTCTCATATTGCTAATCTTATCCTCCTAGTTAGTTCTTGAATACTCATATTGCTAATCTTATTTTCCTAGTTAGTTCTTGAATACTCATATTGCTAATCTTATTTTCCTAGTTAGTTCTTGAATACTCATATTGCTAATCTTATCCTCCTAGTTAGTTCTTGAATTCTCATATTGCTAATCTTATCCTCCTAGTTAGTTCTTGAATACTCATATTGCTAATCTTATCCTCCTAGTTAGTTCTTGAATACTCATATTGCTAATCTTATCCTCCTAGTTAGTGGAACGGATTAGTGTAATCCGTAAGCGTTCGCCTATCAACTATGACTAGAGAGGGATGTGTGTTCAATCCCACACTCGACGTTCCACACGTGAGAAAAGGAATTTGCCCTCCAACCTCCTGCTCACTATGAACTAGAAATGTGAAGTGACAGTCAATTAGTACCATATGGTCTGAAAAGACAGCGGAAAATTGTATTATGTTCCCAGTTATACCAAATATTTTTTTCAAAAGTCTTTCCTCGAGCACTCTGAACATATTTTCTATTTTATAATTTTTTTTAAGACTCAGATCCACAGAGGTGGACTGTCCTAATACAAGTTAGATACAGTTAAGACAACAACATTTGTCATCTACCTCCCTTTGCAGATCATATATAATAACACTGTCATCGAAATATTCTTATGCCACTATCGATAGATCGATTTTGTAGATAAACAAAGGGGAAATAACTCCAATAAACAAATTTCAATTTTAACATTGCTGCTGCTTGTACGCCGTGTTGTATGAAACATCTACTATAAATAGATAATGAATAATTGTCCTGAGTCACATTGTTTTTATCTGTGTACTTGTATGGACATATAAGTCTACAATACAAGAATTAGTCATTGCAGAACGTTGACTATTTGAAAAGACAATGACTTGGCTACACACACCTGGACATGGAGTGCAGGATAACGAGCGTGCTGACTTTCTTGCAATGTTCCGACCCAAGTGGGCAAAAGTATGAACAGAGCCGATGTAATTAATGAGATACACTCTCATTTATGTGATATGGGCGAGTCTCAGACACAGGAGCGAGTGCAAGAATTAGGAGTTAAGTTTGGATATGCCAGAGAGTGTCGTGTTCGTGGTAGAGAGAGAAAGGATACTAATCAACTTCTCATGGGTACGGTGAGCAAATGGACTTTAAGATAGTTGCTGCAGCTGAGTACAGAGCACTCATGGGGATGTGGACATAACGTCGATCGCATAACAAAACATTTGAAAAGATAGGATAGCAAACAATTAAGTAATCGTATATGAAACTTTCTTCTTCTTCTTCTTCTAACGTCCCACAACGAACACTTGTTAAACCACTCTATGTGATATGTATATGATCTGAGCCTAAAAGCGATTGTACATTCTGCCAGTTATGTGCCTACAAAGGGAGGCCAGCATATCCGATTTCTGCAACGCTTTTATTTACTAGGGTAGCTTTCCTAGGTCCTACATCAGTCGACTTTTACGACATGCCTTGTAGGACGCAGTGGTACTATTCGTTGCTTCCCTTGAGGGCCCCGACACCACACGGGTGTGAAACTTCATGAATGCTGGGAGATGATATATGATTTACTATAGCTCTTGGATTCTCCGAAAGGAATTCATTCTTTTTTTTGCTAAGATCAAAGCGTAGTGCCCACTTCATCGCGACCAAATGGTGGGAGCCTTCATAGAGCCAATAGATAACTAAACCAAATAAAAAATTCCGAGCAGCTTTGGTTCGAAAGGATGACCACACTCGAGATTTTACACGTTTAAAATGTGACCTGGTACCGCCCTCCGCGGCACTAAAGGGTAAAGATTATCCGAAATGAGTTCATTCTTTGAGGGCTAAGATCAAAGTGTAGTGCCTATTTCATCGCGACCAAAGTGTTGGAGTCTTCAGTGAACGCCAAATGGCAAAATAAAATCACTTAAACATACTCCGGGCGATCTCATTCTTCTTCTCTTCTTCTTTGCGTTCGTTCTTTACGACCAATTTTAATCACTCTTTGTGATATGTTTGATCTTTGCCAAGAACGTGTATACGTTGCATATTGGTTTGATAGGCCCCTATACGCATAGACTTCTACACGCTTAGGACACATGCATCCGATTTCACCCAAACCTCCTTAGTCGCCTCTTACGACATGCGTGACAGGTAACAGTGGTTCTATTCTTTACACCCCAATTTGGGCCCCGGTAACCACTCGGGCGTGGCGATCTCATTTAGAAGTGATGATGCTCGGAGTTTGAAACGTTTTCACGTTCTCTAGTTCTGGGTCCACCCGTTGTGGCACTTCAAGTGCAGGCCCTATTTTAACCCTTTCATGCCTGAATTTTTGGGATGAATATCGTATTGTTTGCCAGCTTGACTACGCAGTAGAAGTCATAATAGCCGTCCATCGTAAGCAATGACGACAAAAGCCTCAGACGCGTGCTACTGCACCTCTCTGATGTGTGCAGAGGTGACTGTAGAGTCCAATCCTAGAGCACAATTCCCTACCATAGGTGGGGCATACATGATCAAGGTTAGACATGTGGATGTTGTGTTTTCTGTCTTTTCGGACAGCACGTTTTCTCTGTGCCTCAGCGGCACAACTATTCTCAGCTATGCAAGTTCCTCTTGCTTTATTACAGCGTCATATTTAGCTATCTTGCTCCAGGGATTCCCAGGATGGGGTGTCTATATCGAAGCATTTCAGAGACACGCCAAGAGTGTCTTTAAAGCGTTTTTTCTGTCCATCAGCTGAACGTCTGCCCCCTTCAAGCTCGCCATACATCAACTGATTTGGGATGCGTTTAACAAGCATCAGAGCAACGTGACCGACCCATCTCATTTGGTCCTTTTGCAACAGTGTGTTGACGCTTGGGATATTTGCTTTTATGAAAACTTCGGTATATGGAATTGTGTCCTGCCAGTTTATTTGTAGTAGTCTGTGTAGACAGCATGTGTGGAAGTGGTTAAGTTTTCTTGCTTGTCCGCTATACACTGTCCATGTCTTGCCTGCGTACAGCAGCGTGTTTAGCACTATGGTCTTGTAAACATTCAGCTTTGTGGCTACAGTAGAAGTACAAGTTAATTTACGACTCTGGCAATAGACACACCTAGTTCATAACAGTACACTGAATGCTTCTGATGTCACGAAACACGCATGTGTAGCTATGAAACGAACGAATAGTAGTTGTCCACTACGGTAGACAATATGCATGAAAGGGTTTTAAAAAATGATTCTTATTTTTCATATTTGTTGGACTATACGCTCTATATAACCAAAATAATGTTCGTATCAAGACCACACTACTTAAACACGAATGTAACACAAGGGCGACTCATCTGGTCCTAGAAAGCAAATTAAAGCTACCATCCCTACACTTAACAGCAAGAGTGGACAGCCAACTCCTTCCATCTGGGGAATAGACAATAGACAATAGGTTCGTACTTAGGTTGAAAGAGCGTGTCTCGGTTTAAATGAGATTTTTCCGATCCAGAAGCACTTGAACTTTCAGCTCTTCGGCTCGGTGCCATGGACATCGTAACCCTTCGGTTCGGTGCCACGAACATCGTAAATCTGGAGAATATGTGGCTTTTCTGCCAGTCTATGGTATTGAACCTGTCGTCCAGCCCGCTACGAACACGCTGAGAAGGCGGGCTAAATGAGCTTTAATCGCCTACATAACAAACAAAATAAACAACAAATAGATATTCATAGTAAGGGTATATACTCGGAAAGAGAATTATTGGAAGGCGAAAGAGAAGATGAATGCACGATGCAATTACGGATTGAACGTATGAACATCAGCTCTGGAGCACTTTACTTGTGAATAGAGAGGTTTTCAGAATAGCTGTCATTAATTCAAAGTTTGCTTAAGAAACATACTACTGAATGGAGGTCTCTATAGTTAAGCCTTGCCTTGCGTTCCGAAAGTCGTGGGTTCGAATCCGGACCGCGCCGTTCTTTTCACGACTGCATTTTTTCCAGAGACCACTATAATTGTTTCTGTTGCTATGGAGTTTGGGCTTTGTGCAATACTCTCGGCAGGTGGCGTGCCATTTCTACGGAAGGGATCGTTTTATGGGATAAAACCCGGTGCAATGAAGTCAATCCTTCGGCTTTAGACATTTTAGAATTATTACTGAATGAATTAATGCACGTCGTTCGTTCAGGTAGGAGAGCTGCGATAGTGTAGAGGTTATCACGCTCGCTTCTTAGTTGGGGCCTACTGGTTCAATTGCACGTTCAATTGTTACTTTCGGAACGTAACTTCTCTGAGGTCAACCAAGTCTCATATAATATTGGTACCAGAAAAGCACTGGAAAGTAAAGAGATGTTCACCACATCACCCATCGTGTGCCGATGGTCAATGAAAATGTGTGTATACAAGGCACATACGGTAACATATCCTACATAGAACAGTCTCATTTGCATACATGACGTAATCACCTTCATTTTTGTCCCTGGGCACGCAGGAGTCATGGGTAATGAACGAGCTGACAGATTGGTTGGCATCGATACGGTATAAAGGGAGTGCAATGGGCCGAAATGACATTCTTAACGCACTGAGAGAGTCTTTTCGGATAGAAGAGTTTCAGGGTTGCGAGTCCCACTCGCTGACCACATGGAGAGAGATGGGTGTCAATATTGGTACAGCCCGTAAAGAACGGCATACCAAATATGCAAAGAAACTGACTAATCAACATCGAACTGGCGTGTTAGACCGCTGGACGCTGTTGGATTTGTTGAGGCGGAGACCGGAGCACTTATGGACATGTCCGGAGTGCTATGATGATAGCTCTCTGATAACTGTTAACATGACGTAAACCGCAATTACGTATACACATTTGACGCATTCAATAAGATAGATAACACGTGACATCATAACAACATTTGACCGCCAGACGACAAGAACGGTTTGACCTGTAATGAAGAAAACAAAAGATATTAAGTATTATATCTTGTCCCACTTCTAAAGATAAGTATTATATCTTGTCCCACTTCTAAAGATAAGTATTATATCTTACTTCCTAAACTCTAAGATAAGTTTATATCGTGTCCATTTTTGAAAATAAAATGTTTTTTAATGTTGTACATTCTAAAGATAAGTATTATATCGTTTCCCACTTCTAAAGATAAATATTATATCTTGTCCCACTTCTAAAGATAAGTATTATATCTTGTCCCACTTCTAAAGATAAATATTATATCTTGTCCCACTTCTAAAGATAAGTATTATATCTTGTCCCACTTCTAAAGATAAGTATTATATCTTGTCCCACTTCTAAAGATAAGTATTATATCTTGTCCCACTTCTAAAGATAAGTATTATATCGTGTCCCACTTCTAAAGATAAGTATTATATCTTGTCCCACTTCTAAAGATAAGTATTATATCGTTTCCCACTTCTAAAGATAAGTATTATATCTTGTCCCACTTCTAAAGATAAGTATTATATCTTGTCCCACTTCTAAAGATAAATATTATATCTTGTCCCACTTCTAAAGATAAGTATTATATCTTGTCCCACTTCTAAAGATAAGTATTATATCTTGTCACACTTCTAAAGATAAGTATTATATCTTGTAACACTTCTAAAGATAAGTATTATATCGTGTCCCACTTCTAAAGATAAGTATTATATCTTGTCACACTTCTAAAGATAAGTATTATATCTTGTCACACTTCTAAAGATAAGTATTATATCTTGTCCCACTTCTAAAGATAAGTATTATATCGTTTCCCACTTCTAAAGATAAGTATTATATCTTGTCCCACTTCTAAAGATAAGTATTATATCGTGTCACACTTCTAAAGATAAGTATTATATCTTGTCACACTTCTAAAGATCATGAGAGACAATGTTGTTGATCGCATGACTACATTAGTTTGTAAAAAAAATATCAAACCATTGTTTTATTAAGTGTTGGTAATTACTACAAGATCATGCAGCGCTTGACATTATGTCTAGGTTATGGCAAAATGGTCTCACAAAACTGATAAGGAATGGCAATGTAACTCAAACAACACTTAATCTGTGCGATGAAATTTCATAATGTCTGCACGTACCTGGAAGTCTGAAAATAGAATTTTTATTGTCAAACTCTGGGAGTTAAGAGTTTTCACTCTTTTTTTTCTATATGTCTCCTGGGGAGAGTACACGGCTTTCTTGCAGGCCAAGAAACCTCCAACAGCTCTAGGCGAGTAGTGATATGCTTAGTGCTGCGGAGACTCCTACTCAAGTAGGGTCTTGACAAGAGGATAAGGAGGGTTGTTTTAGGAATCCCAGGGAAAACAACAAAGCCAATGAAAATAAATATTTCGAGTTATCCGTTGTACAAGTAGTACTGGATTCCTGAGGGGCAGGGTGAGGAGTGTGTTATCTAGTGAGCCACGGGAACCATCAGCATGCATACTGTTCAATATATGTTGGGGGAAACTGAGCATCTAGGGGTCTGTCCTGAGTGTAATGCCGTCAGTTTAGTAACTTCTTCTTCTTTGAACGCTCCATATCGACCACTTGTTAACCACTTGGTATGATTTGTATGTGATATGAGCCTAAGAGCGATTTCCGTTGTGCCAGTTATGCGTCTACAAGTAGGTCAGCACATCCGATTTCTGCGATGCTTTTTATTTACTAGTGTAGCTTCCATAGGTCCTACATCAGTCGCCTCTTACGACATGCCTTTTAGTTTGCAGTGGTACTATTCTTTACTACCCTTGAGGGCCCCGGTACCACACGGGCGGTGTAGCCTCTTATAATTTACTGCTCTTGTTTTTTATTGTCCATGTTTCACATTTTTTCCGTCCTTGATACTCTCATCCTTCTTCTATGAAACCACATCGCTGTAGCCTCTAATAAAATTTACTGCTCTTGTTAGTTATTGTCCATGTTTCACATCCGTAAGGGAGAACTGGCTCCACATACTACTGTAATACTTTCTTGTCAACTTTCCACGACAAGCTTTTATTACACATCTTTTTAATTTTCCAGAAAACTGTCTTTGATTGGTTGATTCTTCTCTTTATTTCTGTTCTACATTTACCATTGGATCTACTTGTTATACTCAGATATTTTATTTGCTTTACTTGTCTTAGAACTGTTTTCATTATCTTAATTATGCATTTTTAAAGTGACATCTTCGATATAATCTAGAAATATTAGTAGTCAATAATCAGGAAGAAAAGTCTAGAACAGAGTTGAATAGATGTGAGTGATATATGTAACAATGAACCGCAAAGGCTTGGAAAGCTGAAGAGGAAAAAAGTAGTAAGGTGCTCAACAAGTATGCTCTTACACGGTAATTTTGGTGTTAATGATCAGCATTCTATTTTTGAACTCTCTGCTAAAGTCTGGCTAAAGTTTTTTAGTCCATGCCTAGAACATATATATATATATATATATATATATATATATATATATATATATATATATATATATATTATATTATATATATTCATTTCATCATTCGGTCTTCTTATCTGGTAACACAGATCTAGTCTTGCTCCACTTGTTTCCCCTCTCTCCAGCTATATCTACTTCCTGCTACTGCTGCAGTGTCTTAAGTGTCCAACTTTAATCTCGGTCATCGGATTCGACCACAGAAGGCTATATATGTACAACACTTAACTTTCACCCCCGGCCAACTCCTCGACCTACTCTCATATTGCAAGCATGTTGCGTGAACCGTACCGGCGTATTTAGTACAAGTGGTTAAACACACGTGAGCTCGTTAAGACAACTTTTAATAGTATTTCGTCTGAATGGGGGAAAATTACTCTAGGAAAATTCGAAATGACAAGAAGAAAATGGTAGTTGTCACTACTAAGCGGCTAATGATCTTCATGTAAGATCTGCACGTGTCCTTGATGTATAATAGATGTAATGCAAAACTACATGTGAAACGCGATGCCTGTGAAAAGTTACCAACAACACCAGAAAGGGCAAGGGTTACCAATATCAGCATAAGAAAGAAAGTTGGCACAGAACCTTGCTTGAATAAAATGAGAAACAAAGAATGAAGAGGTCTGGCTACTTAATAAGAATTCTTCCAAATTCCACAGTATACAGTCTCCTACAACAGAACATCATAAAAGAAGGCGAGAGGAAGAAATGGTTAGATGGTATAGCAGAATCCTGTCTAAAGGCAAAAATAACAATCACACAAGCCACCAGAACAGCGCAAATACAAAAACATAAAACTACGACACTGGGCAACAACTCGGTAGCAGTTTGACGACAAAAAAAAAGAAGAAGAAGATGCAAAAGTTGCGCGGAATAGTTTCTTCTGTGTGCATTATCAGACGTCAGGTCTCAGATTTTTTCTCGATACAATAAGGTGGACGACACATTTTCCCATCATTTTATCTTCTTCTTCAGCGATCTCTGGTCATGCTCTTAATTAATCCACTGAGGACCACAAACTGGGCAGTCAGCTTCAGGTCTGTCATATTTCCCCAAAGCTTAGTTTTCAGGTCGGCTAGGTGTTGCCACATATTGTTTCTCAGCTCACCCAGGAGAGTACAGTCTTGCAGGACATGCACCAGTGTCTATTTCGTCTGTTGACACAAGCAGAAAGCTGTTTGTCTTATTCCTAGTCTATGTAGGTACCTGTTGAGTCTACAGTGTTCAGTAAGTAGGCAAAATATAATAATAACCTGGTCTGTTCTGTCAAAATCAAAGAAAACTGGCTAATGCTACAAATAAGAAAGAGAAAATTGAGGTATTTTGGACATTTTAAAAACACGAGGGGCTGCAGAACCACAACATGGAAGAAGGCATACCGGAAAAGAGGAGAAAAGAAAGACCACGGAGAAGATGGATTCATGGTTTAACTGGTGGTTTGAACATGAACGGAATACATGACTTCTTTCATAATGGTTTTCTTTAACCCCTAATCCATACTTTGCCACTGGGAATGTGCATACTCTTAGTGTTTTTTAACTTTGTTTTCCAATCAGTCCCATTAAGTTCTGCCTTTAGTTGAGCGTCCACGTTTGTTCATTTTTAAATTTATTTCATCGAGGTCAATTAAATAACCAATATGTTTGAGATTTTTGTAGCGTGAAGGTAAGGTGTTCGCTTACCTCTCTAAAAGTGGTCGATTCGTTCCTCTCGAGAGCGATCAAAATCGTATGTTTCAGAGGTTCCTGATCTCATTGTAATCACAATATAGATGGAGACTGCAGTCAAACTATTTCATTGACGAAACATGTGATAACAAAGTACTGTAGTTTTACAAATTACAAAAACAATGACAATTTGCAGCAACGTTTCAACCAACAAGGCCTTTATCAAGCAAACGAACAACAGGAGTGACAAATTAAAAAAACAAAAACGAACATATGGACGACTACATACGGAGACATTCAAACGTTTCATTGTAGATGATATCGAGTTCCTAAACCTATCGGAGATGAACAATAACACGTACGACCCGTGTTTTTAAGTTGACCCAGTTAAAAACTCTTGGCCGTTAAAAATCGTTACGAATATGCTGCATAGTTACTGCCCAGACAAAATTCATTAGCAAAAATAAAATTCTTCAACCATTTTTTCCATCATAGAAATTATATCGTTTTTTCTCGTCAGTGCTGTGGAGTTCACGCACTGAGGCTAAAAGTTTAGTGTTTACAAAAAAAGATGGGAGCACACATGGTTATCAACCAGTGCAATGACGATGGCTCAGTAATCAATCAATCAATCAATCAATCAATCAATCAATCAAACGTATATGTTGAATATGACAAATAAAATTCCCGTAACTTTTACAAACGTTAGCGTATGAAGTGCTTGTCCCTTCACGTATCTAGAGGTAAGTATGCGGGAAGTAGAAGGGTTAATTCCTTTCCTCACTCGTGAAATGTCGAATGCAAGAAACAAACACACAACCCTTAGGTGTCCTATTCAATAATCTACGATCTGTACTAATCCGTCCTATATGTTTAATATATAGCTCAAAAATATCTTGAGAAATGTTGAAAATGACGGGAAAAAACAATTTGATTCTTTTGTAATCGGAGGAAAAAGACAAATATAAACTTAAGATATACCAATGTCACAATTCTTATAACGTCCCAAATGGGATATCATCATCAAGTTGCTTGTCCCTTCCGGAACTTGGCTTCCATGACAGCAGTCCTGAAAAACTATGTTCTGTGCAAGTTTACCGGCGTCAGCAGGAGTCATTCTCAGATCTTTGATGACATCTTACACCCCACGTCTTCTATGTCTTCCTCTCATTCTTCTTCCAGGCACAATTTCCTCCAAAATTACCTTCTCTATGCACTCATGTCGTTTGATGTGTCCAAAATAATTTTTCTTGATGTTATGCTCTTTAATAACCAACTTTCTTTAATATCAAGATGTTGTAGAATAGAAGCATTCGTTCTTTTCTCTGTCCATGATATTCTAAGTAATCTTCTACATCATTTGCATTCAAAGGCATTAATGATCTTCTCCGCTGGGAAATAATGAGTTAATAATGGCAGTTCAATTGTCCGAGTGGTTACCGGGGCCCAAATTGGGGTGTAAAGAATACAACCACTGTTACCTGCCAAGCATTACGTAAGAGGCGGCTAAGGAGGTTGGGGGTAGGGCTAGCTACCCCACCCCTAAAAAACCCGATAGCTACAGAAACCACAACCAGGACACTTCATAGCTCGCCACCCGAGGAAGAAGAAGGATCATGAAAGGAGGAGATCTAGAAAAGATAGTCTTGGATAGGCGGGCTTGGAATGCCTTGGTTGCGGACCTATGCTTCCCTGGGGGCGAATAGTGAAGAGAATAGAATGGCAGTTCAATGGGGGTAAAGAACAACACTATTGATATCTCAATGTCATAACAACACAGATAATGATAATTGTTTGAATAAACGTGTCAAATGATATATTTATCTATTGAGATAAATCACAGAGAGTTAACAGTTTTGAAAATATTGGGTCACTGATAACACGCAATGGAAATGTGACAAAAGAAATTATAATTTCAAACATCGCCCTACAAAAAGTGTAATCTTCATAGAGCGAAACAGACAACAATTAAAATCGGGGTGCTAAAAGCATGCATACAGCTGTGTACCATCAATTTCACTACATGGAACTCGATGAAATCCTTTGGCATAGACGTCGATAACTGGGAGAATGTTGCTCAAGACAGATCAGCCTGGTGCACACTTCTTCGACACGGTTCTTCATCCTGCGAGGCAGGTAGAACTGCACGGATGGAACAGAAACGACAAACTAGATAGAAAGAAAGTAAAACTCCCAACAAGTGCAAGTGTTCCTTGCTCACACTGTAAAAGAACATTTCAAACCCGCATCGGGCTAGCTAGTCATCTACGCACACACCGACAATCATAATGCAATCACATTCCCTTGGATGAAAAATTGTGGTCATCATCACCCGTGATGGACGAGCATATGATCAACTTTACTAGACAGTAAAGGAACCCTTTTTATAACAAGTGGTATATAGAGTAATACAGGGTTAATTAGACCCGTCGGCACACGATGGGTGATATGGTCAACATCACACCGGTCGCCTTTTCTTCTCAGTGCTTTTCCTGGTACCCAATTGAGGATGAGTCGACCTGCGAGCAGTTACTGTTGGAAACAATTCCAAGACACCTGTGGAATTAACCCCGATCACCAGCATAGGAAGCAAGTTCACTAACAATTACGCTACTCCCAAACTTACTATGAAAATGAAAATCGTGGCATGTTCTTTTATGTGGCCATCAACAACGGTAAACGAGTCGTTGATTTTATAGACACTATTAATACATTCAGTAGTTTGACATTGCTTTTTGAACAGAACTTTACCATCATCATCAGGTGCCATGCCGGCTGGCGTAGGCGATCATTGATCTCCACAAATCTCTGTTGTTGGTGTTTGCTATCAACTCAGATGTTGACGCTCTACCGTGCCACGAAGTTAGGCTATTCCAAATTTTCTCTCTCTTCTCCTCTGTCTCGTCTACCCTAGATTTCACCAGTTGTTACAATGTGTTCTAAACATCCCTTCCTCATCACATGCCCGAACAATGATGACTCCCTTTTTTCTTATATTGATGATAAGTCTTCTCTGTGTCTTGATCTCATTCAATTTTACTATACGGATCAGAATTCAGGAGAATGGCAGAACAAGATATGTCCAAACTTTTTACCTTCATAGAACTTGTCTGCAAAAGATCTAACACATGTTCTGTCTAAAACTTACACATGTTCTGTCTAAAACTTACACATGTTCTGTCTAAAAACTATCTCTAACCAAGAACTATTTACACAATGTCAGCAGGAGCACCATCATCTAAAAGAAACGTTGGAGATTGATAGGAAATGTTTAAATGGGCTTTAAAGCCGAAACATAGACTTCATTGCACCGGATGTACCCCATATGACTCGGTCCCTCTCCGCAGAAATGGCACGCCACCTACCAAGACTATTGCACAAAGCACGAGCTCCGTAGCTCTGGCAACAAACCTATGGGTCTCTGGAAAAAATGCACTCGTGAACAGAATTGCGCAGTTCGGACGACCTTCGACTCGCAAGACAATTGTGATACGAATGAAGACTAACTCTGTCACGAAAACTGCAAAGAGATGGACACCTGTGGGTAACTCAAAACCTGGAAGATAATAAACCACATATTGGAGAACAGTAGAAGAACATGAGCTGAAAGAAATAAATAACAACTGGAACACAATACAGAGAACGGACTAGAATAGAAAATAATGGTGTGCATTTGTTGCCTAGATAGATGATATGCCGATAATTCTTTTACCACACCGACTTGTATACAACGATCTAGATACTTTACAATTTTCTGTCCCTATCGTTGTTAGCAACATCAGCTTTTAAAAGTCTAAATAAAATATGCAACTGCAAGTTATATAGTGTTAAAACTAAATTACGAATTTTCAATTCAAATGTTGTATCAATCCTAACATATGCCAGCGAGAGTTGGAAAATGACTAAAGATATAGAAAGCAAGTTGAATGCATTTGAAAATAGATGTCTGCGGAAAATAATGAATATAAATTGGAATGAATTCAGGAGAAGGGATGATATCAGAGAAATGTCTGGTCAACAACTAGTGACAACTGTTATAAGAAAGAGAAGATGGAGATATGTTGGACACACATTGAGAAGAAATGATCGGTCTCAGTTCCATGGTGGAGACTGAGCGAGTTGCCAGGATAGAGCGGTATGGAGAAATTGCTTGCAGACCCTATGCAACATATAACGGTACGAGAGGAATTATTATTATTTTCGTTGTTAGTCCGCTGTGTTACCGATTATCTTCTAATCCATTAAATTGGTGTTGTTACAGTGCGATGTTGACACAAATTAGTTTAATTCCGCATATCTTTTCCATCATCATTTTCTGTATGTTTTCTTATTGTGCTAATTAATTAATTCGGTCACGGCGCCATGTGGTACCAAAGACATGTTATTGTATCGCTTTGATCCTACTAAGTTAGTTTACTTGCATGCGTGTCCTTTTACACTCGTAACGGGCGGTACCAACAGAAACATAATATTATTGATAAGACATGTCTCCATAACCGTTGTTGTCATCACTGTGGTCCTGACTGTGCCAGGTAATCTTAGAAATGTAAGGTCGAAGACGCAGACTAGATAACGAAACTTGATGAACGCACTTGTTGACAGCAATAGTGTCACTTGTGAGGAGGTTGAACAGAATAGCAGTGGGAAAAGTCAGACGCACTTTAGGAATGAGATAAAATATTAATGAGAATAATACAAACAACACAATCACTATATAGCTTGTGTTGCATAAAAATATATAGTGCATGTAAGTGACATTGCACAAACATATTAGGTAAATATTGGTTACTTTTCATAAATCTATTAAGTAAATGTGTTATGTTATGGTGTGTTATGCGATGGACGACATGGCACATTCGGCATTCTCCTGCGTGCTCTGTCCTTCACTGTAGCAACCATCCCAAAGTTCCCTTACTCAACGTACCTATGAGAATTTGATTAGTTTATCGTATCTCTCTACCACGACTACGACACTGTCTGGCATGTCCAAACAACTTCTAGTTCTCACACTCATTCCAGTGACTGAGACTCGCCCATATCACATAAATGAGAGCGTACCGCATTGATGACATCGGCTCTGTCCATACTTATGGCCGCTTGAGTCAGGGACCATCGTTTTCAATAAAGTCAGCACGTTTTTTGCCCTGCACTCCAGCATGTTCAGGTGTGTACAGCCATCCCAGTGTCTTGAGATGTGATATCCGAATGCTGTCTACCCATTCCGCTCGCAGTCGTCTAGATTCAATCCTATGAAGCATATTCATCGAGTCTGAAATGATAATCGTATGAGTGGTCTGTTGCTCAGCCACCCACTAGAGAGAACTGGAGGCATTAAATAAATATAAGCTGCGTTGTATGAGAACAGTAAAAATAGGTTGCGTTGCATGATGAACGCATTGCAATACCTTTAATAGCAGTTAAAATTTCAACAAAATTTAACCACTCTAAATTACATCCCGGACTTTCCCCGGTGCGTGAAGTTCGTAGCTCTCGCTGAGATTTGCCGATGTAAGAAAGAGATCAGATGCACATAGTTATTCATTGAAGTACAATGATCATAGTTCTATCAATAAATCAATCAATAATCCATTAATCTATGTCAACCAATCTATCAAGCGCAGTTTGCCAGACACCTGCGATATCTGTTATCTTCCGTACGTCCATTTTCAACATTACACATTGAGACCCGGTTTCCAATCCCAATTCAATCAGTACCCTTCTAACCAAACTGCAGTGTTGCAGCCTATTACCATGGCAACGACATGAAGTTATAGTTATCAGCTTTGATTCGTTGACCATAACGCCGACGTCTGAGCGAGGAAGCAAAATCTAAATTAATTAGATAGATAGACAGAGAGACAGACGGACAAATCGATAGATGGATAAACGTACGGACGAACAGATGGACAGACAGATAGATAGGACGACTATTGTTTATTCAGGATTTTAGGTTTTATCAGTGGCGGCTCGTGACCATTTTTGTTGGTTGGGCCAGACAGATATTTTCGGAAAATCATGGTTTCGGTTAGGATATATTTTAATGTATAACATAATAAATACGTTACACCTTATTTTTGGTGGGGACCGGCCCCACTGGACCTTAATGACGAGCCGCCACTGGGTTTTAAAATACAGAACAAATGGAATAGACTGTTATTACGTGAAGTGTCTGATTATACAAATATGCATGGACAAATTTTATTTAATTAAAATATAATTCAGTTCAGTACATGTAATACAACGTCTAATGAATACAACGTAACTGCAATATAACGATCAATTTTATTTGAGGTGACATTCTTTTTTATTACACATCATACCGGAAGTTGGAGCCATATATGTAAACTAACTGCCGCCCTCACTGTCCACCCTTATAAACAATCAAAACATGACAGCTAAACCTCCAAGAACTAACGTACCTTCAGTTTTACTAACAAGTATTGAAAATGAAACAATTTTTAGAATTATAGGAGGACCATGTACTGTGAGTAGTCCTGGAATTAGCGGATTATCCGCTTCTATGTGGTTTTGTTTTGGTTCTACTTTCAAAAAACATTACAAATTTATCACCACAGTGTCCACACTCCACAGTTGGTCAGTTTGATTCGTACACTTAACTTGTTCTGCAAATAATCAAATAAATAAATCAGACGAACATAGGTCGTTGAGAGAACTTAATGAGTTGAAAATTGTATTGCTCAACCTTTTGTTTGCATGCAGTACGTAGTCTGTACTTTTTTTTTTTTCGTCCGCTTTCAACTCAGACGAAGTTTCATCTCTGAAACTGATTTTTGCTGGAAAATCTGTTTTTCCAATTTCTTACAATGGCAGCAGCGTGCACATTGTAAATTACTTACACTGGCAGCCGTGTGCTCAATGTACTGTAATTAGTATTCCTCGCCATAAAGGCAGATTTTTTCCGACTTCAGAGGTACTCACGTTATCGTCCTGAGTAAGACCAGGGGACTCGAACAAATGACAAATGCCGGATAGTGGGTTCGAACCCGAGCTATGAGGCGTCTCACAGCTAGCAGGCCGAGCTACTATCAACTACTCTAGGCAGTCCCCCGTAGTCTGTACTATGGGAATTCTATTCTCCCAACAAAATAACATTAATTTGATTAAAAATAGTAAGTAGTGGTAGGCATATTTCAGACTAAGAGAGACCTTAGAAAACAGCTTCACTGATGATGAGTATGCAGAGTGCTATGCATAAGGGGCAGTCTCCTTCACAATTCTTACACCGAAATCATGAGACAGGTTTCTCTCGAAATGGATTGCATCATGGAGCAAGGTCTTTTTTTCTCTGCTTGTTTAACTTTGCAAAATCCACTCTACACCTCCTTTTTCAAGTACATATCTTTAACAACGTTCTATTGTGCAAAAGTTTTCAAATTCTGCTTATGAACATTCCTATGTCGCAGTTGGGGTCTTCCCGTCGGTCTCTTACCAGAGATCAGTTCTTCATAAAGAGATCTTGGAAATTCGACCATCTTCATGAGATCTATTTGCAGCTCATCTATCACATCTTCAATCAATCAAGTGCCATGCTTGCCGGCGTAGGAGATCATCACATCTTACATTCATCTTATCCTTGGTCTTTCCCTACCTCTTGCTCCTGATATACGGCCCTTCCATGATTATCTTTTCTAAGAATTCGTGTTGTTTTATAAGAATAAAATACTTCACATTTAATTGCCTATCTTTTTTAATAGTCAATAACTTTAATGTTTAATTCTTATACTATGGATTTATTTGTTCTCTTCTATGTCCACAATATTTTAAGGATTCTTCTATAGTATTTGTATTCAAAGACATCGATGTTTTTTTCAGCTGAAGTATGGCAGGGAAGACTTCATAAATGTCCTCTGCTGTACTTATGTGTCAACATAGACACTGAACTGCCTGATAGAAATGGAGATTCAATTTGGACAAGCATCCTTGTCGGTTAGGAGAGCCACAGTAGCGAAGTTTTTAGTGAACTTGTTTCTTAGGCGCATGATTCAGATTCAATTCCATAGTGGACGTGGAATCATATTTTTTTTACCGTAACTGCTCTCATATCGACCCAGCCTCAATTTGGTACCAGAAAAAGCACTGGAAAGTGAAGACGGCTGACGTAATGTTAATCACATCACCCATCGTGTGCCGACTGCCAATGAAAAATATGGGCTTAACACTGCATTACCCAGTATACCTCAAGGTATGAAAAAGGGTTCATTTACTTTTTTACTTTTATCTCTGGGAGGAGTAGAGAGAAAAGATATGCTAACCATCTCTTGGGTTTGTTAGGTTTGGGATCATTGAGATTGTTCCTGCATTGGAGATCAGATCATGTATTGGCTTGTCCAAAGTATAAGAATGTCAATCAGGAGAACTGAAGTGAACATGCTCATTCATGGGAGTAAACCCTGATATCAGGTCCAGAGCAGAAGTCTCTAATCAGTATATTATTGCATTCAATGATATTCTAGCTGAATGCTATATGGAACGTCGAGTGTGGGATTGTACCCACAACCCTCTTGTGTCCGAGTTGATAGACGCACGCTAACGCATTATGCTAATCTGTCCGACTAATGGATTATACAGCTCATGAATAAACAAAATAAAGGAACCTGGTTTCATGCCATCAAGTATATTAGTATAAGCAGGGGACTGCCTCAGAGATAGTTGATAGTAGCGGCCGCAGCTAGTGAGACCTCATATACGGGTTCGAACCTACTGTCCTGCATTTGTTCGAGTCCCTGGTCTTACTCAGGACGATAACGTGAGTACCTCTGAAGTCGGAGAAAATCTGCCTGTATGGCGAGGGAATACTAATTACGAGTACATTGAGCACACGGCTGCCAGTGTAAGTAATTTACAATGTGCACGCTGCTGCCATTGTAAGAAATTGGAAAACGGATTTTCACGCAAAAATCAGTTTCAGAGATGAAACTTCGCCTGAGTTGAAAGCGGACGAAAAAAAAAAAAAAAAAAGTATAAGCAGATTACCAACAGACAGTGCACCTCAAAGAGCAATACTGCTCCGATACAATGGGTACAAAGCAAAAGGCCAGCCACACAAAAGATGGACCTCAGATATAACAGAGGCGATGAAAGACATTATCTAAAGCGTACATAAGGCCCGTTTTAGAAATCTCTTCTTGACCTGACACTGTGAGGCAAACAGGATTGGAGAAAAGAAAGAAAGGAAGAAAGTATATTAATGAATGCGGTGTTAAGACATTGATATTCTTTGACCTACACACAGTGCAAGTGTGGTTAACATCATGCTGGCCACCTTCACTTCCCAGTTTTTCTTTAGTATGCAATTGAAGCTAAGTCAACCTAAGAGCCGTTCTTCTTATTCCTCTCCGCTCCTTGTGGAGCATAGGGCCTCAACAGTTGTTCGCCACTCTTCTCTGTCTCTGGCTGTTCTCTTTATGGTCTCCCAGGACAGTTCAGCACTCTTCAGTTCCTCAAGAAGACTACTCCTCCAGGTCTGTTTAGGCGTCTTCTTTTTTCATTTTCCTTGCGGGTTCCACTCAAGTGCTTGTCTAGAGACACTTGACTGTGTCTTCTGTATGGTATACCCAACCCATCGCCATTTTCTCCTCTTGACCTGGATCATCATGGGTTCCTATCCAGTTCTTATCCACAGGTCTGTGTTTGTAACTCTATCATACCATCAGAGTCTGAGAGCAGTTACAGTCTAAACAAAATATCCACACTTGAATCCTATTCACAGCTTGGTGATAAAGTTAGTAATTTATAGAAACATATCGCACACATTGAAATGCTTAATTTTCTCACCGTTAATTCTTTCTTCATGCAGACCTTGGCTACTACTGTTGTCCAGCTGTATTTATCAAATCATGAGGGTTATCATAACAAATGGAATAAACAATGCTGTGGTGTTGTCTGTTACATAAAAGACAACGCCAAGAGATCCTTTTTTATCAGAATCTATGACATCATGGTAACTAAGTTTTTGTCCTAATGTCATTTTAATATACAGTTGAACCCACTTATACTCAATTACTTTATACCAACTATCTGCTTCAACTTCTTTTCACTCTTCACCCCTAGGAAGCCATATGCTCACAACCAAGACCTTCCAAGCCCTCCTATCCAAGGCCATCTTTTCCAGATCTCTCCACTCTCTCTCCACTTTTCCTTCCTTGCAGTGTCCTTCTTCTTCCCGGTGGCGACCCATGAATTTCCTGGTTTGAGTTTCTGTAGCTATCTAGTGTTTTTTACTGAGTGGGGTAGCTAGCCCCATGTCCGACCTACTTAGTCACCTATTAAGATGGCAGATAACAGTGGTTCTATTCTATACACCCTATTTATTGCCCGAACCACTCGGAGATCTGCTTTAACTTTTGTTTTTAGCCGACCAGATTTTATACTTGTTTAATGTATAGTTTTATAGATCTGTTTAGAGATAAATACGCTTTAATTCAAGTTTCTAGTTTGCCAATCACACAAACACCTACCAAAGTGTCTTAAGTCAAATTATTGATTTTATTGTACCGGGTTTAACCCCATATGGCTCAGTCCCTCTTCACAGACATGGTATGCCCCCTGCCGAGAGTATTGCACAAAGCAGGAACTCCATAGCTCCGGCAACAATCCTAGGGGGTCTCTTGAAAAATACACACATGAACACAACAGTGTAGTCCTTAGTTGAATCAACGAAGTTCAGAACATAAGACAAAAGATTAGCCACAGAGAACCCCCTTATATATTCTATTCCAGTATAGTCACTTGTAAAATGTTACAATGATTATGATGTGTAAGATGTAACATTTTTTTAAATTTATACTTCACCAGCAACAGAAAATGATATTTGAGCAGGAGCTATACACTCAGTTTGTCTACAAAATTGTAAGAGAATATTTTCATACTTTTGAGACAGATGTAAGTATGTTACTAATATTTGATTTATTGTTTTGTTTGACTATCACCCTACCTACTTTTTGTTAAGATGATTGCTCATGATTGATTGATAGGACTATCATCATTGCACTTCGGAGAGTAACCATGTGTGCTCCGATCTCTTTTTCTTACACAGGAAGATCTCATCGGCAGGGTGTGAACTCTGTAGCACCAGCAAGTGTCCCCGATGTAATTTTGAAGATAGTCAAAATATTTTGCAGGAATTTTATTTTTAATCTTTCTAATGAATTTTGCCTGAGCAGTAGCTTTCCAGTCTGCTCATCTGGATTTTAAACTGCAAAGGGTTCTTTCATGAAAATCAGCAGAACACCAAGCCAAACAAACTTTCAAATAGGCAACACCAGAGTAAATCAAGTTTCTGAATTCAAATATTTAAACAGCATTTTCACAGAGGATGGAAAACTCGAAATAGAAATATAGACAAATATATGTATATAATATATAGAGAAATATATGCCAAAAAGCAATTGCAGTGACCTACCAGCTGTACAAAACGAAGACACTGGAAGCGGAGGGGCATAACTTCATGCACCGAATACATTGAAAGACAACAAATACAGTGGTATTTAATAAGAATGGAACACAACTAACCACCAATAACAGCATATAATAAAAAGAGATCAGGTTATAGAGCCAAGGGAAGACCAAGTAAAAAATGGATAGACAATATCAAGACTACACTAAATAAACACTAAAATAACACAACAAGGGTGACTCTTCTAGTCCTGGAACACAAATTAAAGCTCTCACCCCTACACTTAAGGGCAAGAGTGGGCAACAAATTCCATCATCCACCTGAGGATAGACAATAAATACAGTTGTCCACTTCAGAAGTCAATATTCACTTATATAATACAATTATTTACTTCAGAAATTCATATAGACTTATATTGATACATTTGTCCACTCTGTGTGTGTGTTTATATGGACTTGTAAATAATCAGTCAATCAAGTATGCCTGCCGATGTAGGTGATTATGTCTCCACAACTCTCTCTCTCCTTGGTGCAGTTAACCCATTCTGACGTTGATCTTTTGTCAAACCATGGTGTCAGACCATCCAACATCTCCTTCTGTCTTCCACGATCTCTCCTTCCATGAATTTTGTCACCACATGTTTGAAACCTTTACTTTGCATTAAGTGCCTGAAGAACCTTGATTTTCTTATTCTTTATAATCTGTCTTTCTTTCTTTTCTCCAATCCTGTTTTGCCTCACAACGTCATGATAAGAAGAGATTTCTAGAACAAGCCCTTGTGTGCGTTTCATAAATAGTGTCTTTTGTCGCCTCTGTTATCTCTTAGGTCCATCTTTGGCATATCTGGTCTATTGCTTTGTATCCATTGTATTCATGGCATATCCTTTACAGAACGTAGCCAATCAACCACAGTAAACGAGTCATTGATTTTCTAGGCACGACTTATACATTCAGTAGTTTGTCATTGCTTTCTGAACGGTGAGGTCTATTTTTACCTTTCGTAAAAATCCCATGGAAATGAATTTGCTTCCAAACTTCCCGCCGCGGAGTTTGAACCAGGTACGCTTGGGTTATGATTGAGCTCACTACCCCTTAAGCTACAGAAGCACACTATATAATACAGTTATCAAATTCACTTGTATCTGATAAACTATTGTTATGTATTTATATCATAGAATTGTCAAGCAGGAATGAACTTTGCTAGTGATGGTGAAGCCATTAAATTCAAGATTGTAGTTGAAGAAAGGTTACGAGAACGAAGTAGAAAACGAAAAGGTAAGGTACTTTTTGCAATGATGGGAAAGAAGTATTATGTGACAAATGATGTCCATGAAAATAGCAACATAAACATATTTTATTTCCATTCAAAATTATGTTGGGGAACCTCGCTGGTGCTGTGTATTTCGGCACTGCGCCGAGATCTTCCTGTGTAAAAAAGATATCGGAACACATATAGTTACTCACCGAAGTGCACTGATGATGGTCCAATCAAAATTATGTTAAAATCTTTCTGTTTCCTACTGTCTGCACTTTGATTCAGCTAAGGCTAAGAAAACCAAGCTTACGCTCTTCTCATGTAGCTTGTCCTTCGAGGAATGTTGCTTTCATCACAGTCAGTATGGCATTGATAGCGAAGTTAAAAACACACTTAACTAGTAACTCAACAACAACAGGTAACAGATGGGGAATACAATGGACACTTATGAAACAACTAGAGGACCTGGATTTTGCAGAGATCTGGGCATTGCTGTCCCACAATCACGCACAGAGAAATGTTTGCCCAGTGCACTTTAAGTGTCCTTATATTGTTTTACAGTTGTTCATTTCAGAGTTTTTACACTAAGTATTTTTAAATATGTGAGCATCTGTAGCTTAAGCGGTAGTGAGTTCGATCACAACCCAGGCGTGCCTGGTTCAAACTCTGTGGTGGACAAGTTGGAAGCAAATTAGTTCCCTTGGGTTTTTATGAACTGTAAAATTAGACCTCACTGTTCAGAAAGCAATGGCAAACTACTGAACATATAAGTGGTGCCTAGAAAGTCAACAACACGTATACTGTTGTTCATGGCTACGTCCTGTAAAGGATATGCCACGATTTTCATTTCATTATAAAATATATCTAATGATTTCATTAGAAAAGATTAAAAATAACTCCAACATAAATATCTTCACAATCTTGAAAATTACATCGAGGACCTTCTCCGTTGCTACAGACTTTGTGTACTGCAGTTGAGATCTTACTGTGTAAGAAAGAGATCAAGCACACATGGTTATTCACCGAAGTGCATTGATGATGGTTCAATCAATCAAATATATCGAATTTTTTATTTGATTTTTACTATTCATTTATTTTTGTTTTGTTTTAATATAATGCTTTTGTGAAATGTTTCAGTAAAACCTAATAAGGTTTCCCATACTTCATTATTGTTTCATTGTATATTTATATGACAAATATTGTTTCCCTAGAACGTCCAGAACAGGAAGATCAAGCATATCTCTCAGGTCCTCCAACAAGTATGTAACACTACCAAAATATAAAATGTTGTCTTGTTTGAGCAGAGACAATTATTAGCTTCTTGTGGTCAATGTAAGATTACTTCTGCAATTTATATCTTATTGATTATGCTTATATGTTTTTAAGCTTACCCTACAGTGGATACAAGGACACAGTCTACAACTTGACAGACCTGTAACACTATAGGTGGCTAAACAGATAAGAAGTAACCACAAAAAATGATGGTGTATGAATGGATAAAACAGGCACAGCCTTTTTTAAACACATGACCACCTCTAATCTAAAATATGTAGTAAAAGTAAAGGATCCTTGTTTCATAACCTGAGGTATATTGGGTAATTCCGGCCTTAGGTCCGTATTTTTCAATGGCTGTCGACATACAATGGGTGATGTGGCCAACATCACGCAGACCGCTTTTATTTCTCAATTGAGACTGGGTTGTCCTGAGAGCCGTTACAGTCTGAAAGATATTCCACTCCCACTGTGAAATAGAACCCGAACCACTAGCCTAAGAAGTGAGTTCACTAACAACTGTGCTACTGTGGCTCTAAAATATAGGCTATACATTGACTTAAATGACAAGAGCAAGTCATTAATTTCCATTTTAGAGTTCAGTATGTGCCCCTGAATGCTAGCCTACATCGTATTCAACAAAAGAATGCCTTGCAATGGCATCTATGTGATTTATCACACTAAACTATCACAAGCCATCTCCTACAGTGATTGCCATACACTCAATGATTTACACTGCAATTACCTACCCTTCTACTGAGAACTTGAGAACGCTCTCTATACAAACACAACACAAATTAAGCAGACTTGTAAATTCCATGGCCTCAAGGTCGAGGACAAATGCTCAGATGACTGCTTAATCGGAAAACTATCTATGTTTAGGAGTAACTTTATTGATTCTCTCCAGTTCTTGTTGAAGATCTCTGGACAGGATTATTTTTGTAGCTCTCAAATCGATCACACAGATTAGTTCAACTATTGGTTATTGATAACTGAACTGATATCATACCACTCTGGGAAGATTCATAGGTACACAGTCTTTCCTAATAGATATCTAATGATATGAATACTGATCATTTCCATAGTTTGTTGAAGATTCATAGGTACACAGTCTTTCCTAATAGATATCTAATGATATGAATACTGATCATTTCCATAGTTTGTTGAAGATTCATAGGTACACAGTCTTTCCTAATAGATATCTAACGATATGAATACTGATCATTTCCATAGTTTGTTGAAGTTCAAGACACAGTCTTTCTCTAATAGATATCTAACATATGAATACTGATCATTTCCATATTTGTTAAGATTCATAGGTACACAGTCTTTCCTAATAGATATCTAACATATGAATACTTGATCATTTCATAGTTTGTTGAAGATCTAGGCTAACAGTCTTTCCTAATAGATATCTAACATATGAATACTGATCTTTCCATAGTTTGTTAAGATTCTAGGACAGTCTTTCCTAATAGATATCTAATCGTATATGAATACTGATCATTTCCAGGTATGTTGTTAAGATTCATGGTAAAACAGTCTTTCCTAATGATATCTAACGAAAATGAATACTGATCATTTCCTAGTCTTGTTGAAGATTCATAGGACATAGTCTTTCTAATAGATATCTAACGATATGAATACTGATCATTTCCATAGTTTGTTGAAGATTCATAGGTACACAGTCTTTCCTAATAGATACTAACGATATGAATACGTCATTTCATAGTTGTCCTGAAGATTCCATAGGTAACAGTCTTTCCTAATAGATATCTAAGCATATGAATACTGATCATTTCCATAGTTTGTTGAAGATTCATAGGTACACAGTCTTTCCTAATAGATATCTAACGATATGAATACTGATCATTTCCATAGTTTGTTGAAGATTCATAGGTACACAGTCTTTCCTAATAGATATCTAACGATATGAATACTGATCATTTCCATAGTTTGTTGAAGATTCATAGGTACACAGTCTTTCCTAATAGATATCTAACGATATGAATACTGATCATTTCCATAGTTTGTTGAAGATTCATAGGTACACAGTCTTTCCTAATAGATATCTAACGATATGAATACTGATCATTTCCATAGTTTGTTGAAGATTCATAGGTACACAGTCTTTCCTAATAGATATCTAACGATATGAATACTGATCATTTCCATAGTTTGTTGAAGATTCATAGGTACACAGTCTTTCCTAATAGATATCTAACGATATGAATACTGATCATTTCCATAGTTTGTTGAAGATTCATAGGTACACAGTCTTTCCTAATAGATATCTAACGATATGAATACTGATCATTTCCATAGTTTGTTGAAGATTCATAGGTACACAGTCTTTCCTAATAGATATCTAACGATATGAATACTGATCATTTCCATAGTTTGTTGAAGATTCATAGGTACACAGTCTTTCCTAATAGATATCTAACGATATGAATACTGATCATTTCCATAGTTTGTTGAAGATTCATAGGTACACAGTCTTTCCTAATAGATATCTAACGATATGAATACTGATCATTTCCATAGTTTGTTGAAGATTCATAGGTACACAGTCTTTCCTAATAGATATCTAACGATATGAATACTGATCATTTCCATAGTTTGTTGAAGATTCATAGGTACACAGTCTTTCCTAATAGATATCTAACGATATGAATACTGATCATTTCCATAGTTTGTTGAAGATTCATAGGTACACAGTCTTTCCTAATAGATATCTAACGATATGAATACTGATCATTTCCATAGTTTGTTGAAGATTCATAGGTACACAGTCTTTCCTAATAGATATCTAATGATATGAATACTGATCATTTCCATAGTTTGTTGAAGATTCATAGGTACACAGTCTTTCCTAATAGATATCTAATGATATGAATACTGATCATTTCCATAGTTTGTTGGTTAAACACACTTCTCACTCTGCCCCTCAGGCATCTACTTCTGCTCGAACAACATGTAATTCCAAACTCCTTAAGTCGTTTAATAGATTCATATAAATTGTAGTGTCTTCTTCGAACGCTACACATTGACCACTTGTTAACCACTCTTTATGATTTTTATGTGATCTGAGCCTAAGAGCAATTGTACGCTGTGTCAGTTATGCGCCAACAAATACATCTGATTTCTGCTATGCTTTTTATTTACTAGGATAGTTTTCCTAGGCCTCTAGCTCAGTCGCCTCTTCCGGCATGCTTTGTAGGTCGCAGTGCTACTATTCTTTGCTCCCCTTGTGAGCCCCGGCAGGCGATGTTCGTCCAAAATACGGTCACTGTGAAACGAAATGACATTCCCAACCCCCTATCCATCTTTAACTCTGTAATGATTAATGCTGCTGATGCAAGCCTGTCTACTATCTCATTACCACGAACACGCCCATGTCAAGGACAGTAGATCCTTCTAAGACTGTAGGCTGGAACCCGCAATAGATGACATCCACTCATACAGGACCTACTATTTTGAATCTTCTGAAGCATAGACTAGAGTTGGACACATCAATGGTCCCAGTATACATAGCCCTAGAGAATCAATGGATGGCAGCAGTAACAGCCTTAACCTTGATCCTCATAATCCCAATAAAAACTGTCATTACTGCCTGTAGTACCGCTTTTAGAGCAGGGTGGGACGAGAGCCTAATTAATGTAATGGCCGCATGACTAGTGCAATCACAGCAAAACTGTTCAGGTTATAGTTTTTCATTTATGCCCACACCAGAAAAAATCCTTGGCATCGCACTCGGAATCTAACACGGATCTCCAGCATGGGAGGCGCTCATAATTCCAATAGTCAACTTTTAATGAACTTTTATTATGAATATAGTTTTGTTTGAATATATTAATTTGTGTGAAGTTTGTTAGTAACCTAATAATGTTTCCCATACTTCATTAATGTTTCATTGTATGTTTATATATTTATAATATTGTTTTCCTAGAACGAAGAGCACAGGAAAATAGAACATTACTAGCAAGTCCTCCAACAAGTATGTAACACTAACGAAATATAAAATGTTTTCTTGTTTAAGCAGAGACAATTATTAGCTTCTTGTGGTCATTTTAAAGTTACTTCTTCAATTTATATTTTGTTGATTACACTTAACCTGTTTTTATTGATTCTCTGCAGTTTTTTTTTCTTCTTAGATATCCGGAAGAATTATTTTTAGCTCTCAAAATGTAACAGCCAGATTAATTCAACTTTTAGTTATTCATTCATCATCATCAAGTAGCTTGCCCCTTCTGGAAATTGGCTTCCATCACAGTAGTCCTGAAAACTCTGTTCTGTGTAAGTTGGCGCCAGCAGCAGTCATTCTCAGGTCTTCAATGACATCTTGCACCCATCGCCTTCTAGGTCTTCCTCTCATTCTTCTTCCAGGCATCATTCTTTCCTAAATTATCTTCTCTTGGCACTCATGTCGTTTATTCATTACTGAACTGATATCATACCACTCTGGGCAGACACATAGCCACTCAGCCACTTCTACATCCCCTACAGATGTGGAAGGTTATTATTATGATATTCACATGATTTGCTGGTTATACGCACTCCTCAGTCTGCTCTTCAGGCATCCATTTCTTCTTGTACAATATGTACTTTCAAACTCGTTAAATCGCTAGAAAGATTTAATATCAATTTTAGAGTCTTCATCCAAAATATGAAAGGTATTACCATCCATCTTTAACTCCATAAACAGTGACTTCTAGTTAGAATCAACCTTCAAGGACTTTAATAACGCTACCGTTTTGTATTTTCTAGGCATTATTACATTTAGTAGTTTGCGCTGCTTTCTGAACGGTGGAGCCATTGTCCTTTTATAAAAATCCATGCAAAGCAATTTGTAGCCAAACTGTCTGCAGTGTGATTCAAACTCAGAACGTCTGGGTTAGCATCACTATCCCACTAAGCCATAGTTGCTATGAACACTTGCAGGTCCAGGACAGTAGATCCATGTAAGCCTCTGCAGGTTGAAAACTTCAATAGACGAAATCCACTCTCTCTGCCACTTGGAATCTTTTGCAGCATCAACTAGATTTGGACTCAACAATGGCCCAGTATACATAGTCCCAGAGTGCTGCTGGAGGGTATCATTTATGGTCTTATCCTTCATCCTCATACTAGAAGTAGTTGTCCTGTAGGCTCTTTTCTGTTCTGCAACCACTACTAGCTAGGAAACTCCAGCCGATATTTGAACGATTGCATGACAGGAATGTAGTGACAGAATGCCAATCATATATATATCTCATCTTCACAATGGGAGTACCTTTATTACAGCAGAGGACTATATACATGCCTTCATTTTGAACATGTTCCAACCACTCATATTGTGGTTGTGATATTGTGAGAATACCAAGTCCGTAATCTACAACATACAAAATGTTCACCATCTTCTAAATTACTCGTCGGTGCTACAGAGTTTGTGCACTGCCACTGAGATATTCCTGTGTAAGAAAGAGATCGGAGCACACATGGCTACTCACCGAAGTGCAGTGGTGATAGTCCAATCAATCCACACCTTCAGATAAGGAATAATATCTAGGAAGTTGTGGGGAAGACTATGTTTCTCATGAATAATTTGTCCTTGTTTTCTGCTAGGTTCACTGGAACAATATTTTAAGCTTGGATACTGGAAGACTAGATTAGCATAGAACTTGTAACTCAAAAAAATAAAAATTCGTTTGTCATCTAACATCCATATTATGTAGGAGGGTTTCATCGATGGGACACATTTTGAACTTGTGTAGGGAAGTACTTGTAGAAGTGAACGAGTACTCCAGTGCTATATTGAACCAATACATATGTATGGTGGCGAATCATGGACAATGAACAAGCAATCAATAAGATCGCTGGAAGACAAAGAGATGTGGTTTTACAGAAGAATGCTGAAAATTTCATGGACAGTTAAGAAAACAAATGATGAGGTTTTAAAACATACTTGCACACAAAGAAACCTTATCAAAAGAGTAAGAATCAGACAATCAAGGTTCTTCTGTCATATAGTGCAGAGGACATGTAGAATGTTTGGTTCAAAGGGCAAAGCTCAGGGAAGGAAAGAACGTGAAAGGCAGAGGGAGAAGATGTTGCATGGTCAGACATCATGGTATGACAAAAGATCGACATCAGAACTGATTAACCGCACCAGAGAGACATGATCGCCTACGCCAGCAGGCACGGCGCTTGACTGATTTAGTATTGAAGTTATATTTGCTGTGGAAATATGTGCATTGTTAATTGTATAATGTCTAATTTTACCATCAGAAATACTGACGACAATACAGTCTGTTGGCAGTGCTGAAACCCTGTTTTCAGAACAGAAAACTGATAGCAAGACAAAGCTGACAAAAGCAGACATTGGGCCTCCTTTAGATTTAAGGTTTGATTTCCAGCATGTTTCAGTCTTTACATACTTTTGTATGTGACTTTGTAGTGTTTAATGTGCTCTCTTCCTAATATGCTTGGCCACTTAATAAGAATGCAACCAAACTCCAGTCTTCTACAACAGAATATCAGGAAAGAAGGCAAGAAGAAGACCATCGCCCGAGTGGTTACTGGGGCCCAAATTTGAGGTGTAAAGAATAGAACCACTGTTACCTGCCACGCATGTCGTAAGAGGTGACTAAGGAGGTTTGGCTGAAATCGGATGCATGTGTCCTAAGCGTATAGAAGTCTATATGTTTAGGGGCCTACCAAACCAATGTGCAACGTATACACGTTCTTGGCAAAGATCAAACATATCACAAGGAGTGATTAAAATTGGTCATAAAGAACGAACGCAAAGAAGAAGACCATGAGAAAGATATAGGAAAGAGAAAGGGATAGATGACATAGCAGAATCCTGTCAAAAAAATCAAAAATAACAATCACTCAAGCCACTAGGAGATACCATTGTTACAACAGGTGAAGGGAGTGAGATCATTCAGGCAACTTAGTTCATGAAGGGAGGGAGATCAAACCCGTAAGGAAGTCTCCACCCAGACGACTAACCTTCTTACACCCAAATCCTCTTTAGTTATTGGATGTTGGAATGTAAGAACGCTATATAAAAAATGTTGGTTATAGTCTGTTATGCTCCAACAGAAGATGACAGCGGATGGGAAGAGAAGGCCTGGATGTCCAAAGGAGAGAGAGTTGAAGGAGTGTGGCCTGACATGGGAGACGGCTGGTAGAAAGGCAGCAGAATGGCAACAGTGGAAGTCTCTTGTGGAAACCTTATGTGTCAAACGGGACACGAAGAGGATATAGAAGCCACTAGGCCCCCAGCAACACACTGGCGTAGATATATAATGCCTGTGGAAATAGGGATAGTAACAGTGGGAGATAAGATTAAAAGCAAGACTTAGAAACATGATAGAAACCATGTTCTAACACCAGTTTTAGATCTTTTAAAGTAACAAAAAAAACCTAAATGGTTCAGCCATGTAGCACAGTTACTACTCCGCTCTATGTTATACTGACGCTCACAAACATGGAGGACAGCAAAAGAAACCACCAGAAAACTAAAGACTTTCGTAAATGGATGTTTATATAGAATAGACGGACTGAAATGTTATGATAAGATGACAAACGATGAACTAATAAAGAACTAAGCAGATAACAGTGGCGAAAGAGATAAGGAAGAGATGCTGGCAATGGATAGGACACATGTTGAGAAGGCCGACCAGAAGCATTGCAAGACAGACACTGTTTTGGAACCCACAGGAAAAGAGAAGTAGGGAAGGTCTAGAAATACATAGAGAAGAGAGCTGGAGCCCGATAATAAAAGGATAGGTAAAACATGGAAAGGATGGCAGAGAGAGAAGAGCTGGAAGAAGTTTGTTGAAGACATGTGCTCCGTTGGGAGTTGAAAGCTGAAGAATAGAAGAAGAATATCCCACATTGAACACTACTATTGAGATACAATGGTTTCAGGGTCAAGTCCATCCGCGCAAATGATATCAGAGGCAGTAGAAACCACCATAAACAAGGCACTTGTACCAGAAGTCTTCATATACACTGACACTAAAAGACTATCAGAAATAGAGGAAAGCAGAAGATAATTTGATAACTCTTCTTCTTTCGCTAGTGAGGTATCTGTGGCTAAGTGGTTACGTTCTTGCCTTGCAGTCGAAGGTTGTAGGTACAATCCGACCACACTGTTCTGTTCACGAATGCATCTATTTTTTCAGAAACCTCTAGGATTGTTGCCCAAGCTACGGAGTTCATGCTTTGTGCAATACTCTCGGCAGTTGGCGTGCCATTTCATATGGGGTAAAACCCGGTGTAATGAAGATAATCCTTTGGCTTCAAAACCTTTTAACTTTCTCTAATTCTATTTTGCCTCACCGCGTCAGAATAAGGATATTTATAGAACAGATTCTTGTGTGCATTCCTACATGGTGTCTTTCACTGCCTCTGTTATTTCTGTGGTCAACATCTTGAGTGGGTGACCTTTTGCCTTGCTATCCACAGTATTTGAATAGCATTGCCCAATGTCTGTTAGTAATTTAGCTATGTGGCCAAACCATGTAATTTGTTTTTTTCTTGATGAAGTTCAGTGCTAATGTTGTACCCACTTTTTTCCTGATGTTTTCATTTCTAAAGCGGTCTTTTTATGATACTCTCAGCACTCTGTGTAGACACTTCATATCTGTCATGACTAATCCTTTCCACCACTAAGTAAATGTATGTATAATCGAGATGTCATTTTTTGCAACCTTGTTTGTTCGTATTTGATAGTCCTAATTCAGGGGTCCTAAGTGGTTACGCCCTTGCCTTGCGTTCCAAAGGTCATGAGTAAGAATCCAGACAACGCTGTTCTGTTCACAAGTGCAGTTTTTTTTTCCAGAGACCCCTAGGATTGTTGTTGGAGCTACGGACATCATGTTGGTGGCTTGCCATTTCTGCGGAAAGGGATTGAACCACATGTGGTGAATCTGGTGCAATTAAGTCAATCCTTCGGCTTTAGTCCTAACTATTGCTATTTTTCACTTATTTACTTCTTATTTGATGACTATTTTTTATTCAATTTGATCATGTTAACTGGATTCATAAAAACAGACATATCAATATTAAGTTGATTCATAGAAATCTAGCAATATCGAATCAATATTTGGACTAAGTTCCATCTTTGATTTTATTGTTATTATTATTTAAATATAACTATCGAAGTTTATTTTACTTGCAGGCTTGCTACTCCTAACTTGGATTCTGACGAGGCATCTGTTGTAAGTTTTCATTATGTTAAAGCATATATTTGTTATATTTTATTTATTACTTTCTACAAAAGATATAGAAAGTAAGTTGAATGTATTTGAAAATAGATGTTTATGAAAAATATTGAACATAAAATGCGACGAATTCAGTAGAAGTGATACAATCAGAGAAATGTCTGGTAACATTTGAAGAGGAAGACCACGGAGAGATGGATTCAGGGCATAACTGTCTTCGTGGCCTCCGCTAGTAACAACTGTTATACGAAGTAGAAGATGGAGATATGTTTGGCATACCTTGAGAAGAAATGATCAAATAATACCAAAGCAGGCATTGAAATGGGAGGTAAAGGGTTTAAGAAAGGGAGGACGCCATAGGAAAACCCTGAGATGAACTTTGCTGAGAGAGGCAAGAAATATCTGACTCAATTCTATAGAAGAGATTGAGTGAGTTGCCCAGGACAGAGCGGTATGGAGAAATTACTTGTAGGCCCTATGTAAAGTATAACAGTGCGAAAGAAATTATTATTATATATCAAATTGAAGATATAGTTTCAGAAAATATTTACTGTATTAGCAAATATAATGCAGTGTTAACTATGCAGGAAACATATTAACATTCATTAAAAATAAGAATTAAAATTTGAAGAACAAAAGAATCCAACTTACCAAGGGTCTTGATGAACAATAGATTGAATAAATACTTCTGACTGCTCTATTTATATTGGTAATCCATTTTTGAATTCATTGTCATCATCATCAGGTGTCGTGCCGGCTGGTTTAGGTGATCATGGATCTCCACAAATCTCTGTCTTTGGTGTTTTCTATCAACTCAGATGTTGATGCTCTACCGTGCCATGAAGTCAGGCTATCCAAAATTTTCTCTGTCTTCCTCTGTCTCATCTACCCTCAATTTTATCAGTTGTCACAATGTGTTCTAAACCTCCTCCTTATCACATGCCCGAAAATGATCGTCTCTCGTGTATTGATGATAAGCTTTCTCTGTGTCTTGACTTCATTCAACACCTCAACATTAGTCATTTAGCAGTCCATGGCATTCTCATCATTCCTCTGTAAAACCAAATCTCTGTGGCCCTCAGAGATTTTTCAATCTCTGTGTTCATTGTCCATGACTTGCTTGTTTTGTTTTAAGGAACTTTGTAAGCTGATATTCATTTTTGTGATGCTGTTCTTGATGCGTCGCTCTATCACAGAGTCTTCTTTCTTACCATTTACTCTTTATAGAAGTGTTGGGATGAAACGTAGTGATCTTGTATGCTTGTTTTAAGGCTGTTCTTTGATGCACTGCCCATCTTATGGTGTCTTCTCTTGCTTTGTACTCATTATACTTTTCTGTGTGCTCTCTGTGTATCACAGAGTAACTAGAATAAATGGTTTAAAAATGTTGCTGCCTGTAAAACATATTTTAGGGGTGCATGGACCTGGAAAATTTAATGGCAGCATGGTTAGTGCAATCGCAGCGAAACTGTTCAGGTTAGGATTTTTCTTTATGCCATGACAGTAAAAAAAAACTCCTTGGCCTTACCGGGGATTGAACAGGTCTCCTGCATGGGAGTCTACACTCTAATCCATTCGACTCGATGCTCTAAAATGAATGGTAAACTCGATTTAACTTCTATTTCTAGCATAAAACATGAGGATATATGTTCATTATCATTTCATTTACATTTCACTTTTAAGTGGCTTTCGATTAATATATAAGTCAAATAGAAATGGAAAGCAATGGAAAAAGCAACTAAATATTTTGAATCTTTCAAACGGCGATACGTCCCCGCTATATGATGTGTGAATCTTTAAAGCCACAAAACTCTTTGAAGCTTAAAAACTCTTGCGTAATCAGTTAAGTATTTTTGCCTCCTCCTTCTTCACCTTTCAGCTCCCAACAGAGCACAGGTCTTCAACAAACTTCTTCCAGCTCTTCCTCTCTCAAGCAACCCCCTCCAATTCTTTCCATGTTTTATCTATCCTTTTAATATCAGCCTCCAGCTTTATTTTCCACCTTCTAGTGTAGTTTAAATAATTTATATGTTTATAGTTGCTCTCTTGTGGATAAACATGATAAATGTTGTTATTTTCTCTACTTGTAGATGTCAAGCTTGGATGCTGATATGCAAATTTTGTTAATGGCTATGGATATCGGATCAGACGTTGATGTGGACAGAGAAACTCTTGATTTCATCTCCGACTTTATGAATATGCATGGAGGAATGGAAACTGCTATCAGAGAAATAGCTACCGCTTGTTGTAATGTTTGTCATGTTGAAGACATATTCATATGTTGTATATTCAGAATATCATCATCAAATAGCTTGTCCTGAGCAGGATTATTGCCATCTTAGTGTTATAATTTTGTACACTGTTCCTTGGTCACATTTCTTTGCTGCTTCTTCTGCCTCTCACATCCTGTTTGATTTCTTTACTTTGGGTTTTTGTACTGTTCCTTGTATCTTGCTTTCAGTCTTTCGGACTTTGCTTCTAACAATTTCTTCTTTAGTATTCTTTTGTTGTCTATTATTTTCCATGTTGTAGCTGTTATCCATTCTTTTCTTTTTTTTCAGACGGTACCCTAGACATACTTCGCTGCTCTTGCTATATATAGATGCTATGCTGTCCCATGTTTTATTTATATATCAGTTTCATCTGCGGCCATCTTATAGTCCTTCTAAATTGATCTCTCTCAATAGCCAGATGTCCCACCATCCTGAATCCATCTTCTCCCCGTAATCTTCCTCTTCTCCTCTTTGTCAGGATGCCTCCTTCCATAGTGGTCTTCTTGTTTGTTAAGTAGGAGGATTAAAGCCTCTTTAAGCTGAGGCATGCTTCTTTCAACCTAAGGACAAGCCTTTTTTTGGTTATATCAGAGCGTATAGACCAGCAAACATTAACTCTTTATGTCCACGAAAATTTTGGGGGTAATCACGCTCTGCCAGAACACATTTCTAGCAAACTTTTTCAAAATGGAATGATCTTGGAAATATGCCTATAACTTAAGTTCTTTGTAAACTAGATTTATACTGTTGGTATCAAAACATGCAGAATTAAATTCTGAACAATCTGATAATAAATAGTTATATATGTAAATCAGTATTTATTTAGTAAATTATTGTTGTATTTCATGTTCAGAGTAACTACTACGACTTTCAAACTTGAATCAATACTTCGCCATTGCTGAATTCTCCATCATTGTCAGTGAAATCATAAACATGAAACACTGTGTGTGTTTATTTGAACTTTGGAACAAATCCATGTCTTGTTCGGCACTTTATCAACGTGGAGGACGAAACAACATCTTATAACTAAACTTTTCACACGAAAGTTCACTTTTTTCATAACAGGAAAAATATATTTGCGAATAAAACTATTTACTAAAAATTCGAAAATAAATTCTACCATGCTGTATAGTATATGAATGAAATGGGAGTTATCTGCCCGTTGAATTCAGTAAACAAAAACAGTGTCGGACGTATAGTAGCTGAACAGTAAAACAAAACGTTCATGGACTCAAATTAGCCGTTGGCAGCGTGTTTTGGTATAATGAGAGAACTGTTTTCTACGCTGGGAGCTTCGATTGGACATATAAAGTTAAACATAAGAATGAACTCCTTGCTCAGAATCCAAGAGTGATCAGAGTTACAAACAACTTTAGCCAAAAGGCTGTTCTTTTCAATGATCTTCTCAAACCATTAGTCTTTTTTCTCCTGTTTTTTCCTTTCTTCTTTTCTCTAATCTTGTTTTGCCTCACAGCCATTTCAGGATAAAAGAAGATTTCTAGAATTGACTTTTGTGTATGCTTCATAAATAGTGTTTTTCACTTCCTCTGTTATTTCTGAGGTCCACCTTTTGCATGGACGGCCTTTTGCTTTGTATCCACTATATAGGAGTAGCATTGATTTTAAAGTCTGTTGGTAATCTGCTTATGTAACCGAACCATTATATTTGTTGTTTCTTGATGAAGTTCAGCATGATGTTGTACCCACTTTTATGCCTGATGTCTTTATTTCCCAAACTGGTCTTTTCTTGATACTCCCAGCATTCTGCATATACACTACATCTCGGTCATGACTAGTTTTCTTCTAATGTTTGATGTCAGCATCCAGGTTTTGGCACTGATAGCATAACATTTGGACAAAGATCATGTTATACAATGCTCTATTAGTGTTCATGGTGACATGTTTGCATTTCAAAATTGGTGACATTTGTCCGATGATTTGATTTGCTTTATTGCATCTATGTTGGGTTTCATTAGTTATTCTTCCGTTTGCTGAAAAAAATTATCCCTAGGTATAAAAGTCTTTGACTTGCTTTGACTGATGTTTGTCGATGTAGATATTGATAGTGTTTTCCTCTCTAGCTTAGTCATTAGTTCGGTTTTGTCAATGTTTATTTTCATTGCATGTTCCTTTCTACCTTCCTGTTTTGCCTCACAGTGTCAGGATAAGAAGAGATTTCTAGAACGGGCTTTTGCGTGCGCCACATAAATAATGTCTTTCATCGCCTCTGTTATGTCTGAGGTCCATCTTTTGCGTGGCATGTTAACTGTTGTCTGTTGATGTCTTTTTTTATGTCCAAAATACTTCAGTTTTCTCATTATTGTAATCAACCAGTTTTCTTTGATTTTGATTTCCTTCTGGATAGATCTAATTGTTCTCTGTCCATGCTATACTATTCCAAATATCACTTAGAAATATTTCTCAATGAATGATTAATTGATTGATTGATAGGAACATCATCATTGCACTTTGATGAATAACCATGTGTGCTTCAATCCTTCTATTACACAGGGAGATCTCAGTGGCAGTGCACAAACTCTGTAGCACAGACAAGGGTACCTGATGTAATTTTTGAAGATAGTAGAAATTTTGTAGGAATTTTATTTTGATCTATTTTGTGAATCTGACTCGGGCAGCGGCTTTTCAACCTAATCTTATTGATTTTCAACTGCCAAGGGTTCTTTTACATGCTCAACTTGAACATGCAACCTCATGTTTTATCGTCCATCTTGATAAGACTAGGAACTCAATCTCACTTACACTGAGATCAATGGTCTCTGAAATAATATCCTGATCACTCCACGCTGAAAACGAATTGAATACCTTTATAACAAGAGGCAAGCACATTATCTCTGTGCCACAGAGACCCTGAAAATGAAATAGAGACATATTGTAAAATGATTGTTTGACACAGAAAGGGAATAAACTCAATATTACTAAGCTTCTAAGGACCAAGGCTAGGCAATCAACCTATGATGTGAGAACAAATATTCCTGATCAAATATTAACTTTCTTTAAGTAAACTCAATGTGTTATAGTACCTATAGCGAAACACATAAATACAAAGTACTGTAGTTTTACAATGACAATACACAACAACGTTTCTAACAAAAGGCCTTTATCAAGCAAAATGATATTTTCATTTTGTTAGCCATTAAGAACTTGTTGTTTGACTCTACGTGTTGTGTGTTGTGCGAGAAGTGAAATTCTTCGCCTCTCTTGTCTTCTTTGCTTGATAGAGGCCTTTTAGTCGAAAAGTTGCTGTGTATTGTTATTGTTTTCGTATTTTGTAAAACTACAGTACTTTGTTTTTACGTGTTTCGCCATTCCTTCATAGTTTTACTGTAGTCTTCCCTTATATCGATAATACAGGGTGTACAAGATAAAAGTAGCCCCATTGTCAAATCAAAAGTTGTCTGTTCCCTATTGGGTTGTGTCTATTTACTATTTAACACTTTCGCTGCCAGCCATTTTTCAACAAAGTCTGGCTCACTGCCAAGCTATTTTTCGGCATGATCAGTTTTCAGAGTGACAATTTCAAAAAATCGTAAAAAGTAAACTGATAAACTTAGGACTTTTAAACTATGGAATAGTGTTCATATATTAATGAGCAACTAACCTGTCTATATGTGGAATCTATTCTTTATAATCCACAAGCTATTGTAGTAACTGATATCCCCATACCTATCCACAGTATAATATGCCATCATTTTCGAGTTGGGTATCCGTCATCTACTCCTGTACCCCTGGGAATGTCTGATATTGATCTATAAACACCATCACGTGAATCACAATTCAAATTCATATCGCATTCAGAGTTTGTTTTAACACTATCACTGGCTAAAAGTTCGAAAAGAGTCATTTTGGACATCACTATTCATCAGCTACATCGTCCATTTTGGAAACTTCTGTTTACGCATAAAAACGCGACAAATCGGACTTATACTGACGTTTACCATGTGTGTGTTAGATCCGCCATTTTGGAGAGCTCGTCGGAACAGTACGGAAGTAGTATGTCACGGGACCCCCGTTTTCGGCAAGCGATACTCCCGTTTAAAAAAGACATCGTCGACGGCACATGTCTGTTGACAAAAGTCAGTGGCGGCAGCAAAAGGGAGTTGGTACTGCGCCGACTTTTGTCGTCGGTGGTGGCAGCGAAAGTGTTAAACCGGTTCTGACTAGCTCATTCTACGTCACATTTGTTCATCGCCCCTTCCCACACTGCAGTTACACACCATCACACAACCTTGACATATCATATGTAATAACTGAACCTCGTTTTCATAAATATATGCCAGATTAGCTCCATTGATAGGCTACCTTTATCTTGAACATCCTGTATATTACCTATATTAATATCAAATATTCATTATTTTTATTTCATATGATTAGCACTTGTAATTCCTCCTCCACTTCCTACAAATCCTCCTCCCGGAAGCAGAGAATTAAGAAGGAATACTGAAGCAATAGATCCATTTCGTGTAGCAAGTGGACATCGATCAGGACATTCGTCGTATGTCACTATATAAAATTATCATAAATTAGCTGTTAATTTGATAAACATTAAACTGTGTATATCATATCATAGGGGGTAGGGCAGGAGATGGTAAGGGATAGTACCTCACGGTGAGAGGCAGTCACTTCCTTTTTAGGGCAGCCTAAAGCCTATTTGGTTCCCCCACTCCTGCCCAGCTTCCGTATGGCTCCTCGAGTCTGCTTGTGTACAGCAGCGCCACCCCCGGGCAACGACTTCGACTAGCCGGCAAAACTACGTAGAACAAAATCAGAAGGAAGTCTCCCTTCTACAGTACACGCCGCAGAAAAGGTGGAGGATTGACAATGTTAACAATGGCATTGAAGACGGGAGCAGGAACAGCCTGGTATCGTTCTCAGGGCACACCATAGATTATTATGGTTAAGTGGCCAGAAGGCAATGGCAAACTACTGATTGTATGTTGTCAAGAACTTGATGCAGAACATGAAAGATAATTGGCTTATAAACAATATATTATACAGAAAAATTAGATACTTTGGCCATATCAAACATCACGATGGCCTGAAGAGAACAATATTTAGAGAGCAGGGTCCCAGGACGCAGAGGCAGACCAAAAAGAAGATGGCAACAAGATATTAAAGAAACCATGCATATGACCATCGGCGAAGTGGGGGAACTGGCTAGAGACAGAGTGAATTTCAGATGTACTGCAAAGATAGCAACGTCCTATAAAGGATACACATCTTGATGATATCATATACTTTATATATTGGAAATTATATACTTGAAAATTTGGTGTCGGAAAATACGGACTTATTCCTCTCCGCTCCTCATAGAGCATAGGGCCTCAACAGTTGTTCGCCACTCTTCTCGGCCTCTGGCAGTCCTCATTATGGTCTCCCAGGACAGTTCAACTCCTCAGTTCCTCAAGAAGACTTCATCTCCAGGTCTGTTTAGGGCGTCCTCTTTTTCGCTTTATTTGCGGGTTCCACTAGTGACAATCGACTGTCTCTCGTAGGGTATGCCTGACCCATTGCCATTTTCTCCTCTTGACCTGGGTCATCATGGGTTTCTGTCCAGTTCTTATCCACAGGTCTGTGTTTGCAAGTCTATCATACAATCTCAGTCTAAGAATCCGCTTCCAGCTGGGGATAGACAATTATTTTGCTCTGTTGAAACTATCTTCAATTTCTTATTTTCTCATTGTTTATCATAGGTCTGTTCCATGGATAAACTGGAAAAGTAATATGTCAACTAAAACAACAACGGGTACATTGAATCACATTTACAGTCATATGAAATTAGTAGGTATTTCTTAATTAGTTTAGACAACCAATAATTCTGTTTATTCAATTTTGTGTACAAACTTCTTCGAATACTCCATATTGACTACCTGTTAAGCCACTCTTTGTGATCTGTATGTGTTCTGAGCCTAAGTTAGAGGGATTGTGCCAGTAATGCGCCTACAAGTAGGCCAGCACATCCGATTTCTGCTACACTTTTTATTACTAGGGTAGCTTCCCTAGGCCCCTACCCCAGTCATCTCTTACAACATGCCTTGTAAGTCGCAGTGTTACTGTTCTTTGCTCCCCTTGCGGACCCCATCAACACACGGGCATGTATACAAACAAATGCTCTTTATGTTCCAGATATGTGTCTGTGAAGAAGGTTTGATTGATTGATAGGACCATCATCATTGCACTTCGGTAAGTAACCATGTTGGCTTCAATCTCTTTCTTACACAGGAAGATCTCAACGGCAGTTCACGAACTCCGTAGCATCAGCGAGGGCCCCCGATGTAATCTAGAAAATGGTGAAAATATTTTCTAGAAATGTTTTAGTAAAAATTCCTGTGTAGAAGGAAAAGTAAAAATTCCTGTGTAGAAGAAAAGAAAAATTCCTGTGTAGAAGAAAAAGAAAAATTCCTGTGTAGAGAGAAAAGAAAAAATTCCTGTGTAGAAGAAAAGTAAAAATTCCTGTGTAGAAGAAAAGTAAAATTCCTGTGTAGAAGGAAAAGTAAAAATTCCTGTGTAGAAGAAAAAGTAAAAATTCCTGTGTAGAAGAAAAAGTAAAGAATCCACTTTCATGCCACAAGGTTGTTATTGCTCAGTTGTTAATGAACAGACATCATAGCACTCCGGCACATCTATAGGTGCTCAATCTCCCCCAACAGATATAGAAGGGTATACAGACCTGTGGCTTGCTGGTTAAACACACTCCTGACTCTGCTCCCTCTAGTATCCAGTTTTGCTGAATGACATGTAATTCTAAATTCCTTAATTCGTTTGACAGATTCAACATCAACTTTAGTATCTTCATCCAAGAAATGATCGCTGAGAAATCCAAGAACATCCCTCTTGTCCTTCTTCAACTCTCTGATGATTGAAGCAAACCTTTTCACTCTCTCATTACCGCAAACACCTGGTTGCCCAGGACAGTATATTCACGTAACCCTCTGGCGGTTGGAAACCTTAAGTCAAGAGAGTCAAGCGCAAATTCAGAAGTTGTCAAGTAAAACACTTGCCAATTGACCGTCTGTAAAACCAAAGAAGAAAAAAAATGCCACATACTACAAAATTACATGTTTTTCATCAAATTTCATTCAAACATTTTTTGAAAACTACAGTTCTCCTTCTTCTTTGCGTTCGTTCTTACGACCAATTTTAATCACTCTTTGTGATATGTTTGATCTTTGCCAAGAACGTGTATAATGTTGCACATTGGTTTGGTAGACCCCTAAACGCATAGACTTCTACACGTTTAGGACATGTGTGTCCGATTTCAGTCAAACCTCCTTAGTCCCCTCTTACAACATGCATGGCAGGTAACAGTGGTTCTATTCTTTACACCCCAACTTTGGGCCCGGTAGCCACTCAGGGGAAAAAACTACACTTAAATCGATACATTAACTTGCACAGTGAATAAGTGCAAAAATATTATTACTTCCGCATCGTGTTCTCAATTCAGTATTTAATTAATTAACAAATGATATTAACTATACTGTCTTACATGCAAATGTGATACTGTATCTGCGGTATAAGTCTTACATTTACCTGCTGTAAAACAGGTTGAGAGCAGTGGTATACTCAAATTTAATCCATCGTATTATGAGTCTGAAAGTGTTGTTGTGGCTCTGTCAAATGCATTGGTCAACAGAAGGAAGACTAGTGTAGGATCAGGTAATCACTCTTCAATGGCAGGATATCTTACAAGTTATTTTTGGTTGTTTTTTAAAACTGTTTTATCTTTATTCAGTTTTTTTTTGTGTCGTGATTTTTAAAAAATTCTTTAAACATTTTTTTTTAAAATTCTTAATGTTTATCTTGCACAGAAATTGTCATCCCTGTACAGTTGATTTGTTTTGACCTTCTATCTATATCCTCTTCATGTCCCGATTGACACTTAAGGCTTCCACAAGAGACTTCCACTGTTGCCGTTCTGCTGCCTTTCTACCAACCGTCTCCCACGTCAGGCCACACTCTGTCAACTCTCTCTCCACAGTTCTTAGTTGCCTGATTGACCTCGCTCCCTTCACCCGTTGTAACAATGGTAGCTCTTGCTTCTGTTTTTGTAACATTATGTTTTTTTTAAAGGAATGGGTTGTTTGCCCAACCTGGAGGATCAGGAGGTCATCTTTCTTCTGCCCTCTATCCTTCAACCTTTCTGACATGGGGGTCCCTACTAGGAGCAAAGCTCCTGTCAGCATACTTTCCGGATCATGGAGTCGCAAACTCCCCACCACTACAAGGTAATGACCGTGTGGGGTGTTTTGACATTACATTACTGGACATGTTATTTGGTGATCATCTAAAATATGCATCAATCAGCAGATATTATAAATATTTTCTGGACAAATATATCACAATAAGAGTAGCCCGTCTGCCCAGCGTGTTCGTAGCGCGTTGGACTACGGGTGACTATCCCTCTGTGTGTGCGGGTTCAATTCTGCGGGATGGCAGAAAAAGCCACAGATTCCCCAGATTTACGGTGTTCGTGGCACTGAACCGAAGGGTTACGATGTCCATGGCACCGAGCGAAGAGCTGAAAAGCTCACGTGCTTCTGGATCGGGAAAAAAAAATCACAATAAGAGCATACCCTCATCTCTGGGAGTCGCTGTGGCGTAGACGTTATGTGCTCACCTCTCGTTCTAAATGTACTCAGCTTGCTCCCTCGTGGAGCTATCTGGATATTTTTCTGGATATCTAGAAATCCCTGAACTTACTGTGAGATCGAGTTCCTAGTCCTATCGGAAATGAATGATGTAACATAGGTCCTGTGTTCAAGTTGAGCACGTATAAGAACCCTTGGCAGTTAAAAATCTAGAAGAGCAGAATAGAAAGCCGCTGCCAGAGCAAAAATTCAATAGAAAGATTTTTTTTTAAATACCTACAAAATATTTTCACCATCTTCTAAATTGCATCGGGATCTTTGCCAGTGCTACGGAGTTCGTGCACTACTGCTAAGATCTTCCTGCGTATCAAAGATATCGAAGTGGACATGGTTACTCACCGAAGTGTAATGATGATGGTCCTATCAATCAATCTGGTTATATATCATCAGACTGTTCAGAATTGTCAAGTCATCCTTGCCTGGTAGTTCTATCTAGTGACGGGGAGTAACTGACAGAGACCAGTGGAAAAAAAATGCACAGTATAGATCAGGTACGAGGCTTACTGTAAAGTTTAGCCACTAAATAAACATGATGGAAAGATTTTGTTGTTGTTCTGTAAGACATCCCACGGCATGCAGACCATTGATTGTTTTGTCAGTCCATGTCCAGGAGATAAGAAGAAGTATTGCCCTGAATGTGATGTACTGAGGCGGGCTCGCTGGCTTAATGAAACAACATTAGACAGAAAACTACATGGACCTCTCTGTGAACTACAAAAGACAGTGAAGTTTATACAACATTGAATATATAGACAATATTTCAAGCAAACAAAAGGAAGGAAGAATGTAGAAGTATTTATTATCCTGTTTATTATCTTCTTCTTCGAACGCTCTACATCGAACACTTGTTAACCACTCTGTGTGATCTGTATGTGATCCGAGTATAAGAGAGATTGTGTGTTGTGCCAGTTATGCACCTACAGGTAGGCTAGCACATCCGATTTCTGCTATGCTTTTATTTACTAGGGTAGCTTTCCTAGGCCCCTACCTCAGTCACCTCTTACGACATGCCTTGTAGGTCACAGTGGTACTATTCTTTGCTTCCTTGCGGGTCCCGGCACCACACGGGCAAGGTTATTTTTAAAAAGATACATTCCTTGTAATGCTATTACGTCCTAGTTATATATATATATTCCTCTCGTACCGTTATACATTACTTAGGACCTGCAAGTATTTTCTGCATGCCACTCGGTCCTGGGCAACTCGTTCAATCTCTGGGACAGTTTCTTCTTTCCATATTTTATTAAATAGTTCTTGCGCCCGACTAATTGTTGTATCATCTGCTGCTTTGAGCATTTCTGCAGTAGCGTTATCACTCGCTGACTTATTTTTATAAGGGAATGGATTGCCTCCTTGACCTCAGTGACATTTATCAATTCTTCGTTAATTGGTAGAGTTGTTTCTTGTCTTTTCGTCAAACTTAAGTAGTACTGGTGGGTCAGGTCTATTTAGGATTTCTTTAAAATTCTCTGCCCATCTTTTTCTTCTCCCCAACAAATATCGAAGAGTATGCATACTGATGGTTCCCATGACTTGCTGATTAAACACACTCCTCACTCTGTCCCTCAGGCATCCAGTTCTACTTGTACAACGGTTAACTCCAAACTGCTTAAATCGCTGCTTAAATCAACATCTATTTTAGTGTTTCATCCAACAAGAAGTTGCGAAGAAACCAAAGAACCTCCTCCTTATCCATCTTCAACTCCCCAACAAACGATGCTGTTGATGCAAGCCTGTCCGCTCTCTCCTTGTTGCAAACATCCGCATGCCAGGATAGTAGATCCACATAAGGCTCTGGAGGTTAGAATCCTCTATAGACTACATCCACTCATACTGAAACCTAACCATTTGGATCATGTGAAGCATTGACTGAGAGTCAGATACAACAGCGGCCCCAGTAAATAGAGTCCCAGAGAGTCAACGGAGGGCTGCGGTAATGGCTTCAACTCTCATACTGGAAGTAGTTGTAACTACAGTAATTTTAGTAGCATGGTGTCTCTGTAGTGTAGTGGTTAAGGCGTTAGCCTTGTCTTCTGAAGGTGGTGGGTTTTAATCCAGATTGCATCATTCAGTTCACATGTGCATTTTTATCTGAGATGCCTCGGATTGTTGTTGAAGCTACAGAGTTCATGCTTTGTGCAATACTCTTGCTAGCTGGCTTGTAGTATTATCGATATAAGGGAAGCCTGCAGTAAAATTATGATGAAACACGTAAAAACAAAGTACTCTAGTTTTACAATAACAATACACAGAGACGTTTCGACTAAAAGGTCTTTATCAAGCAAAGGATACAACAGAAGTGAAGAAATGAAGTGAAGTAAGTGGCTTGCCATTTCTGCAGAGAGTAACGGAGCGATATGTTAAAACCAGGTGCAAGGAAGTCAACCCTTTTCCCTTAGACCCCCTTTCGCCGTGTGTTACCAGGACTTGCAAGGGAAAAATAGTAACACTGCGACCTACAAGGTATGTCATAAGAGGTGACTGAGGTAGGGGCCTAGAGAAGCTACACAAGTAAATAAAAAGCGCAGCAGAAATCGGATGTGCTAGCCTAAGCTCATAACTGGCACAACGTACAATCGCTCTTAGGTTCAAATCACATTCAAATCACAAAAATTGGTTTAACAAATGTTTGCTATGGAGCGTTCAAAGAAGACCCACTTTTTTAGTATTTTCTGTCTTCAGTGGGTACCATCACACTGCGGAGTGCCAGGTAACGAGAAGGCAGACAAACTTGCTAAAAGGGAGCAGAATGTGAACAAATAGATAATGAAATCACATGCTTTGAAAAAAAGAGCTATCATGGACATTAGAAAAGAACCTACACCATCCAACGATGACTACCACACACTTGACCGACAAGGACAGACTATCATATTCCGACTCAGGATAGGTCATAACAGACTGAACAAACACCTACACAGGCTGCGATTGTCCCCAACCCCTCTGTGCCCCTGTGGCTCCGCTGAACAAACCACAGAACATGTCCTGCAAGACTGCCCCTGTATGTCCTCCCAAGAAAGGAATGCTGGCCCTACAACACAACACTACATTCAAAACTACATGGCACTAGAGATGAGCTCCAGATTACAGTCGATTTCATCATAAGAACGCGTCTAACGGTATAATCATTTTTTTAAAAGTGATCGCAAAGAAGAAGAAGAAGTATTTTCAGCAAACTTTGCCAGAACTTGAAATATTTTGTGTATATGTATGTGTTTTTGTAAGATGTCTACTATCAGTACTCAGTTTTTCTGGTTTTATATGAACTATTTCAGAAGATGAAACTACTACATTGAATGAGGATATCAGTGAATGGGGTGATTAGCTACAAGATCTATTACTGAAGGTAGATGTAAGCTTGAGGGTTTGTTTTTTTACTTATATCTTGTGCAGGGGCGGCTAGTCATTAAGGGCCAGTGGGGCCTAGCCCCACCAAAAACCGTAAGGGGGAATAAATTCCCATAATAGACAAATAATAGTAAATACTCCAAAAACCATGATTTTCCCAAAAATTTGTCTCTGGTCCCACCAAGAAAAATGACCACGAGTCGCCACTGATCTTGTGTATGTCTTTTGTAATCTTTTTTTAGTACACTTGTATATGTGACTTGTAATTAGCATTTATTTGTTCATTTTATGCATAAACTGCACATCTTATGTTATTTATTTAACTGTTGTTGCATAAAAGAATAGTGAAACACGTAATAACAAAGTACTGTAGTTTTACAAAATACAAAACAATGACAATACACAGAAACGTTTCAACCAAAAAGTCTATATAATTTTCCATATAATAATGGTGAAACACGTAAAAACAAAGTCTAGTTTTATCAAGTTAGTAACGCTATACAAAAACAATATACAGCAAAGTTTCTACCAAAAGGCTTTTATCAAGCAAAGGATACACTGGAAGTGAAGAAATTCAGATTCAGACCTCCATTCTCATCTTTTAATGATGATCTCCAATGATGCACAGTTTGTTTGTTTTAAAAGCTTCAAAATATGTAGATATTTGTTGTACTCATGTAACAGTAATTTTTTTTCTGTTGATTGTGTGCTTAATTTTCAGAACTAGAATAGTCAAGTGGGTAGAGCAGCAGATTTACAGTAGAGATGCTCCTATCTACTCAACTAACAATGGCAACCTCACCTCAGAATGCTAATGCCTAGTACTGTGAGATCTCTGAAACTTCACACCAATGCAACATAATATGTTATGATATTATCATTACCATTTTAAACTTAATTTAAGACTGTCAGATTTGATGCATTTTCTCTTCTGTATTCTTTCATTCTTTCTGCCATACAGCATCTTCGCCCCTAGGGAGGCATAGGTCCACAACCAAGGCCTTCCAAGTCTGCCTATCCAAGGCCATCTTTTCCAGATCTCTCCACTCTCTCCCATTTTCTTGCATTCCATCTCCAACTCCCATCTCCAGGTGTTCCTGGGTCTTCCCTTACCTCTATTGCTCTGGGGGTTCCATCGGAGAGCCTGTCTTGTAATGCTGTTAGTGGGTTTCCTAAGTGTGTGTCCTATCCATCACCACTTCTGCTCCTTATCTCTTGTTCCACCTGCCGTTGTTCCGCTCTATCCCACAGTTCCCTCTTTGTGGTTCTGTCATACCATCACAGATGGAGTATCTTGCGCAGGTATCTATTGATGAATGTCTACAATTTTTTTGTGTTCCCTTAGTTGTTCTCCATGTCTCCGCTCCTTAGTCATACAGCATGCTCATCTATTATTCTCTTGAACAATACATTTTTGTTTTTATATGTTGTTGCTGATGTGTCTATATTTGAGGATTTTATCTTGTATTTCACTTCTTGTGCATCTTAGTTTTATATGCAATTTTATTACCAAAGTATTGTCAGATTAATTTGGTCTTTATATAATACTTTCAGCTCGGTCTAGGACATGCATCTTCAGTAACATATATATATATGCCTCTCAAACAGAGAGCGAAAAGAAGAGTCCTAAACAATATTTTAATATATCCTTTATAAAATATTACTATTATTATTAAATTCCTCTTGTAACGTTATACGTTACATAGGGCCTGCAAGTAATTTTTCCATACCTGTCTGTCCAGGCAACTCGCTCAATCTCTTCCAATAGAATTGTCAGATATTTCTTGCCTCTCTCAGCAAAGTTTGTTTTTCAGGGTTTCCTTGGGTGTCCTCTCTTCCTGAACTCTTTGCTTCCTCGTCTTTGATCATTTCTTCTCAAGGTATGCCCAACATATCTCCCATCTTCTCCTTCTTATAACAGTTGTTACTAGTGGTTGACCAGACATTTCTCTGATTTCATCACTTCTCATGAATTCATGTCCCCCATAGCTGTTAGGATATCTGCAGATTTTGCTGGTTTAAATACTGGTTTTTCTTCTTCTTGAACGCTTCATATTGACCACTTGTTAAACCACTCTTTGTGATTTGTATGTGATCTAAGCCTACGAGCGATTGTACATTGTGCCGGTTATGCGACTACAAGTAGGACAGCACATCCGAGTTCTGCGCTGTTTTTTATTTACTAGGATAGCTTCCCTAGGTTCTACCTCAGTCACCTCTTATGGCACGACTTGTAGGTCACAGTAGTACTATTCTTTGCTCTCCATACGAGCCCAGCAACACACAGGTGATACTGATTTTTAAAATGTGTAATATTGTTTGTGTTCATAGCTGTATTATGTTGTATGTGTTAGCTTATATTTTTTGTGTGTTGTTTAACACCATCTTATAAATTATTGAACCAAACTTAACAATCTCGTTGTTTTTCTATCCCTCTTTGCTGCACAGTTTTGAAAATTTGATTTGACCACTATGATAATAAAAGATGATTGCAACCACAAAAGTGTAACTTAGATTTGTATTTTTAAATAAAAATGTATATACATTTTAAAATTATAATTTCTTTATTAGGAAAACCTGCAGTACAACTATTAACAAATTTGTCATCTTCAAATAGCTTGTCCTAAACAGAGCCACCCTAACAGTCCTCCGGAATTTCTACATCTCATAGACCATATGCCAAGCTTCTGTATCTGACATGCGCAAATCATCAGTCATAGCAGGGGGTCTCTGTTTTGTAGAGGTTAGGTCCTCGCCTCTCATTCCAAAGGTACTCAGTTCATGCCCTCAAGAGCCATCTGGATATTTTTCCAGAGATCCCTGATCTCAGTGTAGGTGAGATCGTGCTCCTAGTCCTATCACAGACAGACGATAGAAAGTAGGTCCCATGTTCAATTTAAGCACGTAAAGGAACCCTAAGCAGTTAAAAATCAAGAAGAGCAGACTGGAAAGCCGATGCCCTGGCAAAATTCATTAGAAAAAATTAAAAATAAAATTCCTACAAAAATATCTTCAAAATTACAACCGGGAACCCTCACCAGTGGTACAGAGTTCATGCACTGCAGCTGAGATCTTCCTGTGTAAGAAAGAGATAGGAGCATACATGGTTACTCACCGAAGTGCAATTATGATGGTCCTATCAATCAAACAACATCAGTATATTATAAGCCTTCTGATGCGCATAGCTTTCTTCTCTATACCTCTTCGCATCCCCAGGATTGTTGCGACATTTTGCCATTCTCCCAACTCTTGCTCGTCTGTGTTGACTATATTTAACAAAAATGATGTCTTTTTTTCAAAGTAATTGAAGTGATACTAAAGCTCATTTAATTATCTCAATGAAAAGTGCTTCTTCTATGTTATTTGTTTTCGTGAAACTTTTCAGAATAAGTAGATTGTTCTATTGCGTTTCTCCCAAGAGTATGTGTTTGCATTTATTCTTTTCTGTATCAAACTTTTAAAAGTATACCTCCCCCTGAAAAGGATGATTTCTATTGACACCTTTGAAATCAATACCAATAGTAGAGATGGAAAGAGTGGGGGAAATACAAGCACTGAGAGAACGCAGAGACACAAAAGTGATAACTCAGGCAGAAAAGTTTCTGAGTATGCCAAGCCACCCAATGGAAAACAGATTCCAAAATATAGCATTGGGGCGGCTGAAAAGAAGCAGCTTTATTCATCAGGCCAAAAGACTGAATAGGCAAACTTCAGACCTACCAAAAGTTGGCATTCCCCTAAAGTCTGTGCCAGAGCAAACCCCTTGGAGAGAGGAGACTGAAGCAGAAGTATGTATCCAGACAAGTTAAAGGAATACTCGACAAGGATGAGCACAACAGCATACAACGCAAGACAGTCACTCTCAGTTTACTTGATGAAGAATATACACATGATCTCTGGGTCCGGGTATACACGGATGAGTCAGCAGAAAATGCAGTGAAGAATGGAGGAGCAGAAGTATACATAGAATACCCAAACAACGCTAGAGATGCGATTAAAGCACCAATGGGAAATTCTGTCACAACTATGATGCAGAAATTCAGGCAATCAAGGTGGCAACTGAAAAACTGTTAAATACCAGACCCGATCCTCAACCTGTTGTATTTTTGACTGTTGCAAAATCAGCACTCCAAGCACTCAAGTCCAGAAAATTGCCAGGTCTACAGACCGTACTGTCTAAATTGTCCAAGCAGCGCAGGGTCATCTTGTAGTGGATACCCTCTCACTGTGGAATACCAGGAAATGAAACAGCAGACCGATTGGCCAAGGCGTTCTCAATTTAAGGCAAAATGACCCATATTAGTCACGTGACAATTCAAGGCCCATGAATCTACAACTGAAGTCAGTTTAAACACCAGGTTAGAAAGGACTTGTAATTCTGCCCAAATTTCGCTATTCTTGTGGATTTATGTGTATTCTTATGTGAAGGATTATTAATAAAGAAGTGTTGTGTGCCTGAATGTAGGTCGAACTACAAGGGTGAAATTTATACGACAGTGTTTCAATTTCCCTCGCAAACACGCAACATTGTGCTTCGAGAAAAATGGATTCGATGTATTCCACGTAAAGACTGCATTCCAACCAAGCACAGTGTTGTTTGTATAAAACATTTTCAGGATGAGGAAGTAATTACTGTCGAGACATTTAGAGATTCTGCTGGCACAGAACACACTGTTCAACGTCACCCAGTTTTAAAACAGGATACATATCCTACTATTTTTCCAAGCTTGGCTTCATATTTGTCAACAGAATCCCAGTCTCTAATGAAGCGAAAGGACCCAAATCAATGAGCCGTTGAAGTTAAAAAAGACATGATAACGCTGTTTTAGAATGGCTGGAGACAGATTTTGTAAGCGATTTTAAGGCCTTACAGAACAGCTATGAAAATAAATTACAGCAACTGCTTAAAGGACCGTGGCATCACACATACTTGAACAATGAATATGTTCTGTTCTACACATTAAATGTAAAGCCCTACAGAGCACCTGCCATAGAGCTCAGTATCAAAATTGCTCAAGACATGTTTTTCATTGTTTATATTTAGGAGGATTCAGTTGATACAAAATCATTCAATTGGCTTTTCAATAATGGAAAAATAGATGGTCCCAATTAGAAAATTTACTTAGTCATTGTTTAGGCACAGATATAGAAAAAAATGTAACTGTTGATGACTACCTCACAAAAGCTCATGAGAATTTGCTAAAGGCGATGAATTTACTGTCTAATTTAAACTCAGAGAGTATTGTTAAAGAAGAAAATCTGCAGTTTTTGGATGAACAACTGTTGTTGATGAGAACTAATGACAGAAGGAAGCGTTATAGTAGCAGAACTCAATGTTTGGCATTTATGGCTTACATCAAGTCTCCTGCCTGCTATCGGGTTTTGCGAAAATCAAAATTATTATGCCTTCCGCATCCATCTACACTTAAAAACTTGATTCCATCCATGTCAAGATCATCTGGCTTTGATATGAGCAAATACTTACAGGTAAAAAGTAACATTTTATCTACAAGAGAAAGAATAGTTGCTGTTCAAATGGATGAGATATATGTTAAATCTGCTCTGAACTACACAGGAGGACAATTAATAGGGACGGCCTCTAATGCAAAAGAAAGTGCTACAACTGTACAAGCATTCATGATATCATCTATATTTGGCAGCTACACTGAGGTAGTAGGACTAATCCCATGAAAAGATGACAGCAGGTGATCTGCGGACCAATTTGCTTCAGACTATACAGTGTGTGCAGTCATCTGGATTCACTGTACTAGCTGTCATTGCGGATAATAGTGCAGTTAACAGAAAGGTTTACAAGGAACTGTGTGCACCTAACAAATACAGCTTTGACAATCCTCAGCAAGATGGAAAACCCATATTCCTAATTCATGACTGTTCATTTGTTGAAATGTATCTGGCACAACTGGCTAAATTTAAAGGATGCAGATCAGACATTTGCCTGCCCTTCATACCCTGTAAACTCTGATAATCCAGTTTTGAAAGTTACACTGTCTAGTCTGAAAACTGTATTTTCAGGATATACACAAAATTGTTAAACTGGCACCAAGTCTAACGTACAAAGCACTCTTCCCATCCAATCTTGATAGGCAAAAAGGTACCACTGGCCTTAGGTGTGTTTAATGATTATAATGTAGCAGCGCTGAGGCTAGCCGGTGAGAATGACAGTGCCAGTTTCATCAGTATAATCATTCAGTGGTGGAACATTGTCAATGTGAAGAGTAAGTTTGGCGGCGTGAGAACTCGCAACCCTTTCTCACAGCCTGTCACTAATGAAGATCAGGCTAATTTGATACACCTAATGCAGTTTTCTAAGTGGCTGGAGGCATGGCAACATTTTGATGGTCAGAGCGGTAAACTTACTACTGAGACCTTCAATGCACTGACTCGTACCATAAATGCAGTGATCCAGTTGTCTGAGTATGCCCTCAGCACTTTAAGCATTGAATATATTCTACTGGGAAAATTGCAGACAGATAACATTGAAGCAAGATTTTGTGAATACAGGCAACTGTCAGGAGCGAACTATCTTGTTTCAGTGCAACAGATACTGGAATCAGAGAAGAAGTTGAAAATTTATTCTGTACTAAGCTTGTGTTCATCAAGCCGTGGCGATGTTGCTATTTCTGACCTATCAACAGTATTTAACATGACTGATATTGACACGGAGGAAACAACCTCGAGTACACCAAATGTGTTAGCCATTCATGGTTCCTGATTAATGTGGAAACAAGTGAAATTCTTGTTCCAGATGGAACAATGAATATGCTAGTGTACATAAGCGGATTTATTACCTTCAGTTTATCAAAAAAACTAAAGTGCTCTACCTGCTGTAAGTTTCTGCAGCAGGACAAGTATTTAACTGTAGACATTGAGCCATACCTCTCCATTGTTTCATGGATAAAGTACACTCGGCTACTCAACTGAGGTGGCTTAAAATACCCAACACATTCTTTAACAGTTTTAAGTCTTATGACTTACCTTGTTGTTCAATCACTAATCTCTTCAGTTTATGAACAACAGTTTTTAAATTCCCCAAACCACAAGGAAATTGTGATGGACACTGTGACAGCTAATTTTATTCATTACTTCAAGGAAGATAAAACTGTTTGTGTAGCTTGTGGTTGTTCAATAACAGATGTTTTGGTGAGGGTCATTCCAACACTGGCAAATATTTTCTTAAACAACTACAGGAAAAAAAAAATGACATAGAGAAATCCGAACAAGCTAGCACGTCAAATAAAAGAAAGCTTGGGAAATTTAAATAGCTAAAAGAGGTCAAAAAGGCTCATGAGGTCATAGTGGTAACATGAGCCAGGGTTAGCGAGGGGCGCGCTAACCAAGACCCTGCCCTAACCTCCACGCGGTGACCCTGGAAACAGACTCTGGTTCTGGTCTGGCTAAGAGGGGCAGGGATCGGGGAGAGGAAACTACTGGTAGTGGTAGCAGTGCAATTACGGAAATGCGATAAAGATACATACAAATAAAATGCACAAATCTCCTGACCGATGTCCAACAAGATATTGCCCAAGTCCCCGAACGCAAAGAAACAGCAACGAAACGTCTCAGACATGGATGAGAGGTGCATCCAGTGACCAAACGTATGCCACGTAGGGCGAAGCTCGAAGCCCTGAGGAGGGGCAAACATTGCCAGCCCGTCGGCAAGAATAAATAAGACAGGACCGTAACGAATGAAAGTCTACCCTCGTGTTGGTGCGAGAGAAGATTGCAGCTGACCCGCATTGGTAGCCTGGTGCAGATACATGTACTGGGCAAGGTTTGCCGAGCGCAAAAGAACAAGTTGCGCTTAGTGCATAACGAAACTACCCGCCCTGGGAAAACCGTGCAAGGTACTGTGCGATTAAAATTAACATCCCCGGAAGAACTGAGGTTGGTGATGCCTAACGGAACTGCCAGCCTTGGGGCAACTGGGCAAGGTTCGATTGCAGTCGTAACTAACATCCCCGGAATAACTGGGGCGGGTGATGGCGGCGAGCGCAAAATCCTCAGTTACGCTGATAGTGCCGACTGAAACGACCCTCTACATTGTTTGTACTCGGCCCCATGCCAGTGCTTTCGGGGTTAATTGCAAATTGCCAAGTACCGATACGCGTCTAGAAAAGGCTGAAAATGTTCCTTCCCCGGATCAAACTCAAAATGTACGGTAAAGCAAGGCCGACAATGTACGGATCAAACAGGAAGTTCGGGTCTGAACATTGGCGAAGGCCGATACTTTACACGGTGTCTTATACGAGTAAGACGCCGTCCGAGGATAAGCTTACAAGCCCGAGAAATATTTCTCAGTCAGAACGGGCATAAACAGCGTAACTCACTGTCCCGGCGTAGATCACAAAGCCCAAAATACGGCAAAGCTGATCGTACCCTAGGAAAGCTCACCTAGTAAATCAAAAGCTGGCTGAAAACGAACACCCCACCGAAGGATAAGCAACTGGGCTCCAATAGGTGCTGAAGGCTGGTGCACGTACATTACGTTCGGATGTTTGGCTGTTTATATATCACAATGAGAATGATTAAAACAGGCCCAGAACGATCGAAGAAGAAGAAGAAGAAATAGCTAAAAATTAATCCGGAAGAATAAAAATGGTTTACAGTGTATATAATAATACCCAATGTGTACATAACAATTATTTGTGATGTAACAACTTAGACATCTATATTATGCCTTTTGAGAGTGTACACTGAGTTAGTGTGTAAACTGTGCTGTATATAGGTACTTTGATATTTTTTTCAAAATGGTGCTATAGCATTAAAAATAGCACCATTGGAAAGGCCTAAAAAATATAACATTATATAATTATTATATAACAGTATATAAAGAAATAGACAAGTGTCTGGTTCATTTACCACAGACAGACAACTACACTCAGATCATATAAATTAAGATTCTTCTGGTGAAATGTGTTGAGGGTTCATTCGTTTACAAAAGGTAGGTGTGTTTTAATTTTTGTTTCAAATTCCTTAGTTTTACAAATGTCATTAATAAGTTGCAATCTTTTTATATACCTTCTATAACAATCGATTGTATGTAGTAATAATAAGAAGAAGAATTCTTCTCGTACCGTTATACGTTACATAGGGCCTGCAATTTATCGATTGTATGTACAAGGGGTAAAATATAAACAATGTAAAATACGCTCATTTTTAGCCTCCCTATTAAGATATTTAGCTCAATATTCATAATCGTGATAGTCGGTCGGTAGTTGTGACGTCATGAAGCAATATTTAGGTCAGTAAATTGGCCTGTCAGTTTAAGTAGGTCATGGATTGGCCAAGGAAGGTGCTGCAGGAGAGCAACCGGATGTGCCAGTTACCTACCACCAAAAGAAAAGGATGATTAAATCAATGAGAAAGCCACAAATACCAACACAAGACGATTACTATAATATGAGCAGGTTGGAACAAGTTGTCATTCTGCGCCTTAGAACAGGACACAATCGGCTCCGCAGCCACATGTATACAAAATTCAAGATTGGCAATTCAGCCAAGTGTACATGTGGACAGGCACACCAGACTGCAGAGCACATACTTCAAGACTGCCCGGATATGATACACTGAGGCAAACTCACTGGCCTAATGAAACAACACTCGACAGAAAACTACACGGACCTCTGTGTGAGCTACAAAGACAGTGAAGTTCATACAAGAGACAACATTGAATATATAGACATATTTCAAGCGAACGAAAGGAAGGAAGGACATATTTGAACAGGACAACTACTTCTAGTATGAGGATAGAGGTTGAGGCCGTTACTGCTGCCCTCCATTGGATCTCTGGGACTTTATTTACTGGGGCAGTTGTTGTATCTGACTCAGGCGTTGCTTCACAAGATCCAGAAGGGCATGTTTCGGTATGAGTGGATGTCGTCTATAGAAGTTTCTAACCTCCAGCGGCTTACGTGGATATACTATCCTGGGCATGCGGGTGTTTACGGTAATGAGAGAGCGGACAGGCTTGTATCAACAGCATCGATTGTTGGGGAGTTAAAGAAGGATAAGGGGGATATTCTTCGGGCTCTTCGCGACTGTCTGTTGAATGACGACACCAAAATCGATGTTGAATCGATCAAGCGATTTAGGTAGTTTGGAGTTACTCGTTGTTCAAGTCGAACTGAATGCCTGAGAGGCAGAGTGAGAGGTGTGTTTAATCAGCGAGCCACAGGAGCCATCAGTATGCATACTCTTCGATATCTGTTGGTGGAGACTGAGCACCTATGGGTCTACCCGGAGTGCAATGACGTCAGTTTAGTAACCAATAACCTTTGAACAGGGTAGTATTCCGGAGTGTTCGTTCAAATCTCAGAAGAATGCTTGACTTAATGTCGTGAATGGTGCAATACCATGAACTATAGGCCTACAGCCTTCTATTTTATAGAATTGGTTATTTGTTGCTGAATTGACGTCACAGCACTCCGGGCAGACACATAGTTGCTCAGTCTACCCCCAGCAGATATCAAAGGGTATGCATTACTGATGGTTCCTGTGATTCACTGGTTAAATTCGCTCATCTCTGTGCCTCTCAAGCATCCAGCTCTACTTGTTCAACATGTAATTCCAAACTTCTTTACTCGCTGGATTGGTTCACCGTCAATTTTAGTGTCCTCACCCAACAGTAGGTCGCCAAGAAACTGAAGAATTATATAGCCTCAAAGATATAGAGAATATCAAACGGTTGATTTCGTCCTATCATTCAGTCATAGATGTCGAGGAGGATTCATCGCGGAGAAGAGAGCATATGAATCCTTGCTTCGCTAGCCAGACGAATATGTATACGAGGCGCACTGCTAGAAAGTGGCGAAATTTACTGACCAGTATTATTTCTGGTCCTGGCTTCTCCTGCGAAGCATGGGTTGTCGCTGCACCTCAACGCTAACAGATAAAATGTTGAAGCTGAGTCTTCACAATAATCATTTTTATAGCGAAATATCTGCTAGACATGTATTGGAAGCTTTCGGGAAACAAAAGAAGAATACCAATTAGAAACAGAGCTGTGATATCGCTATGATCGGGCAATGCTTCGTATGTGCATGATTCGAGGTTCAATTTCCCAATTGGAACAGGAGCTGAATTTTTTTTCTGACCGTTACTGCTCTCACGGTGACCCAGCCGGCTACCAGAGAAACACTGGAAAGAAAAGGCGACCGACCCATCATGTGCTGAACTGACGGTCACTGAAAAATACGAACCTATATAACACTGTTTTTTCCAATAGAAACAGTCAACATTGAATGAACCATCCTAAGACCGTTTAGTAGCGCTTTGACACAAGAAAGTACGCCATAATCAATCTGGTTGCAATGTCTATGGTTTGAAATCGGAACATCCCTTCTCCTAGAATAACCGTCATCCCAGAGTTTATTCAGGAAGATAATGTCAATGTGGAGTATGACTTTATCGCATGACATCCATTTGTGATTGTCATTGTTTGTGACCTGCATAAACTTATAAGATCGTTACATATAACGGCGAATGTTCGATCCCCATAGTTGAATTATTGTGCACTAGATAGTGTTCCATCCCCTACCAAAGAGAAGTTTTTTCTTCATCAATTTGATACCATTAGGGTTTGTCTCATATTTTCCACCCGGCACGTTTTCCAGAGCTTTTCATGACAATGTTTTTGTAATTACCAGCAACTACTACCGGAAGTTCGAACCATTTATAAACTAACTGCCGCCCTCACCGTCTGTCCATACAAACAAACAATCAGAACATGACTGCTATAAAGCATCGAACTATTAATGCTCATTCAACCTTACTAACTGCCTACGAAAATGAAACAGTTTTTAAAATTTTAGGACCACATTGCACTGTAAGTGGTTAAGGATTTGGCATTTTAGTCGTGACTTGTAACCAATTTAATCGCAGCACTACTAAACTAAATCAAATGTATTATTATATCCTTTTCTGTCTTCCTGGTCTGTTTCAACATCTTCTCTACGATGTGACTTGTTATTATTCCTCTTCAGCGATCTTTGGTCATGCGCTTAATTTACTGTGGACCACAAACTGGGCAGTCAGTGTCAGGTTTCCCCAAAGCTTAGTTTTCAGGTCGACTGGGTGTGGCCACATGCAGTGGTGGCTCGTCATTAAGGCCAGTGGGGCCGGGCCCCACCAAAAATAAGGTGTAACGTATATTTATCATTTTATACATTAAAATATAACCTAACCGAAACCATGATTTTTCCCAAAATTTATGTCTGGCCCCACCAACAAAAATGATCACGAGCCGCCACTGGCCACATTTATGTTGAATGTTGCTTCTCTGCTCAGCTCACCCAGGAGAGGACAGTCTTGCAGGATATTCTTCGGTGTCTGTTCCGCCTGCTGACACTGGCAGAGAGCTGTTTGACTTATTCCTAGTCGATATAAGTGTTTGTTGAGTCTGCAGTGTCCGGCGCTTAGTCGAAATATACTTGTTATTCAAGATATTGTTCTGGTATTTTTTAAACTCATTGCGGACGCCTTGCTACATAATGTGGCAGCTGATCATAGTAAAAAAAACGAAGCGCCACATAGTGGGAAGTTTTAGGTATTGAAAATGTAGGACGTGGAAAAAACGTTACTTTCATGCTTGTCTACTGGAAGTTCGTAATGGCATTCATATCAAAAGACACCATACCTCTGGTTAGAGTAACGCTCATCAGAAGAGCGAGGGACGCACACTGATGATAAGCAAAACAAGCCTTCAGTCAAAAATCCGTCAGATGCGACATAACTACCCCTAAACTCATAGGGGGTGGAAAAAAAAATAATAGCTTTCTTTTGCTCATGTTGTATTTGATTCTATATATCTATTTCTCATTAATGATCGTCTCATACCATTGAACCCTTCTTTTCTGTGCAAAAAACACATTTATAAATAAATATATGTTTGGAAGTTGCTGTTGATCTCTATATAGCGATTGATGTTGCTCTCCATAACACAGAGCCATACATAACCACCATCCACTTAATATATCATTATCTTAGTATTGGTCTTTTATTTTGATTTTCCCTACATTTCTAATTGCAGTATAAGCTCCTTGTCTTCTAAATTCTTATTACAATATCAGTATCTTGCTCATAGAATGAGCATAGAATGAAGGGGAAAAGGCAGCATAGAGGAATATAGACTAAAAGACAAGGAAGTGAAAAGAGCGGCTAGAAGAGATAAAAGAGCATATGTCAATCGACTGGCCGAAGAAAGGGAAAAGGCAGCTAAGACTGGAAACAGTAAAATGCTATACAACACACTAAAACAACTTACTGGAACTTTTGTTTCAAAGGGTGGCCCAATCAAGAGTAAAGATGGTAAAGTTCTAACATCAGATACCGAGCAGAAGAAAAGATGGGCAGAACATTTTGAAGAAATATTAAATAGACCTGATCCACCAGTACTACTCAAGTTTGACGAAGAGGCAAGAAACAGCTCCCTACCAATTAACGAAGAAATGATAAGTGTAGCTGAGGTCAAGGAGGCAATCGATTCCTTGATAAACAATAAGGCAGCGGGTGATGACAACATTACTGCAGAAATGCTCAAAGCGGCTGATGATACAACTATTAGCCAGGTGCAAGAACTATTTAATAAAGTATGGGAAGAAGAAACTGTCCCAGATAAATGGAAAAAAGGAATAATTGTTAAGATCCCCAAAAAGGTGATCTCAAAGATTGCAACAACTGGAGAGGGATCACCTATTATCAGTAATGACCAAGACTTTCTGCAAAATCATTCTTAATAGAATCAAAGGAACAGTGGACACAACCCTGAGAGAAGAACAAGCTGGTTTTAGACCTGGGAGAAGCTGCTTAGACCAAATAATTACCCTACGACTAATTTTGGAGGAACATATTGAGAAGCAACAACCACTCATACTAAATTTCATCGATTTTAAAAAAGCCTTTGATAGTCTACACAGAATCTCTCTGTGGAATATTCTGAGATGCTATGGAATACCAGACAAAATAATAAACATTATTAAGAGCCTCTATGATGGTTCACAGTGTGCAGTTCGCACTGATGGTGGACACAGCGACTGGTTTATGGTTGAAACAGGAGTAAAGCAAGGCTGTATTCTATCTCCACTATTGTTTGGAGTGGCCATTGACTGGGTGATTGGAAAATGTTGCAGGGGCGAAACTGGCATCGATTGGGTAGAAAATAGTCAACTAGAAGATTTGGATTTTGCAAATGATATTGCCTTGTTAAGTAGAAACAACCAAGATATGCAAAGAAAAACAGACAACTTGTCATCTATAGCATCAAAAGTTGGACTGCAGATAAGCTATGAAAAACAAATATAATGAAAACACCTATGGCAAGTAATGCAGATATCACCCTGGAATCTAAAATGATAAAAATAACAGAGCAGTTCACCTATTTAGGTAGCAATTTTGATTGCACAGGAAATATTAAAAAGAAATTATGATATGAATTGGCAAAGCGACATCAGCTTTTAAAAGTCTAAATAAAATATGAAACTGCAAGTTATATAGTATTAAAACTAAATTACAAATTTTCAATTCAAATGTTGTATCAATCCTAACATATGCCAGCGAGAGTTGAAAATGACTAAAGATGTAGAAAGCAAGTTGAATGCATTTGAAAATAGATGTCTGCGAAAAATAATGAATATAAAATGGAATGAATTCAGGAGAAGTGATGAAATCAGAGATATGTCTGGTCAACCACTAGTGACAACTGTTATAAGAAAGGGAAGATGGAGATATGTTGGGCACCCCTTGAGGAGAAATGATCAACGAATATCAAAGCAGGCATTGAAGTGGGATGCAAAGGGTTCAAGAAAGAGAGGTCGACCTAAGGAGACCCTGAAACGAACTTTGCTGAGAGAGGCAGGAAATATGGTCTCAGTTCCATGGAGGAGATTGAGCGAGTTGCCCAGGATAGAGCGGTATGGAGAAATTACTTGCAGGCCCTATGTAACGTATAACAGTACGAGAGGAATTATTATTATTATTATTATCTTGCTCATCCATAATTTAAAAAACAATCTCTATACATTTTATGGTTTGATAAGCCTTCGTTGCGTAGATTGAGGGCTCAAATCCAGACTTCTGTTCACAAGTGCATTTTTTTCAGAGACCTCTAGGATTTTTGCCGGAGCTACTGAGTTTGTGCTTTGTGCAATACTCTCAGCAGGTGGCATGCCACTTCTGTAGAGAGGGACCAAACTATATGGGATAAAAGTTGATGCAATGAAGTCTATCCTTTGGCTTTAGACCCTTTTAAACATCATGAAAATTGTGGCATATCCTTTACAGGATGTCACCATCAACCACAGTAAATGAGTTGTCTATTTTCTAGGCACCACTTATACGCTCAGTAGTTTGTCATTGCTTTCTGAACGGCAAGTTCTATTTTTACCGTTCATTACCACTGGAACCAATTTGCTCCAAACTGCCCTCCACAGTTTGAACCAGGTACACTCGGGTTGAGTTAGACCGGTGCCTCCGATAACAAAAGACCAGGAGCTCAGGTAAAAGGCCTCTGATAACAAAAGACCAGCGAGCTCAGGTAAAAATTATAAGGAATAAAACCACAACCATCGCATGACCTCGCATTCTTATATTTTTAGATACACATAAATTCATTTTAAAACAACACAACATGCGAGAACAAGGTTATATTATGTTTACAAATTAAGTTTAACACTAAGGAATATCGGTATTATTAACAGTTTTCAACAATAAATAACCATGGGCTCGTAGAATTGTGTAAAATTGTAGAAAACCTTACAGTGTTCTATCAAACACATACAAAAATCAGCCCCCATTAAACAGGAGTTTTGGTTTTTCCCGTCTGAGCTAATCGGCCTTATGTTGCTGTGCACCACAGTTAGACATAATAAACGTAATCAAATAGCACTTTTTTTCTCTTATGCTTCTTTATCTCATCATCAATCTTTGCTTCATACAGACTCTGGCTACTAGCGTTATCCAGTTGTATCTATCAGATAAGCACGGCCATGCCAAATGGAATAAACGATTCTGTGGTGTTGTCTGTTTTGTGAAAGACCGACAAATGAAATCCTTTTTTATCAGGCTCTTTGATGTCAGGGTAATTAAAATTTGCTTATATTTTTCAGTATTATCTTTTCGATATAATAATAATTGTATTTATTTGAGGTCTATAGCATTGAACTGAGAGGTCAGCTTCACAAAACAAAAGTGCTCGGTTCACATCCTGTGTTAATCATCATCATCAAATAGCTTGTCCTGAGCAGAACTTTGCCACCCAACAGTCCTGAATTTCTCTCTATCATAGGCCAGATGTCCTGCCTCTGCAGCTGTCATGTTCAAACCATCAGTTACATCCTGAATCCATCTTCTTCGTGGTCTTCCTCTTCTTCTCCTTGCCGGTATGCCACCTTCCATGATGGTCCTCTCCAGCCCTTCATGTCTTTTTATATGTCAAAAAATATCTCAATTTTCTCTTTCTTATTTGTAGCATCAGCCAGTTTTCTTTGATTTTGAGTTCTTTCTGGATAGATCTATTTGTTCTCTTCTCTGTCCAAGATATACGAAGGACTCTTCTGTGTGAATCAGTCTGTGTATATTACAGTTTACTGGTGTTTGTTTACGTTTGTTCTTATCAACTAAGTTAACCACTCTTTGTGTTCTGTGTGGTTTGTTCAGAGAATGTTAGTACATTGCTCCCCAGTAAGACCCGAAGGACAAGCACCTTCGATTTTTGGTCAAAGTGTATGCATATTATTCTACATTACACAATTTTGTACAGACAAGTAACTACAATAGGGAGAGAGAGTTGTGGAGAGGCATGATTACCAATGTTTGCTGGCATAACGCTTGATTGATATACCACCCGAGTGGTTACCGGGGCCCAAATTTAGGGTGTAAAGAATAGAACCACTGTTATCTGCCATGCATGCCGTTAGAGGCGACTAAGGAGGTTTGGCTGAAATCGGATGCACGTGTCCTAAATGTGTAGAAGTCAACCTGCTGCCTTGCAGGAAAGGCTAACGGAGAGCGAACCCAGTAAAAAACTCGGGTTGAATCCGGACACATCGCCGAAGGATAAGCCCCTTGTACAGTTACTGTATAATGTTTACCGGAATCGCCTCAACATGTTGTCACTAGCATAGCGTGTTATAAACTCTTCTATTGGCGTCACTCTGACAATGTAGTAACTCAACTATAGGGATGAGAGGCATATATTAAATCTGAATTGAATAAGGCTGGAGCCACCATTGTCAGGATGAAACCTGTCTTGAAAATCAAGGGTCTTTAGCAAAGAAACCAAACTCAAAATATATATCATTTTATCAGTTCTACTTTATGGATCAGAGTGTTGACGAATGACAGTAAGGGACTCATGGAGACTCTCTATCTTCCACTACAGAATCATAAGAATATTTTGGCCAGAACTAATATCTAACAGTAGACTTATCCAAATAACTAATCAGGAAACAGTGAACACTGTCATATAAGAAAAGAGATGAAGACAATCTGGGCATGTTATGGGAATGAATCCAGCTATACCAGTGAAAACATCCCTCACATATACACCAGAGGGGAGAAGAAAGAAAGGAGACTAAGAACAACATGAAGACAAATGACAGAACATCTATTTACAGAATCTTTCATGTGAAATACTACACCGAAGACTACAGTAAATCATGGAAAGCCTTTTCTGAAGCCTTATCTGTCACCTGACATAAAGAAATAAGTCTCAAGCCAAAGGATTGACTTCATTGCACCGGGTTTTACCCGTATGACTCTGCCCCTTTTCCACAGAAATGGCACACCATCTGCCGCGAGTATTTCACAAAGTACAAACTCCATAGCTCTGGCAACAATCCTAGTGGTCTCTAGAAAAAATGCACATGTTAACAGATTGGCATGGTCTAGATTCATACCCACAACCTTCGATACGTAAGGCAAAGATTTAACCACTTAGCCACATAGACCCATGAGAAGGTAAGTACAGTAAGTAAGTAATGATTTTAGAGTGCAGTTTGTTCTTAATTTGAACATGTGGTTCTAGGTATGAATTATATATTCTTTACCACCGATTAGTGCAGTATAGTTTCTTGTTTAATGTTACCATGGTTATGATATGTAAGAAGCAGCCATTTTTTGTATACATTTCAGCACAACAAAATGTTATGGGAGCAGGAGCTGTACAACCAGTTTGTTTATAAAGTACCAAGAGAATATTTTCATACTTTTGAAGCAGACGTGAGTACATCACTCATTGATAATATATATATATATATATATATATATATATATATATATATATATATATATATATATATATATATATATTATGTTTTTTGTTTTATTATTTAAGGCAACTCCGGGAGGCCCTTGTTCAATCTCTGGTAAGGTCAATGAGTTTTTTATGCTGGGACATAAAGAAAATCCTAACCTGAACAGTTTTACAGCAACTACACTAGTCATGTGACCATTGAATTCTACAAACATATGTCCCTTCTGTCCTACACTGCCTAAAAAGTGGTATTTCAGGCAGTAACAACAGTTTTTTTTTAGTTTTTTTATTATTAATATTATCTAAGGTAGCACCCTCAGTCTTGGCTTCCATTTCTAACTCCCCTATTATGTGTACTTCCCTTATTATGTATGGCAGCGGATCATGGAAAATGAGCAAGTAATCAATAAGATCACTGGAAGCCACAGAGATGTGGTTTTACAGAAGAATGCTGAATATTCCATGGACATCGAAGAAAACAAACGAAGAGGTTTTAAAACAGGCCTGCACACAAAGAAACCTTATTAAAATAGTAAGAATCAGACAATCAAGGTTCTTTGAGCATATAATCAGAAGAGAAGGTTTAGAACATTTGATGACAATGAGTAACATTCAGGGAAGGAGAGATTGTAGAAGACAGAGGGAGAAATGTTGGATGGTCTGGTTCAACAAAAGCTCGACTTCAGAACTGAATAACTGCACCAGGGAGAGTTGTGGAGAGATATGATCGCCTATGCCGGCAGGCATGGTACTTGAGTTACTGATTATGTGAACAACATTTCTAGTACCTTCTTATTCCTATCTATTCTAAAGAAAACACAAGACTGCAATTTATCAATCACATTTATATTAGTTTTTCATATGTGTGTTGCCAGAGACTGCACAGGGAGCAAAGAATAGTAACATGGTGACCTACACTGCATGTCGTAAGAGGCGACTGAGGTAGGGGTCTAGGGAAGCTACCCTAGTAAATAAAAACATAGCAGAAATCGGATGTGCTGGCCTACTTGTAGTTGCATTACTGGCACAATGTGTAATCACTTTTAGGCCTGGATCACATAATAATCACAAAGAGTGGTTAACAAGTGGTCGATATGGAGCATTTGAAGAAGAAGAAAAAGAATCTATGTTACAATAGCAAATGTTGTCTTAAATATATGTTACTGGTGTGCAATGCTGCGATCGAAAATGGGTCTTTATGAACAAAAATGACATCATCAACACTCTAAGAGAAAGCAAACGTTCTAAAGACTTCAATGAAGGAGATAAAAATATTCTCTATCTGGTTGTGCTAAGTTGATCATCCATAGGGTCGGCAAGACTGGAAACCATGAGAGAAATACCAAGATGACATCAACCAACACAGAACAGGGTTGTTAGTCTAAACACACTGAAATACATGCTTGCAAGGAGATCGGACATTTATGAACATGTCCGATATATGCGAAAATGATCCTCAAATGAAGAATACGATTAAGTAATCAATGTCTTATATATTCAGTTATCAGTTTATGAGGACTATCATCATAGCACTCTCGGACATGTTCATGGGTTGCTCGATCTCCCTCGCAAATCCAGCGAGCGTCAACGACCCAACACGTTCAGCTAAGCCAGCCAATCTATCAGCTCGTTCATTACCCCTAACTCCTGCGTGCCCAGGGACAAAAATAAAGGTGATTTCTCTGATCATTGTCTGTACCAGTACCTCCACCCAGTTGCGTCTCACCATACCTGATTCGACTTTACAAATCATGCTCATGGAGTCACTGAGTATGAAAACACGAGAGTAATTGTGAGATGCCAACCAGTTCACCGCCTCCGTAGCCGCCCGAACCTCCATTGTCAAGCTACTTGTGATAGTTGCGTAGGCCCCACTGGCCTCTCTTATTATTTTTCCTCCTGAGCGTGCTGAAAAAGCCCACGCACAGCGTTGTTGCGAATGACTGAACCATCGGTGTAAATAACCACATCTGTATCATTGATGATGTCATGCAATAGAGCCTCCACCTCCACGTTTAGCAGTGATAGATTATTTTGTTCGCAGTTTTTCTTAATAGATGTAATAACGGTGAAAGCAGTCGGAAATTGAGGCAGCACAGCAATCCATTCCTCTCCTGTTGCAATTCCGGAAGGATCACATATTTTCCTAAGCGTATCTTCCGCCTGACTCAGCCATGATCTGCCTCTCTTGAGTCTACACCCTTTCTCCTTAATGAGTTCTTCATGGAGAGGATGTTCCTTGTTTGCATTGATTCTTAGATATGATCGAACCCTCCAAGTTTCAATTCTGTTAGCAATAGTTGGGAGATCAAGAAGGAATCGCATTGACATTGTATTATATATATGTTACAGTAGTCATTGTATCATTGCTGACATATATATGTGATATGCATGACACTGTTGACATGCATTGATGCAGGTTGTTAATGTTAATTCATATATCAAAACTCTTGTCATTATACTGTATCATACATGATAGAATTGCCAAGCCGGAATGAACTTTGCAAATACAGAAGAGGCCATTAAATTCATGATAGCAATTTTCGAGAGGATACAGGAACGAGTTCAGAGACTCCAAGGTAGGAACTATCTGTCGTGATGCTATACAAACCTCATGTCAAAGATGATGTTTGTTGAAGTCAAACATTAACACATTTTCATTTTGACACATTAACTCTTTGTAAAATAGCTAACACCAGTGAAGGAATCAACCATATGGAATCACTCTTATTATATGGCAGGTTTACTAAATAGATCTTCTTGATGTCTTGGTTGTGATGCGGGTATATTGGCTAGATCTTTGTGTTAGAACCGCATGTTTGGGTTTTTGGTTTTTTATGTATTGTTATTTTTTAAATAGTTATATATATTTTACAGCTATGTGTATAAAATAGAGCTTTCATTTCTTATCTTTTTGATCTCAAAAACATTATATTAGAACATACAAATTAAGAAGAATATGCAAGATAAATTATTAATATATTCGAAACTCTATAATACATGGAATAAGAGCAAAATAGCATGACTTTCTGCCATTCTATACTAAAATAAATTAATTCAAGATTTCATAAAGGAGACATTTTTTAGGAATTGAGAAACCAATGTCAAATGTAGATGCATAGGCAAAATAAAATATCACAAAGGTGGTAAATTTGAAATGCAAACATGTCACATGAACACTAAGAAGAACTAAATTTGCTATCAAGTGTCAAACCTAATTCTGAAATCAAAGAGAAGAAAACTAGTCATGACAGATTACAATGATAAACATGCTATGGAATACAAAGAGACAGGAAAAATGAGTAAACATCAGTACTGAACTTCATCAGAAAACATCAATTAAAGGTTCAAAGATAGATTACCAGCAGCATTTTCAGAATCGAAGAAAACAATGATTCCACATAGTCTAACAAGGAAAAAAATCCAGGACAAAGTGTCACCAATGAAATGCAACATGTCAATGAACACTAATAGAGCATTGTATAACATGTCACCATGAACACTAAACAAGCATTGTCTTTCTCCCAACATTATGCTATCAGTGTCAAACCTGGATTCTGAAATCAAATGATAGAAGAAAATTAGTCATGACAGATATACAATGCATGCACAGAATGCTGGGAATACGAGAAGAGACAGGAAAAAGTGGGTACAACATCAGTACTGAACTTCATCAAGAAAAACAAATTAAATGGTTCAGCCACACAAGTAGATTACCAGCAGACAGTGCACATCAAAGAGCAATGTTTCTCCGATACAGTCTATACAAAGGAAAAGGCCATCCACACAAAAGGTGGACCTAGGAAATAACAGGTGGTGAAAGTTAAAGCCTGTTCTAGAAATCTCTTCTTATCCTGATGCTGTGAGACAAAACAGGATTAGAAGAAAAGAAAAATTATTTCCCTATAGACCACTTTCATATATTTTGGAACTGTTAACAGCCACAAAGGAGGAGCTGGATCTGACATTAAAAGCAGACTGAGTAAGGCATTCTTCTTCTTCACCTTTCGCCCTTAGGGAGGCATAGGTTCGCAACCACTGCCTTCCAAGCCCACCTATCCAAGGCCATCTTTTCCAGATTTCCTTCTTGCAGGGTCCCTCTTCTTCCTCAGGTGGTGAGCTATGAAATTTCCTGGTTGTGGTTTCTGTAGCTTTCTTGTATTTTTTATGGGGTGGGGTAGCTGGCCCCACATCCGACCTCTTTAATCGCCTCTTATGACATTCGTGGCAGGTAACAGTGTTGCTATTCTTTACACCCTAATTTGGGCCCGGAACCACTTGGCGTGAGTAAGGCACAAAGTGCGCTAATGTTTGAAAATCAGCCCAATACAACATCAAAACAAAGATTAATATATACCGCTGCTGTGTGCTATCAACTTTACTATACAGATTATAATGCTGGAGAATGACAGAATCTTCTTATTCTTTGAACGCTCCATATCGACCACCTGTTAACCACTCTTTGTGATTGATATGTGATCCAGCCCTAAGAGAGGTTGTATGTTGTGCCAGTTATAGGCCTACAAGTAGGCCAGCACATCAGATTTCTGTGATGCCTTTTATTTACTAGGGTAACTTTCCTAGGCACCTACCTCAGTCGCATCTTACGACATGACTTGTGGGTTGCAGTGTTACTATTCTTTGCTCCTCTTGAGAGTCCCGTCAACACATGATGGAGTGACAGAATAAGAAATGTCCAAACTCTCCATTTTTAGTGTAACTTGCCAGAGAAAGATCTTACAATTGTTACAATATACAGTGACGTATCGACCAAGAAGTCTTTATCAAACACATGATACAAGAGAAGTTAAGAAATTCAGACTTCCTACATGAAAAATATAACATTTATAGTCAGACAATAAATAACATTGATTACTTCAAAATTACATCGGGGCCCTCACTGGGGCTATGGAGTTCATGCACCGCTGCTGAGATCTTCCTGCGTAAGAAAGAGATCAAATCAGACATGACTATTCACTGAAGTGCAATGATGATGGTCCAATCAATCAACCAACAATTGTTCTGGCCAAATACTATTTTGACCCAAGAATTGCTTACACAATATGGTTTGCCATTTCTAAAATCAAGGACAGAGTCATATGGGAAAAACTGATGTGCAATGAAATGAATCCTTCGCCTTTAGATCTTTTTAAAGTCACCCAGTGATTTCCGCCAGCACTTAATGATTGTTTCATTTCACACTCAGTGAAAGTTCTCTTTTTCCAACGCTCCATATCGACCACTTGTTAACCACTCTGTGGGATTTGTATGTGATCTGAACTTAAGAGCAATTGTACTTTGTGCCAGTTATGCGCCTACAAGTAGGTCAGCACATCCGATTTATATCATGCTTTTTATTTACTAGGGGAGCATCCTATTTCCTACATCAGTCGCCTCTTATGACATGCCTTGTAGGTCACAGTGGTACTATTCTTTGCTTCCCTTTGGGCCCCGGCACCACACAGGCTACTCAGGGAAACAAATACAAGGCTCTGTGTGACTTTGAAGCATGATGTTTGCCTCATACTCCAAAACTACTTAGTTCACATCCCATGTGGAACGATGAGGTTGTTTTCCAGTGTTCCTTGATCTCAATGTAAGTGTGATCAAGCATATAACCCTATCAAACACAGACAATAAAATTTGGTCCCATTTTCATGTAAGAAAACCCTTGACAGTTGAAAATTGACAATAGTAGGCCGAAAAGCCACTTCTTTCTTTCTTTTGTTGTCACACTGTTACCAGGATGTTGTCCAGTGGTGAGGTTTTCTGTTTTTGTCTTGCGAAGCTCTAGTAACCACTTACCCTTTCAAAATAATTAATATCCATTAAAATAAAATTCCTACAAATTATCACTATCTTAAAATTTACATTGATGACCCATATCTGTGCTGCGTAGTACATACATTTCAGCTAGATCTTACTGTGTAAGAAAGATATCGAAGCATGTGTGGTTTTATTCACTTAAATATATTTATAAAGATCTTATTAATCAATTTATTATATTTAATATAATTTTCTAGATATTTAATATTGTTTTTATAGTTCGCCGTGGACAGTACACATTTTCAGAAGACCCAACCTTCGTTGCTGAACAAGTTGAAGAACCACGTATGTATCATTACTTTACAAGACATTTGTGTAACTGCTATCTGTTTGAGCAGCAGAAATTGTAGGCTTCTTATCATCTTCAGGGGACATCATTAATTTTGAATTTGTTTGAGAAATATACATTCTCTTTGTTTACTGCCTAAAGTAGTCAACGGAGAAGGCGAAGAGTTAATAAATGACTACACATTGGAGGAAGATGCTGTATTGTCTACACTGATGTTTCCATGATTCATCACAGTCGGAGTGCATGAGCCTTTACAGCTAGAACTAAGGGAAAGGTCATCAAAGTGGTACATATGTGACAACTACCAGCAGTATATATGACTATGGAAGTGGCTAAAGACTCAAATATTCACTCGTGCTTGCGTGCTCAGCGACTCTATGAGCATGATACAGAAGATCGAGCTGGTTATATACACAGGCAGCGGATGCAATTAATACAAAATACAGCAATCCAGACATCTTTATCTTTGTCCCAGGTCATGCTGGGGTGAAAGGCAATGAGAGACCCGATGAACTGGAAGCAATCCTGCAATTGAGAAAGGACCTTCTATGGACAACAGCGACATCATCAGTGCTCTAAGAGAAGACGTATGTATCTTGGTTGCGCAAGTTATGCATACCGATAGGTACGGCAAAATCCTGAGACAAACCCTGGTAGATACATCAACCAGTACAGAACAGGAGTTGTTAGTCTAAACACACCGAAAGACATGCTTGGGATTAGGTCGGAGCAATTATAAATATGCCTGATGTGCGATGAAGGAAGATGATCATCAAATGAACAATGTTTAAGGAATAACATTTTGCTGTAATGTTTCCACATTGTTGGTATTACAAATTAATTAATTTGTGTTGTTGTACAAACATTAATTATTCCAGTTATTGCGATCAGCCATTAGGCCATATATATATATATATATATATATATATATATATCAGAGGCAACTGACATGGATCAAAATGACATTCTTCGCGCATTAAGAGAGTCTTTCCGAACAGAGGGATTTCAGGGTTGTAAATCCCACTCGCTGACCAGATTGAGAGAGATGAGTGTTAATATTGGTGCAGCCGAAAAGAACAACATACCAAATATGCAAAGAGATTGATTAATCAACATTGAATGGGCGTGTTGGATTTTTGCTGAGGCGGAGATCGGAGCATCTATGGACATGTCTGGAGTGCTATGATGACAGTCTTCATATAACTGATATATTATATATAAATTACATTGAAATATTTTTTCAAAATTAAAAAACAAATTGAAATAAAACAAATGAAAATCGTGGCATATCCTTTGCAGGACTTATCCATCAACCACAGCAAATGAGTTGTCGGCTTTCTAGTCACCACTCATACATTCTGTAGTTTGCCGTTGCTTTCTGCGCGGTGAGGTCTATTTTTACCGTTCATAAAAATCCAAGGGAACAAACTTGCCCACCACTGAGTTTGAACCAGGTACGGTTGGGTTGTGATCGAGTTTACTACCTCTTAAGTTACAGACACTCATTAAACATGAAAAGTGAAAATCGTGGCATATCCGTTACAGGACTTAACCATCAACCACAGTAAATGAGTCGTAGATTTTCTAAGCACCACTTATGCGTTCAGTAGTTTGCCATTGCTTTCTAATCTACAGACGCTCACTAAACATATACTATATACAAATCCTAAATTTGCAACCATCTTATCCCATTATTATTTCAATTTATTGAAGAAATACTCATTTTTTTTTATATCTACTCTGTCATTATTCTATTGTCCTTTATTTAACTTTGGGTTTTTAATTCTTTTACCTCAGCAAGCGTTGAAGACAAGAAAACAAAAAGTAAGTATCTTGATATATATTTTGGAATACAGTGTTAGGCCCGTATTTAACAAAGGCACATGATGGGTGATGTGGTCAAGACCATGCTAGCTACCTTTACTTCCCAGTGTTTATCTGGTACCTATTTGAGACTGGGTTAACCTGAGAGCCATTGGGGTTGAAAAAATCCCGCTCCAGTTGAGGAATTTGATCCTGGAATTTTGACTGTGAAACAAGTTAACTAACCACAACATTATTGTTGCTCTCATTTTGTTTTTTTCCAGTGTTCCTTGATCTCAATGGAGGTTCCTTGATCTCAATGTAGGTTCCTTGATCTCAATGTAGATTCCTTGATCTCAATGGAAATTCCTTGATCTCAATGTAGGTTCCTTGATCTCAATGGAAATTTCTTGATCTCAATGTAGGTTCCTTGATCTCAATGGAAATTCCTTGATCTTAATGTAGGTTCCTTGATCTCAATGGAGATTCCCTGATCTCAATGGAGGTTTCTTGATCTCAATGAGGTTCCTTTATCTCAATGTAGGTTCCTTGATCTCAATGGAGATTCCTTTATTTCAATGTAGGTTCCTTGATCTCAATGGAGGTTTCTTGCCCTCAATGTAAGTTCTTTGATCTCAAACCAATTAACTACCAAAATATGAGTAGATTAGAATAAGTTGTATTCTCAGACTAAGATGGTATGAGAGTTTCAAACACAGACCTGTGGATAAGAACAGGAACCCATGATGACTAAGATTAAGAGAAGTAAATATTGATGGGTTGGGCATACCCTGCGGAAGACCGTCCAGTGTCACTAGAAAATGACTTGAGTAAAACCTGCAAGGAAAACGGAAAATGGGAGGTCCTAAAAATATCTGAAGACGGAGTCTTCTTGAGAAACTGAGGGATACTGGCACCACTTGGGAGCCGATAGTTGATACACGAGGACAGTTAGACTTACCCTGGAATATGCATCATAGACTCAAACGAACTGATACTGAAGAAAAAACTCCAAATCGATGTCTGCGCACTATTTTGGGAGCTGTCAAATATACACCCATTGTAGAAATGGAAAAGTCAGCCAACATCTAGCACTTAAAAGCCAAAAGAAGAAGAAAAGGGATTCTACACACTGAAAGGATTTTTAACAATGTGTCACCATCCACTGCATAGATAAATGGCAGCTGAACAAAAACAGACTAAAACGTATGTCTAAACCACCAAGCAAAAGAGTAACGAAAGTCATACTCAGAACTATTAAATTGTAACTCCATACCACAAAAATTACTTATTGACCACTGGGAACCAGAATCTGTAACACTAAATTTGTCCTAGTGTTGCTGGGTTATTGAAGAAGAAGAAGATATGTTAACTCTTTACACGCCAAGTTATTTCCTCAATTTTTAAAGTTAATTCAAGGGAGTTTTTAAAAAAAATTCCAACTACTCGTCAATAAATAAACATATATATTATTATATACTAAATTGAAGCAAACTAGACAACCCAATAGAATAACAAGGTTAAAAAGTAGTAGAAGTAAAATAGTAGAAGTAAAACTAAAAAGACTTCTTACAAGAGAAGCAACTCTATGGTGCAGTGTACGGCTAATGGCGTTCAAAGGACTTCCGCTGTAGTGAAGTGTGCGGCAAAAAGCATGGAAAGAATTAATATATTAATCATTTTAATGAGTGTATGAAATAGGTTTAGATACAAGAAGTTTGTAAGCATGTTTATGTGTTTAAAATATATATATATAAATTGATGTTGTCTAACTTTATTTTCAAAAGCACAACATCCACTTCGGTCTTTATTTGCGAGTGCCAGCGCAGGATCTCTAATGAAATTTCTGAAAAGGGATGACCATAAAAAAGAAAGCAATTCAAAGTTGACAACGGCAGACATTGGTTCACCTTCAGACATGAGGTAGGATTTCTGCCATATGTCAGTTTTATATTTTCTTGTAGGGAATGATAATTGATATTGTGTGTTGCGTACCTCAATAACCTGAAGAGCTATGCTGGCAGGATTACCAGAGCTGGACTGGTCAAAGGAGAGAGGTCAGACTAAATGTGGTCTCCTGATGAGAACCGGACAGGAACCCATGATGACCTAGGTTTAGAGGATAAAATGGTGATGGGTCAGGCTTACCCTATGGAAGACACAGTCCAGTGTCACTAGACAAGCACTTGAGTGGAACTCGCAAGGAAAATGTAAAAGGGGACGTCCTAAACAGACCTGGAGACAAAGTCTTCTTGCGGAATTGAAAAGCGCTAGACTAGCCTGGGAGATCATAAAGAAAACAAGCAGAGACCAAGAAAAGTGGCGAACAACTGTTGAGGTCCTATGCTTCACAAGGAGCAGAGAGGAATAAGTAAGTAATGAGAATTGAACATATAAATGTTAAAGATCATGACTGCTAATGAATGTATCACTACGATTTTGTTATATAGTTATTTATTGGGCAGTAAATATATTTCCTTGTTAAGACTATAGACAAGCTTGAAAACCAGTTTTTTACATGCTCTACATATTTATTTGCTAAACTCTAATGTTGTCTCAGTCTTAACATGTGCCAGTGAGAGTTGGAAAGTGGCTAAAGATGTAGAAATTAAGCTATATGCTTTTTTTTCTTTGTTCACCCACTATAAATTCAGGCGTATTTCGGGAGACAAATATGACATCTCTGACTGATTTTTATGTGAATGTTAGCTTTCCTTATAACCAGTGTCCCTCGCCATTCAGGCGAGCCCGACTTCAACTTCAGAGCTACTTGTAATTTAAATTCCCTAGTAAAGGATCCAGAAACCTGTAGTCCAATCACATACCATGCGCACCAACATGGCTACAATATCAGAGGGAGCTGCAATGGACTGAAATGACATTATTAACACATTGAGAGAGTCTTTCCGAACGGAGGAGTTTGAGGGTTGTGAATACCAGTCACTGACCAGATTGAGAGAGATGGGTATCAATATTGGTACATCCCGAAAAGAACAACACACCAAATAGGCAAAAGATTGGGGGACTGCCTAGAGTAGTTGATAGTAGCTCGGCCTGCTAGCTGTGAGATGCCTCATAGCTCGGGTTCAAACCTACTGTCCGGCATTTGTTCGAGTCCCCTGGTCTTACTCAGGATGATAACGTGAGTACCTCTGAAGTCGGAGAAAATCTGCCTGTATGGCGAGGGAATACTAATTACGAGTACATTGAGCACACGGCTGCCAGTGTAAAGTAATTTACAATGTGCACACTGCTGCCATTGTAAGAAATTGGACAAACGAAATTGGACAAACGGATTTTCACGCAAAAATCAGTTTCAGAGATGAAACTCCGTCTGAGTTGAAAGCGGACGAAAAAAAAAAAAAAAATAGATTGATTAATCAACATTGAACTGGACTGTTGGGCTGCTGTATTTGTTGAGGTGGAGATCAGAGCACCTATGGACAAGTCCAGAGTGCTATGATGATAGTCCTCATATAACTGATAACAACTTCTATAAGAAATAGGAGATGGAGATATGTTGGACATACTCTGGCTGACATCAAACGATAGAAGAAAACTAACCATAACAGAGATGAAGTGTCTATGCAGAATGCTGGGAGTATCAAGAAGAGACCGGTTTAGAAATGAAAACATCAGGAAAAAGTGGGTACAACATCAGTACCAAACTTCATCAAGAAATAACAAATTAAATTGTTCGGCCACATAAGCAGATTACCAAGAGACAGTGCGCCTCAAAGAACAATGCTATTCTGATACAGCCAATACAAAGCAGAAGGCCATCCACACAAAAAGTGGACCTCTGAAATAATAACAGAGGCGGTGAAAAACACTATTTATGAAGCACACACAAAAGCCAGTTCTAGAAATCTCTTCTTGTACTGACGCGTTGAAGCAAAACAGGATTAGAGAAAAGAAGTAGATATAATTGTAAGAAAATATTAACATGGTTGAAGTAGAGACACGCCCAGTAATTTAAACTGATGACAAAAGAATATGACAATATAAGTTGATTCTGTGAAATTTAGCCAGATTGTATCAAGACACTAAATATTTTTTTGTTATGTTATACCCACAGGCCTGTGACTCGTGATGGATGGGATCCTGAAAAGGGATTTATTGTAAGTTGTCATTATTTAGAAGCAATTATCTCTTGTACTAGATATTTTGGATACATAAAGAGACACAAAGGGTTGGAGACGACCATTTTAGAAGAAGGCATCTCGGCAAAGAGGAGATGAGAAAGACCATGGAGAAGAAAGTTTCAGGATGTAACATGATTTGAGTGTGACAGCTGCAGAGGCGGGACATCTGGTCTAAGAGAGAGAGAAATTCTGAAGGACTGTTAGGCTGGCAATATTCTGCTCAAGACAGGCTATGTGATGATGATTAGATATTATAACCATCTGTCAGCAGTGATTTCTGGAAGTCAAAATTTCACCTCTTTAGAGTAATTATGATGCAACAAACAAACTAACATAGGAAAACTTATGAGGATATGCATTTTTCCTGTAGTAACAGATGGATGTGAATCATGGATCTTTACACAAGCATTAGCAGACAATTACATTTTTTGAAACAAAATGCAGCACAACATGTTTTAGAACATTCTGAACAAAAAGGGGGAAAGATATAGACATCCTATTACAGGAGCAAAGACTCCCCTCAAACAGGCCAGAAAAATGATGTGGAGAAAAACAAATGGAGTATACAACCAGAACAGAACAACATAAATACATTAAACAGAAAAGTGCAGACCACAGTCTTCAGACTTAGAATGGGACACTGCGGTCTCAGAGCATATCTCCATAGAATGAGTCTCAGGGACTCGGCTGCCTGCACCTGTAGAGCACCAAAGCAGTCCTTAAAGCACATCCTGCAAGACTGTCCCAGCCAGAGCAGCATGAGAATGGAAATCTGGACAACAGAAACTACCCTTCATAACAAACTATGGGGAACAGTGAAGACCTCAAGTACACCACTTTGTTTATGACACATACTGGAGTAGTCACATAGCAGAAGTTGATCGCAGAAGAAGAAGACATCGAGGAACATTGGTTGATAAACATTAGCATGCCTCAGTAACTGAAATATTTTCTCATCACATTAAACTTCACAGGGATTTAATTGCAAGATCAATGAAGGGCATAGTTCCTGGATAATGAGGCAGGGGGACAACCAAGATGACAGTGACATTAGAACATTAAGAAAACTTGAACATAACAATAGAGGTGACAGGAAGAACTGGCTAGAGAGTATTTCAGGAAAGTTGAGATAAAAGCGGTGTTCTGCAATGGGCATAAGAGAGAGAAGTTCTTTGAAACATTTTTGTAAAGGTCTGTAAGAAACTTCTGTCTTTGTAACACTGGTTTTAAAAATGTACTTTGTTTGCACATTTTTTGTGTATGCATGTTCTTTTCTATATCAAATAAGGAAATTATACAATTATTTTGTCTGCGCAGATTAGAGGGACTCAGATGGTATGATAGGGTCACAAATGAGAAGCTTATGGAGAGAACAAGACAGATTCCAGTGAACCAAGAGGTTAAAAAAGGACGCTGGCATTAGGACCCACTTTGAGAAAATCTGAAGACAATTTAACAAGAAGTGCCATTTTCTGGAACTCACAGAGGCACCGAAAGAGAGGAAGACCTAGAAATACATGGAGACAGAGATCAACAGTATACAGAAGATCTGGAGGGAGCTGCAGGAGATAGCTAGAGATAGGATGAGTTGGTTGAGGGCTTATTTGAAATCTAGCCAGATTGTATCAAGACACTAAATATTTTTTTGTTTGTTTGAAAATCAGATGGTTGCCTCATTACTGCAGTAAGTTTCCATCTCCATTCTCATACTAAAGATTGTTGTCATGTATTTTCTCTTCTGTTCTACAATGATCCTGCCTCTCATTCTAGCAGAGAAGTCCCAAACTAATTTTACTTCAGTCTGCACAGACCTGTTAGCATTTGTTTCCTTTTCCTTATAGATTTAACAGCTGTGTTTATTCAGTGATTAATAATATTTATATATGCCATATTGTGGATAAAGAAAAGAAAAATTATGGTAGCCTTTTTGAGACCTTAGGGTGTGAAATGTCTACCACTTCACATTTCTAGGATGCTTCTAGGTCTTTTTTTAACTGTCAAGCAGGTAGGAGGGCCAATTCCTTTGTTCGTGTGTGGACTGTCAACTGTGGTATTGAACCCACAACCCTATTATGTCTGATTCGATAATTGAACGCTTTATTTGTTACGATAATCTGTCCTCTTGTAGATCTGACCTATTTTGGAGGTCTCTATTGCAAATTGGTTAAGATGTTTGCCTGTTGCTCTGAATGGTGTGTGCTCGAATCCGGACTGAGTCATATGTGCAATATTTTCATTAGATCCCTAGGATTGTTGCTGAAGCTGCAGAGTTCATGCTTTGTGCAACACTTTCGGTAGATGGTGTGCCATTTCTGCCAACAGGAACAGAGTCGTATGAGGAAACCCGGTGCAATGAAGTCAATCCTTCACCATTATACCCTTTATAGATAAACATTTGATATGTTGATGTTTCCTCTACTTGTAGATGAACAATATGAATATTCACATGCAGAAACTGTTCCATCATCTGGGTATTAAACCAGATGACAATTTGGACAAAGATACTTTTGACTTCATCTATGACTTTGTGGAAACTAACGGGGGAATTGAAGCTCTTAAGGCTGAATTTGGAACTACTAAAGGTACTTTTTATCATGTCTATTTCAGCAACTATGTTACATGTTCATAACATGAAATAGATTGAAATATTGTTGAATAACTATTTATCAAACATTGAGCCACAGAAAATTTCTTACTATATCCTGGTGATAGAAAATGTCTAGAACATCCTGGACAGGGAAGAGAAAAATCAGACATCCTACAAGAACTGCATATCAAGGAGCATTGGCTCATAAGTAATATCATGTCCTGGAGTTTAAATATTTTGGCTATGTTAAACGTCACAGTGGTTTGGGGGAAACGGTAATGGAAGTCCTGGAGTACGAGGCAGGGGTAGACCAAGACGAAGGTAGCAGCAGGACAGCAAAGCAACCTTGAACATGACACTGGAGGAGTGGGGAGAACTTGCTAGAGACAGAGAGTTTTCAAGTGGGTTGTGATGAAAGCGACGTTCCGCAAGGGACATGCTACTTGATGATGATGATGAGCTACAACTGCAGTTTGACTCCTTTCAGCAAACAGATTAGATCTAAGCATTTATGTGCTCTTCTCCCCATGAGGTCACCACCTTATAATGGTGGGGAGATTGTGTACATTCATTATTCGGAACGCTGTGTTGATAAAAGCTTTGATCATTACACCCAAAGATAGGAACACCTATGTCATACAAGTTGAAAGAGAAAGGGCAGACAAAATGTGACCTCCAGGTTGGAGGTTTGGCAAGAGACTGACATTCCATTCCTGTAAAAAATATTGTGTAGGAAGAGCTAACTTTGTTACATTGGTTGAAAGGAGCCAGACAATCATGTACCTGATTTCACGAAGGAGGGAGATCAAACTTGAAAGTCTCCATCTAGACGATTAACTTTCTATCTCCCAAATCCACATCTGTTATCATATATTGGAATTTAGGAACTTTATAGGACAAGCTATCCGATGGACAACAGATGAGAAAAGAACGTGGATATAGATAAGTATAAATTTAATGTGTTGTTACAGCTGTTTCTGTTTTAAATTCTCCTGCGTTTGCTCTAGAGTAAAAAACTGTATTTACTGACAGAGTAATACCGCTTTTAGGTGCCATAGGATAGGGGGGACACGAGCCTGTGGAATTTAATGGCCACATGGTAAGTGCAGTCACTGCGAAATTGTTCCAGTTCAGATTTTTCTTTACGCTCCTGACAGAAAAAAGCTTCATTACCTTACTTGGGATTGAACATGTCTCCTGAATGGGTGTCCGCGCTCTAATCCTTTTAGCCATGTGCTCTAGAGTAACCACAAGTAAACCACTATTTGTGATTGTAGCCATTGAGTATAGACACATTATGCTGCTAGTTGATTGTGATGTATGAACTCTTTAACACAGAACATTTGATCATCATCTTCATTCATTACCTTATCCCTATCAGAACTTTGCCACCCTAACAGTCCTTTAAAATTGTTCTCTTTCGTAGTCCTGATGTCCTGCCTCTGCAGCCGACAGTCTCAAATCATTAGTTACATCTTGAATCCATCTTCTGCTTGGTCTTCATTTTTCTCCTCTATGCGAAATGCCTCCTTCCATCGGGTTCTTTTCCTATCTGTCATGTCTTTTTATATATCCAAAATGCTGCCAATTATAAATTAAGAACAGGTAATAGTCGGTAAGCGTCTGTAGCTCATGCGGTAATGAGCTCGATCACCAACCAAGTGTACCTGGTTCAAACTCTGCTGTGGGCAAGTTTGAAAGCACATTCGTTCCCGTGGATTTTACAAAAGGTAAAAATATACCTCACTGTTCAGAAAGCAATGGCAAACTACTGAAAGTATAAGTGGTGCCTAGAAAATCAATGACTCGTTTACTGTGGTTGATGGCTGCGTCCTGAAAAGGATATGCCACGATTTTCGTTTCAATAGTCGGAATGTGTTTGCGTAAATTTATAGCTAAGCTGGCAGTGACATAAATCCTGGTGCCATTATCAGCACTTACTAGTTAGTAGTTAACTCCTTCACTCTGCTAAGCTGATATACTGGCTCACTGTATTTTTTTAAGATAACACAAAGCCAGTATACTGGCTACTTCAGTTTACGTTTCATTATAAGTGAATCTGGACAAAAAGAAACAAAATACAGAGTGAAAAGGTTAATGTGTTTAAATGCCCTTTAGTGTGCTTGATACCATTATAATTAATGTGTGTGTGCTAGTTTTTAGTCCACAACAAAGGAATTAATAGTACAGTCATGTATTGCATCTCACTCAAGTAGTAGCATGTCCCTTGCAGAATGTCGCTTTGATCACAGCCCGCCTACAAAACTCTCAGTCTCTTTCTAGTTCTCCTGCCTCTTCCAGAGTCATGTTCAAAGTTTCTTTGATGTTCAGCTGCCACCTTTGTCTTGGTCATCCTCTGCCTTGTATTCCAGGAACCATGCCTTCCATTACCTTTCTCTCCAAACCACTGTGATGTTTAATGTGGCCAAAATATTTTATCTTCCTGGACATGATGTTATTTATGAGCCAATGTTCCTTGATATTTGCATTGATATTGCACCTTACTACATAATTTAATACTTCTTTGGTAAATTGAGTTGTTCAATAATTATCATTAATTTTAATTGTTTTCTATTTGCAGCAGCACCACCTTGGTCTGTAAATCAAACGACAAGTCAACATTCAGTTTTGCAACATACTACACAAGTTTCTTCAAAAAATGGGCATCCACCTCATCCTCCACCTCCTCCTCCAGCTCCACCAGCTCCACCTTCAAATAGAGGTCCACCAGTAGTTGTACAGCCAGGAACTTCATCGACTAACGCTCACAGCCCCCTGTAGTATAAGGTCGATGAACTCAAGTAGAAATTCTCAGGAATCATCCTTCTCATACCACATTATTTTTGCATTTCATTATTGTTATATTAACTCTTAGTAGACCAGGGCAAAAGCCATGTTTTTACAAGCCATTTGTTTTAGAATAAAAAATGTCCTTCAGTGTGGCTTCTGGTAAAAAGGTGTCCAACCCAAAGCCACATAGTGTGGCGTTAGTTCCACAAGGAGTTAAGACAAATTCATTTTAAAAACAACGCAACATGTAATAACAAAGTTATATTATGTTCTAAATTAATTTAACAAAAAGGAATATCAATATTATTAACACTTTTCATCAATAAATAACCATAGACTAATGTAATAGTATAAAATTGCAAGAAAGCTTACAGTTTTCTATCAAACATATATAAAAGTCTGACCACTCCAATGGGAATTTCCGATTTTCTAACTTTAGTGACTTGCTTTACACAATGACTGGCTGTATGATCACTTGGGTGATTTTGAAAATATCCTCTGTTTTTATGTTAATTCTGTTTAGTTTGGAATATCTTCATTGCACTCCGGATATGTCCAGTTTTTTGTTAATTGCAGCAACATTTCGGAAAATTGAGAGAATACTGTGCAACCAATGGACTTGGATGGTATGATAGAGTCCCAAATGAGGAGGGTATGACAAGAACAAGAATGGTCCCAGTGAACCAAGAGGGAAAGAAAAGATGCTATCGTTGGATAAGGTACAAGATGGTATGATAGGGTCACAAATTAGGAGGGTATGGAGAGAACAAGACAGGTCCCAATGAACCAAGAAAGAAAGAAAAGACGTTAGTGGTAGTTTGTTTTTTCCGATCCAGAAGCACTTGAGCTTTCAGCTTTTCGGCTCGGTGCCATGGACATCATATCCTTTGGTTCATTGTCACGAACACTGTAAATATGGAGAACCTGTGGCTTTTCTGTCAGCCCACGGAAATGAACCCGCACTCACAGAGGGCTTGTCACCCATCATCTAATGCACTATGAACACGCTGGGCAGGCGGGCTAGTGCTAGATATGGCGCACTATGAGAAAAACAAGAGGGGGAAATAACGAAGGGCCCATTCTTAGAACACGCAGGGAAAGAGGAATGCATAGAAATACATTGAAAAGGGATTTAGAGGCAGAGTATAATTATATACACGAAAGAGCTGCAAGAGATTGCTAGAGATAGGAAGACTTGACATGAGTTGGTTGATAGTTCATAGTTCATAAGTATGGTTCCAACTTCACTGCAACGGGTCACCCCATAATTGTTCCGTTCCTGTGCCAATGAAAATCGCATGAAATGCTAACAACTGTGAAATGTTTCCTGTGTGAACTAATTCCAGAATGAAACAGCCACATACCACCACAAAAAGCAACCTGCTCCGCATAAAATGCATATGGCCGTCACTAATGTAGCAACACAAAACTGTTCATCACTTGAATTGCAATTCTTGTCGAAGGGAACATCAATCATGACAAAATCCAGCTTTCTGCACTCGCAATATAACTGCATACGGCAGATTGAGCTTGTTCGTCATAACCGCTGTCCGCCATTTTCTGAATACACACTAACACACAACAAACGCACGGTTGACACAGCAAAAGCATTCCATGTAACATTCATAGCTCACAGCGTTGCTCTATTGGTTGATGGCTTATGCCACAACCAGAGTTAAAAAGACACAAGAGAAATGTAACAAATGCTTGTCTATTCCGATGCAAAAAATAAATAGATCTTTAGTATTAGATAACGCCTGAGTGGTTACCGGGCCCAAATTTGGGATGTAAAGAATAGAACCACTGTTACCTGCCACGCATGTCATAAGAGGCGACTAAGGAGGTTTGGCTGAAATCGGATGCATGTGTCCGCTAGGGAATGCTAACCGAAACAAATGCTTGCAGAAAACGGATGCACCAGGCCGTAAGGCACATAACATGGTGCAACGACCCTCACAATGAGGAATGGGATAACAGATTCTACTGTCGCCAATCTGCCTCTGAGATTTAGCCATGCGGTAAGAATGTCAGACCCACCATCACGAGGGTGGCCAAAACTTACTGCAGGAAGAGGTCGGCACAAACGGGAAGCAGAAATCATAGGAATTATATCCTACAGAACTGCCCCCAGTATGCAGACTTGAGAAGAAAGAGGTGACCCACTTACACTAGTGTCCAAGATAAATTGTATGGCGTGGCTGATAATCTGAGACAGACGGCTACCTTTATTAGAGAATCCGAAATCCCAATCTAGTGAGAATGCAGAAGAAGAAGAAGTATTAGATACATACAATACTGACATATACAAGAGAATCTTGGACAATAAACAAATAGGCAAGTAGAAATCTGAAAGCCATAAAGTTATTGTGGTTTTACATAACAGTGTTCAAAATCAAAAATGAGTTGCTAAGAGGACAAACTATTGGGATGTAAAACCATACAAGATCTCCAACTGCTAGCAACGAACCGCATCACATGGAGATCTAAAAATTCTGCCCTATGTGCCGGCTTTGGCACGAAAGGAACAAACTAACTAACTAACTAACTAAAAGGACAATTATAGATGTACTGAGAGAGAACAATTTTTTTAAAAAGGAACCTTTAACAAATGGTGATGTTTACCACATCATACATCGTGTGCCACCGGTTAATAAAATATACATCCTAACACTGTATTACCCAATATACTTCGAGATACGAAAAATGGTTGTTTTACTTATTTTTTTTTTTACCATTTTTTTCCGCAACTCCACAATTTTAATTTTGTCTGGCAGAATTCACCAAAAACATTTATTTCAATAACGTCATTATACAACATGCATTTCAATATGTGAAAACTTTTATACAACACGTATTTCTATATGTGAAACCAGTTATAAATGATTTACTATCTTATTGTTTATCATCTTAGATCGGCTACAGTTTTGAGGACAGTAGTACCATCTGCATCAAGCAACTTAATGGATGAAATTAAAATAGGAATACAAATGAAAAAGGTAGGTTCTTTTAAATTGAAATATACAAGCCATATTGTTGTTTATTTAAGCCACTTTTCATCATGTACCTGGTAGGTGACAAGAAGAAAAAACATATAGGTACTTTTGAATATAAGACCATGCCTGTGTGTTGCCGGGCTCGAAGGAGTAACGAATAGTACCACTGTGACCTGCAAGGCATGTTGTAAGAGGTGACTAAGGTAGGAGTCTAAGGAAGATAATAATAATAATTCCTCTCGTACCATTATACGTTACATAGGGCCTGCAAGTAATTTCTCCATACCGCTCTATCCTGGGCAACTCGCTCAATCTCCTCCATGGAACTGAGACCGATATTTCCTGTCTCTGTCAGCAGAGTGCGCTTCAGGGTCTCCTTAGGTCGACTCTCTTTCTTGAAACCTTTGCATCCCACTTCAATGCCTGCTTTGATATTCTTTGATCATTTCTCCTCAAGGTGTGCCCAACATATCTCCATCTTCTCTTTCTTATAACAGTTGTCACTAGTGGTTGACCAGACATGTCTCTGATTTCATCACTTCTCCTGAATTCGTTCCATTTTATATTCATTATTTTTCGCAGACATCTATTTTCAAATGCATTCAACTTGCTTTCTATATCTTTAGTCATTTTCCAACTCTCGCTAAGGAAGATACCCAAGGAAGATACTCTAAGGAAGATACCCAAGTAAATAAAAAGCATCGCAGAAATCAGAAGTGCTGGCCTACTTGTAGGTGCATAACTGACACGATGTACAATTGCTCTTAGGCTCAGATCACATACAAATCACACAGGGTGGTTTAATAGGTGGTTGTTATGGAGCGTTCGAAGAAGAAGAAAAGAAGTTTGACAACAGTGGAGGCAAATCTTATTTTATTCTTCTTTTCTTTAATCCTGTTTTGTCTCACAGTATCTTGATAGAGAAGGCATTTCTAGAATGGACTTTGTACATGGTATCTTTCACGGCTTCTGTTATTTCTGTTGTCCACATGATCTATGAGAGATAGAAATTTTGTAGAACTGTTAGCATCGCAAAGTTCTGCTCAGGACATGCTTATTGGATGGTGATGTCTCTCTCTCCTGTTTCCTTCTTCTTCTTCAGCGATCTCTGGTCATGCGCTTAATTTACTGTGGACCACAAACTGGGCAGACAGCTTCAGGTCTGTCAGGTTTCCCCAAAGCTTAGTTTTCAGGTCGACTGGGTGTGGCCACATGTTGCTTCTCAGCTCACACAGAAGAGGACAGTCTTGCAGGATATGCTCTGGTGTCTGTTCTGCCTGCTGACACTGGCAGAGAGCTGTTTGACTTATTCCTAGTCTGTATAAGTGTTTGTTGAGTCTGCAGTGTCCGGTGCGTAGTCGAAATATAATGACCTGGTCTGTTCTGCTTAGGTCTTTGAGGGAGTCTTTCCATAATCATATCCAGTGTTTGTCTTCCAGTCTACTGCAGATTTTCTCTGTATGAGGTTTTGACCTCTTGAAAAGACAAGGGTTGGTAAATTTGCTCTTGGCACTGCCCTCCTTAGCTAAGACATCAGCACTCTCATTGCCTGCAATGCCACAGTGAGATGGAATCCACTGCAAGTGAATTTCTGCCTTTTCTGAAAGCTAGCAAGTTCTCTTGTAGTTTTTGTACTTGCTTCAGTGATTAGCCTCAGGTGTGCAGTAGAAAACATATAGTCTGAATAAAATACCATCCTTGTTGCAGCTTATTCAATGTACCATGTGCCTGCAAGGCAGGAAAGGGCTAATGGAGTCTAGGAAGTTGAACAAAATATCCTTCCAGTAGAGCTACATAGGGACCTGGTAATTTGTCCTAGCTATTGGGCACTCCTGCTCCACCATGATGAGTGACCATATTTCCGACCCTCTGTAGAATCTTCATCCCAGCTGATCTTTTTTGAAACTTGCATCATTCAATTTTTTATATTCTTGTTTTCCTCAGATTAGCCTACTCGCATCTTTGCTTATACAGTTTCAGCTAGGTTGAGAAGTTTGATTATCACTTCATCCGGGATTCCCATGATCATATACAATTTTCAGTAGGACATCTATTTTAAATGATTCAACTTGCTTTCCCTATTCTTTGCTTTTGGCTTAAGGAATACGAAGATACTTAGGAAATTCTAGTCTATAGCATCGCAAATCAGAAGTGTGGCATGTGAGGTCATACTTGAATCCTTTCAGATCCATCAAATCACGTGGTTTAATCGGTTTGTTATGGCTTCAAGAGGACTTGCAAAGTTGGGCCTTTTATTTTCTACTTTTCTTTAATTGCTCTTCTCAAGTATCTGTAGAGAACTTTCTATGTGATTTGTCAGGGTATCGATTTGTTCTGAATTGCTGTTGTCCAGATCTATGAGACATAATTTCGAGAACTGTTAACTGCACTAGTTCTGCCTGACAGTTAATATAGCTAGGTGTTCCTCTCTCCTGTTTCATTCTGGCTGGATAGATGATCATGAACCGACATAAGTTCATGCTGTTAACCCTTGTTTTGTTTGTTTGTTTCTTATGTTGGGGATTAAAGCCTCTTGAAGCCAAAGCACACCCCTATCAACTTAAGGTGTACCTTATTTTTGGTTATATCAAAGAGTTTGCCAACAAACATGAAAAGAATTCACTCCTTTCAGAGAATCTAAATATAACATAGTTCGTTAGTTTGTTCCTTTCATACCAATAGCGGCACATAGGGCAGAGGTTTTAGAGCTCCATGTGATGCGGTTCGTTGCTAGCAGTTGGAGATCTTGAATTGTTTTACATCCCAATAGTTTACTTTCCTGTAAGATAGTTCTTCGTAGAGTGGTCTTAGGTCTTCCCCGCTTTCTTTACCCAACTGGTGACCACATAAGGGCTTGTGTATAACATAACTTAACCCTTTTAACCAATCATTCCTATATATAAGGCTAAGTTGTAAATATGCAAGGTCCCGAATGACCACTATGTCTGTCTCGGAACACCCTTGTTAAAGATCGACCAGCTAAAGACAAAATTGTGTAGAAATTTTGTGTCAAAGAGAGTACACATGTTACTAATTGGTTTAGCAAGATGGTAAATACATGAAAATTTGTCTTTAACCATTTCTTGTCGATCTGATTGTTTTCTTATATGTCTTCAATGGCGAAACACGTAATAATACAGTACTGTAGTTTTATCAAATACAAAAACAATAATAATACGCAGCAACGTATCGACCAAAAGGAATATCAAGCAAACGATACAACAACAGTGACGAATTTCACAGTACACTACATTTAGACTACGACAGAGACATTCCAACGGTCCTAAAATGAAAATCTGTTACTAAAAACGAAATAAATGCAAATAACTAGAAGTGGAAAATAGAATAGAAACAATAAAAGCAAATATATATATATATATATATATATATATAAAATACATTGAATCGCCAGTGGTTACCGGGCCCAAATTTGGGGTGTCAAGAATAGAACCACTGTTACCTGCCACGCATGTCGTAAGAGGCGACTAAGGAGGTTTGGCTGAAATCGGATGCATGTGTCCTAAACGTGTAGAAGTCTTATGCATTTAGGGGCCTACCAAACCAATGTGCAACTATACACGTTCTTGGCTAAGATCAAACATATCACAAAGAGTGATTAAAATTGGTCGTAAGAACGAACGCAAAGAAGAAGAAGAAGATACATTGAATATATGCACATATAGCATATGGAGCACGAGAAGAGAAAGTACTAAGAAGCATAGGAATGTAGCATATTGAGTCCATGAGGTCGCAAGGTACCATATAATGAAATAAAACAATTCTCTAGAGCAAGTCGACTTCAATCATCAGAGGAATATGATCGGATGGCTGTGTTCTAGACTTCGCGATCTCCCAAATGGTCAGTTCCATTGAAATGTACTTTGTTATTATGTGTTTTGCCATTGCTACATAGTTTTACTGCAGTCTTCCCCTATATCAATAGTATATGCCTGCAACCATTTCTTGTCTATCTGATCATTTTATTATATGTCTTCAACCATTTCTTGTCTATCTGACCCAGCTCTGTGTTCCAGAATGTCATTAGCAAAATGTAATGTTTGGTCAAGTCCAGTGGGTTCAATTTGTGCAAAATTTACTGTGTAGATGTTGAACAGGAACTTTGATAGATGGGAAGCCAGTGAACCCCATCACTATTAGTTGTAGTCATTCCAGTGGTGGTCATGATCATTTTTGTTGGTGGTGCAAGGCAAACATTTTCAGAAAAATTATGGATTTTGGTTAGGTTTTATTTTAGAATTCACTATTATTTGCCAATTCCAGAAAGTTACCTTTACTAGAATATGTAGGTTGCAACTTTCCGCAACGTACATTATCGTATGCAGATGTATATTGATGGACCAAAACGATTACTTTAAACTTCTATGATGATTAGTTATTACTTCTATTATTTTATATATCATTCAGTGTTGACTCACCCAGACTAATGTTTAGCTCATTAACACTATTTAACTGTGCACTGGCTTGGCCGCATAAGAATTCCCTTATTGAATGAAAATCACATATTTTTGGGGGCTAAATAACCAGTCAAGATAGAGATTGCTATGTTAACAGTTGGTTTAAATCCCTGTTTCCCAACGTGGGGCCCATGCCCCACAGGGGGGCATTTTCATCATTTAAGGGGGTAAAATGGACTCGTTCAGATTTAACTAATGTTCATGATGTTGCAAAACCAATATATATCGGTTTTTGGATGCCTGTTGACAAAATGAATGTTGCTTCACAATCACGTAAAAATCTTCAATAAATGGAAAGTACTTATGTCTAGGTACATATCTACCTCCTTTTAACGAAGCTTTGAAAACGGGAAAACATGTGATATCGTGTTAAAATTGAGTGATTTTAATTTTTTTAAAAACAGCAATGGGGTAAATGGCTTTGAGAGGAAACAGAAATCAAATATCCAAAATGGGGTCAAAGGCGCATATGGACAACGTTGCGCCAGGATTAGTGAGCTGGCACTAATCAAGATCCTACCCTACCTCAGCATGGTAACCCTGGAAACAGACATTGGTTTCTGTCTGGCTAAGCGGGTAGGGATCGAGGGAGAGTTACTCTGGTATAAGTCGTGATGCAGACGTAGTCACGTTGGATGAGATCCACTCGCAACACAGACAAGCGGAATCCCAGAGTGACTATTAATGCACGTCTCTCCCGGCCGATGGGAAAAGCTGAACGGATAAACATCAAGGGATGAGGGTGCATCCAGAGAAGAGACGTGATCTCATGTGGGGCGAAACTCGGAGCCCATAGGCGGGGGCCCCGAGTTGAGTTGCACGTGGGTCCACATGAGTGAAACTCGGAGCCCTGGGGTGGGGCCCGAACAAATAAATATAAAGTGATGAAGGGTGCATCCAGAGAAGAGACGTGGGCCCACATGGGGCAAAGTTCGGAGCCCATAGGTGGGAGCCCCGAGTTGAGTTGCACATGGGCCCACATGGTAGAAACTGGGATTCTTGAGGTGGGGACCCGAAATTGAGTGGCATGTCCATAGTAAATGTGAGCACGATGAGAACCAATAGACACGGTGAGCAGGCACCAAAGCAGAGCGAACACGCATGTGGGCGATGCACGTGTGGGCCCACCGGTGGTGCAGACTACACGGTACTGATGGTGGAGCAACGAGGGGCGTGGCAGGCGTAGGGATGAGCGGGTCACCCAAATGTGCAGAAAAATTGGAAAGGCCAGCGGAGGTTTGAATCCAGTGCGCGTTTCCGTTCCCAGGAAACTACTACTGCCTTGTAGTTAGATTGGGGACAATCAAAGGCTAGCTGAGCAAACCGTACACAAAACTGGACTGTAGGCAAACCAAGTAGTCAAAAAAGACAGGTAACCTGGGCAGATGACGCTCAACAACCTGCAGGGGTAGATCGTCTAAGGATCGCTACCCTAAAAGAAAATAGCAACCTGCTGCCTTGCAGGTCGGCTGGGAAAGCCAAAGGCTGACGGAGAGCGAACCCAATAAATGCTGGTTGAAATCGGACACATCGCTGAAGGACAAGCACCAGAGCTCCAAATGGTACTGAAGATGTGACGTAAAAAAAGTTATTGGCAAAGGCTGTTTATATATAACAATAAGAATGATCAAAATGACCAAAAAGAACGATCGCGAGAGAGAGAGAGAGAAATATCCTAAATTAACCAAATGTGCACGAAAACTGTTATTACCGTTTCCATCTTCATATTTTGCTGAATGTGGATTTAGTGCAATAACTGATTTGCTGCTAAAAAAAAAAAGAAGAAAAGAAATCGGCTGAATGTAACACAACTAGGAGACTTGAGGCTGAAGCTAACTAAATTAGAACCTAACATAAAATCTCTTTGCAGCATGCACCAAGCGCAAGGATCTCACAAAATGTAAGTAATAAATATTTACTAATAATTAAAATAACAGAAAAATCTGTCAATAAAATTATTTCGTACTTGAATTTCAGTTCTCCATTATATATTTTGAAAATTTACTGAATGTGTTTCCTTGACAATTTCTAGTGATTTCTTCCTAAAACCTATCATTTAAGTTTCTTCAGTGAATAATTCAAGTTTTGGAAATTAACATTTTTGTATATTTACATGGGGAATGGGGGCATATGAATTTGGAGAGGCTTTGGTGGGGCATGGCACAAAAAAGGTTGGGAAACATTGGTTTAAATAGACCACATTTCTACTGGCCCTAATTTCAAATGGCCTGTCCGAATTCAAACCCTCAACCTTCGGAATGCAAGACAAAGACTTAGCCACAGAGACATATAAGATTACATTGTGAAAATTTTGCAAAGATGTTACATTAAAAAATGTATGTTAAACTGAAACTAACCTTTGAACTGTGAATAATAACATGATTTCAGTGTTCTGATTACCTACTGTAAAAATAGGTTGAATTCGGGTCAAAAAAAGGTCAAGATACTAGCTTAGTTGCAGCCCTATCCCAAGCATTAGCAGTAAGAAAATTTAAACTCCATGGACCAGGTAATTTGTATTGAGAACAGGCAATTCCTTCAAGATTACCATGCTTTTTGTTCAAATTTGATCTATTTCTGTATTTAGATTTTGTTGTTTCAGCTTACTTCAGTCAGTTCCACTTTCAAAATTTTGTTTTTTAATATTTACTATTTTATTTTGGAGCCCGCCCGTGTGTTGCTGGGACTCGCAAGGGGAGCAAAGAATAGTAACACTGAAACCTACAATGCATGTCATAAGAGGCCAGTGAGGTAGGGGCCTAGGGAAGCTACTATAGTAAATAAAAAGCGTCGCAGAAATTAGATGTGATGTCCTACTTGTAGGCGTATAACTGGCACATTGTACAATTGCTCTTAGGCTTGAATCACATGCAATGCACAAGGAGTGGTTAACAAGAGATCAATATGGAGCGTTTGAAGAAGAAGATTTTGGAGCCTACAAAGCATTTTTAATTTTGTACATTTTATTTTTTGTGGGCGTCTGTGTCTTAGCAGTAGTGAGCTCAATCACAACCCAAGAGTGCATGGTTCAAACTCTGCGGCACGCCATTTGGAAGCAAATTTGTCCCCTTGGATTTTTATGAACAGTAAACTCAGATATCACCATTCTCTCTCGCGATCACCGCCCAAACCGATGTACCAGACCTCCCCATACATTCTATTCATGTGGAAATCTGATTCATGCAGCCTTGACATTGGTATGTTTTACGTCACATCTTCAGCGCCATTTGGAGCTCTGGTGCTTATCCTTCGGCGATGTGTCCGGTTTCAGCCAGCGTTTACTTGGTTCGCTCTCTGTTCTGTAGCCATCTAGTGTTTTTTACGGTGTGGGGTAGCTTGCCCCACGCCCAACCTCCTTAGTCGCCTCTTACGACATGTGTGGCAGATAACAGTGGTTCTATTCTTTACATCCCAATTTGGATCCCGGTAACCACTCGGGTGCTTCCATAATCTGCATGGTCTTGTTTGGATCTTCTGTTCTGAACCTACAGGTGTTTGTAGTAATAAAAAAGGGTCTACGGGTGAAGGTTTTACTTCATTGCACTGGGTTTCCCCATATGGCTTAGTCCCTCTCTACAGAAATGACATGCCACCTGCCGAGAGTGTTATACTTCTTCTTCTACAAACGCTCCATATCAATCATTTGTTAACCGCTGTGTGATTTGTATGTGATCTGAGCCTAAGAGTGATTGTACATTGTGCCAGTTTTACACCTACAAGTAGCTTAGCACATCCGATTTCTGCTGTGCTTTTTTATTTACTAGGGTAACTTTAGTAGGTCCTACATCAGTCGCTTCTTACAACATGCCTTGTAGGTCGCAGTGGTACTATTCTTTGCTTCCTTTGCGGGCCTAGTCACCACACAGGCGAGTGTTATACAAAGCATGTAGCTCCAGTCACATTCCTATAGGTAAAACATTCCAAGGGCAACATTCCTAAAAGCAAAACATTCCTATAGCAACATTCCTAGAAGCAAAACATTCCTATAGCAACATTCCTAGAAGCAAAACATTCCAAGGGCAACATTTCTAGAAGCAAAACATTCCTATAGCAACATTCCTAGAGGCAAAACATTTCTAGGGATCTCTAGAAAAAAATGCACTTGTGAATTGAAGGTGTAGTCCAAATTGGAACCCACAACCTTCAGAATATAAAGCAAACATTTTAACCACTTTGCCCCAGAGACCCTCAGATAATATGTGAGGATAAGTGCAGACAGCTCCTACAAAAGGTTTTAAAAGCACCTAAAGTCTGGAAGTTGGAAATATGTGCAAGTGAGACATAACTGCAGTTGTTTAACTCTTTCCATGCGCAGTTATTTGCTCAGTTATACCACATCCAACTCTAAATAACTAGGCCTGACAACTGATGAGGAAACTCCTGACATAGATTCAGTCGGGGAGCAGGAATCTATATATGTTTGATAGAACACTGCAAGCTTTTTGCAATTTTACTCAATTCTGTGAGTCTATAGTTATTTATTGGTGAAAATTTTCATAATGATGATATTCCTTATTGTTAAACTTAACTTGTTGCATAATATAACTTTGATTTAGCATTGTGTGTTGATTTTAAAATGAATTAGTCTATGTACAACAATACTGGAATGCGAGGTCACGTGACTGTTTATGGTCTGATTTACCATAATTTTTACCTGAGTCCGCAGGCCCATAAGTTGGCTCTGGTTATACACAGTTAATTCAGGGAAGCAAAAAGCAATTTTGATTTTAAAAATCAAATCTACTCGTCAATAAATAGACATATACATGTCTTATTATATACTAATTTGAAGAACCTATTAGAATAACAAGGTTAAAACGTAATAGAAGTAAAAAATAGTCGAAGTAAAACTAGAAAGACTTGTATAAGTGACACAACTCGAATAGCGCAACGTACTGCAAGTGCCGCGCAATGGAATACACTGTGACGTAGTAGAAGTAAAAAATAGTAGAATTAAAACTAGAAAGACTTGTATAAGCGAAACAACTCGAATAGTGCAACGTACTGTGAATGCAGCGCAGTGGAATACTCTGTGGCACAGTGTGCGGCAACTGGCGTGGAAAGAGTTAACAACCACCTGTTGAATAGCAACTTGATGAGACATCTACACTGAGATTTAAATAATTTGAAATTAGATGTTGTGCAAGTAGGACTGGGCACCTCAGGAGCACAACGGGAAGTGCGTTTAACCAGTGAGCTACAGGCAACAACAACATGCATATTTTAAAGTTTAGAGGTCAATCAAATCACATTATTAAAGTCTAGTGAACAATTATAAATCACATTGTTAAAGTTTAGTAGACATCATAAATCACATTGTTAAAGTTTAGTGACCAATCAAATCACATTGTTAAAGTTTAGTGACCAATCAAATCACACTGTTCTTCTTCTTCGAGCCTTTCATATCAACCACTTATTAACCACTCTTTGTGATTTGTATGTGATCCATGCCTAAGAGCGATTTATGTTGTGCCAGTTATGCACCTACAAGTAGGCCAGCACATCCAATTTCTGCTACACTTTTTATTTACATGGGTAGCTTCCTCAGTCGTCTCTTATGACATGCCTTTTAGGTCACAGTGTTACTATTCTTTGCTTCCCTTGAGGACCTGGCAAATCACATTGTTAAAGTTTAGTAGACAATTATAAATCACATTGTTACAGTTTAGTAGTCAATTATAAATCACATTGTTAAAGTTTAGTAGACAATTATAAATTACATTGTTAAAGTTTAGTAAACAATTATAAATCACATTGTTCAAGATTAGTGGACAATTATAAATCACATCGTTAAAGTTTAGTGGACAATTATAAATTACATTGTTAAAGTTTAGTGGACAATTATAAATTACATTGTTCAAGGTTAGTGGACAATTATAAATCACATCGTTAAAGTTTAGTGACAATTATAAATACAATTGATTAAAATCATCATTGTTTCAAGGTTAGTGAACAATTATATATCACATTGTTAAATCAATTTCTATACTGTAGTAACATGTTTGTGTATGTTACAAATTTTCACTGTTTCTCATCTTTTATGAATAATTTCAGAATTTAGTATGGATCTCGGTAGTGCGAGGAAGATGATGATTATTGGGATGATTAAATGCAAGATTCACTATTTCTGATGTAACCTGGTATTTCTAAAGAAAAGTTTATAAATTGTATAAAGAATCATATATATATATATATATATATATATATATATATATATATATATATATATATATATATATATATATATATAGATGTCTCTGATGTGAGCAGTTGACGATGTTTAAAATATATATATAAATAAAATGGTGTCTGTTATTTTTTATTTCTATTATACCAAATTATGAGAATATCTTTATATCAGTCTTCTTCGAACACTCCATATCCACCACTTGTTAAACCCCTTTACTCACGGTTTTCCTGTCTTGCTGCACTTATCGGATCGCATAACTTGTGGAATCAAGATAGAGAATATCCTTTATCTACTTTGTCCAAATCTTCAGAGCGTATGTTTTCTCTTAGAACATTGATGATGTCCCTTTTGTCCATAGAAGACCAATTCTCGATATCTTTACCAGCATATAACGACTATTGAGACTATTCTGTGTTGATTAATCAGATGTCTTGTGCCACTAACAAAGTGTTAGTGTCTGGCAATTTTCATTTTGACTTCTATCTTCACTATGGATAGGGATATAGACTTATTAATGTTATCTATACAACCTGCTTCACTGATGGTATTGGTGATATCTGCACTATCCATTGACTGTCCTCCCTCAACCACTTTTACTATGTTCCTCCTCCACTTTCACTCTCTGCCTCCTCCACTTTCACTCTGTGCCTCCTCCACTTTCCCTCTGTGATATTTAAGTGTGAAATGGTAGTTAAATTAAAACAATGATACATAAAAAATCAACAAAAAGAAATATCTGTATCGAACAGTATGTAAGAATACAATATAAAAAAACAAGTAAATTTTAAACATGTTTGAAGAAAATAAAAAAGTTATTTGAACAGATTTCCAAAAACACAAGTAAAACATAGCTCAAGATCTATTACAGAATTTCTTAGGGTTGTTGCCGGAGCTACGGAGTTTGTGTTTATTGCAGTACTCTCGGCAGGTGGGAGAATGATCAAGACATATGAGGAAGCATGCTGCAATGAAACCAGTCCTTCACATTGAGCTTGAACTAGGCATCATCAATCAGGAGAAGAAACAATGCAAGGTTTGATGGTGAATGAATATAAACAAGAATTAGGAGGTCCAACTGAGGTTGACCGCTAACCTCAGAATTAGTACGGCCCGTGGTTACAAGCGAAGCGTGTATAGACTTCGCTATCGGCGCCTCCAGCGGAACTGGTAGTATGTATCACTTACTCTAGTTGTCTAGCTGCTCTGTTTACCATTTCATTGTGTATGCTTTTGTGGCAAACCTCTTTGTCTCTTCGTAATTTATTCACCAAGATGAGGTAGTCATCTCCGCACTACAGCACTTTCCAATCTGTTTGCCTTATGATTGTCAGTTATATAGCAATGAGATATAAGCTGCTGTATGACATCTTTGTTAAAGTACTGGCATAATTTGTACAGTGTTTCTCCCCCTCCCGAGAGGTTAGCACATACCTGCAGGTCATACAGAGACACCACGCCACTGAAAGTTCCATATTCGTTGAGCACGTACCTGCACGTCACACAGACACCCCGCCACTGAAAGTTCTATATTCGTTGAGCACGTACCTGCACGTCACATAGACACCGCCACTGAAAGTTCCATATTCGTTAGCCGTACCTACAAGACACACCGCACTGGTTCCATATTGTTGAGCACGTACCTGCACGTCACAACACCCGCCACTGAAGTTCCATATTCGTTGAGCACGTACCTGCGTTACAAGAACCGCCACTGAAAGTTCCATATTTGTTGAGCACGTACCTGCACGTCACACAGAGGCACCCCACCACTGAAAGTTTCATATTCGTTGAGCACGTACCTGCACGTCACAGAGGCACCCCGCTACTGAAAGTTCCATATTCGTTGAGCACGTAATGCATAGCGAAACACGTAGAAACAAAGTACCATAGTTTTACAGAAACTGACGATAAACAGCAACGTTTCGACCAAAAGGCCTTTATCAAGCAAACGATACAACAGGAGTGACGAATTTCAAAGAGCACTACAAATGGACGGTTACAGAAACATTCAAACGTATCTAATGAAAATATGGAAATAAAAACGAATAACGAAATAAGTGCAACACAACACTAGAAGTGAAAAAAAAAGAGAAACAATCAAGTGAATATATAACATATATATGAAGCAAATACACATATAGACTACAAGGCATGAGATGAGAAAGTACTAAGAAGCATAGAAATGTAATGCGTTGAGTCCAAGAGGTCGCAAGGTACCATACAACGAAATAAAACGATTCTCCAGAGCAAATCGACTACAATCATCAGAGGAACATGATCGGATGGCTGTGACCTGGACATCGCAAGCTCCTGAATGTCATTGAAATGAGTAGCTACAGGGGTCATAGAGCATTGGCGTATATCGCGCAAGTGTTGGACAAATCGGTCACTGAGCCTCTTGCCGGTCTCACCAATATAGGCCTTGTTGCACCGCTTGCAGGTAATGGCATAGATAATATTACGGGACTCGCACGTGAAACTGTCTTCAATAACAAACATGGCTTTTGGAAAAGACGCAGTGCGGGTCTGTATTACATAATCACACGTGTTGCAGCGCCGACGGCCACACTGGATGGTGCCAAAATGACTCTGGTTATTAGGCTTGAGGCGACTGTGAACCAACATATCCTTAAGACTTCTGGGCGTAATACAAACAACCTTTGACAGTTTTTAATCGATAAAAGTAGACTGAAAATCTTCATCCCAAGCTAAACTAAAAAAGAAAAAGCTAAACTAAAGAAGAAAAGGCATAAAATTGTCACCATTCTCAGAATTACTTTAGGGACCTTTCCCAGTGCTACGGAGTTCATGCTCTGCCGATGAGATATTCTTGTGTAAGAAAGAGATCGGCGAACACGTGTTTATTCATCGAAGTGCGTTGATTATGGTTCTAACAATCAACCAATCATATTTGGTTCAGCTAGTTCTGCAAGATACACAAATTATCGACGACAAAGACATCAATACAGAACATACCTCCGCTTAAATAAAGGCACATAAACAGCAACTGAGCAATAAGAAAAAGATAAACAAAGAAACATATGTCAATCAAGTGCCATGCCTGGCGATGTTGGCGACCATGTGTTTTCACAACTCTCTCTCTCTCTCTCTCCTTGGTGCAATTAATCAGTTTGGTCATGGATCTTTTGTCGAATCACGTAGTCAGACCATCAATATCTTCTCCTCGCCTTGCCTGAATGTTACCAGTTGTCACCAAATGTTCTAAACCTCCCCTTCACATTATATGCCTGAAGAACCTTGATTCTCTTATTCTTTGTGTTTTATTTGATACGATTTCTTTGTGTGCATGCCTGTTTTAAAACATCATTATTTGTTGTCTTCGCTGTCCATGGAGCTTTCAGCATTCTTCTGTAAAACTACATCTCTGTGGGCTCCAACTATCTTATTTATTGCTTGCTCATTGTCCATGATTCGCTGCCATGCATAAGTATTGGTTCAATATAGTAACTGGAGTATTCGTTTCCACAGTGTCATTGTAGTGAATTCACGCATAGTGTGTTTTTCATTTATGTGCGTAACAATAAATGCAAGAACGATAATTACCTAAAGAATGTAGAACATCAACACCCAAACATGATCTAAATCAGTGGTGGCTCGTCATAAGGCCAGCGGGCGGGCCCCACCAAAAATAATGTATAACGTGTATTTATTATTCCTTTAATTAAAATATACCCTAGCCTACATGATTTTTCTGAAAATGTGTGTCTGGCCTCACCAACAAAAAGGATCACGCGCCGCCACTGATCTAAATTAAAGACATTATGCGATAACGAACGGTGAACCAAATCCTAGATTACATTGCAAGTAAACTATATCCTACATTATAGAGTATACCACCATGAGTATTTTATCAACAGTTCTAGTATTAGCCAGCTCTGATAAACGTCTATATGACCTGTCAGATCTGAGACACTGCTACAGTATAACTTAGTAGATGTTGTGTTATAAAGATGGATTTTTTTGTTTGTAAAATCCGTGACCTCCGTTAACATATTGTCGGGGACCTCGGTAAAATCTTACCGGTAGCACATCCATACAAATGTGTGTCCTATTAGACAATATGAACTCGCTCTCTGTGATTGGAAAGAAGCCAGGATCACACTGACTAGACCTGAGGCGAGGCCAACGGTAACTATCTGGCCGTGCCTGAGGGTAGACAAATATTATGTGCAGCTTTCTAACGACTGGCGCGCTTCTTAAAGGTGCAGTGACTCAGAACGGGAAGAACCTCTAGCATTGTACATTTGAGCACAGTCCTAGAGTATAATAATATATATAGACGGTCAATTGGCAAGTGTTTCACTGTGACAGTTTCTGAATTTTCACTTGTCTCTCTTGTCTTTCAGCTCATCCCTAAGTCTCTCTTCAGAAGATTTTGCACTTTTGCGCAATTGCGTAGAGTATAGTAGAGCTCTGTACAACCGGGCAGGCAACTTTGTGATGCGGCCAGAATTAGCACAAATAACAGCTAGTCCTCTACCGCTAAAGCAGTTTAATTCTGACTTATTTCAGGAATGGGTACGCTGTCATTAAAGGACGTCCGTCTTCTATAGGATCTATCCAGAATTTTGGCACTAGATCTTGTTTTGTCATAGCATTACTAACACTTTCAACTACTTCTCTAACGCTAGGCATAATAACACTCCTCACGGTGACATCGTTAGTTATCAGTTATATGAGGACTATCATCATAGGACTCTGGACACGTCCATATGTGCTCCGATCTCCGCCTCAGCAAATCCAGCAGCGTCCATCGATCCAACACGCCAGTTCGATGTTGATTAATCAATCTCTTTGAATATTTAGTATGTCGTTCTTTTCGGGTTGCACCAATATTGGCACCCATCTCTTTCAATCTGGTCAGCGATTGGGATTCACAGCCCTGAAATTCCTCTGTTCGGAAAGACTCTCTCAATGCGTGAAGAATTACATTTCTATCCATGGCAACTCCTCTGATATTGTAGCCAAGCCAGCTAATCTATCAGCTCGTTCATTACCCCTAACTCCTGCGTGCCCAGTGACAAAAATGAAGGTGATTTCTCTGATCATTGTCTGTACCAGTACCTCCACCCAGTTGCGTCTCACCATTCCTGATTCGACTTTACGAATCATGCTCATGGAGTCACTGAATATGAAAACACGAGGTAGTTGTGAGATGCCAACCATTTCACCGCCTCCGTAACCGCCCAACATCGTTAGTACAAGAAGGAACACCTTTCCATATCTCGCGGTATATTGGGTGATACGGTGTTAGGCGCGTATTTTTCATTGACCGTCGGCACACTATGGGTGATGTGGTCAATATATCAAGTGGTCGTCTTTACTTCCCAGTGCATTTTTCCGGTACACAATTGAGGCTGGGTCAACCTGAGAGCTGTTACGGTCGGTAAAATATTGCACACCAACTGTGAAATCGAACCCGGACCACACGCATAAATATCGAGTTCACGCGCTAACAACTACGCTACTGTGGTTGACTTGTGAGTTATTTAATGTGGAAGGGGTTGGTTGTAAATCATTTACTAAATGGTTTGAATTTTGATATTGTATGAGACAGCAATTGGTGCAAACTTTGGTACTCTTTAATGTTGCCAGAAGTTATCACGGAATCATGAATACATTGTCTAAACCAGCGTTTCCCAAACGGGAATCCGCGGACCCCCGGGGATCAGCGAGATACTCACAAGGGGTTCTTAAGCGTTTAAAGAAATTATTATGATCGTTGAGATTTCAAACAGAAAAATAAGTTTTTAAAACGTATAAAAAAGAGTGGTGAACTAGTTCCGCTGCAAAATCAAAGGACCCGGACCAAACTGGAGTCTAAATGTCCGGCAGGACAAAATGAAAGATCATTTGAAGTATCCCGCAGTCTGAGAAATGGGATCCAGCTTGACTGTATGTGTGGTGTAATAATAACTCCATCGCTAGAAGAATGAAATTTAAGTAAGTAATTGGCAGAAACGATCTTGAGAAAGATGGAATAAATAATGTTGGCGTTCATTGGAATTTGCTAAAATACATTTTTGCTGAGCTCACTGGCTGAAATTGAAACGCAAATGTACTGACGATGCTAATGATGGCGCGTCCTGTTCAAGACAAAATGAAACATCTTCCTGTTTATTAAAATGTTAAATTGCAGACATGGTTTACTATTGTAACATACAGATAATTAATTCCTGTCCTTTTTCATATATAGAAACGTTTTGGGTCCGCAGCAGTAAAATGTATTTAAAAGGGACTTTAATGCAAAGCTTGGGAACCGCTGGTCTAAATTAAACCATTGGCAATGTCAGCAAATCTGATAAATGACACATATGCCTAGTCTGTAATACAATATATGGTTATTGTTGTAGTTCCGATTATCATCTTTAGGCTAACTGTATACTGCATAACTGACATCAGTTTATGAATTTCTAGATTGTATTAGTCGTAGTATTGTAATAGCAGTAGTGAAGTCAAGAATTGTACCGATTTAGCAGCCCTTAGTACAGTGTTGCGCTGCTTCCTGAAAAGTTTTGCAATGGTGAAAGCACGCAAATGGATTCTAGAAAAGCAATTTATAGGTGACCCTGTATTGGACAATTTCCGACTGGTGGAAGAAGATCTGCCAGAGCTAAAGGATGGAGGTAATTTTCCTTGGAAACGTGATGTCTGATTTGTGTATTATGTGTAACTACTATTAAAAGCAATTATTAGTAGTTTTATATTTGGTGATTTGTGGGATAGATATTTATTATTGTTGAATTATAACTATAGTTTCATCTTATACCAAAATAATATTAATTATTACAAAGAAAGATTTTGTCTCAGAGCACACCTCTATAGGATGGGCCTCAGGAACTCGACTGCCTGCACCTGTAGAGCACAAAAGCAGTCCCCAGAGCACATCCTGCAAGACTGCACCAGCCTGAGCAGTGTTAGAATGGAAATCTGGCCAACAGAAACAACCCTACAAAACAAACTATGGTGGACTGGTGAAGACTTCAAGCACACTGCCCTGTTTATGACAGATACCAGAGCAGTCTCATAGCAGAAGTTGATCACAGAAGAAGAACAAAGAAAGATTGTTTATGATAAGCCTCCTTATAGACAGGTCCACCAACATCAAACTGGAGTCTTTCTTGTTATATCAAGATTTATTCTATTGATATCCTCTTCCTTTCCTGTTTGACTCATAAGGCTTCCATAAGAGAATTCCATTGTTGTCGTTCTGCAACCTTTCTACCAATTGTTGTCCACATCATGCTACAATCTTTGAACATTATTTCCACAATTCTTCTCGACATCTTCTAAGGATACCCAAGCCTTCTTTTCTCATCCGCTGTCCACAGAAGAGATGTCCTAGACAATACCACTACTGGCAAATGGCATACATGTTTAATCTACTTCCATCTTAGTCTTTCAATGGTGATCTCTAATGATGCACGGTTATCTATTTTCATTTGAACATCCTCGTATCGGCTGGTCAAAAGACTAAAAGCCTCTGCATACATGTTTATTACCCAGTAATAAATAGACACCATGCAGACATGTTCTTTTAGCAGTACTGAAATGTTCAACTATAAATGTGAGATTCTTATCATTAAAATATGTTTATATTCTTTGATTTTTGGTTCCAAAATAATAGTTTAGTTTCATGATCGTATCATCATCACAACACATTGAACCATTTAGTCCATATATATATATTGTCATATTTAATTCTTTTGAAGATTGTTCTATTTTTTATATTAATTTTTCCCACAGAAATCTTGATTGAAGCATTGTTTTTAACAGTGGATCCATACATGAGGTAATAGATGATGGGAGGAAATGTTATCTTCATGTTCTTTTCTGTTAGTAGTTTTATGTTGAGTTCTAAACAAACCCAAAAGTAATGTAAATTTCAAATTAGAAATAATGAAACCTGAAAATATTACAAGAAAGTAAACAATCTTATAGTTTCAGAGCAGGACACTGTAGGCTCAGCCACTGCATGCACAGAATAAAGTCTGCTCATACCAGAGGGAAAGGGAAGGCGAGGGGGACCGGGAGAGGCTCTGCGTGGGGCCATCACCGGAGAAGGCTCAGCGATGGGCCTAGTAGACATCAAGGACTTAAAACAAATAGCAACGAACCGCGAGACATGGAGAGCTATGACCTCTGCCCTATGCGCCGCCACAGGCCCAAGAGGAAAGACTAACTATACTGCACAGTGTGCATGTCTGACTGAAACTCAGACTCCAGAGCCCATTCTGCTGTGAAGTCCACTATACCTACATAGAAATGAAAATCGTAGCATACCCTTTACAGGACGTCGTCATTAACCACAGTAAACGAGTTGTTGATTTTCTAGTCACTACTTACACGTTCAGTAGTTTGTTATTGCTTTCTAAACGGTGAGGTCTATTGTTACCGTTCATAAAAATCCACAGGAACAAATTTACTTCAAAACTGCCAACTGCGAGTTTGAACCAGGTACACTTGGGTTGTGATCGAGCTCACTACCGCTAAGCCTCAGATGCCCATGTTAGATACCTATATTAGCAAAATGAAACAGGACATAACGGATGAAGCATACAGCGCATGCTATAGGGAACCCTTGAGGAACTCTAATTGACGTACAACTTCTTCATAGAGGCAACCCATCTAATAGTCTAGACCATAGATTCCCAAACTTTTTCGGTCCACCGCCCACTTTTCACGACATAAACTTTGTACCGCCCTCCCTATTATAACAGTTTGCCAACGCCCCCATATATATATATATATATATATATATATATATATATATATATATATATATATATATATATATATGCATGCTCTATTTTCACTTTGACATAGAAAATTGATATATATTTCTGTCATACATGGTCAATTTTCAAATGATTATATACATGAAATAGATATTTGATGCAAAAATGGATCGTGTAAGATGGGCTTAAGATGAATTAAAATGCAGAATTAAAATTGTCAATGATTATTCAAAAGAAAAATCAAGAAAAAACAACTCCCCCAAATCATTTTGAACCCACCATCGCCCCCTGGAAGGCTTCAGCGCCACAGGAGGCGAGTACCCACTTTGGGAAACGCTGGTCTAGACTGAGAGTATGATACCGATCACAAAGAAGAAACTTAATAGACTGTATAGAATCTGTGACTATGTACTTAAGGCAGATGTGGATTCCCATAGGTACTTGATCAGACACAGGTAACTTATATACTCAAACGATTTGCAAGGAGCACATTCCAATTAAAACCGTTTTGTGTCAATCAACCGCTGTGGCAATCTTGCAAAGATGACTACCATATTTAGTCCTGCAAAAATATAGATTTATTTGTTAAAGCATACAGGCAATGTCCATCCAAAATGATTGCAGTAATGATCCACTAATCCTGAATAACTTCAGAGATTATTCCAGAGATTAATGGTTGTTGGAATCGGGGAGCTGGTACCACAAATTTAGATATGAAATGTATTGAAGAAGTACTCTCTCTTTATTTTCTGGAATCTCGCTCAACTTTTAAAGAAAGAAATGACAAATCTGTTTGCACATTCTAACTGACAAAACATATTGTGTTTATTTTTTTGTTTAAAAAAAATTGCAAAATACTGACTTGGTGTCCCCATATGGCACGGTCACTCTCCGCAAAAATAGCATCAATTCTACAAAATCTCCAGAACAAAATACACTTATGAATTGAACGATGTAGTCTGGATTTGAGCTCACATCTTTCAGAATGCAAGACAAACTGCTTTAATCACTTTGCCACAGAGACTTCTTAATTTTCCTTTATACAGGATTAAAATCTTTCCAAGTCTAGACATGCCTTTCAACCTTAGAACAACTCTTGTTTTTATTATATCAAAGAGTGTTGGCCATGCAAACTTGAAAAATAAGAATTAACTTCTAGTGAAGAATCCAAGCATGTCACCATAAACACTAAAAGAGCAATGTACAATATTATCTTTCTCCCAACATTATGCTGTCAGTGTCAAATCTGGATGTTAACATCAAACAAAAGAAGAAAACTATAGTTACAACAGAGATGAAGCATCTACACAGAATGCTGGGAGTATCAAGAAAAGACCGGTTTAGAAATGAAGACATCAGGAAACAAATTGTATACAACAGCAGTACTGAATTTCATCAAGAAACAACAAACTAACTGGTTTGGCTACATAAGCAGATTACCAATAGACAGTGTGTCTAAATGAGCAATACTACTCAGATACAGTAAATTCTAGGCAAAAGATGGACAACAGATTTAATAGAAGAAATGAAAGACACCAAAGCACATACAAGATCCTGTTCTTGAAATCTCTTCTTATCTTGATGCTGTCAAGCAAAACAGTTTTTGAGAATGAAGAAGAATCCAAGATATACATTCAAAAATTGTTTAAGTATATACTTATTTAGTTGGATTGACAATATCAAGACCACACTACATAAACACGGATATAACACAACAAGGGTGACTCATCTGGCCCTAGAACGCAAACTAAATCTCCCACCCCTACGCTTAACGGCAAAAGTGGACAACTAATTCCATCTTCCACCTGGGGATAGACAATAGACCTATTCAGTTTAAGCATACTGCAATGTTTCCAAAATATTAGAGAACTCATAATTAAGCATAATGAGTTTACCATTGAGATAATAGACAAAAATTACTGTGAACTTATTCAAGTCAACCTTTCAGTATGTAGAAAACAGTACTTTTTACTTAATCTATAAATATATTAGTTTGTGTAATTTTAAGTATTATTATTATTACTATTGCTGTGTTTGTTTCCCAGAGTTTTCCCAAATAAAGTTGGACATCCACCAGTTGGGGAACAAGTTGCTAGGTAAGTCTAACTCATGCTTATAAATAGTTCATGACTGGCAGTCCACATAGAACAGGGACAGTTCAGTTTCATTTGGGAATATCTTCATCACACTCTGGATATGTGCATAGGTGCTCTGATCTCCTTTGCAATATCTCCAACAGCGTCCAGCGACGAACCGTACCATTTTGATTTTAATTGATGAGCCTACTCATATACCTGTTGTGCTGTTGGTATCTGGCCATTCCAATCTTGAATCCCAGCTCTTGCAATTAAAACATTTTGCTGGATTAAAACCCATAATGTTGAATTTCTGGTTCAGTCGATTCTCTAATCTGCAGAGCTGAAAATAAATAACTAAATTGCATGATTTAAAGGAAAAATTCTGAATTGTCGCATATGCTACTATATAAATGATCTGATACTTGCAGCAAACTGAAAGGGACTGAGCACTTCAGGTGGCAACTTGAATGTAGGGGCGTAGATTTTAATCATTTCTGCATAAATAGTTCTACTACAGGATGTTTGTGCAGTTGTCATGCAATCATCCCTTTTGTGAACTATAAAAGAATAACAAGACTACTTTCATGGCGAGAATGCAAACTGGAGATATGTTAGAACACATTGTGACATCCTTCAAAATTCCTGTAAAAATATATAGCAAAGGATCCCAAATCTCAATGTTGGTGAAATCGAGTTCCTAGTCCTATCAAAGACAGACTATAAAACGTAGGTCCTGTGTTCAAGTTGAGCACCTAAAAAAACCATAGACAGTTGAAAATCAATAACAGCACACTGCGTGGTCATTGCCCAGACAAATTCATTAACAAATTAACATAAAATTTGTACACAAATTTTCACAATCTTTAAAATTACATTCAAGGACTCTCGCTGGTGCTGTGGAGTTTGTCCACTGTCGCTGAGGTCTTCCTGGGAAAAAAAGAGAGATCGGAACACACATTCTTATTCAGTGGAGTGCAATGATTAATCAATCAAACATTTTTTTATTAGTCGTCAGTTTTAGGTTTTATTTGTGTCCATCATCTTTTGTTCATTCTATAGTTCATTCCAAAATTCATGATCACACTAAAGTTTAATTTGTATGAAATCTACCTGATGGATAAAAGTAATTTTTGCATGCAGTCTTATATACCTCATGACCTTACGAATTCATGATGTTGTGTACATATGCCAATGACAGTCGTTAGGATACATTGTGAACTGATTAATTCCACAGAATTCCCGATTTTGACTTGCACTGAATTGCATGTGGAACACGGAAATGCTTAGTTATAAACAAACTTGACAATCGTATGGTAAAATTTTGACAAGTATACCTAATTAACATCCCTGTTATTTTAGTAATATCATATAAAAAAATCTTACAGAACTAAAGGTTTGGGTGGGTAAAAAATACTTTTGGAAGGTCGCTACTGTTACCTATATAAAAATGTAAAAAATCAAGAATTTATGTCAAGTAGATGATTTTATATCGGTCGGTAAAGATGATCACAAATTTTGAAACAAACTATAGTTGTCAATTTTATTTTGGTAGCAATTTTAACATGTCTAAAAATATTCATCCATATTAATTTTACAGAGTGGCAGAAAGTAAACATGGAGACTACCCTGTTGGAAAGTTAGTTTTAGCTATGGTTGGTTGGAGAGATAAGACAGTCATTACACCCGATGCTGAAAACCCATATAATTTTCCACCATTTTCTCCTACAAAAGCTATCTTTGATTTGCCAGATCTGGGCAATGTGTCTCCATCCCTGTTTCTGGGTATTTTGGGAATGCCAGGGTAAGTGGCTTTAGGGTCAGAGTTGTGTGAGATATATACATGCATGACATTTGCAACAAAAATTTGTAAATATGTAATTACAAATATTATAAAACTATTTTACAATGAAAACAATAGGATTAGTGTTCTAAGATTGTTGATTGTATGGCAGGTTGCGGTTTGAGTGGATGTCCTCTCTGGAGGTTGCAACTCCCAGAGAATCACATGGATCTACTGTTCTTGACATGTGGGTGTTTGTGGCAATGAGAGAATGGACATGCTTGCATTGCAAGCAACAATTATTAGAGAGTTTAGGATGAATAAGGATATTTTCTTCGTTGTCTTGCTGATCTACAGTTGGATGAGGACACAAACATTGACCCAATTCAGTAATTTAAGGAGTTTGAAATTACATTTTGTACAAGTACAGCCTGATGCTTGAGGGGGAAGAGAGGAATGTGTTTAACAAGCGAGACCTAGGAACCATCAGTATGCATATCCTTCAACATCTGTTGGGGGAGACTTGAGCATCTGTGGGTCTGCCCGGAGTGCTGTGATGCCAGTCAGTAACCAATAATGATTGTAAGGTTTTTAGACCCTATGTTACTTTATCAAGTCAGTCAGCGTAAATTCCTACATCAAATGTTCCTCTGTTAGCATCGTCTCTCTCTCTAGTCTGGGACACTCTTGGCACTTAGGGCCATAACAAATGCACACATTTTTCTCTGTTCTTTGTCTTCTTCTGTATTTTATTCATCTGTGAGTCATTTCTTTCAGTACTTGTTTTATTGTTCCCCATCAGTTGGTTTTAGATCCTCCACGTTTTCAATTACCCTTTGGTAATATGACAGTAAAGAAAGAGGGAGAAGTTGAGAGATGTGAATCTTTCATGCTAGCTATGTGATGAGAGTGAAGTTTCCAAAGAGCCTACTATACGAAAATAGCAAAATATAATCATTATTCAAACTTCATATAAAATTTAGTGGTTACCGTTTATAATCTTCTTCGAATGCTCCATATCGATGACTTGTTAACCACTCTTTCTGATTTGTATGTGATTGGAGTCTAAGAGCAATTGTACATTGTGCCAGTTATGCACCTACAAGTAGACCAGCATATCTGATTTCTGTGATGCCTTTTTTTTACTAGAGTAGCTTCCCTAGGCCCTACATCAGTCTCCTCTTACGACATGCCTTGTAGGTCGTAGTGGTACTATTCTTTGCTTCCCTTGTGGCCGGCACCATGCTGGTGTATTTCTAATCATACATGGGATACTAAAATAGAAATTACAAATTGTCAAAACATCAGTTTTTAAAAGTCTAAATAAAATATGGAACATCAAGTTATATAGTTGGTTTTTTTAAATTACAAATTTATTTCCAATTCCAATGTTGTATTTATCCTAAAATGTGCTAGTAAGAGTTGGAAAATAAAGATATAGAAAGTAAGTTGAAAGCACTTGAAAATAGATGTCTGCGAAAAAGAATGAACATAAAATGTGACAAATTCAGGAGAAGTGATAAAGTCAGAGTAATGTCCTGTAATAACTAGTAACAACTGTTATAAGAAAGTTAAGATGAAGATATGTTGGACATACTTTGAGAAGAAATTATCAAAGAATCATAAAGTGGATATTGAAGCAGGGGGCAAATTGTTCAAGATTAATTGATTGATTGATGGGACCATGATCATTGCACTTCAGTGAATAACCATGTGTACTCTGACCTCTTTCTTACACAGGAAGATCTCAGTGACAGTGCAGAAACTCGGTAGCACCGACGAGGGTTCCCAATATACTTTAGAAAATGATGAAAATATTTTGTAGGGATTTGTAATCTTTCAAATGAATTTTGATGCTAGCTACAAAAAATCAAATACTGTAACCAACCAGCTAGCCCCATTGTTATGGCACACAAAAATCTCACTGACAGCTAAACAACAGATGATCAACAGTATTTTCACACCTACTTTATGTTACCAGAGCCAACATGGACAAAGAGCAAAGCACAGTCGCAAAAATAACTACATGTGAAATGCGATGCCTACGAAAAGTTACCGGCAACACCAGAAAAGACAGTCACCAACCTCAGCATAAGAAAGAAAGTTGGCATAGAACCTTGCTTGAAATACATTGAGAAACAAAGAATGAAGTGGTTTGGCCACTTAATAAGAATGCATCCATACACCACAATATACAGTCTTCTACAACAGAACATCGGGAAAGTAGGAAGACCACGGAAAAGATGGTTAGATGGTATAGCAGAATCCTGTCAAATAGCACAAATAACAATCACCCATGCCACTAGAGCAGCGCAAGACAAAAACAGAAAACCACAACACTGGGCAACAACCTGGTAGCAGTGTGACGATAAAAGAAGAATGAATTTTGCCAGGGCAGCGACTTTCTATCCTTCTCTTCTCGATTTTGAACTTCCAAGGGTTCTTTTATATGCTCAACTTGTACAGAACTGGTACATGGGAACCTACGTTTTACCATCCGTCTCCAATAGGACTAGAAACTTGATCTCACATAGCCTACATTGTGATCAGAGATCTCTGGAAAAGTATTGCGATGGCTCCATGAGGGAACAAATTGAGTACCTTTGGAATGAGAGGGGAGCACCTAACCTCTACTTCACAGAAACCCCTGTTCAAGAAAGAAGGGACACTATAGTTAAACCCTGGGAAGAAATTTACTGAGAGAGGCCAGAAATGTTGGGTTCACTTTCATAGCAAAGAAGGAATGAGTTGTCTAAAAAAGAGCGGTATGGAGAAATTGCTTTCTATGTTATGTTTAATGGTACAAAAGTCATAATAATAATTTCTAGCCATATTTGTTAATGATTTATTTTTCTATATATTTGTTGCAGCATGACAGCATATTTTGGATTTTGAAAAATGTAAAGCCAAAACAAAATGATACTGTTTTAGTGAGTGCTGCAGCAGGTGCTGTTGGTAGTGTGGTTGGTCAGATCGCCAAAATTAAGGTGAGAATATATTTGTTCCTAATTAATGGCAAGTAATGCAGATATCACACTGGAATCTAAAATGATAAAAATAACAGAGCAGTTCACCTATTTGGGTAGCAATTTTGATTGCACAGGAAATGTTAAAAAAGAAATTATGATACGAATTGGCAAAGCAACATCAGCTTTTAAAAGTCTAAATCAAATATGGAACTACAAGTTATATAGTATTAAAACTAAATTACGAATTTTCAATTCAAATGTTGTATCAATCCTAACATATGCCAGCGAGAGTTGGAAAATGACTAAAGATATAGAAAGCAAGTTGAATGCATTTGAAAATAGATGTCTACGAAAAATAATGAATATAAAATGGAACGAATTCAGAAGTGATGAAATCAGAGACATGTCTGGTCAACCACTAGTGACAACTGTTATAAGAAAGAGAAGATGGAGATATGTTGGGCACACCTTGAGGAGAAATGATCAACGAATATCAAAGCAGGCATTGAAGTGGGACCCTGTAACCTAAGGAGACCCTGAAGTGAACTTTGCTGAGAGAGGCAGGAAATATCGGTCTCAGTTCCATGGAGGAGATTGAGCGAGTTGCCCAGGATAGAGCGGTATGGAGAAATTACTTGCAGGACCCATGTAACGTATAACGGTACGAGAGGAATTATTATTATTATTATTATATTTGTTCCTGACATCTGGTCATTGAGAAGTTTGTCCCAGGATTTTCAGTAACTAGATTATATTCATTTGTTCTGTTTTCTGATATATTCCCTTCCTTTCTTTTGTTTGCATGAAAATTGTTTATATAGTCAATTTGTCTCTTGTATAAACTTCAGTCTTTTTTTTTATAGTTCACATAGAGATCTGTGCAATTTTCTTTTCAGTGTTGTTTCATCAGGCCAGTGAGTTTTTGTCAGTATATCATATTTGTGCAATTTTCTTTTCAGTGTTGTTTCATCAGGTCAGTGAGTTTTTGTCAGTATATCATATTCCCAGTAGTCCTAAAGTATGTTCTCTGCAATCTGGGGTGCCTGTACACATGGCTGAATTGTCCATATGTGGAACTAGTTCTGCTTTCTTAAACAGCAAGCTGATTTTTAAGCCTAATTTCCTGGTTGAACCTGTTTGGGGCATGCGATGGCCAGGAGGACAGGTATCGAGTCTCTGTAGATATAAGTTTTTTTGCTGGCACCTGTTAGCTGTCGAAAAATGTACAGCTACAAAGAGTGTGTTGCCTCTGCTCTAAAGTTAGTACATTTTTCTCTTGCTGTAAGAGAGTGTTTCTTATTTTCCTTGGGAGGTGTGCAATGTAGATTCTAATGCCTCCATTTCTGATAGCTTCTGTAGCTGAGCAGTCTGTGAATATGCATGGTGATGTATTGCTATTGTAGTAGAAGATACTTGAATATAAATAGATGTTTTTATTATATTTTTGTTAAATTATAGTTGGCAGTGAGACCTGCGGTAGCGTAGTGGTTAGAGCACTTGCTTCTTAAGTGAGTGGTCCATATTAATTCCACAGTTGAATATCGCCTGTGTGGTACCGGGACCAGCAAGGGAAGCAAAGAATAGTACCACTGCAACCTACATGGCATGTCGTAAGAGGCGGTTGAGGTAGGAACCTAGGGAAAACCCTAGTAAATAAAAGTGTTCAGAAATCGGATGGGCTGTCCTGCTTGTAGGCGCAGAACTGGCACAACATACAATCGCTCTTAGGCTTAGATCACATACAAATCACACAAGTGGTTAACAAGTGGTCGATATGGAGCGTTCGAAGAAGAAGTAGTAGTAGTAATAGAAGTAGTAGTAGCAAATTCAATCATCACATGGCGTCTGCACTGTCATCAGTCAGAGGTGCAACAATATATAAAAACATTGAACAGTACTGTTCTAGGCAGACAGACTATGCTGTGTTTATGAATTTAGACTTCATTTTCAGATTCTTCTGGGATGGTTATATTTATGCTATTTTTTCTCTAGGGTTGCACAGTGATTGGTTCTGCAAGCTCCCAGGAGAAATGTGATTGGCTGAAGAAACTTGGTTTTGATCATGTGTTTAACTATAAAGAAACAAGTGTTGAAGCAGCTTTGCAGCAGTATGCTCCGGAGGGGGTAGATTGTTACTTTGATAATGTGAGACACTAGTGGCACTATTCCGACTTTATATGTAGATACTTTGAATATTATAGAATTAAGAAAAAATGTATTCGTTTTGACTCTTGACTACATTTGTGGGCGGTCATCTGTGCAGTTCTATTGGAGACAGACAATAAACTTGGAGGTCTATTCCACACCGGACATGTCCATAGGTGCTCTGATCTCCACCTCAACAAATTCAGCAGCGCCCAGCGGCCCAACACACCAGTTTGATTTATATTGTGTGAATTGCATATCCTTTACAGGACTTTGCGAATCAACCCCAGCTTTTAACGCTGTTTGTGATTTTTTCTAGGCATTTTTACGTTCAGTAGTTTGCCATTGCTTTCTGAACGGGTGGTGTCATCGTCCTTTTGTAAGAATCTACTCGAAACAATATGCAACCAAACTGTCCGCAGCGTGATTCGAACTCAGAACGTCAGGGTTAATAGACTGAGTCACTATCCCCTAGGCCACAGATTACTCTTTTTGCATATTTGGTATGTCTTTCTTTTCAGGCTGTACCAATATCAACACCCATCTCTCACAATCTGGTCAGTGACTGGGATTCACAACCCTGAAACTCCTCTTTTTCTGAAACTCTTGCTATGCTTTAAAGAATGTCATTTTTCGCTCCATTGCAGCTCCCTCTGTTATCATTAAGCCATGACAGCAATCTAACAGCTTGTCTACCTCGATTCATGCACACTCGCGATTCACCTGCATGCCCAGGAACGAAAATGAAGGTGATTTCTCTGATTCCTGTCTGTACCAGTACCTCCACCCAGTTTCATCTAAACATTCCTGTTTCACTTGTCCAATCGAACACAGATGGGTTGTGAATTCAATTCCACACTTGACGTCCTACAAGTGAGAAGATGAATTGCCCTCCTACCTCCTGCATACTCAATCCTAGAAATGTTGAGTGTCAGACATACCCTAAGGTCTGAAAAAGCTACCAGACATTTTTTTTATGACACCATCTGTAAACAATAGAAGTGCTAGGCCACCCAAACAATTGTCTGGAAAGTGTAGTATGCCTGCTCCCTTTTAAATGTTACACTTATAATATCTTGATTATATCATTAACAATGTGTCTATGGTAGGTTGGTGGAGAGTACTTGCTAACTGTTCTGTCCGTGATTAGACGTTATGGACGTATATGTGCATGTGGTCAGATATCGGGGTACAATGGCACTAAAACATCTGGTGAGTATCAATAAACACAGCACTCTCTCGATAATCATCATCATCAAGTAGCTTGTCATTTTGAACTTGGCTTCCATGGCAGCAGTCCTGAAAAACTCTCTGTTGTGTACAAGTTGACCATCGTCAGCAGAAATCATTCTTGTATAGTCAATAACATCTTGCACCCATCGTCTTCTAGGTCTTCCTCTCATTCTTTTTCCAGGCGCCGTTCCATCCAAAATTATCTTCTCCAGGCACTCATGTCATTCGATGTGTCCAAAATATTTAATTTTCCTTGATGTTATGCTCTTTTATAGCCAACTCTCTTTAATATCAAGCTGTTAATGGCCAAATGTGTGCTTATGTGATACAGACCTGTACTGTATCTTTTCCTAAAGCCACGCTTGTTATTGAAGATGGTTTTACACGCGAGCCCCATAATATAATCTACGCCATCACTTGCAAACGGTATGGCGAGGCCTTTATCGGCAAAACGCTTAGTGACTGTTTCAGCTAACACTTGTGTGATATACGCCAATGCTCTGTGACCTCTGTAGCCACTCATTTCAATAGAACTGACCATTTAGGAGCTTGCGATGTCCAGGTCTGATCATCCAATCATGTTCATCTGATGATCGAAGTTGATTTGCTCTAGAGAATCGTTTTATTTCGTTATATGGTAACTTACGACCTCATGGACTCAACGCACTACACTCCTATGCCTCTTAGTACTTTTTCTTCACGTACTCCATAATCTATATGTTTATATGTTAAATGTATATAACTTATATATATATTTGATTCTTTAGTATTTCTCTTCTTTTTTCCACTTCTAGTTTTTTGCATGTATTTCATTATTCGTTTTAATTCACGGATTTTCATTTTAGGACAGTTAGGATGTTTCTGTCGTAGTCTATATGTAGTGTGCTGTCAAAGAAGTGAAATTCATCACTCCCGTTGTATCGTTTGCTTGATAAAGACCTTTTGGTCGAAACGTTGCTGTGTATTATTTTTGTAAAACTACAGTATTTTGTTATTCCGTGTTTCCTCAATTCATATCAGGTTAACTAAAACAAGAACCCTCATGTTTGATACTATCATGTTGCAGAACGATTGCTGACCTATATTTTAGAGTATGTTGCCATTATTTGAATATTTTCTCTTTCAGACGCATTGAAACTCAATGATTTTCTAGGCATAATTATGTTGAAGGAACTTGTGGTTAGTGGTATCATGGTGTATTCATTCACTGATAGCTTTGACCAAGCAAGAAAGGACATGAGTCAGTGGATACAAGAAGTGAGCATTTCTTTCTGTGTTTCTTCTTCTTCTGCATTCACCATCTATGAATTCAGGCGTAGCCAAGTGTGCGCTTCCTACTGATTTTTGCATGAAAGCCTGCTTAACGTTTTATTAGTTTCCTCACTATACAGGCAAGCCTCTACTACTTCAGAGGTTTTCTGTGTTTGAATTAGTTAGTTAGCTGTTCTTCTTCTTCTTCTTGCATTCGCCCGCTATGAATTCAGTAGTCAGAGCACTTGGTATAGCATTTCTGACTGATTTTTGCGTGAAGGTATGCTTTCCTCTTTTTGTGTCCCACGCCATGCAGGCGTGTGCCTTCTCTGACTTCAGAGGTATATACCTGTTGAGGGGCATGTGTTAGGGTCAGACACAGATTATGAGGATGCGGGTTCAATCCACAGTTAGGTCTGGGGATTTTTTTATGTGGGGTGTACAGTAAGAAAAATCTAACCTGCGCACACTGCCTGACATCAATATGACTAACATCACAGTGATTGACAGCACAGTAACAGCTAAGTGATTCCCCTAGTAAATTTAGTCTCAGAGACTGATTAGAGGGAGGCAATAATAACCCCATTATTATAGAGAGAGCACCCCACCTTCCTCTGGCCATTATCTTGCTGTAAGGGTGGGGTATGGCACATAAGTACCTCAGTGACCAAGTAAGCTATGTCGACTGAAACACTGTCTCTGATAGTCACCCATGCTGGAATGGTCGTTGGAGAGGAGATAAGCATAACATGGCCACCTGGTCTTCCAGTTTGGATGGAGTACTAACAACTTGGTACCTAAAAACATTATTACAGAAATTTAAAAGGAAAAAAATGCTCTTCATGTTCCAGGTCAGAATTGCACTATCAGATTAAGTATTTCTGACATGAAATACCGTACTGAAGGACACATAAGACAGAGGAACATGGAGAGGCCTTGTAGAAGCTTCATATGCTATGAGTTAACTATTTATAGATAATGTTCACAAGCAAGTGATCCCTGTGTCAAATAAGTGAATGAGGAATTCTAATAATCTCAGGGGAAGCACAGGAGGGAATGAATATAGTAAATAAATAGACAGTAAACTAAGTATTAAGGGCCTCCGGAAAAGACAATTTGTCAAACACAGGATTCGAACCACACACCTAAATTTCTTATGGCACCCATTTTCTAGCTCTGCAGACGACAATTTTTAGAGCACAGCCTGCTGGCTATAACAAAATAGCTTCACTTGGTAATGACTTTTAAACAACGATGATTACAGAACATAGAAAATCTGGTCAGATCTGATAGCACAACACTTGCTCAAACACATGCGATAAGTGTTTTTGTGCTTGTATATATGAGATGAAACAACAGCACACATACACATTAGTATACACATATAATAATAGCCATCCATCACAAGCGATGATGACAACAGTCTCAGATGTGTGCTGCTGCACCTCTCTGGTGTGTGCGGAGGTGACTGTAGAGTTCAATCCTTGAACACAATTCCCTACCACGGGTGGGGCATACATGATCAAGGTTAGACATGTGGGTGTTTTGTGTTCTGTCTTTTTGCGCAGCTTGTTGCCTCAACGGCACGATGATTCTCAGCTATGCGGGTTCCTCTTGTGTTGTTACAGTGCCACATTTGGTGATCTTGCGCAAAGGATTCCCAGCACGTGGTGTCTATATCAAAGCATTTCAGAGACACTTTAAGAGTGTCTTTAAAGCGTTTTTCTGTCCACCAGTAGAATGTCTGCCCCCTTCAAGTTCGCCATACATCTACTGTTTTGGGATGCGTTTATCAGGCATCCTAGCAATGTGACCAGCCCATCTCACTTGGGCCTACTGCATATAACATACATGTACACATCATTCATAGGTAGCTTCAGATATATTTAACAAGGAAATAGCTTTCCCAGGGGTTTTTAGAACTTATTCCCTTGTTACAAATATATTTTATATTTAATATCGACACATTTTAGGTACATTTGAGTGTCTTTGAAGTATATTTTCTGTCCACCAACCGGTCGTTTGCTCAATAAAGCATGTCATACATCCGCTAACCTGCTGCCATGCAGGTCGGCTGGGGACAGTCAAAGGTTAACGGAGAGCGAACCCAATAAACGCTGGTTGAAAATGGACACGTCGCCGAAGGACAAGCACCAGAGCTCCTGTTGGTACTGAAGATGTGACGTAAAACAAACGTTCTTGGATCTGGGTTGTGCGTCTGCAAACTGTGCCTTCCCGTTTTGAAAATAACCGGACGGGCGAGCCAGTCAGCGAACGCGGTTTCCCAGTGTCGATAACCAATTGCTTGCATAGTCTCTAACGGCTGCGCGTGCCTCCTCGCTTTTCACGCGAACGAGGCTCCCAGCGAATAAGGGACAAGGTAGCGTCTGCTATTAAGACTCGCTCGCTCGCGCGCACGGTCTTATTGGTGGTGTGTGTGTCCGTATATCGGAGTTTCTCGGTCGCGGTGTGATGCAGTCAGTCTAAAATTTTAAACGCTCGACGGTGGTCTCGTTAAAAGGCCCCGCTCTCGCAACGAGCTTGTGGGTCCGCAGGTAGTAACATGGTGTCGTTCTTTGCTTGGCGAGGCGCAAGTCTTGCCGGCAAAACTGTGGGAAGCGAGCGCTCGGTCGTTTCGCTTCAATTTCGCATTTTCGCCGGGGACGTCGGGATCCGCTCTGCACAGAGCGCTGTCTACCTACCCCGAGCATTGTCGGTCCGGTCTCGTCCATGACAGCTATCTGGTTGATCCTGCCAGTAGTCATATGCTTGTCTCAAAGATTAAGCCATGCATGTCTAAGTTCACACTGTCTCACGGTGAAACCGCGAATGGCTCATTAAATCAGTCGAGGTTCAATAGATGACACGATCCGGGGTCAAAGGCTCATGAGGTTATGGTGGTAACATGAGCCAGGGTTAGGAGGGGCGCGTGACCAGGACCCTGCCCCCAGCCTCCACGCGGTGACCCTGGAAACAGACTCTGGTTCCGGTCTGGCTGAGAGGGGCAGGGATCGGGGAGAGAACTACTGGTAGTGGTAGCAGTGCAAGTATGGAAGCGAAATGCAGATGCATGTAAACAAGATGCACAGGTCTCCTGACCGATGTCCAACAAGATATTGCTCGGGTCCCTGAACGCAAAGAAACAGCAACGAGGCGTCTCTGACATGGATGAGAGGTGCATCCAGTGACCAAACGTATGCCCACGTAGGGCGAGGCTCGAGGCCCTGAGGAGGGGGCAAACATTGCCAGCCCGTCGGCAAGAATAGGTGAAGCAGGACCGTAACAAATAAAGGTCTACCCTTGTGTCAGTGCGAGAGAGGATTGCGGCTGACCCCACATCGGTGGCCTGGTGCAGATACATGTACTGGGCAAGGTTTGCCGAGCGCAGGAGAGCAAGTTGCGTTTTAGTGCATAACGAAACTGCCCGCCCTGGGAAGGCCGTGCGAGGTGCTGTGCGATTGAAATTGGCACCCCCGGAAGAACTGAGGTTGGAGAGACCTAAGGGAGCTGCCAGCATCGGGCAACCGGGCGGGTTCGATTGCAGTCGTAACTAGCATCCCCGGAATAACTGGAGCGGGTGATGGTGGCGGGCGCAAAATCCCCAGTTGCGTTGATAGCGCAGACTGAAGCGACCCTCTACATTGTTTGTACTGGGTCCCATGCCGGTGCCTTTCGGGGTTAATTGCGAATTGTCACGTACCAACGCGCGTCTGGAAAAGGCTGAGAGTGTTCCTTCTCCGGATCAAACTCAGAATCGTACGGTGGGGCAGGGCCGACAATGTACGGATCAGACAGGAGGCCCGGGTCCTGAACATTGGCGAAGGCCGATGCTTTGCACGGTGTTTTATACGAGTGGGGCGCCGTCCGAGGACAGGCTGACGGGCCCGAGAAATGTTTCCCAGTCAGAACGGGTAAAGCGGCGTGACTCACTGTCTTGGCGTGGATCACAAAGCCCAAATGTGCGGCGGGGTTGATCGAAGAGGCGTAGGTCCGAGGGGGTCGTACCTAGGGAAGGTTCACCCTGGTAGATCAAAAGCTGGCTGAGGACGGACGGCGGGCCTAGTCACCATGGGCGCACAATCGTCCCGACGTGGATCACTCCGTTCTTGCCAGTGGACCAATTGTACATCACGATAAGAATGATCAAATTGGCCGTGAAGAACGTTCGCAGAAGAAGAAGAAGAAACGTTCTTGGCAAAGGCTGTTTATATATCACAATAAGAATGATCAAAATGGCGAAAAAACGAGAGAGAGAGATACATCCGCTATTTTGGGTTGTGTATATCAAGCATCCGAGCAACATCTCACCTGATAGGACTTCTAGGTCAAAGTTTGAATGTGCCTGTATTACATGCTGTAGATACCTAACGGGGGCACAACATACTCATGTTCTCTGCACAAACCATACAGATCACAAAGAGTGGTTAACTTGGTTGATAAGAACAAAAGCAAACAAACCATCAAACCTGGGCCTTTTACAACAGAGTATTGATACTTGTAATCTTGACTGTCATGAGGACTTTGGTATCTTGAATTGTGACCATGAAGTAGCATTAACACAACATGGGGTGGCTGATAGTAAAGTTATTAACACTCTGTGCTAATGACTGTGTAAATTCCAGGGATCGAAAGAGATCGAAATTGCAAATACCTCTGAAGTTGAAGTAAGGCTTGCCTGATTGATGAGGGACACTGGTGATCGGAAAAACATACCTTTCACGCAAAAATCAGTCAGAGACGCCATGACTATGCCAGAATTCTGGGTGTAGTGCTGGGGCCCACAAGGGAAGCAGAGAATAGTATCACTGCAACCTACAAGCATGTCGTAAGAAGCGACTGGGGTAGGGCCTAGGAAGCTACCCTAGTAAAAAAAAAGTTTGCAGAAATCGGAGGCTCTGGCCTACTTGTAGGCGCATAACTGGCACAGCGTACAATCACTCTTAGACTCAGAGAACATATAGATCACAAAAAGTGCTTAACAAGTGGTTGATATGGAGCGTTCAAGGAAGAATAGCGGCAACCAAAAACACAACAAATTAAAAATAGTGAAAACTTATACTTCTTTATGAGGTTGGAAACAACAGCAGTACAACATATTAAAAATGTTGAGACAAGAATTAAATAATCTAAGATTTCTCTGAAGAATGGTTCATTAATTTGACAAATTGTGTTTATCTATTTTCAGGGAAAACTGCAGTATGAAGAAACGATCAGGGAAGACTTTCTAAAAATGCCTGATACCTTCATTGAAATTTTCAAAGGAACAGCTGTTGGGAAGTTGCTTGTCAAAGTGTAACAGATTGCGAGATCCTACAATCAAATTGACTGGCTGTGCATACAATTATAACTTAAACTACCCGATGTATTGATCAACAGTATTACATTCATAAATCCAGAATCAACTAAATTTGATGTGTCATATAATCAAAATAATAAAAGGAATGTGAGATTTGAATTATCAAAGAAGGAATCTGGTACAACAGCTTCATGGACATTTAATTTATTAGGGTAGTTTCCCTAGATTACAGTATACTTCTTCTTCTTCGAACGCTCCATATCGACCACTTGTTAACCACCCTTTGTGATTTGTATGTGATTCAAGCCTAAGAGCGATGATATGTTGTGCGTCTACAAGTAGGCCAGCACACTCGATCTCTGCTTTTTTATTTCCTAGGTAGCTCCCTACCACAGTCGCCTCTTATGACATGCTTTGTAGGTTGCAGTGTTACTATTCTTGCTCCTTGCGAGCCCGTAAACACAAGGGCGGGTCAGGGATCAAAGTGTTGATGTTTACCGCACTGTTATCTTCTAAAATATCATTCAAGTTATGTTGTTCATAAAGTTAGTCAGATATTCTTGTTAGAATGTTTTCTAGTTGTTAGTAGACTCAATGTGTATGTCCCATCATTGTTTCATCCATTAAAAATATTATCTAAGTCAGTACTTGTGTCTGTATTCTTTATTAACCACTTCTAGTTTTTTTGCATTTATTTCATATTTGTTTTTAGTACAGATTTTCATTTTAGGACCGTTAGGAATTTATTGTCAGATTCTATATGTAGTGTGCCATGTAAGAAGAGAATTTCTTCAATTCTGTTGTATCCTTTGCTTGATAACAGCTTTTGGTCAAACGTGTATTATTATTGATTTTGTAAAACGACAGTACTTTTGTTTTTACGTGTTTCATCATTGCTACATAGTTTTACTGCAGTCTTCCATTATATCGATATTATTTATTATAAAGATTCCTGACATGCTATCACCACAGCATATATGTGGGTTCATGTGGATTAGAGACATCCACTGCATGAGAATCAGGTGTGGCATGTCATGGATGACCCAGGCTTAGAGAACACTTAGCCAGGTAACTAGTTATAACACCACCAAAAGGGGAAGAATGGATCTCAATAGATGGTAGCATGGCAAACTACCGCAACATTATCATTACACTTGGAAGAAAATGTCAAGATTGGGGCAACACAAAGTCTGAACTCACAATTAAACTGCTGGGGTTCTCTGTGTCGTAGAAGTTAGGTGCTCATCTCTTGTACGAAAGGTACCAGGTTCGCTCCCTCACGGAGCCATCCGAATATTTGTCCAGAGATCCCTGATCTCAGTGTAGATCGAATCCTTAGTCCTATCAGAGATGGACGATAAAACATAGGTCCTGTGTTCAATTTGAGCATATAAAAGAACCCTAGGCAGTTCAAAATTGAGAAGAGCAAGCTGAAAATCCGCCACCTTGGCAAAATTCATTAGAAAAGATTGAAAATAAAATTCCTACAAAATTATCTTCACCATTATATCGGAGACCCTCGCTGGTGCTACGGAGTTAGTGCATTGCAGCTGCGATCTTCCTGTGTAAGAAAGAGATCGGAGCACACATTTTTCCATCCGTTTGTTTACCATCCAAGCATCATTACAATCATACAAAAATGACAAATATGGATTATACTTTTATGGTTGTACTCTATTTTTATTTTCACTTTAGTCGAATTAAGTTTTCAAAATAAAATGTACAGTAAAGAAAGATTGAAAAAAAAGATACATTTGAGAAGTATGGCCCAAATAAATATATATAAACATAATACAGTTATTTATAACAAACTCATTTAGATTACATTAATGTGTTATATATCAGAGAAATGTATGGTGGTCAACCACTAGTAACAACTATTATAAGAAGAAGATGTAGATATGTTGGGCATACCTTGAGAAGAAATTATCAAAGAATACCAAAGCAGGCATTGAAGTGGGAGGCAAAGAGTTCAAGAAAGAGAGGACACCCTGAAACGAACTTTGCTGAGAGAAGCAAGAAATATCAGACTTAATTCCATGGAGCGAGTTGCCCAGGACAGAGTATTCTCAGAGTAAGATGGTATGACAGAGTTGCAAACACAGACCTTGTGGATAAGTAAAGAATAAAAAAAACTAATTGATCTAGCTTAAGATAAGAAACTAGCGGTGGGTCGGCATACCCTACGGAAGACATAGTCGAGTGTCACTAGACAAGCACTTGAGTGGAACTCACAGGAGACTTCCTAAACAGACCTGGAGACAAAGTCTTCTTACCTTAACTATCCTGGGATGCCATAATGAAAACAGCAAGAAACCGGGAGAAGTGGCGAACAATTATTGAGGTCTTATGCTCCACGATGAGCAGAGGATTAAGTAAGTATAGAATATCAATGCCTGTCTGCCCAGCGTGTTCGACTCACGGGTGACTATCCCTCTGTGTGTGTGCGGGTTCAATTCCGCGGGATGGCAGAAAAGCCAGATTCCCCAGATTTACGGTGTTCGTGGCACCGAACGAAGGGTTACGATGTCCATGGCACCGAGCCGAAGAGCTGAAAAGCTCAAGTGCTTCTGGATTTGAAAAAAAATAATCAATATCAATGTTTCACTATTTTCTTCCTTCTACAGCATTAACAAACAAGTTATAAAGTCAGTTCATACAGTATAACAGGATTACAACAACAACAAAGAAAGTCATTTGAACTCTATTTGTTTATCATATGTCAACTATAAGGAAGACAAGAGTCTAAGCAGGATTCATTTTCTTTAAATCCACATTCTTTGGTTTACAATAACAATTGTTACCAAACAGTTTCAAAAGTTAACATAACCAAACATTTTGTCTGAACAATGGACTGAAAGATCTTTAGTCTAGCTCTACTACAGATTTCTTTGTCATATTTTTATTATTACTATTTCAAGCAAAATGTCTGTTTTGTTCCATTCTTAATATTGCTCTATCAGGCAACATGTCTGTCTGGTCCCATTTTTAATATTGCTCTTTCAGGCAAAATGTCTGTTTTGTTCCATTCTTAATATTGCTCTTTCAGGCAAAATGTCTGTCTTGTCCCATTCTTAATGCTGCTCTTTCAGAGAACATGTGTCTTGTCCCATTTATATTGCTTACAAGCAAATATGCTCCCATTCTTAATATTGCTCTTTCAACCAAAATGTCTGTTTTGTCCCATTCTTAATATTTCTCTTTCAGAAAAAAATGTCTGTCTTGTCCCAATCTTAATATTTCTATGTCAGGCAAAATGTCTCATTCTTAATATTTCTCTGCCAGGCAAAATGTCTCATTCTTAATATTTCTCTTGTCAGGCAAAACGTCTCATTCTTAATATTTCTCTGTCAGGCAAAACGTCTCATTCTTAATATTTCTCCATCAGGTAAAACGTCTGTCTTGTCACACACCCCAGAAGAAGTTTTAATTTGTCTTATTGCTAATAAAACTATATGTGTACTTGAGAAAGTACTTTGGAAAGACGAGATAGTATCCTAATACCTACACAAAAATGTGTACACAACAAGATTACTCTCAGACTTGTTTAAAACAAAGATGAATGAATAGACACACCCACACATAAATATATTACCACAACTTCCCTGCCAGCAGCTTCATTTACTCTAGCACTTTAACTTCAACAAACTCTTTGGTCAATGTCAACACACTTTCTGTATTTTAGGGCTTTACGCTTGTTCTTTTATCAATTTCCTTATTTCAGGGTATTTTGGTATCTTCATTTATGCCATCTAACTTCAGAAATACATAAATTTCTAACAGTGCATTTGATGTCTATATAATTTGTATAAATACTTTCGTCGCTTCATTATCCAATTCTGCCATTTAATTTGAAGTTTATATCTACTGTCCCGGACATGTGGGTGTTTGCTGCAATGAGAAAGTGGATGGGCTTGCTTAAACAACACTGATTGTCTGGGAGTTGAGGATGGAAGTGGGATGTTTTTCGGTCTCTTCGTGACTGTCTGTTGGATAACACTAAAATAGATGTTGAACCGTCAGATCCAGTGATTGAAAGAGTTTGGAGTTACCCGTTGTACAAGTAGAATGGGAATGTGTGAGGAGTGTGTTTAATCGAAGCTACTGAGTTTGTGCTATTGGCAGGTGGTGTGCCAGTTCTGCAGAGAGGGACTGAGACATATGGGGTAAAACTCGGCGTAATGTAGTCAATCCTTCATCTTTAGACTCTTTGCCTCTGGATAAATTCTGTTGTTACTTTTGCACTCACTTTGGATCTTCTTCTTCTTCTGTGTTCCCACTAGATTGGGATTTCGGATTCTCTAATAGAGACAGCCGCCTGAGTGGTTACCAGGGACCAAATTGGGGTGTAAAGAATAGAACCACTGTTACCTGTCACGCATGTCATAAGAGGCGACTAAAGAGGTGGGAGTGGGCTAGCTACCCTCCCGTAAAAACACTAGATAGCTACAGAAACCACAACCAGAAAAATTCATAGCTCGCCACTCGAGGAAGAAGGACCCAGCAAGGAGAAGATCTGGAAAAGATGGCCTTGGATAGACGGGCTTGGAAGGCATTGGTTGCGGACCTATACCTCCCTGGAGGCGAAGAAGAATAAAGGCAGCAGACAAAGATTGCGTTATACTGTGCTCTATTTTATGTTTGCTGACCCATATTTTTATATTACAAATTTGGCAACAAGAGTCATACAAAAACTGGCCATACTCTATCTTATTTGTTTAAGAGGATGGACTGATTGATATGACCATCATCATTGCACTTCGATGAGTAACCAGTTGTGCTCCAAGCTCTTTCTTACACAGGAAGATCTCAGTGGCAGTGTACAAACTCGTAGCACCGCAAGGGTCCCTGATGTAATTTAGAAGATGGTAAACATATTTTGTAGGAATTTTATTTTTTAAATCTTTTTAATGAATTTTGTCCGGGCAGCAGCTTTTCAACATACTCTTCTTGACTTTGACCTGCCAAGGGTTTTTTACATGCTCAAATTAAACATGGAACCTACATCGTATCATATCTCCGATAGGACTAGAAACTTGATCTCACCTACACTGAGATCAAGAATCTCTGGAAAAATATCCCGATGGTTCCATGAGGGAGCGACCGAGTACCTTTGGGATGAGAGGTGAACAGCTAACCTCTACGCCACAGAGCGCCCCCAAGTGTTTGTTTAAGAAAATCAACTATTCCCCTCAAGAGACAAATGCTGCATAATTTTGTGTGTACACTATAATTACTGTCTTAAAACTCCATCTTGCATGTCTATTCTGATATGAGAGATCTTGAAGTTAATCATCCCAGTCATCATCATCATCATCGTCATCATCATCATCATCATCCGAATCGTCCTCGTCATCTGAAATGGTTCATATAAGATGAGATCAGAAATACACAGAACTGGTAAACATAGACATATTACTCAAATACATAGACATATTACTCAAATACATAGAAGTCAATCATTTCTATTTGTGTGAGCTACAAAAGACAGTGAAGTTTATACAAGAGACAACATTGAATATATAGACAATATTTCAAACGAAAGGAAGGAATATTTTCTAAAAAAAATATTTCAATTCCTAGCAACGGTTGCTGAAATTATTGTAGTTATTTAATCTTTTATTCAACATAATTGAAAGGCTTGTTTGGGAAAAGAGCCTTTCCCGACATTTTCAAAATTCTGAGTAAACAGCATTCAAAGTTTTTTGAGAGCATTACAATTTCATCTTATCTTCAATAATAGAAATAAAAATGTTGACCCTGTCCCACAACAAAGAACTTTTGCGGGTACATACTACATGGTTTCCATTTAACCTATTTTTCAATCAAACATTTTGATGGAAGAGTGGGATATGCTCTTCGTCCACTAAGCCCTTCAACTGATCAAGTCTTTTATTACAACTACACATTTCTATAGTGCAATTCTACATTCTGGGTTGAAATCATCTATTTTAAGTTATACTTTATCTAAGATTTAACATTACAAGAAATGTATCTTTTAATAATAATAACCAGGATAGTAAATACTACTGTATGAAAACAAAATCACAATCAAACCAAAAAACAGAGATAAAATAAAGATACTTAGTAATCCATTTCAGACAATCCCATCTTTGACATAAAAAATCAACACAACTGTTATTGTTGTGAAGATTTTGGAGGAGGCTAATTTTTCTGGACAATGAGTCATACAACAAGCTAATGGGCTAATATGTCAACGGGCTAATTAAATAGATAAATTACCATACCATAAGTATATCAACAGACTAATTAAATTACCATACAATATGTATGACAACAGACTAATTAAATTACCATACAATATGTATGTCAACAGGCTAATTAAATTACCATACAATATGTATGTCAATGGGCTAATTAAATAGATAAATTACTATACAATATGTATGTCAATGGGCTAATTAAATAGATAAATTACTATACAATATGTATGTCAATGGGCTAATTAAAATTACTATACAATAGTATGTCAACGGCTAATTAAATAGATAAATGATACAATAAGATGTAAACATGGCTAATTAAATACATAGAATATTACAAAATAAGTCAATCATTTCATTTGTGAGCTAATAAAAGACATGAATTTATACAAGCAACATTGAATATATAGACAATTAAATAGATAAGGAAAAATATTTTCAAAAATATTTCAATTCAGCTAATTAATGATAATATGATATTAATCTTTATTCAACATAATTGAAAGGACTTGTTTGAAAGAGCCTTTCGATTTTCAAAATTATGAGAAATGATTAAAGTTTTGAAGCATTACAATTTCATCTTATTTCAATAATAGAAATAAAATGTTACTGTCCACAAAAGAACTTCGTACATACTATGTTTCCATTTAACTATTTCAATCAAACATTTTGATGGAAAGTGATATGCTTCATCCCTAAGCCCTTCAATGATAGTCTTTCATTACAATACATTTCTATATGCATTCTAATTCTGGTGAATCATCTATTTAAGTTATACTTTATCTAAGATTAACATAAAAATGTATCTTTTAATAATAAATAACCAGTTATAAATCTACTTTATGAAAACAAATCACAATCAACAAAAACAGAGATAAAATAAAGATACTTAGTAATCCATTTCAGACAATCATCTTTGACATCAAAAATCAAAACGTTATGTTGAAGATTTGGAGAACTAATTTGACAATGAGTCTACAACAAGCTATGGCTAATTGTCAAGCTAATTAAATAGATAAATTACCATACCATAAGTATATCAACGGGCTAATTAAATTACCATTCATTATGTATGACAAAGACTAATTAAATTACATAAATATGTATGTAACAGTATTAAATTGCCATACATTGTATGTCAATGGCTAATTAAATGATAAATTACTATACAATATGTATGTCAATGCTAACTAAAATTACTATACAATATGTTGTCAATGGGCTTTTACAAATTACTATACAATATGTATGTCAATGGCTAATTAAATAGATAAATTCTTACAATATGTTCAAGACTAATTAAATAGATAAATGATACAATAAGTATGTCAATTTGGAAACAATTCCATCCCATTCACCCTTTACGCCCAGCTCGCAAAACGACTTCTTATTCAGTCTCATCCCGGCTGTTGATGCCTGCGCGGTATACGTTTAAAATGTATTTATCTGTACCATTCCTTGCGAATATACACACTAAATTTAGCTCATATGTCACTACCAGTAATAGATTCCTGATATATTGTTTACTAGGAGTTTCCAACATATGTTGTCTAGTTCTTCAACTTTCTGCAAAACTCATTGCGATATGGAGCTAATTATGATTCAGATAATGAATTTTTTCCCCGAGACTGTGGATAAATCAGAGGGTCTAAATGCAAAGGATTGACTTCATAAAACCAGGTTTCCCAATATGGATCCGTCCCTACAGCAGAAATGTGCCATCTGCCGAGAGTGTTGCACAAAACTCAAACTATCTAGCCCCAGCAACAATTCTAGGGAACTCATGAAAAGAAATTCCTTTGAATTTGAACTCCCAACTTCCAGAATGACAGGCCAATGTATAACTACTTCGCTATAGAGACGCCCTGTCACTGTATATTGTACAGCAGAGCACATTGATCAACAAAGGTAGATCAATAACTAGTCACAGTATTTTAAAATACATTAACCATATAGACCTGTCAATGAGACCAGTGGTACCTTATTAAGTTGCACATACTCAAGGTATGCACATGTCGATTCTATTTATTGGAGGATACAATGTTAGACCCATATTTTTTTAAATCATTAACGCACCGAGCACGGATTTAGTTTAGTTTCATGCCAGCTGTCTTTACTTCCAAGTGTTTCTCTTGTACCTAAAAGAGGTTGGGTCAACTTGAGAGCCATTATGATCGGAGAAAAATGTTACTCTCACTATGAAATTGAAATATGTAATAACAAAGTAAAAGATTTAATTGTTTGTGCAGAGAAATCAGAGCAAGAAAATGGGTAGAGAGATCTGGAAAGGATAGCCTTGGATAGGCGGACTTGGAAGGCCTTGGTTGCGGACCTATGCTTCCCTAAGGGCAAAGAAGAATAACAAAGTACTGTCTTCTTCATCCAAAACCATCTTTCAGATTGCTCCATTCTCTCCCGTTTTTGCATTCCATCTCAACTCCATCTCCAGGTATTCCTGGGTCTTCCCTTATTTCTATTGCCCTGGGGTTACAACGGATAGCCTGTCTCATGATGCTGTCAGGGGGTTTCCTCAGTGAGTGTCCTATCTATCGCCGCCACCTGCTCCTTATCTCTTGTTCCACCTGCCGTTGTCCCGTTTTATCCTACAATTCTCTGTAGTCCTATCATATGATCACAGATGGAGTATTCTGCCAACAAAAAACTGTAGAGAATATAGAAGCAACGCTTTACATTTCTAAGTGTCTTAGTACTTTCTCTGCTCATGCTCCATATTCTATATGTGTATATGTTATATATTTACTTGATTTTTTATTGTTCCTCTTTCCACTTCTAGTTTTTCTGCATTTATTTTGTTCTTCATTTTTAGTCACATATTTTCATTTTATGACCATTGGAATATCTCTGTCGTAGTCTATATGTAGTGTGATGTGAAATTTGTCACTGATGCTGTATCGTTTGCTTGGTAAAGGCCTTTTGGCTGAAATGTTGCTGTGTATTGTCATTGTTTTGTAAAACTATAGTACTTTGTTATTACATGTTTAGCCATTTACATAGTTTACTGCAGTCATATATCGATATGAAATGGAACCACAGACCATGGACTTATGAAGCAAGTGCACTTAACCACTGCACTATCTCAACTCTCATATATGTAAGACAACATATATTAGCGCCCGTGTGCTGCGGGCCGCAAGAGGAGCAAAGAGTAGCGGCACTGCGACCTACAAGGCATGTCGTAGAGGCGACTAAGGTGGGGTTTGGCGTAGGGCTGGCTACCCTATCCAGTAGAAAATTTTACAAAATCCAACCAACCATGAACAAGTCACATAAAAATAAAATAAAACTGTGCCAACCAAGAGGAAAGGAAACTCTTCTAGAAGAGGTATGAAGCGATGCAGAAAAGCGCAAGAGTCTACACCAGATTATCTTCCTTTCACCTAGGAAAAGCTCCAGAATTGGCACCTGGAATGTTAGAAGTATGTATGAAATGGGAAAGACAGCACAGGTTGTAAATGAGATGACATTTCACGGGATTGGCATCTTGGGATTATGTGAAACTAGGTGGAATGGTGCAGGCAAACAACGTCTAAACACAGGAGAAACAATGCTGTTCTCAGGCCATATGGAAGAAAATGCCCCATAGTGAAGGAGTGGCATTAATGCTATCTAAAGAAGCGGAGAAGGCACTAATAAAATGGGAAGCAGTGAGTCCTAGGATAATCACAGCAACATTCAGAACCACCAAAAGAAAGTATTCTTGAATGTGACCCAGTGTTATGCACCTACCAATGATAAAGAGGAAAAAGTAAAGAGGAATTTTACATAAAACTTCAAAATACTATAGGTAATCAGAGAAATGGGAACATCAAAATTCTGATGGGCGACCTCAATGCTAAAATAGGTTCTGACAACATAGGCTACGAGGAGATCATGGGGAAACACGGACTAGGAATAATGAACGAAAATGGAGAACTATTCACTAATTTCTGTGCAGCGAATCAATACGTCATAGGCGGAAGTGTCTTTCCACATAAAAGAATACATAAAGCAACCTGGGTATCACCAGATCACAGAACAGAAAATCAAATTGACCACATATGCATAAACAAGAAATTCAGGTCATCTCTACAAGATGTAAGGGTTCTAAGGGGGCAGATGTAGATTCGGATCACCATTTACTGATAAGTAAAATTAAACTGAAGCTTAAGCGATACATAACATCCCATGAACAGAGACACCAATATAATGTAGGATACCTCAGAAGTCAAGAAACAAAGGAACAGTTCACAGTCACAGTCTCTAATAAGTATGAGGTTTTGCGGCAATTAGAAGATGAGGTGAGTGCGGAAGAATGCTGGCAGCAAGCCAAAAATATTTGGAATGAAACATGCACAGAGGTATTAGGAAAGAAGGAGCGGAATCATAAGGCGTGGATAACTCCAGAAACTCTCAAGGAAATAGAAGAAAGGAAAAAGAGGAAAGCAGATTTAAATAATAGCAAAACTAGAACTGCCAAAGCCATAGCCCAGGAAAAGTACACAGAAGCTAGCAAGAAAGTGAAGAAACAAATAAAGTTAGATAAAAGACAATACTTAGAACATCTAGCAAGAGAAGCAGAGGTAGCTGCAGGAAAGGAAACCTTAGGGATCTTTACAACATCACTAGAAAGCTAGCAGGAAAATACAGACTATCAAATGGATTGATCAAAAATAGTAGTGGGGAAACTATCACTAATGTTTGAGACCAAATGGAAAGATGGATGGAATACTTCAAGGAACTCCTGAACAGACCAGCACCTGCAAACCCCCCCAGATATCCAACCGGCAGAGATTGACTTGGACATCAACTGTGAGAAACCATCCAAAGAGGAGATTAGTAAAGCCATTAAACTTTTAAAAGATGGGAAGCGGCCGGTCCAGATGGTATTCCAGCGGAGGCGGTTAAAGCCAACATAAACACATCCACAGAAATACTGTATAAATTATTTAGCAGAATCTGGGAGACCGAAGAAATACCAGCAAACTGGAGAGAAGGATACCTGGTGAAGCTACCAAAGAAAGGGGACCTTCCGAAGTGTGAAAACTATAGGGGAATAATGCTGTTGTCAGTACCTGGGAAAATACTAAGCAGAGACATCCTGGAGAGATTGAGAGGCCATCGATATAAAGCTAAGAGATGAACAGGCAGGCTTCCGACCAAATAGATCCTGTGCTGACCAGATAGCCACATTACGTATAATAATAGAGCAAAGTATTGAATTGAAATCCCCACTTTATATCGGATTTGTTGATTATGAGAAGGCTTTTGACAGTATTGATAGAGAAACCCTTTGGAAATTAATGAGGCATTATGGAATCCCACAGAAAATTATTAACCTAATAAAAGCAACGTATACAGATATGAAATGTAGAGTTCTTCATGAAGGTAAACTAACAGATACTTTTGGAATAGAAACAGGAGTGCGTCAGGGATGTCTTCTATCACCTTTGTTGTTCTTACTGACAATAGACTGGATTATGAAGACCACAGTAACTAACACCAGAAATGGAATCCAATGGACTCTGACAGAGCAACTAGATGATCTGGACTTCGCTGATGATATAGCCCTTCTGTCACACACGAAATCAGATGCAGGATAAGCTAAACACATTGAATCCAAGGTCCCAGCAACTAGGGCTGAACATTCATAAGGGAAAGACAAAGATATTGAGAATTAACCAAGCAAGCGACAACTCGATCTCCCTGTGGGAAATCCCACTTCAAGAGGTAGAATCATACACATATTTGGGCAGCAACGTAGACAAAGAGGGTGGAACAGATAGAGATGTTAAAATAAGAATACAGAAGGCAAGAGGAGCTTTCATTGCACTGCGAAACATTTGGAAGTTCAAAGAAATCAAATCTAGAACAAAAATTAGGATATTTAACTCTAATGTAAAAGCAGTTCTACTGTATGGGTCAGAAACATGGAGAACAACTAAAACAATAGCGCATAAATTGCAAACATTCATCAACTGGTGTCTGCGCAGAATAGAGGGAATAAGATGGTATGATAGGGTCACAAATGAGGAACTTATGGAGAGAACAAGACAGATTCCAGTGAACGAACAGGTTAAAAAAGACGCTGGCGCTGGATAGGACACACTTTCGAAACCGGAGGAATATAACAAGAAGGGTCCTTGCCTGGAACCCGCAGGGACAGCGAAAGAAGGGAGGCCGAGAAATACATGGAGACGAGATTTGGAGGCGGAGATTAACAATATAAAGAAGAGCTGGAGGAGCTGCAGGAGATAGCTAGAGATAGGAAGACTTGGCATGAGTTGGTTGAGGGCCTATGCCCCAACCCGGGGTAAAAAGGCAAAGAGAAGAGAGAGAGAGAACATATATTAAGGAAACATGAGAAAAGAAGGTATCAAGTAGCATAGTAATGTAATGTGATGAGCAATAATAATGCACATAGAAGATGGGATGGAGGTGAATTGGTTATGTATGTCGTATACCAGTAGAGACATTGGCTAGAACAGCTCTCTAATGGACAGCAGATGGGAAAAGAAGGAACGGGTGTCCAAAGGAAACATGGAGAAGAACTGTTGAAAGATTGTGGCGGATGTGGAAACAAATGGTACAAAAGTGGCAGAACAGCAGCAATGGAGATCTCTTGTGGAAGCCCTATGTATAAAACGAGACAAGAAAAGGATATAGATATAGAGAATAATAGTGCTTCTTCTTCTAACGCTCCATATCGACCACCTGTCAACCACTCTGTGTGATTTGTATGTGATCTGAGCTTAAGAGCGATTTCGCTGTACCAGTTATGCGCCTACAAATAGGTCAGCACATCCATTTCTGGCTGCTTTTTATTTACTAGGGTAGCATCCTAGTGCCTACAATATGCCTCTTACAACATGCAATGTAGGTGCAGTGGTACTATTCTTTGCTTCCCTTGTGGGCCCCGGCACCACACAGGCGGAATAATAGTGCAAATTTACACAGCCTTGCGATCAAAACATAAATATATAAAATATTATCTGTTGAGTAATATTAGTGTAAATATGTGCATTGAGCAATAATAGTGTAAATGTGCACTTCCTTGGGAATTAAAGTATTAACAACATGTAAAGTATAACAGAGTTCATTCTACATCATATTAAAAAATAAACAACAGTAAGCCAAGATCACAAATATATTAGTACACAAAGGTGAAAGCAACAGTTTAGAATACCACTAAATAAAAATGAAAGCAAGCAGTTTTGTATTGCAAGCAAAAACTCCATAAGTACTAGAAAAATGTTAGTGAAATATAAATATAGCAGCAAGAAACCAATGTTAGCAGATAGAACTGTGTGTTCATTTTCCATGAAGAACAAGCAAAAAAAAAATGTATTACAACATAGCCACCAAAAGACCATTCCCACATGCCACAGATTAAAAACTAAAGACAGAACAAAAAACAATTTCTAAAGTTTCTTTATCATACAACAAATGATCAGTTATCTACAACCTTCAGTTTCTTGTGTTTCTTACAAGTATTCTCATCAATCAACATTGAACTGGTATGGGTAGTCACTGTTGGAGATATTTGAAGGAGACTGGAGCACCTATAGACGTGTCCAGAGTGCGATGCACAGAGCTAACATTCTGAACGTTCTCAAAGAGTGTGACCGTAAAGAGGACTTTTATCTAAACCAATCCATGTCAAATGCTACATTGCAAGAGCTTGGATTGAAGATTGGAGTAGCCAGAAAAGATTAGCGTAACAGACATATGAGTAGGCTCATCAATCAATATCATACTGGTATGATTAGTCACTGGACGCTGTTGGAGATCTTGCGAATAAGATCTGTGCACTTATGGCCATGTCTGGAGGAGTGCACTGAAGATATTCCAAACTGAAAGTGAATGTTTTGCTGCAAAATTCACAGCAATGATACAATATTTGCACCTTTTGATTCAGCACATCTGATTTTGACATGAGTCTTGTTTAGGATACTGCTTCCTAGTCCTCAACAGTTTTTATACTGTTTACAGAGTGGTATCTGATGTTCTCTGTAACAGTGGTCTGTAGCGATGTCCCAGGTACTGAATCGTTATCTTTAAGAAAATGTTCTGGACAATAACACTACAAGTTGTTTGAGACAAAGGTTGCTTGTGCTGGGGTTTCAATGGCCAAGTGGTTAAGACATTTGCCAGTAGTTCTGAAGGCTGTGGGTTCGAATCTGGGCCGAGTAACATGTGCAATTTTTCCCTGAGATCCCTAGGATTGTTGGCGGAGTTACAGAGTTCATGCTTTGCGCAACATTCTCAACAGATGGCGTGCCATCTCTGCCGAAAGGGAAACCCTGGACAATGAAATCAATTCTTCACCTTTATTAGGCTCCTTAGGTTGTTTGTGTTTGGTGCATTCTTTCAAGATCTATTAGTCTCCAAATCAAGTCACAATTTCTAAGTGCTAAATCACCTCTTCTGAGAGATCATTCTAGATAAATGAGCATTCTATTCAGTTATTCACCTCTGAAGTCGGAGAAGGCACGTTGTATGGCGGTACACTGATAATAAGGAAAGCAAGCTTTCCCACAAAAATCAGTCAGAAGCACCATATCAAGCATCCTGACCATGCCTGAATTCATAGCGAGTGAACGCAAAAGAAGAAATTCAGTTATTTTGTAACACAAGTTGATTGTGTCGTCCATATGAAATATATGAGTTTTCACTTTTGATTTGTTTTCATGTCTGGAATATTAAGACTACAAACACTGACAGGACATGCCAGGATCAGCCACACTGGTATGACTAGCCAGACAACTGGATTTCGACAGGTCGACGACAACAGTGCTTTATTGTATTATTTATCTTGTGTGCAAACAAATCTTATTACAGAACTTTCATTTAGAGACCCAGATGTAGATGGCCACTAGAAGGGTTTGTTAGGATCAACCACTGGTATAAAACCAACCAGGTGGTACTTCGACAGACCAACAATGATGGTGTTCAGAGATGGTGTGTGAGTAAATGTTATTCCATTGAGAACTATCATGGGCATGGACATGACAATAGGAACTTTATTCATAAGTATTGGCCAGGCAAATCTTGTACCTTGAGTTTGCCTGTTTCCAAGGTGCACCAAATAGAGGTGTTGTAGGGTATTGGTTAGTGGTCAAACCTTGAGATTCACATAAGAACAATGTGGATCCCTTGGTATATCACTGAGATTCACACAAGAGCAATGTTGACCTCTTGGTGTAACCCTAAGATTCACACAAAAACAATGCAAATACATACACATTCCTTTTATACAAAGTAATTGAAAGCAAAAATATTTCATGTTCTCAAATCTACAACTACAAGATAGATATAGTGTAATAAATGCTAGACAATTAATGTTTCTCATCATGCTGCTCCCTGAATAGACCTGCATTCTTGAATATAGCAAGAGGCGATAAAATATACAGAGCTGATAGCCAGATAAATATTACAGATGTTAATTTCTAATAGCCAAGAAAAGTGAATATATATATATTTATGGGGGCAAACTAGACAGAGGTAGGGAACAAAATCCATGGCTAGTCTCACCACTGTCCACGCATGCTGGACGTCGACTGGCCAGAGCTTTGGCCAAGGCACCAACAATACCAACCATTTCAACTGGATTGCTGGAAACGGGTCTATCCTCCGTAGGTTCTACCTTTATTACAGAAGAGTTACACGAAGTAATATTATGTATGGTAATGTTAGATTAATGTACACATCTTAGATAGTGAAGGACAACTTCATTTTGAAACAGACAAAATATTTAGAAAAATCAAAAAAGAGAATATTTCAAATCTTAACAGAAAGAAAAGCAGAGGGAGGGGAGGTGGAACAGAACCCCGACTGCGCAAAGGGACCCCCTTAAGCCATTCCCGACTTTCCATTCAAGTTGTTTCTTCTGTACAAGCCCTTTTCTAGTTTTATTTAACTATTTTTTAACCTTGTTATTCTAATAGGTTGCCCAGTTTTTTTAATTGGTATATAAAGATGTGTGTGTGTGTATATATATGTTTATTTTTTAAAAGTATTACAAATTTATTTTTAAAAGTTTTTTTTTGCCTCCTTGAATTAATATGTAAAACTGAAAAAATGTATGGAAAGAGTTAAAACTAAAGGGTTCCCTTCAGGTTTTACCCCCTGTGGTTTCCCCCCTCCCGCAGACATGGTACCAGCCAAGTACCACAAAGCATGAACTCCGGGTTTTAAACAAAAATACTAGATCTCTGAAAAAACCCGTTATGAACAGAAGGCTGTGGTCTGGATTCAAACCCACAAGCTTAGTATCACAGGACAAAGGCTTAACCAATTAGCCACAGAGAAAGGTATAAGTATCAATAAGAGATTATGTTACAAGTTGGCTACCTCCAACGTTGGACAATGGCAAGGGACACTGATAAAATGAAAGGGTTTTACATGCAAAAATCAGTCAGAAGCGACATACTAGACACCCTGACTATGACTATGCCTTAATTCATAGTGGGAAAACGCAAGAAGAATAAGAATGTAACAAGTTGAAATAAGAAAGAAATAAAGAATGCAATAACATACCTATAAGAATTGGTTGTATGAACGAACAACAGTGGAAATTGTGTGGGCAACAAATGTGCAAAAATTATAAAGAAAACAAAAGGGATACAAATATAAATGGAGACTTACTAGAACAAATACAAGCTTTATATGTCATGGACGCATCACTAGATATATTATATGGCTAGTTACAACAAATACAATATCTAACAGGGATCTAACGCTGAAGGATTGACTTTATTGCACTGGGTTTTACCCAAATAGCTCAGCCCCTCTCCGCAGAAATGGCAGACAACCTGCCGAGAGTATTGCACAAAGAACAAACTCCGTAACTCTTTCAATAATCCTAGAGGTCTCTGGCAAAAATGCACTTGTGAACAGAGAGACGTGGTCCTGGCTCGAACCCACAACCTTCAGAACACCAGGCAAAGGCTTAACCACTTAGCCACAGAGACCACTAAAATACAATGTAATAATATGAAATATCACACAACAATTATGTTAGATGACAGTATAGTGAAATATTATGCACATAAGAATGAAACTGAACCTGACAGCAATCAAATATGGATACAACAAAGAACAAGATATATTTGACAAGAGGTACAGAGTAACTAGACATAAAAAAAAAGTTAATTGCATATCCTTTACAGGACTGTGAATCAACCCCAGCTTTTAAACGCTGTTTGTGATTTTTCTAGGCATTATTACGTTCAGTAGTTTGCCATTGATTTCTGAACAGGTGGTGCCATCATCATTTTGTAAAAATCCATGCAAAACAATTTGCAACCAAACTGTCCAACCAAGAGTATCTGGTTCAAGCTCCACGGTGGGCAGTTTGAAAGCAAATTTGTTCCTGTGGATTTTACGGACTGCAAATACAGACCCTACCTTTTGAAAGCACAGGCAAACTACTGAACATATAAGTGGAGCCTAGAAAATAAACAACTAATTAACTGTGGTTGATAGTGACATCCTGTAAAGGATATGCCATGTATTTTTAACTAGATATCATGTTATTTACCAGATCATTACGTACACTTCTATAATTTTTGTGAAATATACAGAAAATTATGCTGGTAATAACTACTGCTGATTGTTAAGTTGTTAATTGGATGGCCTCAGTTGTGTTTAATAGAGAAACATTCACTAGTAGTATTAGAACAACAGACAAACTTGGATGCTTTTTTAGAAGATCACAATATCTTGGAAGTGTTAACTTTTGCATTTAAACACAATCATATCAAATACAGTTATCACAAACTTGTGTTAAACAATGAACAATTATAAGCAAATATTAACATTGTAGAATGATGGAGATAATTGAGTGTGACATTCTTGGAATATTAACTAAGGTCTTGATGGAATTGACAGAACATATTGTAGAAAGTTGTCTAGTAATAAATCACAGATCATAGTAACATCTCTGAGATATTTATATTATCATCAGTCTAGAATTTGATGTAGAGGTCGGCAGAATGGATTAGAGACTGGTTTCCATGCGGGGACGGGTTGAAACCATGGTATGGCCAATTAGTTTTTTCTGTTGGGGGCATAAGAAATTCCTAAACTGAAGTTCACGGTACTAACTAGCCATGCGACCATTAAATTCCACAAGCACATGTCTCCCTGTCTTACACCAAAAGCGGGATTACAAGCAGTAACTGCAGTTTTTTTATTTCAGCATTTGATTTACTATGTTCAGTGAGTTATTTACCTATCACGTACTGAGATTTTAAACATTCCATTTTAAATTGTTTCTTACACTATTACATTTCTTGACATTAACTGTAAACATTGTTTATTTTTGTTACTTTGAATTCTTTATACAAATTAGAAACGTCAATGACTCCATTATTTCTTCTTTTAAAATATATTTTGTTACTTTGAATTTGATACACAATTAGAAACTGTCAATGATCAATTTTCTTTTAAAATATATTTTTTTTACTTTGAATTTTGATACACAATTAGAAACTGTCAATGACTCCACTATTTCTTCTTTTAAAATATATTTTTGTTACTTTGAATTCTTGATACACAATTAGAAACCGTCAATGACTCACTATTTCTTCTTTAAAATATATTTTTGTTACTTTGGGAAATTTTGATACACAATTAGAAACTGTCAATGACTCCATTTTTTTCTTTTTAAAAATATATTTTTGTGTGGATTATATACTTTAGAATGGAAGTTGTGGAATCCCTTATGTCATAGGTTAAAGGTCAGAAAGGTAAACTCACAAGGAGATAATGTTTTTATTCTAAAGAGGCAATTTTAAACCAAAAAAATTATTAAAACATAAAAAAATAACTGCATTCTTTTGATTGCTAACTGTTTGTATGACTACTAATTGATTGATTGACTGATTACTAAATAAATAGAATGTCAAAACTATCACAACAAATTAAATGTACAAAACAATCATCCATTGCAGTTCTGAATAAGAAAATTGTAAAAACGTGCAACCAGAAATTGCAACTGAAAGAAGCATGAAACAAATGAAAAGAAAATTAAATATATAAAAAAAATAGAAATTAAGCAAACAATAGAAATCTTGTGGATTGTCTGCCATGGAGGAGTTACCTGATCCATGGGTTTTTGTCGGTTGGCCAATGCCCGGGGAGGGCCCACTAGGGGCCCTCTGTTTCACTAGACGTGGGTTGTGGTTTCTGCTGGGGTTCAACCTTATTTTACAGCAGGTCATCATAAGACTTAAAGCAGATTCAGCATCATAATTTCATGTCAGACACAGTACATGAATAAGACAGTCATGAATTAGAAGGTTGTGTCCTCTCACCACTACTCTTTATTGTATATATGGATACAATAACTCAAGAATCAAATTCAGATAATGATGAAATAAATGAACTGCTTTTGCAGATGATCAGTGCCTGATACATCAAAATGAACAAGATCTACAACATCATATTGACACCTTGAACAAAAATTGTATAAATCATGACATGAAAATCAACAACACTAAAACAGAAATAATGAATGTGGGAAGAAAATATAATAAACTAGACATCCATGTCAATGGCACTAAAATAAACCAAGTGAAAGAATTTAAATACTTAGGAAGCATATTCACAGAAGACGGAAGACTAGATAAGAGGCTAGAGTGCAAAAAGCAAATTTTGTAACCTACCAGCTAGCCCCTTTGTTAAAGCACCCAAAAATTTCACAGGCAGCTAAGCAACAGATGATCAACAGCATTTTTATACCTACTTTGTGTTACCAGAGCCAAACATGGACAATGAGCAAAGCACAGTCACAAAAATAACTACATGGAAATCGTTGCCTGGAAAAGTTACAACAACACCAGAAACGACAGTCACCAACATCAGCATAAGAAAGAAAGTTGGCATAGAACCTTGCTTGAATTACATTGAGAAAAAAGAATGAAGTGGTTTGGCCACTTAATAAGAATGCATCCATACACCACAGCATACAGTCTTCTACAACAGAACATCGGGAAAGAAGGCAAGAGGCAGATCACGAAAAAGATGGTTAGATGGCATAGCAGAATCCTGTCAAAGAGCAAAAATAACAATCACCCAAGCCACCAGAACAGCGCAAGACAAAAACAGAAAACCATGACATTGGGCAACAACCCGGTAGCAGTGTGACGACAAAAGAAGAAGTGAATTAGACAGTACAGTGAATATGATTTATTAGAAGCATTGAGAATTTATCACTCTGAAGAATCTAGACAATAAATTCCAGTAATTTGTTCAAGTACCATCTTACAGTGGGAATCAGTGGCTTAGCGGTAGTAAGCTCGATCACAACCCAAGAGTACCTGGTTCAAACTCCACAGCGGCAGTTTGGAAGCATTTCAGCGGATTTTACGACTTGTAAAAATAGACCTCATCGTTCAGAAAGTAATGACAAACTATTGAATGTATAAGTGGTGTCTATAAAATCAACGACTCATTTACTGTGGTTGATGATGATGTCCTGTAAAGAAATGTCCCAATTTTCATTTCACCATCTGACAAATGTTTTTAACAGAATATTTACTTGATTTTGAGGCGAATAAAAATAATTAACAATTATGTTTAATTTTTTTTTTCCGATCCAGAAGCACTTGAGCTTTTCAGCTCTTGGCTCGGTGCCATGGACATCATAACCCTTCGGTTCGGTGCCACGAACACCGTAAATCTGGGAATCTGTGGCTTTTCTGCCATCCCGCGGAATTGAACCCGCACACACAGAGGATAGTCACCGTAGTCCAACGCGCTACGAACACGCTGGGCAGACGGGCATGCTGAAATTTAAATCAATTATTACATCAAACTCCTAAACCAAATCAAGTTAAATAAAACTATCTCTAGAACTTTAATATTTTGGAAGAATACAGAATATAGTGATGTCAAATGTGTGTATGTAGTTCCTTTTTGCAGAGGTGATGTTCTATACTTTTTAAAATTCTTTGTCCCTTCTCCATGTGCTGTTAGTTAGCATTGACAAGCCTATCTCCAACATTGTCCTTATCCCTTCTCCATGTGCTGCTAGTTAGCATTGCCTTATCCCTTCTCCTAGTGCTGCTAGCACTAACAGGCCTATCTCAAACATTGCCCTTATCCCTTTTTATACTTTTTAACTACAAAAAGAAGAAATATCTACTTTTTTCAAATTTGCTCCCATTCTAATGGCATCCATCAATTGTCCTCTGGAGTCTCCAGATTTAGGTGCCTCAACTGGCTGTGCTTGCTTCAAAGCTGGACCCAATCTAAGATAATAAAAATTTAAAATATGAGAAACATTTCAGATAATTTTCATATACTAAAATAAATGTGTCGATTGTGATAATAGGAAAGACCGCAGTAAAAAAAAAAAACTATATACCAATGATGAGATGTTGGATTACATTTTTAGTAATATCTCTTCATTAGGTAGGTTCTTCATCTTGACAGTTGTGCTTGTGCTGTGTTTCATATAGGACACTTTTTTGTTTAGTTCTTAACTTATATTCCTTGCTTGATAAAGACTTTCTGATCAAAATTTCCTTCCTTGAAATATTACTTATATACTCAATCCTGTCTCTTGTAATATAACGAATAAGACCTACCCAATTCACAGCCAAAAATAGGACCCACTGATTCATAAAAAAATTAATATAAATTTATTTGCTTGAGAAAAGTGCATTTCTGTTGTCTAGTCCCATCAATATTAATAATAGCCGTCCATCGCAAGCGATGATGACAACAATCTCAGACGTGTACTGTTGCACCTCTCTGGTGTGTGCGGAGGTGACTGTAGAGTCCAATCCTAGAACAGAATCCCGACCACAGGTGGGGCATACTCTTCTTCTTCTTCTTCAGCGATCTCTGGTCATGCGCTTAATTTACTGTGGACCACAAACTGGGCAGACAGCTTCAGGTCTGTCAGGTTTCCCAAAGCTTAGTTTTCAGGTCGACTGGGTGTGGCCACATGTTGCTTCTCAGCTCACACAGAAGAGGACAGTCTTGCAGGATATGCTCTGGTGTCTGTTCTGCCTGCTGACACTGGCAGAGAGCTGTTTGACTTATTCCTAGTCTGTATAAGTGTTTGTTGAGTCTGCAGTGTCCGGTGCGTAGTCGAAATATAATGACCTGGTCTGTTCTGCTTAGGTCTTTGAGGGAGTCTTTCCATAATCATATCCAGTGTTTGTCTTCCAGTCTACTGCAGATTTTCTCTGTATGAGGGTTTTGACCTCTTGAAAAGACAAGGGTTGGTAATTTGCTCTTTGGCACTGCCCTCCTTAGCTAAGACATCAGCACTCTCATTGCCTGCAATGCCACAGTGAGATGGAATCCACTGCAAGTGAATTTCTGCCTTTTCTGAAAGCTGAGCAAGTTCTCTTTGTAGTTTTTGTACTGTGCTGTCAGTGGATTTAGCCTCCAGGGCTTGTATAGCTGACAATGAGTCTGTAAGAAATACCATCTTGCTTGCAGCTGCTTGAAGCTTATTCATGTGCTGTGCTGCCATCAGAAGGGCTATGAGTTCTGCTTTGTAGTTGGAACATATTCTTCCAGTAGGAGCCGCTAGAGACACAGTGGTAGCATCTGGGTGCCTAATGTACACTCCTGCTCCACCATTCATGGTTGCCTCCATTGCCGATCCATCTGTGTAGATTCTTATCCAGCTGTCTTCTGGAAACATGTAATGGAGATGTTCCATTGTAATTGCTTTTTCACTAGATTAGGCTCCGCATCTTTGCTTAATAATTTAGGGATGGAGGTTGAGAAGTTTAGTGGTACTGAGTCTGGTTCCCAGTGATCAAAAGCAATTCTTCAGGTATGGAATTATGATTTAGTAGTTCCAAGTATGACTTTCCTATTTCTTTTGCTTGTGGTTTAGACTTGTGCGCTTTAGTCTGTTCTTTGTTCTAGCCGCCATTTTTCATGCAGTGGATGGTGAGGCATTCTTTGATCCTTTCAGTCTGTAGAATCACTTTTCTCCTTCTTCTGTCTTCCAAGGGCTGGATGTTGGCTGCCTTTTCCATTTCTACAATTGGTGTAGATTTCATGGCTCCCAAAATAGTACGCAGACACCTGTTTTGTGTTTTTTCCAGTATCGATTTGTTTGAATGGGCTGCTGATATCCATGTCGATGATGCATATTCGAGGGTCGGTCTAACTGCACCCGTGTACACCTGACTCAGGATTCGAATATCAGCTCCCCAGGTAGTTCCAGCCAGCTTCCGCATCACACTTTGTTTCCTCATAGCCTTTCTGTTTGTTTCCATTATGTGATGTTTCCATGTCAGACGACTGTCAGCTTAACTCCCAAAAAGGTTGGAGTATGGGAACGGGGGACGATATCATCGTTAAATTTCAGTCTGAAGTGTTCTTCCTTTGTTGACAATGAGAAAAGCGTTGCTATAGTTTTGCTTCGGTTTATTTCTAGACCCCATTTACTTGCCCACATTATGACGCTGTTCAGGCTGGCCTGGAGTTTAAAGATGGCAGGACCCAGAAACTCGGAGGTGTACCACACAGCTAGATCATCAGCATGGAGAGAGTGTGATACATGTCTGGGCAGAGTTTGTGGCAGATCATTAATATATACCAGGAAAAGCAATGGGGACAGTACGCTGCCCTGTGGGACTCGTGCTCTTAATTTGAATCTGGGACTGTGCACTCCATCCAATTTTACAAATGCTTGTCTATGGGTAAGAAAGTCTTTTATCCAATAGTACATTCTACCCGTATTCCACTGCGTAAGAGCTTGAGTAGCAAACCATCTTTCCAGACTTTGTCGAAGGCCTTAGACATGTCGAAGAACACTGTGAGGGTTTTCTTCTTTTCTTGGAAGCCATTTTCTATGTCCTACAGGAGTCATGCCACTTGGTCATCAGTGCTTCTATGCTGCCTGTAGCCTGTCTGGGCTGGATCCAGTTTATGGTTGGATTCTAAAACCACTGGAGTCTAGTGGTTATCACTCTCTCCAGCAGTTTTGCAGTGCAACTTAGCAAACTTATAGGTCTGTAGCTCTGCTGATCCTTTTTGTCTTTTCCACTTTTGAAAATTGGGTGGATTGTGGCATTTTTCCAGATGTCTGGGACTCTTCCCTGTCTCCAACTATTGTTAAAAATCTGGAGTAGAAGACTCTGTGCTATTGGGCCTATTTGTATGAGCATGTCGTTTGATACTCCATCTGGTCCCGGGGCCTTTTACGATTGAGCTTTTTCAGTGCTCTCTGCAGCTCAGTCAGTGTGATGTCTACCTCCATACAAGGTTCACTTGTTGCTTTTTTGAATGTAGCATTTATCTCACTTCTGACTTCTTTCCCTTGCTCCTGACTTATTGAGCATGAGCTTTCTTGCTTGTAACACTGGGCCATCAGGGTGGCTGCTCGCTTTCCTGTGAGAAGTTGTTCTCCTTGCTGGAGAACTGTTTTCCCTCTAGATGGGTTGTCATCGTTCAGGGCTTTTGTAAGTCTCCACAACTTTTGAGTATCTTTTTCCATGTTCAAAGAGGCTGTCTTTTCTTTCCAGGATTTTCTGCACTGCTGGTTTCTTTCTCTAACATAAAGGGCCCTTGCTCTATTGTGTTGCATTACATTTTGGTCCGTTAGTGCGAGTTCCATTGTATTTCTGGCACTGCAAAGCGAGCTATGGAGAACTTCCATCTCTGGTGTCCAATATGGCTTGTAGTTTTTCTCCTCCCTCTGGGTATAGCCTTTTGCAGCATCTAAAATGGCTTTATTGAATGAACGTGCATCTCTGTCCACTTTTCCTGATTGATTAATTTCTTTACAGTACTTGTCTGCTAGTTCTTGGAATAGCTTCCAGTCTGCCTTTTGTAATTCCAACTAGGGGCAGAGTTTGTAAGTTCCTGCTTGTTAATGTTATTTATGAGGAGTTTCACTGGTCTATGGTCACTACCTCCAATCTGGTCGTAGACTTGCCTTTCGGTTATCCTGTGAATGTCGTCTGTAGCAAAAGCCAGATCTGGGGTGCTTGTTATGCGCCACCGCGTGAGTAACATGTGTGAGGATCATCTGGGTGGTTGAGAATGGTGAGACTGTTAAACAACAGGTTTGAGATAGTTGATTCTTTTACCTTGGTGGAGGATTTTAACCTCCGAAGATTGAATAGGTTACCGTCTGTCCTGTATCTAATCTTTACCCCATGTTCGGCGCCTTCCCAAAAGACATCCGTGAGCATGGCAGCAAACATCATGCTGAAGAGTGTTGGGGCCAGTACACAGCCCTGTTTGACGCCGTAGGACATGGAAGGCTTCCGACAGCTCCCTTCGCAAGTACACGTGCCATCATGCCCTCGTGAAACTGTTGAACGATCTTGATGAATTTCCTTGGGCATCCAAATTTTTCCATGATCTTCCATAGACCCTCCCTGTTAACCGTGTCGAAGCCTTTGTCAGATCGACAAAGACCATATAGAGGTTACGGTGCTGCTCTTGGCATTTCTCGAGTCAAATCTTATATTGATATCTTGAAGATTTCTTTTAATTTGAAAAGTGTACATTACCCACATTAACTCATTCCGTCCAAGAAACGCTCACAGCGTACTGAATAGTTCTCTCAGTATGCCAAAACACGATACCAGCGTTTGGTTTGGGTCCATGCACTTTTGTTTCACTGCTCAGCTGTAATTGATCGAAACCGTTCTTTTTACAAATATACAAATATCAACGGACAGATAACTCTCCTTTCACACACGATCGAATGAGCGTGGTCTGACATATGTTTATATTTTTAAAAATTTAATTTGTTTGACTAACATATTTTTCTGTTGCCAAAAGGTAAACTTTCGTGTGTTAATTTAATAACAAGATGTCTTTTCGCACTCAACGTCTGTTAACAGCTGAACAAGTTACTGGTATGTTCCAACGTTCACGTCAACATGACAAGGATTTCACCGACAGTGAATCTGTTGATGACGAATTTAGTACTAGTAGTGGTTCGAGTATTGTTGTAACTGATAATGAAAGTCTCGATAGTGACTGTGAGGGGGTGTGTCCACTGATTTCGACTGTTAGTGGGTCTACTTCTTCTACCTCTAGACCCACACAAGTAAAACATGCTCAGTCTACTGTCCCGTATCTATACCCACACATGCTAGCACTAGTACTAGTACTAGAATGACTGCAGACTCAGAATGGGTATGGAATGAGGTTGGACTTTCCCCACAGAACAGAACTGAAAATTTATTTAGGTTCAACCCTTCTTGCACACCAGGAATTTCTGCTCCTTTATATGATGAATCATCAGCTTTAAAGTGTTTCCAGACAATTTTAACAGATACAGTTATTGACAACCTCATTATTTCTATCAATGACTATGCTGTTTTCAAAATAAATGAGAAAATTGCCAAAGGAGGTATCAAGAAACAGTCTGTATATGCATCATGGGTGCCAATAAACCGAGAAGAGATTAACAGATTTTTAGCTTTGCTAATTGTAATGGGGCTAAACAGGCGTCCCAGAATTAGAGATTATTGGACCAAGACACCTACATTTTGGTATTCACCATTTGTTTTCCAGGTGTTCCCTAACAGAAGTAGGTTTGAGGCAATATATCACACAATGCTTCACGCTGGGGAACCAGGAGCGGAGTCAAAACACAAAATTGAACCGTTCCTGAATGCAATGGTTGGTAGCTTCCAAGATGCATTCTATCCCTTCCAGAATCTTTCCATTGATGAAATGGTTATTGGGTTCAAGGGACGATGGAAGTACAAACAGTTTAATGCATCAAAACCACACAAGCATCACATCAAATCATTTGAACTTTGTGACAGCGCAACGCCACGTCTACAACATCCTTCTCTACTTTGGAAAAGAGACCTCCTATGCTCCTGACGTTGACAAAGATGGGTTGCAGGCCGTTAAAGTTTTTCAGACTTTACTCAAAAATATTGAGAAAGGTCACACCATCTTTGCGGATAGGTACTACACTGCTCTTCCAGTTATCACTTATCTCCTTGACAGGGAAATTTATTTTACTGGGACTGTGATGTCAAATAGAAAAAGCTTCCCAAGGACTCAAGGATCTGAAATTAAAACACCAGGAGTCTAAGTGGTTTCTTGATGAAGCAAAGAGAGTTATGGTGTGGCTTGGAGGGACAAAAAGCAAAAAACATTGCGTACTTGCCTCATCGCTAGCTTCAGCAGAGAATGTTGTCAGCAATGACAAACCATTTGTTATAGACTGTTATAATCAGTCAATGAATGGCTGTGACAAAGCGGACCAAAATATTGCCTATTATTGCAATTTTGAACGCCGCTCCAAAAAAATGGTGGAAGAAAATTTTCTTCTGGCTGTTCGAAATTGCACAGTATAATTCTTTTATTTTATACAAACTTTCTCATCTCGATGAACAAAAAACTGGCTTTAGGGATTTCAAATCCATACTTGTTCAGCAGTTATTAGAACACACTGCACAGCTGAGAATGGAAATTACTATTTCTGATCCCCTGAGATGTAATGTGTACTCAGAAAGTGCTATACATTTAGTTGAGTACACAACAAAAGACAGAAAATGTCTAGTCTGCAGCACTCCTGCAAAATTGAAGCGCACAAATTTTATCTGTTCGGTGCACTGACGCCCACATCTTCACCCTAAGACTTGCTTTGCTTTTTATCATCAAGTCAAATTGCAGTCTCAGGCTAGAATAGCAACATAATAAAATGTTACTAAATGTATATAAAGTTGTTTTATTTATGGCATGAATGCTAATTATTTTTATGGCATGAATGCCAATTATATGAATTTATGTGCTTTGGAGTGGTGGTGTATAAAATGAATTTGAGAGTAATAGTTGTTATATAATTTTAAATTCTGAGGATGAATTACAAAGTTGAAATGTAAATAAATAAATGTGTGGATCAATTCGATACAATATACATGGATTATATGGATTTTCCTGGTGGTAAGTTGAATTTTCATTCATTTTTATTTGATTTTTTTCAATAACATGAAATACAACAATACTTTACTAAATAAATACTAATTTACATGGAAAGCGTGACCACCTCCAAAATTTTTTGGACACAAAGAGTTAATGAAAATTACAAAGGGGAGAAAACTGCATTAAAAATTTTTTATGTGAATTCAGTAAAATTGTCAGGAAATTGTCCGTTACAGCATACAGTCATTGCTTAGCCTAATTGAATCTAAAATATATGTTAGTACTCAGATCAAGCTTTACAACGAAACATAACTCGATTGGGTTAATTGAACTACATACACTGTATCTAGGGACCAAACTAAGACAATTGTAGACATTTTCTATAAAGATTTTTTAGAGGGTAGGGACGTTCAAAAATAATTTTGAAGCATATTTTGTGATCACAAATAAAAACAATTTGCTTAATTCAATTGTAGAGATGCAATACTAACATAATATGGTGAATTTGAAAAATCGATATCTGGAAGCTATCTGACCCGATCGTCTGTAGCATGATGTCATGCTACATTTCTTTTCATTACATTTATAAGCAATTTCTGATGTTTTACACAATAAGATACATATGATTATATGGCATACTTCCACTGTCATTTATATGTAACCTCTGCCAGTTTTTACACTTACCTGATGGCATCCATCAACGCATTGCGACCGCCCATTTCCCCACCAGCAGAAAAATTTCCAGGTGGAGGTGGTGGAGGTGGTGGTGGAGGGGCACCACCAGGGGGTGGTGGTGGTGGCACAGCTGACACAGGAGGTGGTGGTGGTGGTGGGGCAGACATTGAGGCAGGGGGAGGTGGTGGTGGTGGTGCCAGACCAGGTGCCCGAGCTGGAGGTGGCATCACTCTTGATGGTGGTGGTGGTGGAGCCGGAGCTGCTACTCGAGGTGGCATTGGTGGACCTCTAGATGGCGGTGGTGGTGGTGCTGCCACTGAGCGAGATGGAGGAGGGGCACCAACACGAGATGGTGGAGGAGGTGCAGCAGCAGATGACGTACCTCTGTTTGTAGGAGGTGGTGGAGGAGGCATAGCTGTACATTTTGAAACAGATGAAATATTTTATTAACAAATAGGTACATGAATCATGTTAAACTATGCAGCAGCAAGTAATACATGACTACACTATTTATTTCTACTCCATGAGTTTAAAACTAGCAGACAAACTCACAATACTATAGTCATTGTAGACCATTCTTATCGCCCGAGTGGTTACGGGCCCAAATTTGGGGTGTAAAGAATAGAACCACTGTTACCTGCCATGCATGCCGTAAGAGGCGACTAAGAAGGTTTGGCTGAAATTGAATGCATGTGTCCTAAACATGTAAAAGTCTATGCGTTTAGGGCCTACCAAACCAATGTGCAACGTATACACGTTCTTGGCAAAGATCAAACATATCACAAAAAGTTATTAAAATTAGTCAGTAAGAACGACGCAAGAAGAAGAAGACCATTCTTATCATCAAATAGCTTGTTCTGAGCAGAACTTTGACACCCTAACAGCCATTCAGAATTTCTCTCTATCATAGGCCAGATGTTCCCCCTCTGCAGCTGTCATATTCAAATCATCAGTTACATCCTGAATTCAATTTCTTCCTGGTCTTCCCCTTTTTCTCTTTGCTGGGATGCTTCCATCCATAGTGATCTTCAAACCTTCATGTATCTTTATATGTCCAAGATACTTCAACTTTCTCATTCTTATTTGTAGCATTCTTTGATTTTGAGTTCTTTCTGTGTTATCTGTACTCTTCTCTGTGCATGATACACGGAAGACTCTTCTGTAACACTTATATTCAAAAGCACATATATATTTTTGGAATCATGTGTATGGTTCATTAATGATCCATCCGTGTATTGTTGGGGCTCGCAAGGGTGGCAAAAAATAGTAACTGTGGTGTGGCCTACAAAGCATGTTGTAGGAGGTGACTAAGGTAGGGACCTAGGCAAGCTACAAGCTGTAAGTAAATAAAAAATGTCACAGAAATTAGATGTGCTGGCCTACTTGTAGGCACATTACTGGCAGAACGTACAATCATTCGTAGGCTCAGATCACATACAAATCACAAAGAATGGTTTAAAAGTTAAAAGGTGGTATTTATGGAGCATCGAAGAAGAACATACAGCGACATTTCAAACAAAACACCTTTATCAGGCAATTGATACACTAGAAGTGAAGAAATTAGAATTCTTGAATGGCAGATATAACATAGAGCTGGAGGGAGCTGCAAGAGATAGCTAGAGATAGGAAGAGTTGGCATGAGTTGGTTGAGGGCCTATGCCCCAATTCAGGTTAAAAAAGCAGAGAGAGAGACATAACATATACAATCAGATAATAAATCACTCACTGCCCTAAAATCATTTTAAAAATTTGTTTAAAACATTACATTTAGCTGGTCCAAATTCTTTCTTAACCGCTTCAATTCCTCCATGTTTTTCCACAAAGTCATAGATGAAATCAACAGTATCTTTGTCCAATTTATCCTCTGGTGTGATACCCACAGATTGGAATAGTTGTTGCATGTCATTGTCTAAGTTGTTCATCTACAAATAGAGAATACACCAATAGTAAAAAAAAAATGTATACCTGCAAGAGAGAAACTATACACATTTCATTGTTCTTTAACAACCAAATTTTAAAAAAAGGAACAACAATTTTTCTACTGTTTAACAGATCTTCTTCTTTTTTTCTTTTGTTATCAACTGTTACTGGGTTGTTGCCCAGTGTCGTGGATTTTCTGTTTTCGTCTTGCACTGCTCTAGTGATCACTCAGTGGGAAAAGAAAACATGGAAGACCTAAGACCACTCTTCGAAGAACAACCCTACAAGAAAGTAAACTATTGGGATGTAAAACCCTACAAGATCTCCAACTGCTAGCAACGAACCGCATCACATGGAGATCTAAAACCTCTGCCCTATGTGCCGCCTTTGGCACGAAAGAAACAAACTAACCGCTCTAGTGGCTTGAGTGATAGTTATTTTAATACTGAGTTTAATCTATATGAGACGAAAACATACACCTCAATGTATATTTGCAAGCAATGAAGAAAACAATTACCGTATTTTTGCGACAAATTTCAAATAAAATATGTGACCACACAACTATGAGTTTCTTTATTTATCTCTCTCCTACCTTTTTAACAGCCATTGGGACATAGGCCCTCAACCAATTCCTGCCACGTCTTCCTATCTGTAGCTATCTCTTGCAGCTCCCACCAGCTCTTCTGTATATTGTAAATCTCTGCCTCTTCTTCTTCTTCATGTTCGTTCTTTACAACCAATTTTAATCACTCTTTGTGATATGTTTGATCTTTGCCAAGAACGTGTATACGTTGCACATTGGTTTGGTAGGCCCTAAACGCATAAACTTCTACACGCTTAGGACATGTGCATCGATTTCAGCCAAACCTCCTTAGTCGCCTCTTACGACATGCATGGCAGGTAACAGTGGTTCTATTCTTTATACCCCAAATTTGGGCCCCGGTAACCACTCGGGCGATCTCTGCCTCTAAATCTCTTATCCATGTATTTCTATGCCTTCCTCTCTTTTGCTTTCCCTGTGGGTTCCAGGAAAGAGCCTTTCTTGTTAAATTCCACTAGGAATTTCTCATGGATGCTCTATCCAGTGCCCGCGGTTTTGTTTTTAACCTCTTGGTTCACTGGAATCTATCTTGTTTTCTCCATAAGCTTCTCATTTGTGACCCTATCATGCAATCAATCCCTCTATTCTGTGCAGACACCAGTTGATGAAAGTCTTCTTTATTTACAGCTTTTATATGTTAGGTTTTTCAATGTTCTGTTTTAATGTATTCTTTAAAGGAAGAAATTCCTAACTAGTCTACAAGTCACCCTTTATATAATTGTGCAATTTCTCTAGAAATATTTTCAAGAAACACACACACATACACATATAACGGGAAAAAAATTGTGTCGCAAAGAAAGAAGTTTTTTTTTAGAAATTCTTACAAAAATGTTCAAAGAACTCTATTCCTCCTTTTATAACTGCTATAGAAATTATTGTCTGTTCGTTCATTCTTATCAACCAAGTTAATCATTCTTTGTAATCTGTGTGGTTTGCACTGAAGGTGTGAGTATGTTGCGCCCCGCTAGACCCCTATGCCATGTAAGACAGGCACATCCAAATTGTGGCCAAAGTGTATGTATATTATACAGATTTGTACAGACAGATAACTAAGATTTAACAAACAGTAAATCTCCACTTTGAAGTACCACACCTGGAGTTATACTGTAGCATGGTATTAAATCTGAATGGTCATAAGAAAGCTGTCAGAGCTGACTGTTAGCTTAAGAGACATAACTTTTGACATATAAAAATCATAGCTAACAAATGGTCATAACATCTTATATATAACTGAAATTATGATGCTAAATAATTATAACTTACATCAAATCCTTTGTCAGGATCCCAGCCAACATGGCTAACATGCCTGCGAACAATGATAGTTTCACATACTTAAAATCAAGGACAATATCTTGCTAGATTTATATGAAACAAAGTATTACAAGTCTTTAGTCGTCAGTTTAAACAGCTGCTGCACCTCTCTTTCAACCGATAAATATTTTCTTAGGTTAGATCAAATGTCATCTCCATATAAATGATGCCTCAACATTTTATGTCTCTTGACTTGGTGTTAAATTCTGAACAGTTTTCTTTCTTTATCTCTTTATTGTTTCCTTCCCACTTAACTCTTTCCATGCTTTAAGACGCACACTGCGCCATATAGTTGCTTCCCTTATAAAACGTCTTTCTTGTATGACTTCTGTTTTACTTATACTACTTTTCAACCTTGTTATTCTATTTGGTTGTCCAGTTTTCTTCAATTTAGTATATAATAATATATATATATGTTTATTTATTGACGAGTAGTTGGGATCGTTTTATTTTTTAAAATTATTTTTACTTCCCTTGAATTAACTGCTTAAAAATTGAGAAAATAACTATGCTTGGAAAGAGTTAAATGACTGTCTTGTTCTTGCTTTCAATATTTCCTTCTAGTGTGGTTTTCAGAAAGCATTAACTCTTTTTTATGTCTCCTAACAATCGTATATGTATTATAATTAATCAGTTATTTTCATTGTTCTCAATCCAATACTATTCAATATCTCTTATACTGAAATCTATATTCAAAGATTGAAACCGATATATGTTTAAAATCAAACCTGAAGTATGAAGGAGTATGGGTAAGTCCCAAAATAGTGAGATGTACCCCCAATTAAATATGTTAGCTTGGTAACTGTGTGTTGCAGATATGGACTCATCCAGATTTGGGGCATGTCATGCTGGCAATGACGTGGAATATTTTCCCGATCTTAACGGCCGTTAGGTAGATCCAGTCTTAATTAGGTACCAAGAAAAGCACTGGGAAGTAATGGCAACCAGCGTGATGTTGACCACATCACCCATTGTGTACAGACGATCAATGAAAAATATGGATCTAACCCGTATTATCTAATATACCTCGAAGTACAAAAAGGGTTTCTTTACTTTACTATGCTGGCAATGTGGAAAACCACAAATATCATTGGAATTTACCATGCTTAGACCGATGTTTTCGCTGATAGTTTTTATTATAGTTTATATTATTATTAATCTGGCAGTGAAATTCATTACTACACATTCTGGAAGCTGGTCTCTGTTATATTTTTTATACCGATATGATGGAGGAGGATCATGATTCTAAGAAACAAGCAGTATTTGCTGATAGTAAGAAGCAATGCCTTCAACGATCAAAGAAATATTTTTAAAATTACTATAGATATATTAGTTTTTTCCTGTCATTATTGATAGGTTTTCAAAGAGTATAATACAGGGTGTTCAAGATAAAAGTAGAATATCAATGGAGCTAATTTGGCATATATTTATGAAAATTAGAAGGTTCAATTATAACGTAGTATAGGTTGTGTGATGGTGTGTAATTGTAGTGCGGGAAGGGGTGATAAACAAATGTGACGTAGAATGAGCTAGTCAGAACTAGTTTAAATAGTAAATAGACACAACGCAATAAGTAACTGGCAAATATTGATTTGTCAATGGGGCTACTTTTATCTTGAACACCTTGTATAAAATATACATACATACAATAAATGTTATCAGTAAAAATGTCATACAAGAGAGCATCATATACTAGAGAGAGAAAACTGTGTGCATAAAGGGGAAGAAGGACTTCACTGCACCTGGTTGCCACATATGGATTGGTAACTCTTCACAGACATGGCATGCCATTTGCTGAGTATTGCACAAAGCACAAACTCTATAACCCAAACAACAATTCTAACAGGTTTCCAGGGAGTAAATGCTATTGTAAGCCTAATGGTGTGGTCTGAATTTGAAAACACAACCTTCAGAATGCAACTCAAACAGCTTATGTTCATTAGACTTTACTGCTCTGTCATAATATGTCATTCCTAGATTTGACTATATAAATGCCTGTATGGTGTCGCGCCCCAAGGAAGCAAAGAATAGTACCACTGCAACCCACAATGCATGTCATAAGAGGCTACTAATGTAGACCCTAGTAGCGCAGAAATCGGATGTGCTGGCCTACTTGTAGGCGCATAACTGGTACAACGTACAATCACACTTAGGCTCAGACCACATACAAATCACACAGAGTGGTTGACAAGTGGTCGATATGGAGCGTTCGAAGAAGAAGACTAAGTAAAATGAAACGGTGATAGATCTAGTGAAATGAAAATCGTGGCATATCCTTTACAGGACTTAGTCATCAACTACAGTAAACAAGTCGCCGATTTTCTAGGCACCAATTGTTAGTTCAGTAGCTTGTCATTGCTTTCTGAACAGTGAGGTCTATTTTTATTGTTCTTAAAAATCTAAAGAAACTAATTTGCTTCCAAACTTGCCTGCCGTGGAGTTTGAACCAGGTACGCTTGGGTTGTGATCAAGCTCACTACCGCTTAAGCTAGACGCTCACGATAGATCTAATACTACTCTATATTTATGGTACTGAAATCAATATTCAAATTTAATGTAGAAGATATCAAACTGATATATGTTGCAAATCAAACCTGAAATCTGAAGGAGTTCCAATGTCTGCTTTGGTCAGTTTCTTCTTGGCATCTTTTTTCTTGTCTTTCTTTAAGGATCCCGTACTGGTGCTCAAGTTATTGTTATTGCGTCCAACGTCCACAGTAACTGTTACAGGCTGTGATGATGGTGGGGATGGCTGAGGTGCTCCTGATGGTAACAATTGATATTATAAATATTTGCATTCATGTTCAAAACTTAAATGTGCTGATTTATTTGCTCGTTAACTTATCACACACACTCGCTGAACTAATGCAAAATAAACACAATAGAAGGACTTTCACTGCGATCTTTGGTACAGCCAGGCGACCGAGTGGTTACCGGGGCCCAAATTTGGGGTGTAAAGAATAGAACCACTGTTACCTGCCACGCATGTCGTAAGAAGCGACTAAGGAGGTTTGGAAGAAATCAGATGCACATGTCCTAAACGTGTAGAATTCTATGCGTTTAGGGGCCTACCAAACCAATGTGCAACGTATACACGTTCTTGGTAAAGATCAAACATATCACAAAGTGATTAAAATTGGTCAGAAGAACGAACGCAAAGAAGAAGGAGGAGGTACAGCCAAGAATTTTTTTTTCTGTCAGGTGCATAAAGAAAACATTCTAACTTGAACAGTTTCGCAGTGACTGCACTAGCAATGCTTCTACCATTAAATTCCTCAAGCTCATTTCCAACCTGGCCTACACCGCCCTAAAAAGTGATAACACAGGCAATAAAGACAGGTTTTTTTTCCACTATGAGAAAAGCCACAAGATTTAAACTTGCAATTACTCTTCTTCTGCGATCTCACTAGAATGACAATCTGGATTCTCTGATAAAGGAGATTATCTGTTTCAGATTGTCAGCAATGGTATACATTTTGTTTTTAACGTTATGTAAGTGTACCACCTCTTTATTCTAAGGTATGCGTACTGGGGACAGTCTTATAGGACATGCTCTGTTGTCATACTCGCCAGGACACAGGCTGTTGGTAGCCATCTTGAATTTGGTGCACAGGTGTTGCATCATTTTGTTGTGGCCAGTTTAGAGGCAAAGTATGATAGTCTGATCTTGTCTGGACCAATGGTAATACTGATCATCCTTTTTGCATTTTCTGTATTTTCTTCCACTTTGCTTTATAACACACTCTGGCAATGGGAGCTTGCAGTTTAAGGGAGTCCACTGGATCACTACCCTCTCTGAATCATGTGGCATATGGCTACGGTTGTTTTCTGTCTCCGGCAATTAAGGATTTGAACATAATGAAGAGATTGGATAACAAAAGCATTTCTTTAACATTTATTTCAGCGACAATTTCAAAAATATTTCTATACAAAATAAATTTGAAAAATGTCTGAATGGCAGTTGAATTTATAACAATATAGTTACTTTCGTCATATATTTCTCTGCTAGTTTACCGGTAATGTATCAGGTGTCTGTATTAGCTGTAGTTTATCAGATATCTATCGCTTTACTAATATTTTATCTCAGTTTCCAAAATAAAGAATATTTACAAGATCTCTGGGTTCAGGTATATACAGATAGAATGGCAGAAAAATGCAGTAAAGAATGGATACATTCACCCCAGACTAGTAAGGTCTCTTCTTGATACACCCAGCATTCTGTGTAGACACTTCATCTCTGTTGTGACTAGTTTTTTTCCTCTATCATTTGATGTCAGCTACCAGGTATGGCACTGGTAGCATAATGTTGGGTGAAAGATTATGTTGAATAATGCTCTTTTAGCTCTCATGGTGATATGTTTGTATTTCAAATTAGATACCATTTGTCCTATATTTGATTTGCTTTATTGCATCTATGTTGGATTTAGTTATTCTCCCATTTGCTAAAAAAATGCACTCTAGATATGTGAGGTCTTTGTCTTGTTTTAATTGATGTTTGTCAGTGGAGATATTGGTAGCGTTTTCCTCTCTAGTAAATGTCATTACTTCAGTTTTGTCAATGTTTATTTTCATATTGTATTCATTGCATGTTAACTAGAGTCTGTTTTTTTTTTTTTTTTTTTCTTTCGTCCGCTTTCAACTCAGACGAAGTTTCATCTCTGAAACTGATTTTTGCGTGAAAATCTGTTTTTCCAATTTCTTACAATGGCAGCAGCGTGCACATTGTAAATTACTTTACACTGGCAGCCGTGTGCTCAATGTACTCGTAATTAGTATTCCTCGCCATACAGGCAGATTTTCTCCGACTTCAGAGGTACTCATGTTATCGTCCTGAGTAAGACCAGACTAGAGTCTGTTAATGTAGAAGCTAGATATAAACATATAACTGCTGCTTCTCAAATAAATAACAGATGCAAACATTCATATTTTAGTAGAGATACATACTATGCATTGCAGATCCGGGAGGTTTGTTGCCTCCATGTCCTTGAGGTGCAGTCGTTCTTCTGCGCTCTAGAGAAACAATATTAAGAGTGTGCACAATGAAACTATTATCAAGTGTTGGAAGACATTGAGTTACTTAAAACTTATCAGAAATTGTATATTAGATCTCAACAACAGAATTAAAGTTTTCTTCTTCTTTCTTTCTTTAATCCTGCTTTGCCTTACAGCATCATCAAGCAGTAGCATGTCCCTTGCGGAACATCGCTTTCATCACAGCCCGACTGAAAAACTCTTTGTCTCTAGCAAGTTCTCCCACCTCATCCAGCGACATGTTCAAGGTTTCTTTGATGTCATGCCGCCTGCGTGGTGCCGGGGCCTGTAAGGGAAGCAAAGAATGGTACCACTACGACCTACAAGGCATGTCATAATAGGCGACCTAGGGGAGCTACAATAGTAAATAAAAAGCATTGTAGAAATCGGATGTGCTGCTCTACTTGTCGGCGCATAACTGGCACAACATGCAATCACTCTTAGGCTCAGATCACATACAAATTACAAAGAGTGGTTAACAAGTGGTTGAAATGAAGCGTTTGAAGAAGATCCCAAGGCTGAAGACTGAGATGTGGATATATATAAATATGCATAAGAACGAGGACAAAATAAAAAATTAATCTTTCTTCTTGCATTCTCGTGCTATGAATTCAGGTGTAGTCAGGGTGCATGGTACGGCACTTCTGGTAGATTTTTGCGTGAAGCTCTACTTTCTCTTTTATCAATGTTCCCCCGTCATACAGGCGTATCTCCTCGGACTTCAGATGTACTTTTAGTTAAGATCCTCAAAATATTAATCCTAATCTTTGGGAATCTATGTGGTGCGGAAGAAAGGTACTCGCCTCTTGTTGGTGCTACGGAGTTTATGTACTTCTGCTGAGATCTTGCTTTGTAAGAAAAATAACGAAGCACCCGTGGTTATTTATCAAAGAGCAACGATGATGGTCCTACCAATCAATAAAAACAATCTATTTATTAACTCTTTGTGGACAAAGGTTCGCTTTGATTTGGATCCCTTTTTACCAGGAGCCACAATAAAGGGCGTTTTTTATTATAAAAACATGGCTTTTGCCCTGGTTCACTAAGAGTTAAATACAACAATTTGGTTATTATAGTTTTCTCTGTCCTATCAAAACATGACATTTTCATGACTACTGATGTTTTAAATTAAAATATTTTCACATACGTTATTTATGACATGCGAAGTTAGTATCACAAAATGACAAGTTCTTACCTTGTCGTTTTTTACTGCGCTCCTGTAATTTTCCCTCAACGGCTTTCTTGAATTTTAATGCCTCATCTTCACTTGCAAAATTAATTCCTGCTTGGCAATTCTATAACAACAAAATAATTAACCCATTTTCATACCATGTGGTATATTGTGAATTACAGTGCTAGACCAGTATTTGTTTTTAGACCAACGACAGACTATCGCAGCTCAGACAACAACAGACAATCGTCGTCAGACTACGACAGACAATCAAGTTATGAGATCAGCAGGCATCCCACATGAAGCCTTTACTTCCCAATTGATTAATGATAGGACCATCATCGTTGCATTTAGGTGAATAACCATATCTCTTTCTCTCACGATCACCCTTAGACTGATGTACCAGATTTCCCCATAAATCACATTCATGTGGAAACCTGATCCCTGGGCACACAAATATCCCAGGAAATAACAAGGCAGACCATCTGGCCAAACAGGGATCATCAAAACCACAAATAGACATAGCTGTTAGCATACAAAACATAAAACAGATTCTGAAAAACAACTCCAGAGAAGATTGACTGAACCGATGGGCTACGGGGACGACTGGTCGGGACATGTATGCAGAGATGAATTGACCAAACTCTAAGGACAATATAAATCTGCTACAACGAAAAGATCAAAGCACTATCTTTCAGTTAAGAACAGGACATGCTGGACTGAATTACCATCTACACAGAATAAACCCCACACACCTATCACACTGTAGAAAGTGCAGTCATTCTTGTGAGAAAGTACAGCATATCTTGCTTGAATGTATTGGACTATATAAAGCTAGACAAGAACTCCTCCCACCACACCCATCTGTTCATAATACCCTTTACACTAGTCTTCCACAATTACAGAACACATGCAGATTCTATAAAATGGCATTGGCTGCCCAAGAATGAAAACTTGCAGCCCTGGTTAGAAGAGGAAGAAATAAAATTCCAACAAATATTGTAACCATCTTCAAAATTACATCAGGGACCTTCGACGGTGCAACAGTGTTCGATCACTGCCCGATCTATTCCTGTGTAAGAAAGAGATCGCTGCATATATGATTATTTACCGAAGTGCAATGATGATGGTTCTATCAATCAATACAGTATATAAATGAACATAAACACATGGATCCTATTTAGATCCATGGTTTAGTTCAATTAGGATTCATTGAGTGTGTTTGTATGTTCCCTGAAGAAGACTTATAGTCAATATGTTGGATTTTTGTTAGTTTTATTATTCATGGTTGCTTGCTTATGTGATACCATACATACGTGTATTTGTCCTGAAACATCTATTTATTATGTATCACCGCAGCCTCCTTGGTTTCTCCAGATCTTATCCGATCTAACCAGATCAGATTTGTAGGTTTCCGCACATTGAGTTACATATATATATTATAAATAACATGAGCAAAAGGTTAGTTGTGTTATATATTATAGCTCAACATGGACAAATCTATCATATAAAGGAAAGAATGAGGAACAACCACAAATTCTTAAAATTAAAATAAGCAATTAAATGAGGAAAATTACAAATTAATAAACTAATTCCAGTAACTCAAGAAAATAGAAAGGAAGCAGTAGGAAGGGAGATAATGTAGAAATGAACCACTATCTGTAATATACTTACGTCTGCCTCAAAAGTATGAAAATATTCTCTTGGAGTTTTGTAAACAAACTGATTGTACAGCTCTTGCTCCCATATCATCTGCTGATGCTAGAAAAGTTATAAAAAGAATACTGCTTCATATATATATATATATCTAAATCATGGCATACAACATTTTATAAGGGATTGTACTCTGGTAATCTGTCATACACTTGCCAGAAAATTATCTATTTGATTTCTACGCAAGGAGTTCTTTCTTACTTTTTCTCATGTTTGTTTGCAGCAATGTTACAATATCTGTACTTTTTAAACTGACCCATTCATTTTCATTGTGCCATTTGTGCACTTGTGGTGTTTGCCATCTCTCTATTATTCCTGCTCACTTAGTCAGAGTGCAGTGATGCAGTGTTACCATGACCACCACTTTAAGGTCAAATAGTGTCTTTATTAGTTCTTTTACTCTGATCTTGCCTTCTGCCACCTTATTCCTTATGACATATCTAAAGGATCTCCATGTCCTGTTTGACACATAAGGCTTCTACAAAAGATTTCCATTGTTGCTGTTCTACACATCCTGATATAACCAAAACAAAGATGTGATAATTGGTTGAAATGAGTATGTCTCAGCTTAGAGATGTCACCCTAAAAACAACACGCAACACGGTGAGCCTTTGTCTTGAATAGAACTTTTGAGCAAGGTTAGAATGCAATACATTTACAATACGCACAAGAGGTTTCAACGGAAAGAAGAATGAATATGATCTTCAAGTGAAACATGTCGGTGGAAATATGTATTATTTAAAAATATTTTTTCTCCAGTTGAATAACTATCGTCGTAATTGAATATAATTGGCTTTTCAATTAAAAGTGAAAAGAGGTTAAATAGGATGGGCACATATTCCTTTTAAGTAGTAGCACACCTAACTCGCATTATCAGGCTACGCCACTGAAGAGCGATTGTACGTTGTGCTAGTTATGCGCCTACAAGTAAGCCAGCACATCCGATTTCTGCTATGCCTTTTATTTATTAGGGTAGCTTCCCTAGGTCCTATATCAGTCACCACTTACGACATGCCTTGTAGGTTGCAGTTGTACTATTCTTTGCTTTCCTTGCTGGCCCCAGCACCACATGAGTGGTGAAAATATTCAAAAAACACCTTATAAATTTTTATTTTACCTTGATATCAAAGACCCTGATAAAAAAGGATCTCTTTGTTTTGTCCTTCACAAAACAGACAACACCACAGCATCGTTTACTCCATCTATTACGATCATTCTGTTCTGACAAATACAGTTGGACAACACCGGTCGCCAAGGTCTGCATGAGAGAAAGATTGAAGAGAAAAATTGAAACAAATAATTAAACTTATTACCTTTTTTTTTCCGTCCGCTTTCAACTCAGACGAGTTTCATCTCTGAAACTGATTTTTGCGTGAAAATCCGTTTTTCCAATTTCTTACAATGGCAGCAGCGTGCACATTGTAAATTACTTTACACTGGCAGCCGTGTGCTCAATGTACTCGTAATTAGTATTCCTCGCCATACAGGCAGATTTTCTCCGACTTCAGAGGTACTCACGTTATCGTCCTGAGTAAGACCAGGGGACTCGAACAAATGCCGGACAGTAGGTTCGAACCCGAGCTATGAGGCGTCTCACAGCTAGCAGGCCGAGCTACTATCAACTACTCTAGGCAGTCCCCCAAACTTATTACCATATGCATAGTTTAATGGAGCATTGGTCTACATTTTTTCTGGCATGTCATATGTAGCATATTACAAACAAAAACTGAGTATGTCACATATTATGGAATATTAGTTGTCAAAAAGATTTCTTCTTCCTCAAACGCTCGAAATTGATCACTTGTTAACCAGTGTGATTTGTATGCGATCTGAGCCTAAGAGCATTTGTACGTTGTGCCAGTTATGCGCCTACAAGTAAGCCAGCATATCCGATTTCTGCTATGCTTGTTATCTACTAGGTAGCTTCCCTAGGTCCTACATCATTCGCCTCTTACGACATGCCTTGTAGGTTGCAGTGGTACTATTCTTTGCTTTCCTTCTGGGCCCCGGCACCACACGGGCGTTACTAAGATATAAGTGGGACCAATGTTATAAGGAAAAGTGGTAGAACAAGAAAATCTGGATGTTCAAAGAAAAGATGAAGAAGAACTGTGGAAAGTGAGTGCAAAGATTGTGGTGTAACACTTGCTAAAAAAATGGCAGAACAGCAACAGTGGAAATCTCTTGTGGAAGCCTTATGTGTCAAATGAGATGACATGAAGAGCATATAGATATGTCATAAGGATGAAAGGGTCTAAGGCCAAAGGATTGACTGCATTGCACCGAGCTTTACCCCATATGGCTTGGTTCCTCTTCGCAGAATTGGCATGCCATCTGTCAAGAATATTGCACAAAGCACGAACTCCGTAAACAATCCTCAGGGCCTCTGAAAAAATACACTTGTGAACAGAACGTTGCAGTCCAGATTCGAACCTACTATCTCCAGAATGTGAGTCGAGGGCTTAATCACTTAGCCTCCCATATCATAAGGAATGAGGTGGCAGAAGTCAGATCAGAGTAAAAGAGCTAATAAAGGAACTATTTGATCTCAAAGTGGTGGCCCTGGTAACAGGCTGCATCACTACAGCCAGACTAAGAGCAGGAATAGAAGAGGGATGGAAAAAACAAGTGCAAAAATGACACAATGAAAATAAATGTGTACGGTTAAAAGGTACAGATATTGTAACCTTGCTGCAAATGGTGACAGAATGTAAAAAAAATGTAACTTTAACAACATATGCTACTGTCCCTACTGCCTGTAGTACAGCTTTTTATGGCAGTGTAGGACAGGGAGATGAGAGCCTGAGGAATTTAATGGACCCATAGCTAGTAAAGATGCCATGAAACTGTTCAGGTTAAGAATTTTTTATGCCCCAACAAAAAAAAAATTGTTGGCCTTACCATGGATTGAAAATGGGTCTCCTGCATGGGAGCCGAGCTCTAACCTATTCAGCTAGACGCTCCTCTAGGACACATAAAAAAGTAAATAGACCTCAGATCAGGTTGTGACCTAGATGTGTGTTATGTAATTGAAAAAGACTGGCTAAAAGCTAACTCAATGTTTAACCACAATAATTAAATATTGCATGCAGTTAATGACATCTTATTTTTTTAACGCCTGAGCGTCAATGAATGAGATAATTTATACCAAAATATTAAATTACCACTACTAGCCAAAATAAAATGATATAAAAGAAACTTAACTGAATTTCCTTTTAATCACACAACACTAACTTTGCAGTAGTTTTCATGTGACATTTATGTGTAATAATTTGTTCATTGTTCCCTGGTTTTCTTTTTACATGTTTGTTTTAATAAAAGCATGTTGGAATTGCCATTTTGTAGAAAGAAATACACAGATTTATGGTAATCTATAGAATTTTTTAAAAAAGGGAATTGGTTAGTGGTGGCATTGTCCCCTCTGGCATAGACAATTGCTCAGATTGAGGCCTTCACTACACTAAATCAAACAGTCCTCTGGGATTTGGAAAAAAAATGCTCTGGAATATTACCCTGTTCAAATGTATCATCAGGAAATAAATGATCTTTTCTGGATAAAGAACATCTAAAGGCTCTTCAAGGTGTTCTGTGGCCTCTGACATGCATTTTGAAGGAATGCCTTGCCTTTTCACAGTTGTGGGTTTGAATCATGATGCATTTTTTCAGAGGTTCATATGATTGTTGCTGCAGCTAAGGAGTTTGTTCAATACTTTCAGCAGGTTAGCATCATTTCTAAAGAAAGGGACCAAGCCATATGAGGAAACACTGCAATGTAGTCAATCCTTCACCTTTAAACTCCCTCAGTGATAACAAACAATGCAAAAAACAAATGTACTTTAACTGACTGACTCCTACAAGCCGCTGGGAGCGCCACTATTTATTTGTTTTAGAACGATCTTAAAGAAAATTTGTTTCCTACAAAATGGTATATTACTCATAAAAATGTATTAATAATTAAGAAAAATTCAGCTGAATTTCTACATACACTTGCAATGGAAAAATAGGATCTAAATTTAATTCAGAGACAACCCATTTGTTGATTCAGTAGCTAATCACTATCAGTTAATGAGCAATCTTCTAAGTTCTGCGCATGAAACTCCAACCTTTATTACTTCCTCTTCAAATGTTCTCACCAAGTATTCTTTTACCTATCTCTTTCCTTGTAGGTTTCAGTTCTGAGTTTCATATATTAAATCACTAATCCAATGTCTGAATGTCCTGTTCTCCCTATCTTCATCTTGCAGCTATTAACCAATTTGTTTCTCAGTTTATGTCTTGTTCTCTTTAAAACTACAATACTATGAGTACTTGGTACACTCACAGTGAACACTGCTGATTTCTTACCACTAAGATTCACTTTGTTGCTATGCTTTGTTTTCAGTTTTGTCTTTGAACTCTGTTGATGATTTGTATTTGTAATTTTAATGTATACAAAATATACGAAGGAGACATCTATTCCCATTGAAACACAGTAGACCCGTTGGTCAAATAATTTTATTGTTAAGAGCTTGTCGAGTAGAAAATATGTAATTATGTTGTAGAAGGAGTTGGTGATACTCACACTGGACGAGGTTGACGACAGTCCAGTCAGTGAGTGAGTGAGGCCGAACTGAGTCGACAGACCCCCGTCACCACGGCACGGCCCACTCCACTCAACTGCTCGAAACTAGTTATTTTATTTAACGAAAACATAGTTAAAAGACTAATAGGCTTTCATGTGTCACTCACATTGCAATACATTCCCATGATTTGAAAAACTGTTTCATTTTCGTGTTCTTGTAGCAAAATTGATGGTGCATTTGTGGATTTCTGTTTCGCTGCCGCTGTCATCTTTAGATATTGTTTGTATGAACTGTAGACAAACGTGAAGGCGGAAGTTAATTTATGAACGATTTCAAGTTCCGGTATTTATAGCTTAATCAGCGGTCTCCGTATTTTTACCATGACGGTACAATCTGACAGACTCGTAGATTTCCACCTCCACATGTTTCCATCCCAATTATATCTTCGTGTTTTCCTTGCTCTCCCACACACTACCCATTCTTTCAAAATAGTTTTCAGCAGTGACGTGTCTTTTAATTCCAATGTTGTATCAATTCTGTTACAGGACAGCGAGAGTTGGAAAATGACTAAAGACATAGAAAGTAAACTTGATGTATTTGAAAACATATGTCTGCGAAAATAATGTGCATAAAATGGAACGGGTTCATGCGAAATCATAGAAATGTCTGACCAAGCGTTAGTAACAATTATTATTAGAATGAAACTATCGAGATATGTTAGGCATACTCTGGACAGAAATAATCATCTACTTCTTCATCGAACGCTACATATCGATCACTTGTTGACCACTCATTGTGATTTGTATGTTATCTGAGCCTAAGAGTGATTGTACGTTGTGCCACAACACAGATATTGAAGTTGGAGACAAAGGGTTGAAGAAAGAAAGGACACCCCAAGAAACCCTGAAACGAACTTTACGGAGAGAGACGAGAAATATCTGACTCACTTCTATAGAGATTTAACTAGTAGGTGCAGGATAGAGTTATATGAAGAAATTGCTTGAATGTCCTATTTAACGGTACGAGAGGAATAATAATGTCACAAAATTTCATTTGAATATTCTCTATCACGTTGATCAGTTTTCTTTTTCTATTCCATCTTCTTCTTCTTCGAACGTTCCATATCGACCACTTGTCAACCTCTCTGTGTGACTTGTATGTGATCTGAGCATAAGAGCAATTGTACGTGGTGCCAGTTAAGCGCCTACAGGTAGGCCAGCACATCAGATTTCTGCGATGCTTTTTATTTACTAGGAAGCTTCCTAGGGTCTACATCAGTCGCCTCTTACGACATGCATGTAGGTTGCAGTGGTACTATACCTGCAGGCACCTCACGGGCGCTTTCCTCCTAATTGTTTAGCACTTTTTAAGGTTTTCTTCCTTCCGTGAACCTCTCATATTCTTCAAACCACATTTCTAAGCGAATTCTTCTCTATTTTAAAAGTTGATGTTGCCGCATTTCTCCGAGGTATTGAATTCTAAGTATATTCAACATCATTATCATTTAGCAGCCCACTGGACTTCATCATTCTTCTATAAACCATTCTTAACCTCGAAGATTTTCGATCTGTGTTTATTGCCTTGGACTCGCATCCGTAATGGTTCTATGTAGCACTGAATAACTCGCATTCTGATCTCAACTGACAGGACTTTGCATATAATGCTTTCATTTCTGGAACGATGTTTCCCTGCCCTCTTCTGATCGTTATTTCTTACCGGCATCTGCCTTCTGATGGTACCAGGACTCGGGCAGCGCCATTAGCTAGTGAGAAGTAAAAATGCTATGGCCCGTTTCGAGGCTCACCCCGTGACAGCTAAGCTGTCACTATATAGTAATAACATGGAACCAGGTTGGAGGTGGGTAAAATATCCCTTTCATTCTTTTCTTATTTAGGTTGGGCCAAGATCATGTTTACACAATTTCGACTTAGCTAGTACGGGCGGTCGCATTTAGCCACAGCCTGGCTTCTAGATGCCAGAACTGGCCGGTATTCCCTGACCTAGACAAGAAAGGACTGAAATACAGATGTTTGATAGAACACTGCACGCTTTGCAATTTTACTCAATTCGGTGAGTCTATGGTTATTTGTTGGTGAAACATATTCATTATATTGATATTCCTTATTGTTAAACACTTGTTGATAAATGACTTGAGTTAGCATTTTGTGTTGATTTTAATGAATTCGTCTATACCCAATCTGGAATGCGAGGTCACGTGGTAGTTGGTCTGATTTCCACAATTTTACCTGAGGCCCATAGTTTATAGTTGGTCTGATTGAGCTCACTAACAAAGTTACAGTTTTTATTTTTGTGTAGGAGTGTCCCCTTTTTGCACACGCTTCTAATAAACAAAAACTTGAAAGCTTGAACAAAAGGACCATTACATTTTACTCATAACCAAGTCTCTGTTTCTTCAGCAGTTTTTGCGCGCGAAACTTAGTTTAAAATAAATGCAAGTGGTCGGTTTACGAAAGAAGGATTTGACGACTGGAAAACGCAAATAATTTGTTGAAAAGACATGAAGAAAGCACCCCCCCCTAGACAAGCGAAAATTTCGCTGTTAATTTGCAAAACGAAGGATGCGGGTGTCGATTCTTAACTTGTTAATCCAAATTGAGACCAAACAAACATATTGGCGGACACTTTTAGAGGAATTACTTCAGTTATCCAATTTTTAGCAGAGCGGGTTTTGCATTTCGGGTAGTGATGAAACTATTGGTTCACCTAATAATAACCATTATTTAGGTTTGTTGGAATTAATAGCAAAATTTGACATTTTTCTGGCTCAGCATATAAATACTTATGGAAATAAAGGAAAGGGACATACACCATACTTATCAAAAACAACATATGAGGAATTTATCCATCTAATTGCATCAAGCTTACTGGATCATATAAGTTTGAAATTAAGAAATGCAAGTACTATTCCGTATCACTGGACTCTACTCAGACATTTCGCATGTGGACCAACTCACTCTAATAATGCGCTATGTGTTACCATCTGGATCAGTGGAAAGGTATGTGAAGTTCTTGGATATGGAAGGTCATATTGTTGAACAACTCGTCCAAAGTTTACTTGATTTTAAAAAGAAAAATGGCATTGCTATCAAAGACTGTCGTGGTCAAAGCTATGACAATGCCAGCAACATGAGTGGGAAATACCACGGCTTACAAGCACGCATTAAGGAGATAAATAAGTACGCAGAATACATTCCCTGCTTTGCACATTCACTGAATTTGGTTGCTAAGTGTGCTGCAGAATGTTGTATAGAAGCATCTATTTTTTCGATTTTGTTGAAAGCCTCTATACATTCTTTTCCGCTTCTACCTATCGATGCGGCATTCTTACCCAAGCACTGGAAGATACAGGCTCAAAACTCCCGACTTTGAAGAGAATGTCGGACACCAGGTGGTCTGCCCGAGCTGATGCGACAAAGGCACTTTTATGTGGTTTTACCACTATCAAACAAGTTTTGGATGACATCTCAAATTACATGATCAAAAAGGGAGAGTGTCGTAATCAGTAATATGGCTAGTTTTGGGATGAGTAAGTTGGAAACAGGAATATTGACCATTTTATGGAACGGAATTCTAGAACGCTTGCAAGCGTCTAGCGCTTCATTACAGTCACCTGATCAAGACCTTAACACGGGATATGCCCTTTATGAATCGTTACACGTGTACGTTCAAGCAATGCGGCCTACGTTTTCAGATATTGAGGTCAAAGCCAAAAGCCTGACTGACAAGAATATCAGCAACAAACATCAAGACGACGCAAGAGAAGTACTAAGTACGACGATTTCAGCGGCTCTACTACGCTCGATGAAGTTGTAGAAAATCAAACACCCAAACAAAAATTTGAAAGTCAGGTGTTTTTATTGTCATAATTGATAATGTACTCTCTGCCTCAGCTAAACGCATGGGAGCGTACCATAGAGTGATTATTGTATTTGGAATACTTTGGCAGTTAAAATCTCTTACAGCAGAAGAGATATTGAAAAGAACACCAAATATTGTCAGCTCTTACCAAGAGGATTTGGAAGAAAGCCTAGGCGACGAACTTGTGCAGTTCGTTGAACTTCTTAAAAACTAATGTAGCTGCTGCTATTAGCAACGAAAAGCATTAGGCTCTTGAACTGCAATTTTTTAAACTTATAATGGAAAATTCATTAGAGTCGTGTTTCCCAAATGTAGAAATAGTCTTTCGAATTTACTTGTCTTTATTGATTACTAACTGCAGCGTAGAACGTTCTTTTTCAACATTAAAGCGTCCAAAAAGTGTGTTAAGGAACATGATGGGACAAGATCGTTTAAACAACCTCACCTTAATGAACAATTACTTAGAGAAATTGATTTGTCTAGTATTATCTCTAAATTTGCTCACATTAAATCAAAAAAAGTTTGTTTGTAAAAGTTGTGTTTTATTATTTATTATCATACAAAACCTAGGGCCCCGCGCTAAAATTTACTACAGGCCCCGCGCTGGCCTAATCCGACACTGCTCCTAGGTATTTAAATTGCTGTACTTGTCTTAGCTCAGTCCTATTTATAAATACACGTTTATTTATGGTTTTACATCCAACTTTATACTTGGATTCCAAGTATATTTAGAAAAAAATAGCATATTGTGGTTATCATTTTAGAAAAGTACATCTTCACAAATTGAAAAGCTGACTAATGCACATGTTAAAAGGGCCCGCAGACTCATGAACACATCATTCAAACCTGTTCCTTTCTCATTGATTTGAGGTCTCAAACTTTACCCCGTGAGACTAATCTAAAAGATAAATTGTGGAGCACCCGCAAAACCTCATGATAACAACTGGATTCATGGAAGCAACTCATCTAGCTTTTTAGACCCATGAGCCAGAGACACCTATAAACTTATCTAGAGTTGGCTGTGCATGAGCACATGAAACTGATCGCAGAAATAGAAGAGTACGCGTTGGCATCAAGACATAATTTACAAATTGACATTTCTTTGATTTGTTCCGTGTGAACTTTTAAGTCCTGTTTTGAGTGTTATTGTTTTTAATAAAATGGCTGCTTCATCGCGAAGCATGTTTGGTAATGCTATATCGCAGGTTCTGAACAGCTGGTCTGCGTTGCAGGTAAGGTATTCACTTGCTTCTTGTATATTATATTATATGTCTACAAAACATTTACAGTAGCACGTGTCATATGTCGTGATTAATGAGGATGATCACAGCACTCTGAACAGGTCACCTGACTGAAACTAACATAATTATAAAATTTTACATAACAACAAAAGTCAACAACTGAGTCTACTAGACTAACTTACTTAGGTCTAGGACTTAGGGTCTGAGAGACTAGACTAGTACTACTTTGCTACAGTCTACACTACACTAAATAATAAAAATTATAACTACTTAACTACTATCATCATCTATGAATCATGATTATCATTATTATGATGAGTACAAGGTCAAGACAGACTTAGAAGGGAAAGTGTATGTACTAGGCTAAGTAAGTACTATACTAAGTGAGTGGTGTAGACTGACTACTCACTCTAGGCTAACTTAACTAACTAGGCTGCAGGCATTCAATGATTCGTCTTTCTTATTATTTTGATTCTTCATGTTCATCATAGTTCATGTGACGTAGGCTTGCTCACGGCTCCGATCTCCTGCATGATTATCATTCATGATAACGATTAAATTACACCCGTTTTGTGTTGATTATTCTTGATTAATCAAATATTGTCTTGTGCCTCTCAAAAGTGAAAGTACTCAAACAAGCTAGGTAGTCAGTGCTGAGTGATCTGGCAAAGCCCATTTTCCTCTCCATCTATCGCCTTCCTTCCCTTCATTCACTTTTTGGGTGGATAGAGATGCAGATTTATAATAAAAAATGTCAGTCATCTATATTCTATAGGACCTGCTTTTCTTATGATAGCAAGTTATCATAACTTATGACATTGATATATCATATGTACTATCGGACATTGGCTACACGTAATATTTAAGCAATCAATAAGATCATAGACATAGGAAGCCACCGATGTGATTTTACAGAAGAATGCTGAAAATTCCATGGACATCGAAGAGAACAAATGATGAGGTTTTAAACAGGCCTGCACACAAATGACAAAGAAACCTTGTCAAAAGAATAAGAATCAATCAAGGCTCTTCAGGCATATAATGTGAAGAGGAGGTTTAGAACATTTGGGGACAATGTCAATGGGGAAATTCAGGAAGGAGAGATCGTGGTAGATGTTGGATGGTCTGACATCGTGGTTTAACAAAAGATTGATGTCAGAACTGGTTAACTACACCAATGAGAGAGACTTGGGAGAGACATGATCGTCTATGCCGGCAGGCATGACACTTAATTGATTGAATAATTAGGTACTAGACCTAAGTCACGAATGAAATGTCAAAGAATAAAAACGTAACACAAAAAGCACATTTACTTCTCAACTACTAAACTAACTTCTAAGATTGTTGTCAGTTACTAAATTATTACTCATTGTATTTTATTCTCACATTCAACGTCCAAACTTATCACACTGTCGTTACTGTAAACTCGGTCTTGAAGGACAACTAGCAGTCAAGTCCCATTTTCGATGTACCTGTCCTTCATGCTGTAGGGCCTAACAAAGGGCATAGCGTACTGATGTTAACACAAACCACACAAATCAAAAAGAGTTGATTAACTTGGTAGATAAGAACGAACGCAAAAAAACATGTAACTGTGCCATCTGCAAAGATTAAAGTTCACTCTGCCCTGTGGGTTTGATATTGGCTACTTTTATTATATCTTCTTTCTTCTTTGCATTCGTTCTTTACGACCAATTTTAATCACTCTTTGTGATATGTTTGATCTTTGCCAAGAAAGTGTATACGTTGCATATTGGCTTGGTAAGCCCCTAAACGCATAGGCCTTTACACGTTTAGGACACGTGCATCCGATTTCAGCCAAACCTCCTTAGTCGCCTCTTACGACATGCGTGGCAGGTAACTATGGTTCTATTCTTTACACCCCAAATTTGGCCCCGGTAACCACTCAGGCGTTTTATTATAGGAATAACATAAAGATGGCAGGGAAATTTAGGATAAACCAAGATATATGCATGAAGTGTCTCCCTTTAGAATCTTAACGGGGACTGCCTAGAGTAGTTGATAGTAGCTCGGCCTGCTAGCTGTGAGACGCCTCATAGCTCGGGTTCGAACCTACTGTCCGGCATTTGTTCGAGTCCCCTGGTCTTACTCAGGACGATAACGTGAGTACCTCTGAAGTCTGAGAAAATCTGCCTGTATGGTGAGGGAATACTAATTACGAGTACATTGAGCACATGGCTGCCAGTGTAAAGAAATTTAAATGTGACGCTTTGCTGCCATTGTAAGAAATTGAAAACGTTTGAGTTAAAATCAGTTTCAGAGATGAAGAATCTTAACTCCTTGTGGACTAAACCCCACTGATTGGCGTTTTTAATAGTAGAAACAAATGCCTGGTCCACTAAGAGTACAGTACTGCTTTCCTCTTCGTAAGGGCAGGAGCTAACATGTTGGAGTGGACTAAACACATATATTGATTACTACTCACATTGATACAATACACACACAACTAATAACTACTTGATATTGATGATTCTTTAAGCTTGCTGTGGAACATCAGTTTGGTGGAGCAGATAGTCGAGCAAAAGCTGAGTGGATGGTTTTTGCCATTGAGTCATGGTTCAGAGAAAATAGTAAGTATTTATTAAGAGGTACAATATTTAGATACAGCAACGCCTTTGTAGTGCCGGGGCCTGCTAGGGAAGCAAAGAATAGTACCACTGTGACCTACAAAGTGTGTTGTAAGAGGTGACTGATGTAGGGCCTAGGAAAGCTACCTAGTAAGTAAAAATGTTGCAGAAATTGGATATGCTGACCTACTTGTAGGCACATAACTGGCACATTGTACAATTGCTCTTAGGCTCAGATCACATACAAATCACACAGAGTGTTTAACAAGTGGTCAATATGGAGAGTTCGAAGAAGAAGAATTATATGCATTTAGTCTTTTTCTTCTTTGGACGCTCCCTATCGACCACTTGCTAAACCACTCTTTGGAACTTGTATGGGATTTGAGTCTAAGAGCGATTATACGCTGTGTCAGTTATGCGCTTTCAAGTAGGCCAGCACATCCGATTTTGAACATTTTTATTTACTAGGGTGGCTTCCCTAGGCTCCTACCTTATTCACCTCTTAAGACATGCCATGTAAGTCACAATGTTACTATTCTTTGCTCCCCTCGGGAACCCCTGCAACACACAGCAGCATTTAATCTAGCAACAACCTCCTGCACAGCAGAACAAATCTTTAAAATAGCAAATAAAGAATCTTGGTTGAACACTAGATGAGATGTCCACAGACAAAAGACCAGCTGGAACATCAACAACATCGTTCCTCTTACGAAGAGATATCAGGGCACCATATTTCAGATTTGAACCCAACATTTGACACTTAATAATCACATAAATTCTGTATTCTCAAACTGAGATGGTATGACAGTGACAAACACAGACCTGTTGATAAAAACAATGCAGGAACCCATGGTGATCCAGGTCAGGAGGAGAAAATGGAGATATGTTGGGCAGACCTTGTGGAAGACAGTCAAATGTCACTAGACAAGCACTTGAGTGGAGCCCGCAATGGAAATAGAAAAGTGGACTTCCTAAACAGACTTGGAGCCCTAACAATTACCCTGTTGCATACTAGATATCAGAACAGACTACTGTTCACCATTTGTTTCAGATATTATGTTCTTGTCATTGAGTCACAAAGGGTTGGAGAAGAACATCATGGAAGGAGGCATCCTGACGAAGAGGAAGATCACTGAGAAGATGGATTCAGGATGTAACTCATGGGTTGAGCATGACGGCTGCGGAGGCGAGGCATATGAGAGGAAGAAATTCTGAAGGACTGTTAGGGTGGCAAAGTTCTGCTTAGGACAAGCTGTTTGATAAAGATAATACCACTGAAGTCAGAGAAAGCCGCCTGTATGGCAAGGAAACCAATAAAACAGTAACAGACTTTCACACAAAAATCAGTCAGAAGCGCCACACCAGGTTATGCCTGAATTCATAGTGGGCGAACACATAATAATAAGAAGATGATGATGTTGCTGAGATCAGTAAGAGACTGTATTTCCTGGAATTATGAACTGTCAAACTAAAATACTTAGATTTGTGATTTGAAAGTGAAACTTGAATAATTTTAATGCATTGTTTCAGATGATATAGAGTCGTATGAATTGGAGGACTTTCTAGAGGAAGTCTTAAATGCAGAATTTGACCTAAAAGTAGAAGATGGCAGTATTCCAGAGGTTAGCCAGTTACTATATCTGATTTCATTCATTACATCAGTGCTTTACAAGTCATATTTTGTGAAGTGGTATCCTGGAAAAGTTATATAAAATATAATAAACCACAATCTTTAAGATCTGGATAGGACTCTGTAGCCTGAAAGCTGATCATTGCATATGTCAGATAGACTCCCAAAGTATGTCCCATCTTCAGTGACTCAAATCAGATCCCAGTAAACTAAACCGAAGGAGAAATTGTGAGATGCCCACGATGACCTTATGCTGGTTACTCAATTAATGGATATGACATATCTCTCTGTGTAGATATTTGAGCATGGGGAAACTAATCACAGTAGAAGAAGAAGTAGGCTGGAAAACTGAGCAACAGTATCTCAGTACTTAGTGCACTACCTTCTAGACAGATGATCTTGATTCAATTCCCAAGCATGGGATCCATGTAGACCGCAAGCAACTCTCAGGCCAACGCATCCTCAGTTGGGTACTAGGAGCATTTTCTAAGCTGTAAAGGTGGCCAGTTTGATGTTTATGATGGAAAAATGTGGACCTAGCACTGTACTCTCCAATATACCATCCTCTTATTCTGTGATCAGCTTCTGCTATGTGCCTATTTCAGTTTGGGACACAGGGCGCTGCACTTGAGATCTTCACCTGTCCTCCAGGTTGTTCCTGTTGGCCAAATTTTTATTCTCATGCTGTTCAAACTGATGCAGTCTTCTTCTTCTTCTTTGCGTTCGTTCTTACGACCAATTTTAATCACTCTTTGTGATATGTTTGATCTTTGCCAAGAACGTGTATACGTTGCATATTGGTTTGATAGGCCCCTAAACGCATAGACTTCTACACTCTTAGGACACATGCATCCGATTTCAGCCAAGACATGCTTAGGACACATGCATCAGATTTCAGCCAAACCTCCTTAGTCGCCACTTACGACATGCGTAGTAGGTAACAGTGGCTCTATTCTTTACACCTCAAATTTGGGCCCTGGTAACCACTCGGGCGAAACTGATGCAGTTTTTCAGGATGTGCTCTGGGGACTGCTTTAGTGCTCCTTAGATGCAGGTGGTACGAGTCCCTAAGACCCATTCAATAGAGGTGTGGCCTCCCACTGTAGTGTCCGATCTTGGTCTGAAGACTGTAGTGTGCGCTTTTCTGCTTAATTTTGTTATATCCGAATATACCAATGTGAGCAGAAATTTGAAGGCATTAAAGGAAAAGAAGGAAACAAATTTTTTTGTTTTACTAAAACAAAGGATTGACTTCATTACTTCAAGTTTTCCCAGTATGGCTCAGTCCCTCCCCGCAGAAATGATGCACTGCCTGTGGAGAGTATTGCTCAAAACACGATCGCCATAGCTCCGGCGCCATTTCTAGGGATCTCCAGAAAAAATGCACTTGTAAACAGAACACAGTCCAAAAATGAACCCATGACCTTCAGAACGCAAGATAATGGCTTGACCAGTTAGAAACAGACACGCAATTGTATTACTATTATTTAACACATTGGGGGAATTAATTACAGGAAGATATTGAAACTTATGCCATTTTTAAAACTCTGTTTAAATGTCATTTAATTTACCAACTTACCAAAGTGTTCAACTATTGAATTACTGGAGTGTGAAGATGACTGTATAAGTTTTCTCACTTTTACTTCTTCTCTTTTTTACAACTTCCCAGATTTCTCGGCTTATTTGTCTGTTCTTCCGCCTTTGTCAAGAAAACAGAGTAGAGGAGATTCAAAGCAGGCTTCAGGCTTTACCAAAGCCTTCTCTACAGAACTGTCAACATGGAGAAGATGATATTGATGATGATATAGACAGTAATGTGAGTTTTGTTGTTTTATTTAAGTTTCTTTGTACCTGAAGTATGAAAGTTTTGCATACCTGTATGTGTTTTCTTGAGGACATTAAAATTCACTTCCCAGTTCAAGCGCACTATCCTTCTCATTAGCTGGACTATGGGGATTCCTGTCACTTGATTTTTCTTGATTTGTTTTTGCTACATTAGTCTAGTCTATAGGCAAGGTTGACTTCATTGTACCAGGTTTCCCCATATGGCTACGTCCCTGTCGGCAGAAATGGCACCGCCATCTACCGAGAGTGTTGGACTAAGAATGAACTCCATAGCTTCAGCAACAATCTTAGGGATCTCAAAAAAGAATTGCACAAGTAACTTGGTTCGGATTCGAACCAACAACCTTCAGAATGACAGGCAGGCATCTTAACCACTTTGCCATAGAGACTCCCACATTCGTCTAGTTGCAAATATCAATACCAGGTATGTAAGATTGTTAACATCCACAAGAGTTTGATTGCTGAAAGGGGGTTACACCTTCTGAGACTTAGTTGATAGGCTAAAAATGGAATGTGTGGGGTTTATTTCATTTATAAATATGTACCAGCATGTGAGCGTCTGTAGCTTAAGCGGTAGTGAGCTGGATCACAACGGAAGCATACCAGTTCAAACTCCGCGTGGGCAGTTTGGAAGCAAATTAGTTCCGTGGAAAAGAACCTTTAAAAATATACCTCACCGTTTATAAAGCAATAACAAACTACTGAGTGTATAAGTGGTGTCTAGAAAAGCGACGACTCAGTTACTGTGGTTGATGGCTAAGTTCTATAAAGGATATGCCACGATTTTCATTTCATATGTTCACAGGTTAGCACCAATCATGAACAAAACGCAAGACTACTTGACATATCCACACGTCTTTTCATGTCACTAAAACAAGCATTGAACATTATCTGTACTTGTTCGCTAAATACACTTACAACTAGATTTAAACTATAAATATCTGTGCGAAGAACGGGTGCATCTGCTAGTACAGTATATATCGAACATAAGGTGAAAATCTAATATATGATAAATATTTTTTGCCAAAGGCTGAGTACGTTGTAGTTTACTTCTTGTGATCGCAATTTTGATAATTATACTGTCAGATGCTTTCTTATGATGTTGTCTGGGGCTCGTCTCTGGTGCCATGTAGTTTTGAATGTAGTGTTGTGTTGTAGGGCCAGCGTAATTTTTTAGGGAGGACATACAGGGACAGTCTTGCAGGACATGTACTGTGGTTTGATCAGAGGTAGTTTACCTATACATACCATGTTATAGAAAAGAATTGTTTATTTTGCTTTCAGTTTGAAGAGGAACCTACTGCTTCATCAACCTCTTCCACATTTGTACATCAACAACACGCTACAGTGGCATCATCACAGTCTACAACATCTTCAGGTAATTTATTTTTGGATGTAAGAAGAGTATTTAGATAGACAGTGGTTATCTAAGAGTTCTGTCATGGTTAATTGGTTAACTAATTGTTTTCACATTGTCTTGGTGGAACTCGTCTGAGAACGGTGTAATAATTTACATAGATGGCGTCAGTGATTTGACACATGTGGGGCTCATTGGCTTTCACTGCTAAGTTCGCCCGAGTGGTTACCGGGGCCAAAATTTGGGGTGTAAAGAATATAGAACCACTGTTACCTGCCACGCATGTCGTAAGAGGCGACTAAGGAGGTTTGGCTGAAATCAGATGCATGTGTCCTAAATGTGTAGAAGTCTATGCGTTTAGGGCGTACCAAACCAATGTGCAACGTATACACGTTCTTGGCAAAGATCATACATATCACAAAGAGGGATTAAAATTGGTTGTAAAGAACAAATGCAAAGAAGAAGAAGAGACTGCTCAAGTCAGAGGAAATGTTATGAAGTAAGACAATGGTGGCTTTGCCGTGACTACAAGCAGTCTCACTATGGAAATCATTCCAGTAACTAAAGCGATGGTCTGGCTCGAGTCAGACTTTTATCCATGCATGTTTTCTCAGTGGCTCAGTTAGTATATTAAGAAATATTGAAAAAGGCTGGGCTGTGAAGGCAATGGTTGAAGTCGCTGAAGAGGTCTAAGCTGACAAAAATTAGTTTTATTTATGTGCCTGGGCAGACTGGTGTAAGGGTAAATGAATGCGCCGATAGGCTTGTAGGTATGACTGTTGTAAAAAGCTTGCAATCAATGAACCAGGATGATATTCTGAATTCCCTAAGGAAGAGAGGATGTTACATGATTCAAGTAATAGTAGTAAATCTACAACCCTAACCAGATTGCAAAAATACCAAGTCAAATGTTGTGTAGCTAGGCAAGAGCTCTATACTGGTAGCAAAAGAAGATTAGTAAACAAACAAAGAACCGGCATCATTAGTCAACACACACTGAGAGATATACTGAGAAAAAGATCTGAGCGCTTATGGACTAATTGGTTCAATGTGTAGTGTTGATCCTTTAACTAAACTAGTCGTGGTGGAGATACATTTTATTTGCAGGAAAGGACTATAAGCATTCAGATCATGCAGCAAAATATGTTTATTTCTTTAAAACATAATTTCTGTTTAAAGAAACTGGTATCTAGTTTACGTCTGTTGTACATATATACATTGAAAAACAAAGAATGAAGTAGTTTGGCCACTTAACAAGAATGCTACTAAACTCCACTGTATTGGTTATTGGTTACTAAACTGACATCATTGCACTCGGGCAGACCCATAGGTGTTTAGTCTCAACAGATATCGAAGAGTATGCATACTGATGGTTCCCATGGCTTGCTTCCATAAATTTATATTCCAGTACCCTTTTATTAATCTAACCTAAGATCAAGTAGTTTGACAATGGAGGTTCGGTCTGAGCGGTGAAATGGCTGGCATCTCACAACTACTCTCGTGTTTTCATACTCAGTGACTCCATGAGCATGATTGTAAGTCAATCAGGTATGGTGAGACGAACTGGGTGGAGGTACTGGTATAGAGAAATCACTGTTTTTGTCCCTGGGCACGCAGGAGTTAAGGGTAATGAATGAGCTGATAGATTGGCTGGCTTGGCTACAATATCAGAGGAGTGCCATGGATCGAAATGACATTCTTCATGCATTGGAGAGTCTTTCCAACAGAGAAGTTTCAGGGCTGGAATCCCACTGCTGACCAGATTGAAAGAGATGGGTGTCAATATTGGTGCAGCCTGAAAAGAATGACATACTAAATATGCAAAGAGATTGATTAATCAACATCGAACTGGCGTGTTGGGCCACTGCTGGATTTGCTGAGGCGAGATCGAGCACATATGGACGTGTCCAGAGTGCTATGATGATAGTCCTCATATAACTGATAACAAATTAGTATCCAACACAAGCGCCACTTAGTGTGGTGTTTGACTTCTAAGGTTAATATATATATATATATATATATATATATATATATATATATATATATATATATATATATATATATACACATTGTTTGTTTGTTTGTTTATTAGGGATTAAAGCCTCTTTAAGAGGCACGCTCCTTTCAACCTAAGGCGAACCTTTATTGGTTATATCAGAGCGTGTAGGCCAACAAACATGAAAATAAGAATTAACTCCTTCGGAGAATCCAAGAACTATACATATACAGTATATATATCATATATATACATACATATATATACATATATATACATATATATTGTGTATATATATATATATATACACATATATATACATATATATGTATATATATATATATATGAGATATATATATAATATATATATATATATATATATATATATATATATATATATATATATATATGTATATATATATATATATATATATATATTCCAGCAGGAAATAACCCAGCAACAATGAGAAGTGCTCGTGAAATAAAATTTATAACAAATACAATTTCTAATCAATATTTGTGATTTAAAGTCCAATTTACAGTTAAATGGATGAAGTACTAGTTTGTAAACATGTATGTTGTCAATACCATGCAATTTGGGATGTAAAAATTATACAAGTGAAGAAATAAAAATGAATGACAATATTGAAAGTATGTTTCACTCAAAATGTCAGTTTTATTGAGGATAAAAGTAAATTGAAAGGTTGAAAAGCAATCTCCCTAACAGAGGTTTATTTTGCATGTGGGGCAGCTATCACTTGTTCACACACTTCGTGGTGCAGTCCTCATCTTCATTTAGAAACACTAACTGCGGCTCTGCATTCTACCAAACAGTAGAGTTGAGTCGGTTGATGTTTGGCATGAATGGAGTTTATTAGTCCTGCAGTATCTGGGAGTTTATCAGTCCTGCAGTTGCCTAGCCTGCATGTTTGTATGGGCATGAGGGCCTCATACAATCAAGACAGAGGTTCAACCTTGCACATGTCCATATTGTCCTCATGGAACGAATTTGGAATTGACATTGAGGCACACATATTTGCTTATACTTTCAAATCTATTTATTGACACTATATTTGACAAAGCAGTCACATTCAACAGTTTATCGATAAAACAAAACATTCTGTAGTAAGGTAACTAGTTACAAACATATAGTTTACATAAAGAAAGATATTGATGTAATGAAAAGGAACAGTGCCCATGAAGGATCTGGATTTTTTTGAATTTTCATAGAGCAAATGCGCTGGTTATCTCTGTCCAGTTCTAAAAAATAGCTCACGCAAAATCGTGGTCGTAAAATGTAAATCACAAATAGAGAATATTCTGAATCAATGTCATTTGCAGAACCTGTTTCTTCACTAAATTGTTCGATATTGATAGTGCTCAGCTGTTGCAACTATTCTCTCTCAACTTAACGACCTGGGTGACGGAGGGAAGGGCAGTGTTCGCATCCATCAACAATCGTAATTCATCGTAACTAATGTTACGTAAACGTCAGAACACTAGAACTAGCGTCCGATATTTTAGACGCAAATCTTGAATTAATTATATATCAATCCGATTTATTCACGATCTGCGCAAATTTTCCATCAACTGAATCATAAATCACAAGTTTTCCAGAAAATATAAGGACTTTTAAAAAAATGTGCCTATACGAAACCAATAACACTAGAAACACGCGGATTCTAAAATGGCTGCCCCATTATCGGCAATGACATCAGGGGCTAAATTTAGCGTGTTTATTCGAGAAAGATATAGAAAAGCGATTTAAAGGTATATACGCCGGTAAAGCGCTATGGGTTTATACTGATAATGGCGATTCGGCCCGCTCCAGGAATAAGAGTGTTAAGACACAAAACATACTACAGTATATCACAAACCTCTTTATAAGAAGAAATGTGAAGGGAAGAACATGACCTTCACTTGAACAAGATGGAACTACATTTCAACGAAAAATCATTTACTAAATATTAAAATCAAGCTAAAAATTGGATATATTTCCCATTATACTTGTTATTTTATGTTCACAGGTGGCATGGACGAAATGGAAGTATCAGAAGAGAAAGTTACAGAAGAAGATGGTTGGAAAGTTATAAGTCGTGGGAAAAGAAAATAACTATATGAGAAATAGTTCTAAATTAAAGTTATTGTATAAATTGTCTATAAAGTTGATAAAATAATTTTGTTAAAAATATTTTGCTTGCCAAATTAGTTCATTGTACGCTCGAGTGGTTACTGGGGCCCCTTTTTGGGGGTGTAAAGAATAGAACCACTGTTACCTGCCATGCATGTCGTAAGAGGTGACTAAGGAGGTTTGGCTGAAATCAGATGCACATGTCCTAAACGTGTAGCAGTCTATGCGTTTGAGGGCCTACCAAACCAATGTGCAACGTATACACGTTCTTGGCAAAGATCAAACGTATCACAAAGGGTGATTAAAATTGGTTGTAAAGAACGAACGCAAAGAAGAAGAGTTCATTGTAATAGTAATGACGAAATGCATAAAAACAAAATACTGTAGTTTTACACAATATTTGTCAAAGGCCTTTATCAAGCAAAGGAAACAAAAGAAGCAAAGAAGTTCCAGACTTCCTTTATGGCAGACATAACATATATAGTCAGATAATAAATCCCTAACTGCCCTAATAATGGTAACATGACAACCATACCAAGTATTCCTAAACATTGTACTTCCTGTTATATGTCATTCTAAATATAAAATGCTATACCCAGAGGGAGGAGAAAAACTACAAGCCATATTGGACACCAGAGATGGAAGTTCTCCATAGCTCGCTTTGCAGTGCCAGAAATACAATGGAACTCGCACCAACGGACCAAAATGTAATGCAACACAATAGAGCAAGGGCCCTTTATGTTAGAGAAAGAAACCAGCAGTGTAGAAAATCCTGGAAAGAAAAGACAGCCTCTTTGAACATGGAAAAGATACTCAAAAGTTGTGGAGACTTACAAAGCCCTGAACGATGACAACCCATCTAGAGGGAAAACAGTTCTCCAGCAAGGAGAACAACTTCTCACAGGAAAGCGAGCAGCCGCCCTGATGGTCCAGTGTTACAAGCAAGAAAGCTCATGCTCAATAAGTCAGGAGCAGGGAAAGAAGTCAGAAGTGAGATAAATACTACATTCAAAAAAGCAACAAGTAAACCCTGTATGGAGGTAGACGTCACACTGACTGAGCTGCAGAGAGCACTGAAAAAGCTCAATCGTAAAAAGGCCCAGGGACCAGATGGAGTATCAAATGACATGCTCAAACAAATAGGCCCAATAGCACAGAGTCTTCTACTCCAGATATTTAACAATAGTTGGAGACAAGGGAGAGTCCCAGACATCTGGAAAAATGCCACAATCCACCAAATTTTCAAAAATGGAAAAGACAAAAAGGATCCACAGAATTACAGACCTATAAGTCTGCAAAGTTGCACTGCAAAACTGCTGGAGAGAGTGATAACCACTAGACTCCAGTGGTTTTAGAATCCAACCATAAACTGGATCCAGCCCAGACAGGCTACAGGCAGCATAGAAGCACTGACGACCAAGTGGCATACCTCACACAGGACATAGAAAATGGTTTCCAAGAAAAGAAGAAAACTCTCACAGTGTTCTTCGACATGTCCAAGGCCTTTGACAAAGTCTGGAAAGATGGTTTGCTACTCAAGCTCTTACACAGTGGAATACGGGTAGAATGTACTATTGGATAAAGACTTTCTTACCCATAGACAAGCATCTGTAAAATTGGATGTAGTGCACAGTCCCAGATTCAAATTAAGAGCAGGAGTCCCACAGGGCAGCGTACTGTCCCCATTGCTTTTCTTGGTATATATTAATGATCTGCCACAAACTCTGCCCAGACATGTATCACACTCTCTCCATGCTGATGATCTAGCTGTGTGGTACACCTCCGAGTTTCTGGGTCCCGCCATCTTTAAACTCCAGGAAAGCCTGAACAGCATCATAATGTGGGCAAATAATGGGGTCTAGAAATAAACCGGAGCAAAACTATAGCAACACTTTTCTCATTGTCAACAAAGGAAGAACACTTCAGACTGAAATTTAACAATGATATCATTTCCCGTTCCATACTCCAACCTTTTTGGGAGTTAAACTTGACAGTCGTCTGACATGGAAACATCACATAATGGAAACATACAGAAAGGCTATGAGGAAATCAAGCGTAATGCGGAAGCTGGCTGGAACTACCTGGGGAGCTGATAGTCGAATCCTGAGTAGGTGTACACTGGTGCAGTTAGACCGACTCTGGAGTATGCATCATCGACATGGATATCAGCAGCCCATTCAAACAAATCGATACTGGAAAAACACAAAACAGGTGTCTGCGTACTATTTTGGGAGCTATGAAATCTACACCAATTGTAGAAATGGAAAAGGCAGCCAACATCCAGCCCTTGGAAGACAGAAGAAGGAGAAAAGTGATTCTACAGACTGAAAGGATCAAAAGGATGCCTCACCATCCACTGCATGAAAAAATGGCGGCTAGAACAAAGAACAGACTAAATCGCACAAGTCTAAACCACAAAGCAAAAGAGATAGGAAAGTCATACTTGGAACTACTAAATCATAACTCCATACCAGAATAATTACTTTTGATCACTGGGAACCAGACTCAGTAGCACTAAACTTCTCAGCCTCCATCCCTAAATTGTTAAGCAAAGATGCCGAGCCTAATCTAGTGAAGAAAGCAACTACAATGGAACATCTCCATTACATGTTTCCAGAAGACAGCTGGACAAGAATTTACACAGATGGATCGGTACTGGAGGCAACCATGAATGGTGAGGCAGGAGTGTACATTAGGCACCCAGATGCTACTACTGTGTCTTTAGCTGCCCCTACTGGAAGATGTTCCAACTAAAAAAGCAGAACTCCTAGCCCTTCTGATGGCAGCACAGCACATGAATAAGCTGCAAGCACCTGCAGGCAAGATGGTATTTCTTACAGACTCACTGTCAGCTATACAAGCCCTGGAGGCTAAACCGCTGACAGCACAGTACAAAACCTAAAAGAGAACTTGCTCAGCTTTCAGAAAAGGCAGAAATTCACTTGGATATGATTATGGAAAAGACTCCTCAAAGACCTAAGCAGAACAGACCAGGTCATTATATTTCGACTACGCACAGGACACTGCAGACTCAACAAACACTTATATAGACTAGGAATAAGTCAAACAGCTATCTGCCAGTGAAAGCAGGCGGAACAGACACCAGAGCATATCCTGCAAGACTGTCCTCTCCTGTGTGAGCTGAGAAGCAACATGTGGCGGAAAATGACTTGTTCTTGTCTTGTAAGGTGATTTATGGCATCTTTTGGATTTGGAGTGGTCATGTGTTTAAAGAGGGCTCTGCCTGTTTTACCCATTCATTCAGCCACTCCTCCGTTTTGTTACTTCTTATTACTTGAGGGTTAAAAGGTGAACAGGTATGGAGTAATCCATTTTGCTGAGTGCACCGGATATGACAAGTAGAAAAAAAAAGCATTTTGGACGTGACTGATTTCCTCATTCATTTATGTTCAGATTGGTACGGGGAGTGTGCTGACAGTATCTGACTAGTGGGGAAAGGAAATCAAACTCAGTGTAAACAAAATATTCAGTGGTCATATGTCACAACAGACACACAGTAGCTGCACAGAAATCTACACTTTAATATTTAATGAAACACAACTGTCTTTACTGAATGTGTTACCGCTATTTAGGGCAGTGTAGGACAGGGGTCATGAACCAGGGAAATTTAATGGTCTCATGGCTAGTGCAGTCACCATGAAACTGTTTAGGTTGAGTTTTTTTCTTTATGTCCCAGTCAGAGAAGTCTATCCGGCAAGATGCTGCTTCCCGATACTTTTCTTTTTTTTTGCTGCATCTAGAACCCAGATGTTGAATGATTTGTGGTTTAGTGCTATTTTCTTTATCTTTGTGTTCTTTATGACTTCTAGATACGAGAAGATGTTCCAGTTTGCTTTCTTGTAGTTTTAGCTGGGGACGAGCGTTCCTTTGGGGTGTTCCTCTGTTCTTTCATGGATATTATTATGAATTTGTGATCGCTAACACCCCTGATTGCATGCACTTAGATCAAACCACAGAACACGTCCTGCAAAACTGTCCCTGTATGTCCTCCCTAGAAAGGAATAATATCCCTACAAACAAAACATGACAGAGATGAGCCCCAGACAACAGTCAACTTCATCATAAGAGCGCATCTAACGATAAAATCATAAAAATAGCAATCGTAAAGAAGACATTACAACAGATATATAAGTTGGTTCATCTATCAACTGGCAGGGTTAGTCGCTGGATGCTGTTGAAGATATTGTCAATGAGATCAGAGCACCTATGGACATGTCCAGAGTGCATTGAAGATATTTAGAACAGAATTCAGCAGCCAGCTATCTGGGAATGTTTGCCAAGTTCTTGATTATTCTAAAATAGTTCAGATTGGGATTATATGATCCATACACGATCTCCAAGCTCTAAATGATGACTGTTACTTTACAACTTGTAGATGTGAAGTATATTTATAACTATTCTGTTCAAAATATTTCCATTTACTTCCAGCAGATTTATAATTGATATAATAATATTTCAGAAATTTTGTCTTTATTAAGCAGTTTAGAAGAGAATAGTTTTGAATGATATGTTCAGTAGCAGCGACAACGTCTTGTTTGTAGCATACCAGAATAAACTATGAATGTCATCTTAGATTCAAGATAGAAGACAACGAACAGATGGATTAACAAGAACCATATCTGATGATATAATTAACTTGAAGGAATATATGATAAACGTATGCTATGGGAGAAAATACAAAGATAAGCTGGCCCCTACAGAGATCAAATGTCTAAACAGAATGCTGGGAGTATCAAAAAGAAACCTGTTTAGAAATATAGACATCAGGAAATAATTGCGTACACCACCATTATTGAACTTCATCAAGAAATTGTACATCAGAGTGCAGTGATACTTAGGATACAAATCAAAGGGCTGTCCATGCAAAAATAAGACACAGTGAAAAACACTATTTATGAAGAGCACACAAAAGCCCGTTCTAGAAATCTCTTTTGATGTCTATAGAAATCTCTTCTAGAAATCTATCCTGATGCAAAATGGATTAGAGAAAAAAAAGAAGAAAATACAGAGAGGTTAAATTAAACATAGAAGAGTGAAAGAACAGATGTATTAGCTGAAAAAAAGAAAAGAAGAACTGCATCGCTACTTGAGCTGTTTGTTTCGTAAGTTTTGATGTGTAAAATATCAATGTATAAACTAAATGTAACCAATACATTTTCCAATAACAAACACTCAAGCTTCATATAAAAAAACAGACGCAATAATTTAAGAATATAAATGTACATTTTATTTTATTATATAATAAATCAATCTGTTTGTTATGATAATGACAAGCTCCATACCTGGACAACAACAAGATGGTAAACATTAACATATACATATCTAAGAATATACAAATAAAGTAAAAAAACAAGCAATATGTAATCTTGTCAAGAATATCAACCAACACATTCAAAATTTACATTTATCTTTTACCATATCACAAATTCCCATTGACGTTCTCTCTTGCCGTTTTATTCACAAAATCACATCACATAAATAATAATAATAATAGAGTACAGTTCAACCAATCACATTTCATAATTATTAATTCTAAAAATATGTTTCATATTGCCACATCTAATGGTTACTAATTCTACATCGTTCATCTTATCACGATAATTAATTATAAAAATATCGTTCATCAACTTAAAATTAATGTCTTATACTAGAGTTCTGTCTACCAAATCACAATTAAAAATCTCTAATACCAGACGTTTTGTTCAGAAAATCACAATTTAAAATGTCTAATATTAGACATTTTGTCCACCAAATCACAGTTAAAAATCTCTAATACCAGACGTTTTGTTCAGCAAATCACAATTTAAAATGTCTAATACCAGATGATTGTCCACCAAATCACAATTTTAAAATGTCTAATACCAGATGATTGTCCACCAAATCACAATTAAAAATGTCTAATAATTAAAAATGTCTAATACTAAAGTTTTGTTCACCAAATCACAATTTTAAAATGTCTAATATTAGACGTTTTGTCCACCAAATTACAGTTAAAAATGTCTAATACTAAAGTTTTGTTCACCAAATCACAATTTTAAAATGTCTAATACCAGACGATTGTCCACCAAATCACAATTTAAAATTTCTAATACCAGACGAGTGTTCACCAAATCACAATTAAAAATGTCTAATACTGAAGCTTTGTCCACCAAATTACAATTTTAAAATGTCTAATACTAAAGCTTTGTCCACCAAATCAAATTAAAATGTCTAATATTACACGTTTTGTCCACCAAATCACAATTAAAATGTCATAGACGTAAAAACACTGGAATCAGATCCAAGAACAAATGATGCTACATAGTTAGTTATTCTAGACTGGGAAAATGGTGCTACATGAAAGAGAAGGTCTGTGGAACTTGTACTGGACATGTGAGATTTGACATGGAGATACTTGCTTTCGGGAGGATATATCTGTTACCACTGGATGTGGAAATGGTCGGTTTGGTTGCTTTGTCTTGTAATACCTGCGATCTGAGACATGTAGGATCTGTTTTGGACATATTCGTATTCTGGATGACATAATTGTTGTTACTGGGTACGAAAACAATAGGTATGCTTGTTTGATCTTGTACTATCAGAGGTTTTGCACATGTAGGATTTAACATGGGCGTATTCACATTCTGGATGGCATAATTGTTACTAATAGGTGCAGAGATAGTGTTGTCTTGTAGTATCAGTGGTCGGACAAATGTTTGTAAATTTTGTGGATGTACAAAATTACTAATGGCGAAAGACGGAGCAGGCAGACACCGAACTGGCGCAGATTGATCTTTCTGTATACTATGTCCAGGTTGATTAGTGTTGGACAAGACTTGATTATTCGAGTTATTAACTCCAAGTAACTTAGACTGATCACAATCAATTGTAAAGTTTGTCTGATTGGATAGGTTGTCTGGAGGCGGCGTATTACCGCTTGCTTCATCCAGAAAATTTAAGAATTCTTCCGTGAAATCCACATTTAATTCAGGAACCAGGTCGCTTGGTTGTGAACTGGGAAAGAAAAAATAAAACAGTATTACTAAAAGTTAAACACATGAAAATATGTATTATAATGAAAGGAAATATAAAAATTAGACTAGAAGAAATTAATGAATATTTAAAGATTAGGAAAGGTTAATGTGAGAACTGAAAAGTGTGTGTGTCGTGTGAAGTGGGATTTCGTGACTTTGAAGTAATTAGCATCTGGTTTGTTCTATCCACAACTTGGTTTCCATGGCAGCAGTTGTAAATGTCACCTTGTCCTATCTGACTATACCCCCACCTGTTTCTTACTGTTTTCTCAATGGTCCCTAAAGATAGTCAAGTATTCTAAAGGAAGATAGAACATCAGCAAACAAGAAGGAAAACCACCACAAAGGCGACTAAACATTTCTTCGTTGCGTTCGATCTTTACGACCAATTTTAATCACTTTTTTTTATCTTTGCCAAGAACGAGTATACGATGCACATTGGTTTGGTAGGCCCCAAACGCTTAGCATTTTAGTTTAGGACACATGCATCCGATTTCAGCCAAACCTCCTTAGTCGCCTCTTACGACATGTGTGGTAGGTCACAGTGGTTCTATTCTTTACACCCCAAATTTGGGTCCCGGTAACCACTCGGACGAATGAACATATAAAAAACAAGAAAGAAAGTCAACCTCAAGAACACCGAAAGTAGATAAGAGATGATAATAAATGTTAGAAATTCTACATCAATCAAAGTATTAAATCAGGGACTAGCAATGACAACTAAATAAATGTATAATGCGAAAGCGTTGTAACATTAAATGTTTCTATCAACGGTTGTACAGAAAATGGAAGTGTAGATAGCGAAATCAGCAATCGTTGAACAAAAGCTAACCAGGTACTGGGACAGTTAACACCACTGTTGTCATATAAAGAGATACCGCTAAAAACTAAAGCAAATCTCATAAGAACGATTTTCTGGCCAACACTATGTTACCAGTGTCAGACATGGCTAATAACAGCAGCTAATGAGCGGAAAATCATAACGACAGAGATGAGGTGTCTTAGAAGAGCTGCAGGTGTGACAGTAAGAGACACAGTTAGAAATGAAGTAATCAGAAGAAGACAGGATGTAAAACCAGTCATGCAATTCATTAAAGAACAACATATTAAATGGTTTGGACACCTGACAAGAATTCCCTGGTGTCGCCTACCACAGAGATCCACACATAAAAAAGTATAATGAGTACTTCTTCTTCTACGTTCTCACTAGATTGGGATTTCGGATTCTCTAATAAAAGCAGCCGTTTGCCTTAGATTATCAGCCACGCCATACAGTTTGTCTTGGACTCTAGTGTAAGTGGGCCACCTCTTTCTTCTCAAATCTGCATACTGTGGACAGTTCTGTAGGATATAATTCCTATGATTTCTGCTTCCCGTTTGGGCCGACCTCTTCCCGCAGTAAATTTTGATCAACCTTGTGATGGTAGGTTTGACATTCTTACTGCGTGGCTAAATCTCCGAGGCAGATTGGCGACCGTAGAATCCGTTATCCCATTCCTCATTATGAGGGGTCATTATAACCATGTTATGCGCCTTGCGGCCTGGTGCATCCGTTTTCTGCAAGCATTTGTTTCGGGTTAGCATTCCCTAATAATGAGTACAAAGCACGAGAAAGACAGCGCAAAAGATCGTGCGACGGTATCAAGAACAACCTTACGAAAATGAATATCAGCTTACAACGTGCCTAAAAACAAACACACACAAACAAGATCACTAGATTATTAACTGTACTCTTAACTAAATTATAAATGAGTTAGTTCCGGGTTCCAAGCCTGGATGAGAAAGGAGGACTTGTGCTTGAGAGTTGGAGAATGACTAAGGAAATAGAATGCATTTGAAAATAGATGTCTTTGAAAGACAATTAACATGAAACGGCACGCATTCAGGAGAAGTGATAAAATAAAAAAGTAGATATTGAAACTATTAATTGTAACATAAAATGGTTTTGTAGTAAATTTCTCTCTCTCTCTGCATTGCACACTAAAACAAGTTTGATAAATTATACTGCACGAAATGGTAAATTTAAAGTAAATAATTTATTATACCGATGTGAGTATTAATCAGTATCAAATCAAGTCTTCATCCACTCATGCAGAAGAAAGACTTATTCTTTGATAATGCTGTTTAACTTTGTTTTATTGTTATTTTATCCACTATGTGTGTACAGAACAATTGTCTTCGTTACTAAACTATTGTTAACTTGCTGGCATCTTAGCGACACGGACAATAATAAATCGTGGAATAAAATCCGATGTTGTTTTTTGTTCCTGCAAATAAACGGATTAGACGACCGACACGGCTCCAATTATTTTGTTTGTTGATAAGACGGGAAGTTCTAACAATTGGCAACTAACAAACACAATGAAAACATAAACCAGTCACGCTCAATTTCAGGGAACCTTATCATTTTGTTGTCATACCTGGTTGACGGCTTATTTTTGTTGACTGATAAAAGTGAATGACCCAAATTAGTGAAAATGTGTCGTTGTTATTTGGAAGTTGGAAAACATAAAACTTGTTTTGAAATGGGTTCTTGTGTGACTCAAATATCAGACTGGTTTTTTTTACTTGGGATTGTGAGATTTTACAACAACAAGTAACTGTTATATATAAGATACAATATACAAGACACATCAATTACAAAGTAACGATTTAATATATATATTGATAATGTTACAGAATTAAATACGTAAACGATACGAAAAAGAAATTTAATACCCGATTCATTACTTGAAAACATGTTTGATAATGAATTGGGTAGAAGATAAAGTCATTTCAATACAAAATAATCAGTAAATGATTGATTGATAGAACAATCATTATTACATTTCGGATTTTGTAGTCCATGGAGTGCCTCATGCTGACTACTAGATTCATGGAAACCGCCCTAGTGGTTACCGGGCCCAATGTTGGGGTGTAAAGAATAGAACCACTGTTAAGTGCCACGCATGTCATAGGAGGCGACTAAGGAGGTTTGGATAAATAGTCTACTTTTACAATTTTTATATGTTCCCATCTATGAAAGCTACCTTCTTGCCAAATTTCAAGTCCGTAGGATGTCCAGATATCTTCAAACAATTGAGACAGATATAGATCCAATTGCATTCAACTTTCGTTAGTATATATATATATTGATATAAATAGTGGATAAAATAATAATAGAGCAAAGTAAAACAGTATTTGCAAAGAATAAGTATATTTTCCTATGTGAGTTGGCTAGGACATCATTTTTAAATGAATAATACACAAAGTTTTAATATACAATATTTAATTAAAATGTACAGATGCAATATTCACATTAAGACAACTGACGAAAAGCGCTATCGAACAGAATAAAACTTGGAGATATCTTGAAAAGAAAGAATCAAAGAATAACAAAGCAGGCATTGAAGTGGGAAGCTGATTCCGTTTCTCTCATCTTCAAATGTTATAGAAATGGTTATTTATTTTAACATGAGATAATTGTAAAAAATGTTCACGTAACTTGGATATTTTAAAAATGTTATTATTCTTTCGTTAATATCTGTTTTAATAAGATGTTACATTACAAATTTCTATTTATAAAGAAGTCGATATTGAAACTATTAAATGTAACATAAAATGGTTTTGTATTAATTTTTCTCTCTCTCTTCATTGTACACTAAAGCAAGTTTGATAAATTGTACTGCACGAAATGGTAAATTTAAAGTAAATAATTTATTATACCGATGTGAGTATTAATCAGTATCAAATCAAGTCTTCGTCCACTCATACAGAAGAACGACTTATTCTTTGATAATGCTGTTTAACTTTGTTTTATTGTTATTTTATCCACTATGTATGTACAGAACAATTGTCTTCGTTACTAAACTATTGTTCACTTACTGGCATCTTAGCGACACGTACAATAATAAAATCGGATGTTGTTTTTTGTTCCTGCGAATAAACGGATTAGACGACCGTCACGTTCCTATTGTTTTGTTTGTTGATAAGACAGGAAGTGCTAACAATTGGCAACTAACAAACACAATGAAAACATAAACCAGTCACGCTCAATTTCAGGGAACCGTATCATTTTGTTATCATACCTGGTTGACGGCTTATTTTTGTTGACTGATAAAAGTGAATGACCCAAATTAGTGAGAATGTGCCATTGTTATTTGGCAGTTGGAAAACATAAAACTTGTTTTGATATGGGTTCTTGTATGACTCAAATATCAGACTAGTTATTTTGACGTGGGATTGTGAGATTTTACAACAACAAGTAACTGACGTATATGATATAAGAAACAATATACAAGACACAACAATTAAAGTGCAGTTTTTTCCAGAGACCTCTAGCATTATTTTTGGAGCTACGGAGTTTGTGCTTTGTGCATTACTCTCGGCAGGTGGCGTTCCATTTCTGCGGAGAGAGACCGAACCATGTGGGTAAAACCCGGTGCAATGAAGTCATTCCTTCGGCTTTAAAACTAACCCTTTAAGCAATTACAAAGTAACGAATCAATACATATATTGATAATGTTACTACTTAACATCTTTCACCCTCGATGTCTCTGCAAGATTATGAACATCAGGTGGTACGACAAGATAACCAACTCTGAAGTACTGCAACGTGCAAACTGCCTTCCATCATGGGCATGATCAGCAGTAGACGACTAAGATGGTTGGGACATGTGAGAAGAATGGAAACTTGCCGCATACCAAAACAAATGTTGTTCTGTGAACTTTTGGAGGAAGAGGCACCAGGAGCAGACCACTGCTCAGATATAAAGATGTCTGCAAAGCCTCAATGAAAAACTTTCTATAGGTCCCAGCACATGGGAGGGACTAGCTGATGACAGAGTTGTGGAAAGCCAAATTACGAAAGGGCGCAGAGTCTTTTGAGAAAAGACTTATGTACGAGCTGAATGACAAGAGAGAAAAGCGAAAACTCAGAAGTTGTCAGTAAAACACTTGCCAATTGACCGTCTGTAAAGATGAAAAGGCCATATATATATATAATGTTACAGAATTAAAAACGTAAACGATACGAAAACGAAATTTAATGCACTATTCATTACTAGAAAACATGTTTGATACTGAATTAAGTAGAACTTAGAAGTTCTTCCCAATACCAAATAATTAGTAAATGATTGATTGACAGAACAATCATTATTATACGAGGGGAAGTCAATAAGTAAGCCACAAATGGCTGTAGAAAATAACTAAACATGATAACAACTTGAAACCAGTTTATTTTTATACATACATTGTTCCTTTATTTCTCAACATAATTCCACCAACATTGATGCACTTATCCCATCGTTTTATCTATCCTCCCAAACCGACTGCATAGAACTGCGGGCTCTGTTTTCTAAACCACGTTTTCACTTCACATTCAACTTCGGCGTCATTCACGAAATGTCTCCCGCCAAGGTGGGTTTCAGTGGACCAAAGAGGTGGAAATCGCTAGGGCTAAGTCGGGACTGGAAGGTGGATGTTCCAGAATTCCCACCTAGTTGGTCAACAAATGAACAGATACATGTATTAAGAGCTTCCGAAAAAACAAGTAGACAAACACGGGACTCGAACCACTTACCTAGTCCTTACGACACCAATCGCCTAGCTAGCAATAGAGCGTCCTTACGTACACAACCAATGAGCCATTCTAAAAAAAATGACTCACGGGGAGTGTCTTTCTCAGACGCTTGTTATTACCAGACACCGAAACAATCAGGTAGGGTTCGTTAATAGTGTTTGCACAGGCACATGCTATGAGCTTGTTGTGCCTGTATATATTAGAACGACACAATATCACACATATATACATATAACAAACATGTACACATCATTCAAAGTAGCTTCAAATTAATTCTAAGATGAGCACAAGGAGTTTTTTTACAAGAACCCCAGAGGAAGCAACGGAAGTAACGAATATGATCAACAAATGAACAGATACAGGTATTAAGAGCTTCCAAAAAAACAAGTAGACAAACACGGGACTCGAACCACTTACCCTAGTCCTTACGACACCAATCGCCTAGCCTAGCAATACGAGCGCTCTTACGTACACAACCAATGAGCCATTCTAAAAAAATGACTCACGGGTGAGTGTCTTTCTCAGACGCTTGTTATTACCAGACACAGAAACAATCAGGTAGGGTTCGTTAATAGTGTTTGCACAGGCACATGCTATGAGCTTGTTGTGCCTGTATATATTAGAGACGACACAATATCACACATATATACACATATAACAAACATGTACACATCATTCAAAGTACTTCAAATTAATTCTAAGATGAGCACAAGGAGTTTTTACAAGAACCCCAGAGAAGCAACGGAGCTAACGATATGATCAACAAATGAACAGATACAGGTATTAAGAGCTTCCGAAAAACAAGTAGACAAACACGGGACTCGAACCACTTACCTAGTCCTTACGACACCAATCGCCTAGCCTTGCAATACGAGCGTCCTTACGTACACAACCAATGAGCCATTCTAAAAAAATGACTCACGGGGAGTGTCAGACGCTTGTTATTACCAGACACAGAAACAATCAGGTAGGTTCGTTAATAGTGTTGTGAAAGACACTCCCCGTGAGTCATTTTTTGAATGGCTCATTGGTTGTGTCGTAAGGACGCTCGTATTGCTAGGCTAGGCGATTGGTGTCGTAAGGACTAGGGTAAGTGGTTCGAGTCCCGTGTTTGTCTACTTGTTTTTTTCGGAAGCTCTTAATACATGTATCTGTTCATTTGTTGATCATATTCGTTACTTCCGTTGCTTCCTCTGGGTTCTTGTAAACTCCTTGTGCCCACCTAGTTGGTTAATTTTCTCCTGAGTTAATCGAGCCGTATGTGGTCTGGCATTGTCACGAAGAAGCAACACTCCTCTAGTCAGCAACCCTGGACGTTTTTTTGATTGCATCATGAAGCACTGATAGAACTTCACAGTACGATTCGGAATTCACATTGTCATATTTCTTTATGAAGTTGGTTAAAGCCTCCCTGACAATCCCAGAACACCGTCAACATAACCTTCCCTGCTGATGGCGTAACCTTGAATTTTTGGACACAAGGCGAAGAAGGATGTTTTCACTGCAATGAAGCATGCTTTGATTCGGGCTGGTAGTGATGCACCCATGATTCATCCCCAGTAACAATCCTGTTCAGCATCTCTTCTCCTTCATCTTCGTATCGACAGAGATGATGCAAGGACAGGCCAAATCGGTTCATTTGTGTTCCTCTTTCAATTGTCTGGGTACCCACCTTGAACACACTTTCTTAAATTTCAATCGATCATGCATTATGCTGTATGCTGAACCATGTGAGCACCCTATTGTACATGCTACAGAGTCTATCGTTACTCGTCTGTCACCTCTAATCATCTCCTCCACCCGCTGCACTGATGCTTCTGTTGCAATCTCAACAGGACGACCAGATCGGATTTCATCAACAATTTTAGAGCTTCCTTGAGAAATTTTTATACCCAACTATGACCGTTTACAGGACAAACATTTGTCAGCATAAACAGGAAGCATTTCCTTATGAATGTCCTTTGCAGGCAGTTCTTTTGCCCACAAAAAACGCACAACAGCACGTTGCTCTTTGGTTGTACTCTCAGTAAGTACAGTCGCCATTTTGTTTATGCCTGCCATCATACACATAGGCCACCTGGCGAAGGGAATATAAGTTGGATGTTGCTGTCATCTAATGACACTTTTAGAAAACACCAACTACATTTACCTACCATCTCACATAACTTTGTGGCTTACTTATTGACTTCTCCTCGTATTTCGGATTGTATAGCACCTGGAGTGCACCAGTATCCCCATTCACTCACACGCAACCATACCCTCTCTACTTTTTTTCCAAGATTACTAAATGACCAACACTAACAACATGGTCCGGAACAATAATATTAAAGTATCTATTTAATCTCTGGTGTTTACACAGTCCATTGTTCATAAATCAAACCATCAAATAACCAAACCATTACAAAACACATCTCACATAAATCCAAAACGTTAACAATAGTCAAATTCAAACAGCAACTGACGTAGAAAGTCAAAGATGGGTTTTTAATCACATGTAGAACCGTCTGTCCCCCACCTTCCTAATGCCTACTTAAATATCGTGATGAACTCGTGAGCTCACTAAGTCCCTGGATCCGTTTTCCTCCTCAACAGCTGGGAACCAAGGGCGTTCTGGCTTCTTTCTACTTCCGACCTCGGACAGCAAACCCTTTTCAAGTCAGCTAGACGCAGGTACACTTGTCCCTCTCTCGCTAACGAATACGGCCACTCTCAAAATCCGTAACACTGGATATAGTTCAGTATATAAATTCTGCTCCACCTTTTCTGACGGTCTATCTGAAATAGCCTAATGACAGATACAGGTGTCCCACTCTCACACACGAATCCGGCCACTCTCAAAATCCACAACTGGATATATTTCAGTATATAATTCTACTCACTCTTTCTAACTGTCATATGAAATACCAAGAACCCATACGCTATCTAGGTCCATAAATCCTGTCCCCACTCGTGCTACCGTCCCGGACTCTATCTACTCTCTCACTGACTGTCCGCTCAAAAATAATAATATCCAATACTCTGAGTTCGTTCACCTATCTTCGTGAGCTGTCAACAACTGTCATCACAACAAAATAGACACAGAGAATAAAACCAGGCAGAACAACCTACTACAATAAGCAAGAATTTATCCCCCTTGTCCCCCAGGAACAGTAATACTGTTACAGGAGTGCCTCATGTTGACTACTAGATTCATGGAAAGAATCATCTTGCTGTTTGGATTTTGAATATAGAATATCGCCTGAGTGGTTCAGGGGTCCAAATTGTGGTGTAAAGAATAGAACCACTGTGACCTACCACGCATGTCGTAAGTGGTGACAAAGCAGGTTTGCATGAAATCGGATGCACATGTCCTAAACTAAATTTCTATGCGTTTAGGGACCTACCAAACCAATGTGAAACGTATACACGTTCTTGGCAAAGATCAAGCATATCACAAGAGTGATTAAAATTGGTCGTAAAGAACGAACGCAAAGAAGAAGAAGAAATATTTTGTCGCCTTTGTGGTGACTTTCCTTCTTGTTTGCTGATGTTCAATCTTCCTTTAGAATGATTGACTATCTTTAGGGATCATAAAGAAAACAGTAAGAAACAGGGGGAAATGGAGGAAATATACTGAGTCCTTATGCTCCACAGGGATCGGAGAAAAAAATCTAAGTATCAACATAGCAGGATAAACAATTCAATAACAGATAAATGCAAATAGATATATAATACAATAAATATTTGCAAAAAAAAACAAACTATGTTTTTGCCCTTGTAAATTTAAATGTTGATATATATTTCAATCAAAAATAAAGTTTACTGTTTTATCAAATTACAAACTGAAATAATCTCAAATTTAATTGTCGCAGTATTTGTGAAAACTTTATATTTCTTATACGTTGCAATAATGAAATGGACAGGTTTGTTGTTTGTACAGTCATGCGTGAAATCCTTCCATCCCTGTCTCGCTTTTACATACTAGAGGGCGTGCTTTCATGTTTAATTTCAAATGTTAAAGTTTTCATTGATAGCTCCGCACAATAAGCAATTTGATTGGTCGAAATAAATGCTATTTCCAACCAATGAAGTATCGATTAAGCCCTGGATTTTGTTGTATAAATACTGAAAGTTTGTTGGACCGTGTTTAATGTTGAAAGTTTAGCATACATTTGTGTATTCATTCTACTGTATTCTGAGATTTCACATTTACGACAGTGTTATTAATCTAGTTGTTCACGCTTGATCTAATACCTACTGCGCTACTGTTACAATACACAAGATATATTTGATTTATTTCTTCTGCATACTCGTAACAAAGTGTATTTCTTCTCTTTGGAATATTTAACGACAACTTTCAAACAATGTCTAAACCATCAAACGCAAGAGAGGAAATATTCTCATCTGGATGATGCAGCAGCTGAGGATAAACGAAAAATGGTTAACCAACAGGTAAGTGTTATATTTGATTAATTTGTGTGTATACTTTGTTTTAATACATTCAGTTACTTTAAAAATTTTCATTTATGTTTCACGATTTCTTTTATCAATTGTAACTAGACATTAGTTATAATTATTTGAATATATTCTCATTAACTTCATTGTTGTTATCTTGATCATGTTATTTACAAGAGACTGTACTCATTAATCTGTTGACATGATCACTCTCCCATCACTATCAGACACTCATTTTCTCATATCTTTTTATTGGTGGTTTGTTGCTAACTCTGTGTCACGTTTCATTTTTAATGAATTTCTTACCTGTCAGATTTATTTTTTCTTTCTTTTTCTGTGACTACTAAAATATGTTGTTATCTTGTAATGTTCTGTGCTTAGTTTTTGTGTCCCATTTTCTTGTTGTGTTTTCCCGTTTCATTTAAAGTTTGCAAACCTTTATTCAGTTTTAAAACACAATTCATTAATACTAATACAATTCATTAACAATATTCTACGATCTTCTACAACATTCAAAGTGAACAGACAACATTTTATTGTATGAACGTATGAGCATAAATATTGCAATATGATTTTTGTGAAGGTTTTCAACTCAAACAAGAAACGGTCATACGGATAGTATGGAAGATGAATACACCAGTGGCTAATATACTATCTACCTTGATGTATTCTGTACTGAACTTTGAACTCAACAACTGACTAATGAGCTGGATATCTGCTGTCCTACAAGAGCGAAAAGTTCCACGTTGCTCCTTACAAGAGATAGAAGTTGCACGTTGCTTAGACTCACGGACAAACGGCATACGATATATGTCATGGATACCTATTCGGTGAGTCAAGTACATACTTTATTATTCTCAAATACTGGACATGCTAAGGATAAACTAGACAATGCATGCAGTAATATCACTAGTTCATATGAAAGATATATCTCAACAAGTCTTAAGTAATGTGATGCTCTTTGAATACGTTCTATGTTAAGAATGTCATTAAATGTAGCACATTCATTATGTCAGATCACAGATAGCATAAAGAGAGATGTAAATCTTTTCAACGTTACATTTGATTGTAGTGTCATATATCGTCATGTAAACCATACGTAAATACTGTCAGCACAGTAGCAATCGACTAAAAACATACTGCACGTACTTCGATACAATCAGTTGCTTGTATAAGTTGCTGTTAGAGTAAGAGTCTGATTATGATGTAGTTATTACCAAGATTTCAGTTTACCATTAGATCTCTATCTGTCGTTATAAAAATGCATTATATTTGTAAATTCAGATTTTCATTCGTCAATGTTTGTTGATAATATTCTATTTTTCTTCTATACAGGAGCGAGATAGACAATGCAAAATTGCTGATGCTTTCAAAGAGTTGTCTGATGTTTTGCCGATCAGGCACACACCAAATAACAATCTTGAAGTCGGCTAAAGAATACATCATAGAACTTAATACATTATTGAGCCAAAAGAATAATGTTGAAACTCAATCTCTTATTTCGTGCCCAAGTAACACACAGACAGACACTAACGCAATAGCTCAGAGCCAAGTTTTGAGGTAAGTTAACGAGATAGTGAACTGCATACAATGTTTCATATAAATTTCTTTATTTTTATTTCTTTTATGGTGTTGTCACTATTGTAACCAGTCTCTTCTGTGCATGCACAAATAGAAAATTAAGTCAGAAAGAAAGTTGTAATCTGTGATAATGTTTGTCATAAAATCAGAGCATCGACAATCTAAAAAATAGTATGACTTCAGATCATCAGACTGGAACAGAGACATCTCATTATGCATATTTCTTCAACTTAGATACCGACATTCATGATTGATATGTTCTCTAATGTCTTGACTCAATTTACAAGTTTGTAGCTGCAGAACTAAACATTGTGTACATGTAGGTTTCTATGAATGTTACAGAAGCGCTCTCTGTATATCAATTACAGAAAGGATAACAAATAGATCTATCTGTAAAGAAATGAAAAACAAGGAAAACTGGTTGATGATATAAATAACGATAAAAATGAAGTATTTTAAACATATACAAATTTTAGATTTTAAGACATATCGTTTCCCATAGCAACGTACGGATATGAAGCTTGAGTTAATGATAAAACATTTGAAAAATCATTATTGTTTTTAAATGCAAGTGCTGCAGAAGAATACTCAGAATATCATTGACAGTAAACAGAACAAATATGTTATTTTGCAAACAAATTAAATTGAGAAGTGGTAGATAACAAAGAGACCAAAACATATTCTGAAAACTATTCACGAAATGGATTATTCTGAAAGACACATACGGTGATGAAGAAGGAAACACCAATGAGAAGATGGATGTCGTAGATGACATAGTATGGCAGAGGATGACACCGGACACGTCAGATAGGACAAGGTGACATTTACAACTGCTGCCATGGAAACCAAGTTGTGGATAGAACAAACCAGATGCTAATTACTTCAAAGTCACGAAATCCCACTTCACACGACATACACACTTTTTAGTTCTCACAACATTAACCTTTCCTAATCTTTAAATATTCATTAATGTCTTCTAGTCTAATTGTTACATTTCCTTTCATTATAATACATATTTTCATGTGTTTAACTTTTAGTAATATTGTTTTATTTTTCTTTCCCAGTTCACAACCAAGCAGACCTGGTTCCTGAATTAAATTGATTTCACGGAAGAATTCTTAAATTTTCTAGATGAAGCAAGCGGTAATACGCCACCTCAGACAACCTATCAATCAGACAAACTTTACAATTGATTGTGGTCAGTCTAAGTTACTTGAGTTAATAACTCGAACAATCAAGTCTGTCAACACTAATCAACCTGGACATAGTATACAGATAGGTCAATCTGCGCCAGTTCAGTGTCTGCCTGCTCCGTCTTTCGCCATTAGTAATTTTGTCCATCCACAAAATTTACAAACATTTGTCCGACCACTGATACTACAAGACAAAACTATCTCTGCACCTATTAGTAACAATTATGCCATCCAGAATGTGAATACGCCCATGTTAAATCCTAATGTGCAAAACTCTGATAGTACAAGATCAAACAAGCATACCTATTGTCTTCAATCCCAGTAACAACAGTTATGTCATCCAGAATACGAATATGTCCAAAACAGATCCTACATGTCTCAGATCCAGGTATTACAAGACAAAGCAACCAAACGACCATTTCACATCAGTGGTAACAGATATATCCTCCCGAAAGCAAGTATCTCCATGTCAAATCTCACATGTCCAGTACAAGTTCCACAGACCTTCTCTTTCATGTAGCACCATTTTCCCAGTCTAGAATAACTAACTATGTAGCATCATTTGTTCTTGGATCTGATTCCAGTGTTTTTACGTCTATGACATTTTAATTGTGATTTGGTGGACAATCGTCTGGTATTAGACATTTGTAATTGTGATTTCGTGAACAATCGTCTGATATTAGACATTTTAAATTGTGATTTGGTGAACATTTGTCTGGTGTTAGATATTTTAAATTGTGATTTCGTGAACATTCGTCTGATATTAGATATTTTAAATTGTGATTTCGGAACATTTCGTCACAATGGTGTTAGATATTTTAAATTGTGATTTCGTAAGACAGTATGTCGTCTAGTATTAGAATTTTAATTAGTGATTTGGTGAACAACTCGTACTAGTATTGAACATTTTTAATTATGTATTGTAGTTGAACAGAACTGTAGTATAAGAAGCATATTAATTTTTAAGTTGATGAATCGATATTTTATGTAATTAATTATCGTGATAAGATGAACGATGTAGAATTAGTAACCATTAGATGTGACAATATGAAACATATTTTTAGAATTAATAATTATGAGGAATGTCGGATTGTTTGGTTGAACGACTCATATCATTATTGTTATTATTGTATTTTATGTGATGTGATTTTGTGAATACAAATGTCGGCAAGAGAGAACCCGTCAATGGAATTTTGATATGGTAAAAGATAAATGTAAATTTTGAACGTGTTGGTTGATATTCTTGACAAGATTACATATTGCTTGTTTTTTTTTACTTTATTTGTATATTCTTAGATATGTATATGTTAATGTTTACCATCTTGTTGTTGTCCAGGTATGGAGCTTGTCATTATCATAACAAATAGATTGATTAATTATATAATAAAATAAAATGTACATTTATATTCTTAAATTGTACGTCTGTTTTTATATGAAGCTTGAGTGTTTGTTATTGGAAAATGTATTGGTTACATTTAGTTTATACATTGATATTTTACATCAAAACTTACGAAACAAACAGCTCAAGTACGATGCAGTTCTTCTTTTCTTTTTCTAGCTAATACATCTGTTCTTTCACTCTTCTATGTTTAATTTAACCTCTCTGTATTTTTTCTTTTTTTTTCTCTAATCCTGTTTGCATCAGGATAGATTTCTAGAAGAGATTTCTATAGACATCAAAAGAGATTTCTCGAACAGGCTCTTTCGTGTGCTCTTCATAAATAGTGTTTTTTTTTCACTGTGTCTGTTATTTTTGCATGGACATCCTTTTGATTTGTATCCTCTGTATCGAAGTATCACTGCACTCTGATGTACAATTTCTTGATGAAGTTCAATAATGGTGGTGTACGCAGTTTCTTCCTGATGTCTATATTTCTAAACATGTTTCTTTTTATACTCCAGCATTCTGTTTAGACATTTTATCTCTGTCGGGGCCAGCTCATCTTTGTATTTTCTCCCATGGCATACGTTTATCATATATTCCTTCAAGTTAATGATATCATCAGATATGTTGTCATATCCGATGCCGGCAAGATGGCGGTTCAATTTCTTACCGTTACAATAATAATGTACTATGCTACATCAATATATGACTAAATCCAAGCTGAAAGTTTTTCTCGTGCTGATAGCTGTATGTGAGGATAGAATAGTCGCTAACGTTAAACGGGACTTCTGGCCGTGCTACGGAGTATCGTGCACTAGCGCCAGAACCCGTCATAGCATAGACGCGTGTTCAGCGTTACCAACGGATATAGATACATCCAAAGGCTATGGTCATGTCTGTCTTAGGTAACGTAGGAGAAGAAAGAAAAATCGAGCAGGAGCTAGAAAGAGACAGCTAATATGTGATAGATTGGGTCACCACCACGTTCGAAAACTGTACTGGAATTGCGCCGGCGTCAGACAAAAGCGTCCCATCTTGGACAAACTTCTTTACGGTGCTGACGTTGTTGCATTACAGGAGACCAACTTGGGTACTGGTACAATCCAAGCCCCTGAATTTCATGTATTCTACAACAGAAAACATCTTGGACAGGCTATCTTTGTACGTAATAACTTGCATGCGTCTGAAGTAGATGTATCGGATGGAATTGCGATGACTTGCAATTACATGCTGTAGAATACAGGCATCAACACCTCGTTATTGTCAATGTATATGCATGTAACGGAAAGGTAGATGCCTCCAGGTGGCAAGGAATATTCAAACAGGATGAAAGTAATATCCTCTTTTGTGGTGATTTCAATGCCAGAGGACAACGGTGGGGTAATATCATTACCAATTAACAGGGAAAGGAATTGGAGGATGCATTGGTCACAACAGATTTGGTGTGCCTTAATACAGGTAAGCAACCAGGCTGGCTAAACGACCAGGCGATTCAGATGGGGCAATCGACCTGGCATTAGTTTCATCCGCCCTTGCTCCCTACTGTAGATGGGATGTCTTGGGAAACCATGGTAGTGATCACTGCCCATGCGTTGTCTTAATCGAGCGGCGCCGATCGAGCAGAAGTCGGATTACGTCGAAAGCGTTAACGTATGACAACGCAGCTCGAGACACGATTGGTAAAATTCGACATGACAAGGCCCAAGTATCTCATCAGGTGCGGAAGAATATAACACAGCCCTGTGGTGGAATGGGGAGATTGAAACAATTGGCGCACCAAAGAAGAGCGGTTAATGCGCAAAGGCACGCCGAGCAGCCACAGCATTGCCTGAGCATATCTTGGAGTTGAAAGTGGACATGGATGAGAAAATGACACTTTTAAGATTTGTCTACCCAAGCAAAGTCAGCTAGGTGGAAAGAATTTTGTGCACAAATGTTTTCCGATGGCTCCTTCAGAAATTTTTTCAGTTTCACCAAGCACATGAACGTGCCCACAGAATATCATACCAGATTTTCAAGATAACGATCTGGTGTGGCGAAAAACTGATGAAGCTAAAGGAATGGCATTTTTGGATCATTTTATTCAACAGACGAATCGAAATGATAAGGAAGCAAGACTCAATATCATTTCCCTGTTATCGGAGCAATGTGTTGACACGGAGTGGAATGACGATCTTGAATTCACGAGTGATGAAATACGTGCAATGCTTAAGAGATCACACAATACTGCACCAGGCCCCGATGGTATTCAATACAGTGACATAAGCAGGATATCGGACGAAGACATGAATGGGCTTTGTAAAGAATTCAACACTAGTTTAAAAACTGGCGAGATCAGGGAGGAATGGCTACACAGTTATTTAATACCACTGGCGAAACCTAACAAGAATCACAAACACATAAGCGGTTTTAGAATAATTGCAATGCAGAACACAGTGGGAAAGCTTCTGGAAAAGTTAGTGGCGTGTAGGCTCGATCGGGATTTGGAGGAATGTTTGCTGTCCTTCCCCCTCGGCGCATACAGGCGGAATAAAGAAACTTGGTGTAATGCATCGATCTTTTCCTATGACGTCTTTGAAGGCTTCCAGGCTGGTTTGGAGACTTGTGCTGTTGTGCTAGATCTCGAGGATGCTTACAACAAAGTTCCAATCACATACCTTATACAAATGCTCAGCTACTCAAAATCGATACATTGCTCATAGATGGATTGCAGGGCCCTGTTCGAGAGGAAAGTGGCACTCAGGTGTGGTAATTGGTACTCTGTGCAGACAAAAATTTCACCGGCCTACCCCAGGGTCTCCACTATCTCCAGTACTATTCAATGTATTCACCATAATGATTACGAAGCAGCAATTATCTGGCAGGGAACGAAGACTGTCATTTGCAGACGACATCTTGGTGTACAGACAGGGGAGAAACAGGGATGAAATTGCTAATAAGCTCCAGGAAGAACTAAACCGCATAATGGCCTGGTGTGATGTTTCTGGTGCATCGATAAACCATACCTAAGCTGTGCTATCATGGTTCTTCCTAAATAATCACATTGTGAAGTCTGACACACCACACGTTACGTTAGATGGACATACACTCACCCGAACAGCATCTATGAGTTATTTGGGTGTAAAATTTGATCGAGTCTATGCTTTGAGGACCATATCGTCCAAGTTATTGCCAAGGCTCGCAACGCACTATCGCACTGAGAATCATGGCGGCTGCAACGATTGAGCAACGCATTATTGTGCTCTTGTACCAAGGTATTGTTCTGTCATGTATAGAATATGCATGCACTCTCCTAACAATTAGTCCTACGCAAACAGTTAGACTGGAAAGAATTCAGAATGAGGCTATTCGCATCATTCTGGGATGCACCAAAGATACACCAGGAGTGTCAATGCGATTCCTTCTTGATCTCCCAACTATTGCTAACAGAATTGAAACTTGGAGGTTCGATCATATCTAAGAATCAATGCAAACAAGGATCATCCTCTCCATGAAGAACTCATTAAGGAGAAAGGGTGTAGACTCAAGAAAGGCAGATCATGGCTGAGTCAGGGGGAAGATACGCTTAGGAAAATATGTGATCCTTCCGGCATTGAAACAGGAAGGAATGGATTGCTGTGCCGATTCATTTCCGACTGCTTTCACCGTTATTGCATCTATTCGAAAAACTGCGAACAAAATAATCTATCACTGCTAAACGTAGGTGGAGGCTCTTTGAATGACATCATCAATGATACAGATGTGGTTATTTACACCGATGATTCAGTCATTCGCCAACAACGCTGTGCGTGGGCTTTTCAGCACGCTCAGGAGGAAAAATAATAAGAGAGGCCAGTGCGGCCTACGCATCAACCACAAGTAGCTTGACAATGGAGGTTCGGGCGGTTACAGAGGCGGAGAACTGATTGGCATCTCACAATTCTCCGTGTTTTCATACTCAGTGACTCCATGAGCATGATTCGTAAAATCGAATCAGGTATGGTGAGACGCAACTGGGTGGAGGTACTGGTACAGACAATGATCAGAGAAATCACTTTTATTTGTGTCCCTGGGCACGCAGGAGTTAGGGTAATGAACGAGCTGATAGATTGGCTGGCTTAGCTACAATATCAGAGGAGCTGCAATGGATCGAAGTGACATTCTTCACGCATTGAGAGAGTTTTTCCGAACAGATGAGTTTCAGGGCTGTGAATCCCACTCGCTGACCAGATTGAAATAGATGGGTTTCAATATTGGTGCAGCCCGAAAAGAACGACATACTAAATATGCAAAGAAATTGATTAATCAACATCGAACTGGCGGGTCGCTGGATGCTGCTGGATTTGCTGAGGCGAAGATCAGAGCACCTATGGACATGTCCAGAGTGCTATGATGATAGTCCTGATATAACTGATAACTGATATGGTTCTTGTTCTCCCATGACATACGTGTATCATATATTCCTTCAAGTTAATTATATCATCAGATATGGTTCTTGTTAATCGATCTGTTCGTTGCCTTCTATCTTGAATCTAAGATGACATTCATAGTTTATTCTGGTATGCTACAAACAAGTACCATTGTCGCTGCTACTGAACATATCATTCAAAACTATTCTCTTCTAAACTGCTTAATAAAGACAATATTTCTGAAATAGCATTACGCCCAGTGGTTACCGGGGCCCAAATTGGGGTGTAAAGAATAGAACCACTGTTACCTGCCACACATGTTGTAAGAGGCGGCTAAGGAGGTTGGGGGTTAGGCTAGCTACCCCACACCGTAAAAAACACTAGATGGCTACAGAACGGAGAGCGAACCGAGTAAACGTTGGCTGAAACCGGACACATCGCCAAAGGATAAGAACCATGGCTCCAAGTGGTGTTGAAGATGTGACGTAAAACACACCATTGCTAAGGCAGCATGGATCAGATTTCCATATAAATAGAATTTATGTGAAATCTTGTACATCGCTCTATGCGGTGATCAGCAAGAGAGAGAATCGCTACTTTATAATTTATGTATATCTTTTTTTTCCTATCCTATACACGAATGTTACTATGTGTTTTTTTTTCATATTCTCTAACACAATCCCAAGTCAAAATAACCAGTCTGATATTTGAGTCACAGAAGAATCCATATCAAAACCAGTTTTATATTTTCCAACTGCCAAATAACAATGGAACATTTTCACTAATTTGGGTTATTCACTTTTATCAATCAACAAAAATACGCCGTCAACCAGGTATGACAACAAAATGATACGGTTACCTGAAATTGTACGCGCCAAGTTCCTATTTTCATTGTGTTTGTTAGTGACCAATTGTTAGAACTTCCCGTCTTATCAACACACAAAAATAATAGGAGCCGTGACGGTCGTCTAATCCTTTTATTTGCAGGAGGAACAAAAAACAACATCGGATTTTATTCAACGATTGATTGTTATATGTGTCGCTAAGCTGCCAGCAAGTTAACAATAGTTAAGTAACGATGTTGCTTTTTGTTCCCGCATATAAACGGATTAGACGACCGTCACGGCTCATATTATTTTGTTTGTTGATAAGACGGGAAGTTATAACAATTGGCAACTAACAAACACAATGAAAATATAAACCAGTCACGCTCAATTTCAGGGAACCTTATCATTTTGTTGTCATACCTGATTGACGACTTATTTTTGTTCACTGATAAAAGTGAATAAGCCAAATTAGTGAAAATGTGCCATTGTTATATGGCAGTTGGAAAACATAAAACTGGTTTTGATGTGGGTTCTTCTGTGACTCAAATATCAGACTGGTTATTTTGACTTGAGATTGTGAAATTTTACAACAAGTAACTGTAATATATAAGATACAATATACAAGACACAGCAATTACAAAGTAACGATTCAATATATATATATTGATAATGTTACAGAATTAAATACGTAAACGAGACGAAAAAGAAATTTATTACTTGAAAACATGTTTGATAATGAATTGGGTAGAAGATAGAAGTCCTTTCCAATACAAAATAATCAGTAAATAATTGATTGATAGAACAATCATTATTACATTTCGGATTGTATAGCACCTGGAGTGCCTTATGCTGACTACTAGATTCATGGAAACACGTCATCTTGCTGTTTGGATTTTGAATATAGAATATCGCCTGAGTGGTTACCGGGCCCAAATTTGGGGTGTAAGAATAGAACCACTGTTACCTACCACGCATGTCGTAAGTGGTGACAAAGCAGGTTTGCATGAAATCGGATGCACATGTCCTAAACTAAAATTCTATGCGTTTAGGACCTACCAAACCAATGTGCAACGTATACACGTTCTTGGCAAGATCAAACATATCATAAAGAGTGATTAAAATTGGTCGTAAAGAACGAACGCAAAGAAGAAGAAGAAATGTTTTGTCGCCTTTGTGGTGACTTTCCTTCTTGTTTGCTGATGTTCAATCTTCCTTTAGAATGCTTGACTATCTTTAGGGACCATACAGAAAACAGTAAGAAACAGGGGGAAAGGGAGGACATTTGCTGAGTCCTTATGCTCCACAGGTAGCGGAGAAAAAAATGTAAATATCAATAAAGTAGAATAAACAACTCAATAACAGATAAATGCAACTAGATATATAATACAATAAATATTTGCAAAAAAAAAAACTATGTGTTGCCTTGTAAATTTAAATGTTGATATATATTTCAATCAAAAATAAAGTTGACTGTTTTATCAAATTACAAACTGAAATAATCTCAAATTTAAT